>OX465275.1:172061295-172686295 GCA_949987645.1 Tachina grossa
ATTAGGTTATAAGAACCATTTTGTTGCTATGAAATAAATCCCCAGATTAGGCTTAAGATCAGCCTCAATAATAAATAACAGTTTTCTAAAAAACAAAAACAAAAAAATTAACAACACACATTCAGACAAGTGAATGAGTTCCTAGAAATAGGCAACAACAAAAAAGCGAAATAATGATGATTTTCATACACACATACATAAATGAGTATTGATGATAGAAACGAAAAACTTGAAGACTGTTTGCTGTTCAATGTAGAACGAGAAAGTGTTCTCAAGTCTAAGAAAAAGACACTTAATTCAGCATTCTTTAGCTTTGCTTTCCTCTTACTGGCTGTGCCTTAACGAAGCAAAATAGAAAAAAAAAACAAACAATAGTATAACTGGCAAAAGAGAATATCATGATGAGTAAACATTAAGTGAAAATTTTAGCATTGGGAATATTGAATAAAACAAAAGCAGTAGTGCTTATACTTGTATATATATCCACTCCTATCAATTCTTATGAAGACAACATTTATTAAAAAACAAAGCTTTAGTTAAGCAAGTGAAACACAAAATCATTTATTTTGCTGCTTTTTTATTTAACGCATACAGTAATGTAAACAAGTATGAGACAAGGTATTTGTTAGTACAACAAATTTAAGGTCAAATGTCAAATAAGTAAACTTGTGTCTACAGTAAACACTAAAAGCAATTTAGAAATATTTTATCTACCCCTGTAATCACTTGCTTATATGGCCTGCACAAACTTCCGTTTCCGTTAAAAGATAAGTAGGCTTATTTTTCGCACGCATACACACATGGATACACCTATACACATACACATACAAACATACATATATATATATAAACGAAATTTGTAACAAAGTGAATGTTGATTTTTGAGTGAGAAACAAAAAACGAAGAAAGATAATTGTGTAGCAACAAAATAAAAAAAAATCTGCCAGGAGCGTCAGCAGTTTTATTTTAATTTACTTGTTTATTTTTGACAATTCATTATGCAGAACAAGCTTAAGCAAATTTTTAGTATTGCTGTATATGTTCTTCAGAAATATTGTTGCTATTAGATATTATTACAATTTTTTAAATTGAATTGAAATAGAATAGAAAGGAAAACCTTTACTTAGGCAAGATCATTTGGAATAAATCTCATCTACTAGGGCAGCTGGATAATAAATATAATTGCTGTTACTACCTTTATTATTTTTAATTATTTGCAAAATATTTTTAGTTAATGAAGTCAACAATAAAGCTTAAGATCCATGTTTATTAAAAAAAAATAATGCATTAGGACTATAGAAGAGGTCCAGGTCCATATAAATGGCAGGAAGTTTATGTTTGCGAGAACTTCAAATTATAAAAAAAAACTTTCAAAAGCTGCATACAGCATAGCCTGTATTACTTAAGTATTTCTGCAATTTTTGAAGTATTAAAGAAGGCATATCTTTTTTCGGCCGAAATTTATATAAGGCATGGGATCAAAGCGTGGAGAAGTCCAACTTATAGCAGATCACTGCAACAAATCTAAGACAAAACATTAAAAATGTACATCAAAGTAAAAAAATCGAAGTCACTCTTGAGGAAAAACATTTTCATTGCTTCCAAAAAATCCTTATTTTTAATATGCAGAAATAAATTGCGAAAATCGGTAATTTTGAAACCCTTTTTCCTAGAGGAAAATATTATTATAGAACTACAAATAGGACATTTTTCTTAACATTTTTTCCCATTGTGTAATTAGAAATAAGAAAAGTGAACTTCTCGCAATGACAAGCCTATGTAAAGATAATTAGAAATTATCAAATTTTGCACTACTTTCGGATCGTAGACTCTAAATTTTTAAGACTTTCTTGCAGTGTCCTTTTTTATTGGAATCCAAGTGCAACTATTATACCTACACAATAAAGATATTCACGTCAATAGTTGAACTGTTGCAAAATTGCAAAATTTTCAACAAATATAACAACAACCACATAGAAATTTATTTTGCACAAATGAGCAAAATTGTCAGGGTCTGAGTAAGTGCAAGATTGTCAGAGTAAATTTTGCAAAGTTGTGCAACTTTTTATGGCATTGCCAAATTACAACGCAGCAATACCTTAATGTTTTTCTTTTAAATGAAAAAACAAGTGGTTCAAGATATTTTCGATACAAATAAATTAATTAAAAAACTATAAAATTTAAATGTTTTTAAAAATTCTTAGCTAGAAATTATAAAGAAATCTTCAAATTCGATTTTAATATAACAAATACATAATTTTGTTATTTTCAAAAGACCTGTGGGTGAAATTGTTATTAGAATTTTGTTAAATAATAGCAATATTATTAGTATTGATATTTTTTATTAGTGAATTAATTACAGAATTAATCAGCGAAGTTACAACACGTCGTTTTCTTCATTTCTTTTAACAATTAAGAAACATATATAACAATAACATATAACAATATATCTATGCACATATAGAGTTGCTTTATAGACAACTAAACAAAATGGGTTGCTCACGTTAGAAAGTGCAATTATGCATTTTTGCACAGTTGCAAGAGTTGTCGTGAATACCTTTACTAATAACAACCTTCTCCTATAAAACAAACAATTCCAATTAATCAAACAACCATATAATAAATACCAACACTATTCTCGTCAACGAGACAAACCACTATATTATAAACTTTCACACATACCTAAAGGTGTGAAAAATTGTTACACATCAACACAAACTATAACATAAATAACCAAACATATCCTAAACACAACTTAAACATGGACAATGTGAATAACAAACACATCCATTCCATACATTATACGAAGAATGACCTTATCAAGAACACAGACAGCAAAATGATGAAAACCATCTAATAAGAAAGGCAATCGATGAAAAAACTAGCTCAGACAACGTACCAAATAAAGCAATAACATTAAAAACAACAACAACATGAATATCAATATCAATAACACAAACAACAACTATTTGTTTAACAGTAACAACAATGATAACATTAGTAATAAAAAACAGCAACAACTCAAATAATTAATACTTCCCTAATAGCAACAACACAAACAAATAACAGCAACACAAATACAAATAACAATATAGACTTCACAACACACAAGGAGCAAACAAGATCAATTTAAATACAGTCAAATCCCGATAATTCGTACCCCGATAAATCGTAATTCCCGATAATTCTTAATAAACTGTCGGTCCCTTGAAAAAATCTGGTTAATTCGTAAAATTTCCATACATTTTGGTCCCCTCGCTAATTCCTAATGTTTTCTTCAAATAAAATCTTCTTCACCTCTTATAAATCGTAATTGTTTGCTAACTACCACTTATAATTCGTAATAAAAACAACAAAAACATGGAAAGAATGATTTTTTGTTTATCGCTATTTTTTTGCGTGGGTTTTTGCTTCTGCTTGTTTGTGTCGGTGTTACAAAAACAACAAATTTTTATTTTGTATTTTATTTTTAACAATTTTTTAATGCTTTTTTATCGTTTTAGTAAATAAATTGAAAAACCCCGTTAATTCGTATTTATTTTATTTTAACCCCGTTAAATCGAAACCCGGCTAAATCCCCTAAAAACCCCTATAATTCGTAAGACATGACCGGTCCCTTGCGATTACGAATTATCGGGATTTGACTGTACCAACAAAAAAAATTATATTGTGAAAACTTAAGAAGCCTTAAACGTTAAAAGCCTATAAACACATACATACATATGTATCTTATAATACTGATAAATAAACTTTATAATACCCGTAATCAATCACGCATAAAACATAAGATATAACGAACAGAAAGAAGATTTGAAGTCACAAACCTCATAAGAACAACTACACGAAAAAAAAAATTCATTAAACACCGGTGGCGCCGGATATATTCAACAACTTGTTAATAAATATTTTGAATGATTGGAATAAATATGGAAGAAAAGCTGCACTAAAAATAATATCTAATTGCAAATCAGTTACTATATATATTAAATAAGAACTAAGAGTGTTATACTGGGCTGTGCCGCATTTTCTGTAACCTCCATCGACCTACGTAGGAAGTGTATACTCAGTTTGAGAAAGAAAAATGTTCCATTTAATACCTACACTATTGTAATTAGTAGCGATCTATGGCAGATTTCTTCAGTAATAATAACATTTTCTAATTGATGACACATTGAAAGTTTTCAATTACCATTAACATTTTGTTGTAGTTGCACGTAAAAAAACAGTAATATGTAAAAGTAATTGTGGTGAAAAAATCTCAATTACAATTACGAGCGCTTGCAACTGAAAAGCATCAATTTACAATTGCATGTAATGGCAATACAAAAACCAACTACAATTACATGTTATTATAAAAATAATTTAAAAAAAATGAATTTTAGAAAATTTATATAACAATTACTTTTTTTTATTAATTACAAAAATTGTCAATTACAACAATTAAAATCGAATGTAATTAAAACACATCCAGCCAGTTACCATTACCAGTAATTGTAATTGAAGATTTTAACAAATTTTTAATTAAAATTAAATTTTTGCAATTCGAATTCTTAATATAAGAAAGGCAGAACTCAAATTTTCGATATTTTATAGGAGAAGCAAATCACTGAAGAAAAGCTAAAGCATTTACATGAAGAAATAAGTTTTTAAGTTACCATAAGTCCTTGATTTTGAACAGTAACGTACTAAGATCTTCATGGAGGATGCAATTAGACGTTGTCTCCCAGAAAACGTTAAAAACGCGTTTTCGAAAAAAATTTAAATACGCCCTTTTTATATTTATTAAGCCATCGAATTATACTTTGAAAAATCTCCATTACAATAACATGTAATTGTAATTGAAATAAATATAATTGAAATTACCCTAGTATTCCTCTATATAGCTTTCGAATACCGAATTTTGATTTAAAGATTTTATTTTAAATATTAGCATTAGTTGAATATTTTATTATCTAGACTGCATTAAAAAAAATCAATATAAGAAAAATAGAGGGCTTTAACAAAGTGTCCATACTTGATGATTTTATATCATAACTCGGAATATAACACCGGCAGAGCAAATGTAATTCTTTAATTAATATTAACATAAAGGGGTAGACGTTGATGTTTTTATATCAAAGATAAATATTTCAAAAATATTTGCCAAAAATATCTAATTTGTGTGTTGTTTAATTGTTTGGTTACAAATAATTGTTGTGCCGCCTTTCTTAAACGAAAATTGTGTAATAAATAAACATCAAGTGCACAGTCACACATAAAATTGTATTTCGTCGGGTGGTTACTGAACTCAAAAAAAAAAAAAATAACTAAAACTTTGGAAAGTTATCTAAATTTGACTATGGCGTATGGTGCACAGTGGAAAATCTTAGAGTAATACCAGCCCATAATTAATTTTTCAACAGAAAAAGCCCTCTGCCAAACTTGCAAAAGATTTGAATGAAGATACACGCAAAGAAAAGATATGGTTGTAGAATGGTTGAGAAAACAATATTATGTTCTCTGAAACAAATGTGTGGTCGTCGAAAACTAGTTATTGTTATTTTAAACATTTATTTCGTTACGATAAACACAGTAATGTTTGAATTTAATAATTACATTATCACATCCATATAAAAGTGTAATATGGTTAGAGTTTAACAATATAGTTTTGTTAAAAATTTATGACTACAACATAATTTGTATTATTACCTAAAAATAATATGATGTAAATAACAATATAATGTTTTCCAAAACCATACTATGTTAAGTTTAAAAAAAAGAAATCTTTTTCAGAAACATCTGTCAGTTCAGTATTTCGTTTGTAAGCTATCGGTAGTGTTAAATAAATGAATAAATAAATAAAGTATAAACAAAAGGGTAGATCAATAAAAATATATAAACATTTGTGTATATCTTTATACTAGAGTTTGCCAAAAACCGTTTCCGGTTTTAAGTTACTAAAACCGGTCGGATTCGGTTCGGTTTAGGTTTTAAAAATATGCATGTATATAAGTAGGTATGTATACTGGAAAGATAAATGATGATTTAAAAATAATCATCTCTATCGTGAAAAACAAATGGAATTTTTCTTCATGTGAAATTTTCATTCCCCTCAAAGAGCAAAATGCTATCTTGAATATCTCGTAAATGTAAAAAAGGGAAGAATTTTTGTAAAGCTTAAAAATGAATTGAAAATCGGATAAATTTAAGTTGAATAAAAAAATTACACAAATTTTGGGTTATAACGAAACTTATTTACTTTAAAGTTCTACTCATGGAGGTGCTTCTGTTGATTTAGCTATTTTTTCATTAAGTATACCATCGTGGTGCACCACCATGAAATTTACTGTCTATGAACCAAAGATATTCATACTCTATGAAAAAAATGTGTTGTAGGCAATTATTGTCCTAAAAATAAATAATTATAACTTTCAATATATAATTCGAAGAAAAATATCGAAATTATTCGATGTAATAATTCAGTTGGCCTGCAAAAATAAAGTAAACAAAACCAAGGGAAAAGTGAAAAAATTCACGTGAAAAATATTCTGCCTTATTCATGTTAACGGAAACAAAAAAAGGGAAAATATTTCTGGGAAAAAATTTTCGAGGGAAAAAATTGTTGCTATAGGGGTGATAGCGTTTCTCTGGTTTGTATTCAATTCAGGTACTTATGTTAGAAAAGGAACATTTAGTATAAAAAGCTTAAGAACAAAAAATTTATATTTAATTATTCAAGTAAAAAAATTTCAGAAACGTTCAAGCGCTCAATGCAGAGTCGTTTAAACGAAATCTTATTTTTGTGCAGAAGTTACCAGAAAACACTTTTTCGAGTTTATTGTGTAATTGGTTGGTTGGTTGTTTTGTACAATGTGCAAATTTTGTATAAAGTACAAATTCGTGTCGAAGAACGTTAAAATTATCGTCTTTTTGCTTTACATCTTCTAGAGCTTTTTTGATAACAGATTACAATTTTTCCTGCAAAGAATTGTTATAATTTTCTTAAAATTTTACAATTTTCTTACCTTTCATTGTTACAGAAAGCTTAGCAATGTATAAAAGTCTTCAATGTAAAGTATTTGCTGTATTTTTAAACAATACAATCATGTTAAAGTAAAACTTGAAAACCGACGGTTTTTTTGTCGGTTTCGGTTTCGGTTTTTATGGGCTAAATACTGCGGTTTCGGTTTCGGTTAAAACCGGACGGCAATCCCTACTTTATACAGACATGTCAGTATGTCGTGTAAGTATCATAGCTGTTCAGTATGATTTTTTTTTATTTGAATTTTTTCATAAAATTTAATTAATTTTAAATTTTATTTCTGTTTAAGAAATATAATTTCCTTGAAATCATTGACATTTCTCATGAAATGAATTAAAATTTGTTGTTATTGATTGGAAATAATATTTTTCAAATGTAAATTTATTTTTTTTTGTCAGAAAATTTAAAAAAATCACTCCTTCAGAAATTCAAATAAAAATACAACAAATTAATGCTTTATTTGAATTCAGCGACTGATTTTTTTTAAATTATATTTCTATAGTTTGAATGAAATTTTATTTTATTTCATTTGAGTTTTTGAAATTCAAATAATTTTTTGTTAATAAGTCAAATTTATATTATTCAACAAAAACTTTATTGATTATTTCAAATTCATAAAAAATAGTTTCAAATAGTTTTAAATTGTAAAAACATATACAAATAAAAAAATTTTCTTTTATTATTGCAAATACTCCTTGTAAGATGGTTTCTAGTAATGAAGATTTTTCCTGCGACGACAACTAGAGGAATCCACCTATTGCCTCAATTATCTATCACCTTGGATATTTGAGAAATACAGTTAGCGCCATATCCGTGTTTTGTCTACTTTTAAAGTTATTTTCATATAACAAAATATTTAGCTCAATAAAAACAATAAGGTATTGATTGGGTTTTTGCAAACCTTGCGCGAAATCATTACGTGCTAGCTCTAAAGGAAATTCAAATTTTATTGTACACCTAAGGAAATTTCTAGTGAAAAATATAATGAATACCAGAGGCTCAGTAGTAAGAAAAGATATAAAAAAAACGCGTTCGCACAAAAAGTGCTCTTTTTAATTGGTGATACCATGAGTCCGTTTTAAAAAATTTCAACTATAGAGCTTTCTGAACTAAATATATCACAAATGGTTGTTATATATTTTTAAGTCTAAAAATATTTATTTTTATTTTTCGGAAATAGTTTCTATTCAAGAAAAAAATAGCCTGATTTAATTAATTTATTGTTTTTTTTTCAAATTAAATTCTGAGAAAAACTATTTGATTTTTTTGTAGTCAAATAATATTGAAATGAATTTTATTCAAATTTTGGATATTTAAATTCATAAAATTTTCTTTTGTTTTAAAAATACGAACAAAATTGTATTTCGAATATTGTAAATTGATTTAATACTCTAAAAAATGAATTTGAGCAATGTATAAATTTAAAAAATTTCAATCGTTTTAAAATAAATAAATTATATTGAATTTTCACATAACAAATAATTGTTTGAATTTTTATTATTTCTAATTTAAAATAAAAACTATAACTGAAATAAAAATATTTTTATTTTTCATTCCATTCACTTATTACGGCTATGGTAAGTATACATTTCTATATACACATTTTATTTTAACAATATTAATTTACTTTTATTTCGAATTTAACCCACAGCTGTTTCTACAATAAATAAAATAGTATTATTATATTAAATAATACTGTTGTCGCATTTAACAATATTAATATAATATTAGAACATGGTATGGTGAGTCTCAGTTATATTTTAGTCACATCTAACAATAGTGTTGTCATATTTACAATACTAAGATTATAATATAATTAACTCATATAATATTATAATTAACTCAGATAATATTATAATTAACTCAGATAATAATATTGTTAAAGTTTTTTTCTATTAACAATAATATGATTTGACTGCAACCATATAATTCAATCATGGTATGTTGCTGTTTGATTATGGTTACCTCAACCATATTTTTTCTTTGCGTGTACGCTTAAATTGATGAAGTAACCACAAAATAGCGATTTTTAAGAAGAAAATGTCTCGGTTAAAGTATTATTTAAATATTTAAAGTTACACTATACCTAACAGAATGTTTTTTAAGTTTATTTTTTATTGTATTATTTAATTATTTATAATTTTATTAAATTACACTATTAACATTTTTAGCCGGCTACGTTATTTTTTTATTTACTAAAATATAAATTAAAAAAAAGAATTTATTTAAAGTTAAAGTTACTATTTTGTATCAAATACATGCACAATTTATCTCTATATGCAAAAAATAAATTTCTTGCATTTATTTTGAAATAAGTTCTGGTTTAATTTGGGTTATATTTTAGAGAGTAATACAAAATATATTTAGGACTATTCGTGCAAAACTTCAGAACTATATCTCTAAGAACAAAAAAGTTACAGATTTTTGATCCGATAAGGACTAAAATTTTCCACTGTGTGGCGCCAAAGCTGTTTTTTACTTGAAACCAATAAAATATTTACTAAATTTCTAGTTCATCAATGAACTCGTTTATAGTAGTTATATTTTTATATTTAAGTAAAAGTTTTCTAAAATTAAGTAAAATTTTCCCATAAAATTCGAAGCTTTGGAAAATTTTTTATTCATCTTTGATCTCAAATTTAGTAAATTTTTCAAAGTTTTTTTATGTCCTTAGTTCTTGTACTTATATTTATTTTTAATTAAATTTTATACCATATGGTATGTTTTTTATTATTATTAAATTATATTGTAAATTAATTCATCATACATACATATAAATTCCTTGAGAGAAGACAGGTATTGAACCAACAGCCTTCTAACTGAAAGTCTAGAAATTTTTGAGTTTGAAAATTTTATTTTATTTACAAAAAAAAAAAAAAAATATTTCAAGCTCAAATATTACTCGGAAATGTGAAAAATTTTCTTAAATTTTTTGCTTCATGCAAATAAAAGATATATTCTACAATTTGAAGAGAAAATACTTAAAACCGGTAAATATTTTTCTAAAACTTAGAATACCTTTATATATCTTTCAAGTAAGTCAAATTTGGTGAACTAATCGGGAGTAAGTCATTTCCTAAAATTTATTTTTTGATTTATAACGAGATTGACTAGTTCTTAGGATACAATTTCCCTAAATTTTTAAACCATTTTCCAATTTTTGGTAAATATTTCCTTTAAGCCAGTAAACTTGTCTTTGAAAGTGAGAATTTCTGTGTGTATTTTTATTAACTATTTTTAAGGATATGAACTTTTTATTTTTTACTCATATTAAATACATTTTACTAGATTTTTGTAAAAATTTACTTAAACTTAGAAAAAATTACTTAAATTTAGAACATTTTTTACTTAAATTTAGAAACTTCTTTTACTTAATAATAGTATATGTCTTTTTTTTTTGAGCGTGGTGTGTGGCAGTAGCAAAGTATTCCTAATATGTATACTGTGCGGCAAACCAGTAACCACCCGGTGATTTGATATCAAAATTAATTTATCAGGCCGTGAGTTCTGATAATTATATCATAAGGCTGCCATAATATTAATAAATTTAGTCTATACGTGATGAAGTTTCATCATGACATCAATTTGACATTTATCATGATATAAATTCATCAGGTGTAGACACTGTGCAACAGATATTAGCCCTTTAAGATGGCAGTTCAATTACTCACATCTAAAGCAATTTATATGGGTACATATTTAAGTCTAAAATGTTTCCAGCTTTAGCCATATTAATTCCGACCCCGAAAACTGAATAAAAAAACTATTTATAAAAAACGCTAGGCGTTGAATAATTTTATATGAAATCAGTAATTGCGTATGTAATATAATACAAATTCTCGTATTCCATTACACGAAAACTTCAGATTATATAAAGCTAATATTAATGACTGACTACAACGTTAGTAGATAGACAAGGAAGCTGATGGAATGCATCGTGGCACAAAAAAGTGCAAATTTACCCAGACAGTGTAAATTATTTATTCTCGGTTGCTTACAGGATATCTTACTAATTAATAAAAATATTTTCATCTGTACGTGTATATGAGTATAAAAAACGGAATGTGTGTTTATTTGTTCCTTGCAGAATACCTCCGATCTTCCTAAAAGTATCACCACACTAAGCTAGAACTCTGGAATGAATTAAAGGCTACTTTTTTTTAACCAGCCCACTCTTTCGCCCACTTTTTTCAATTATGTCACCTCTTTCCTACAGTTTTAATAGATTTCATAATATAAGTGAGCATAAATTTGCCATTTGTGAACCAATTTTTAAAATTCTTTTGTATATGAAGAGAAAGAGGGAGGAGTCTTTTCGCCCAGTGGACTAGCAAATAACTTTCTCCTGTTTGGAGCGATTTTGAAAACTATTCGCCTTAACTACAATGCATAAAAAGCCTGCTGTATTTTTAGTGCTACGGCCGTTTGCTTTTGTCTTATAAGATCCAATTAATTATTATTAAAAAAAAAGAAATTTAACTGGATAAGCTAAGACCTCTCTGCTGTTTATGTTGCAAATAGAAAACAACAACATAATCAGAACACAATAAACAAGATAACACCCATTTATATAATGTCATTAGTTTTTCTGGATCTTAAGTTACCAATTTTTATTCAGAAAGCAAAGCTACCAATAGCAACAAAACAATAAAGAATGTTAATAAAATCATTGAAATGTTCGATATTTTTTGAAAAGATAAACAAGAAAATAAATTTAGTAATTTTATTACTAAAATAATATCGCATGAAGACGGTAAAACTCAATAGTTTTTAGCACTGGACTTATAGCTGTTTTGCTTTAAAGACAATAAAAAACTATATTTTAAGACGAAATAATGCCTGTACTGGACTTATTTTGAGTTTTAAATATCTATATTTTTTGTTTGTTTGTTAAATACGCTTCACAAACAGCAAAACTTTGTTTAATATTTCCCAAAACAATTTGAACTAAAGTAAGTATGGCAAACAACAATGTCCCAAATAAAACTCCCTAATGAATTGAAGCCATAACAGAAATTTTGTCATACTCATTTTCACATAAGCAAGCGAATGAGTTTTTGTTTATACTCTCACATTTACACAAAACTTGACAGATATTTAAATAAAGAACCAAACACAAACTGTTAAGGCAATTTGTTTAATCCTATTCCTTTGTATTATGTATTCTGGTGTATAATGTACTCGCATTTGTGCGTGTTCGAATGACTGCCAGTTGGTCCTACGAAACGGACTTCCTGCAATGTACACTCAGTGCTGTGCGAGCGTTAATGTGAACCAAAGCATATAAAGGAAGAGAAAAGTCGTAGTATTAAAGCTTTACTCAAGCCTATAGAATAGAAAGTACATATGCCTTAGATGTTATTTAGTTCACAATAAGGGGGCTCAAGTTATGATGGTAAAATAAAAAAATAAACAAACAGCAAAGATATTCAAATTATATTCACAACGATATAGTTAAACAAATGTAAATAAACATTGTGATATTTCTAAGACTTTGCAAACAAATTTTAAAATTAAAAATTATTTCTGAACCAATCTACTGTACTTGTGCTTTCGTTTATATAGCCATATGTAAGCATGTGTTGTTTAAAAACTATTCTTGCAAGTTTTTAGACATGTTTCTGTCCCTTGAAATTTTAAACCATTTTTAAAACCTTTTGGCAACTTAATATCTACACATCAGTTTTGGCTGGTGTATTACAAAACATTTCATTTTAATCTCATTAAAAGCCTCATCCCCTCGTCTTTTATGTATAAATATATCGTTCTTTTGCTTATGGTTGTAAGCTGCTGCATACCACATTAATTTTCTAGAAATGATACTGAGTGGGATTGTTTGTGTGCTTGTATGTGTTTTGGTTTTTCTGTTATTAAAATATTGACTATGGCAAAAGTATTCACTTTCTAACACTTTGCCTTCTAGTAACTGCTTTGTTTAAATTAATTTTTGCCAAGTTAATCTTTAGTTTGAAACCATAAAGAAAGAACTCATAATTGTTTTTCCTGTGACGTATGAGCAACATAATTTTTTTTTCGAACATATTGAATAAATATTCATCATACGCCCAAGCTCATCTACATTAGGAAGTTAATTATTACAAAGCCAACCAGTTGTGCGGGATATATACATATATCATTATCTTAATAAAGAAAGGCCCTAACTTATTTTTTTTTTTTTTGTAATCAGCAATTAATTAAACTATAACCTAAAGAAAACCTGCTCAAAATATTTGATATATTGCCCAGAAATTCTGTTGAATTAATTCAAAATCAGCTTATCTCACCTTTTCGTTTTCGCCACAGATATGTTGCAAACAAAAATAGAATGTCAAAACAATCATTTAATCAAGATATTTATTTTTTAACATTTTTCGAGAATCTTAGTCATTACTGGACACTTCTAAATCAGTTTGATATTTGATTTAATTTTCAGTGTCATTGATGACACTAATTCAGATGTCAAGATTTTCATTAATGTTAGACATTAACAAATTAATTGTACATAAACATGTATTTGATTTCATAAATTTAGACAACAAAATGTTATCCTCATGATCGTGCTGATTATTTTCACACTGTTTGGTCGTATTCCTTCTACGCGTTGATCGTAGAAGTGCGTTTAACTTATGGGAGAGGTTAAATTTAACGCGAGTTAACTTTTTCGAGATTCTACTGTATTTAATCTTAAAATATTTTAACTATTTGCAGTATTTAGTGGTAAAAAGGTTTTTTTTACAATCGATTATGGAAAATACGAAAGCTGATGTTAAATTAAAAACGAATAATGAAATTAAGAAGTCTCACTCCCAAAATATATTTTTTATACCACAACATAAAAATTCTTAAACTAAAATTGTCTTCTTAAGCTTTAATGTAAGTTCATACACATTTTGTGTGCCACAAATATAATAAAAAAAGAATTAACAAATGCCATTATAGATATTTATTTAAACTCTAATGTTTTCAACAGCAGTTTGTAGTACCCTAAACGTATTAATTTAACTCAATTTATGTGCAATTTCAGGAAACTAAATATTATCACATTCAAAACGGCTTCATCCGCTCGCCTTCAATACACAGATACAACGCATGTAATCGCACACGCACACGCACATGCACTCGCACACAAACACACATCAGATAAACTTTCAACAGTATTTTCATTTATGGTTTAATTTTAAACCGACAAAAAAATGGCGTCTTTTTTCATTTAAATTTGTTATTACACTGAAATAGAAATGTGTACACGTCTGTCTCTTAATACATTTACGCTTTAATAAGACCACAAATTATTGCTGCTATTATTGGTTGGTAAAAAAATATTTTTTAAAATTTAAATATAATAAAGGAAAATCATTTGAAAAAAGAAATATTAAAAAATTAAAATAAAAAATAGAGAGAAAATAATTAATTTATTAAGCACAAGTAAAGTATATTTATGTACATATTTTGTTGAATAGTTTTATAATTTTTGTTTTAGAATTTTCGGCCAAAAAACTATATAGAGCTTAGTAAAATAAATAAAACATTCAAATGTTTACCAGCACACCAATCAACATTCATGATAATAGAGCCCACATGTACAATTTGTACTTCGAGGATATAGGAATTAAAAAAAAACTTTTTTCTCACTTTTATGTTCAACATACGCAAAACAACTATTTATTTTCAAGCGCTATTTGCTTTTTGTAATATCTATTATAATTGAGGACATTTTTTTCTCAATATACATACGTACATATACATATGTATACGTATATACATGTGTACATATTTACATATGCATGTGGGTATGTACGATAACATAATTTAGTGGTATATTAATAAAATACTTTTAAGCTAATGAAATTTTTTCTCTCAAACTATCTCCATATTTTATTCCTTCGATTAAAAATTGTATTTTGTATTTTTATACCCTTCACCAAAAAATGGTAAAGGGTATATATATAGGTTTGTCATTCCTTGCGTTATATTCTTGGTCCTTATGAATAGGGAAGACGAATAAGGGATGTTCACCTGTCCGTCCATCCGTCTGTCTATATGTGAAATCGGTTTTCCGAAGCTCCCAGAGTCGCTAGAGAGTTCAGTCTTAAACTAATGTATCAGACGTGGTCTGAAATAGATTGGTATTGAAAATCCGGAAAATCGAAACTACGGTTTCAGAGCTGGAAAGTTTAAACTTTGCTTTGCTGGAATTAATTTTTTTTGTAATTAATTTAGAATAAAATTGGTACTAAAAATCAAAAAAAAAAAAAAAATAAATCAAAAAGACATTTCCAGGGTTGGAAAATTTAGTTTTTCTTGGTATATAACATTAACTTACTGAAACAAATTTTTTCTTATGCTCTATAAACTAAACATATTTTATAATTAGAGAGATTTTTTTTATTTATTTAATTTATTTATTTATTTTATAGTGTTGTAATGATAATTAAGGAAGAAGGCAGTAAATTTACCTTTTCTACTTAGAAATGCAGAAATATTTACAATAAATGTTATTTATTAATATGCTAATAATATAAATTAATTTTAGACAACAAATAATGAAACCCCTATTGGAAGCAAAAAGAAAAAGAAATATTTAGCAAAAAGAAATGAGAAGAGACTAAAATTATGATTCCAGGCTTCGGAAATTTAAAAGTAACTATGTCAGTTTAATTTTTTTATTTTTCTTTAGAAATTAAAACTTATTGATGTCTTAGGAAGAAAAATTTGGAATAAAAAAATTAGAAAAATAAAAAGCACAACGCCAGAGCTGGAAAACTTAAACTAACTGAAAAAAACTAATTGTTTTTCTTGGTTAATTAAATACATATTTTCTATATTAAAAAAAGACATTTATATTAAAAATTTAGAAAAAATATAGTTCCAGGGTTGGAAAATTTAAATTTTTTTTGGTATTTAAAATAAATTAAATAAAACTGTTATTTTTTTCCTTTTAATTAAATATATTTTATATAATAGAAAGGCCTTTACTGAATTTTTGTAAAGAAAATTTAAAAAATAATATGGTTACAGGGCTGGAAAATTTTAACTTTTTTTGATATATAAAAGAAACAAAATTAAACAATTTATTTTTAATTAAAGATGTTTTATATGTTAAGAAAGCCTTTATTAAATTTGTATGGAACTCATTAGTCTTACGAAGCTTTGTGATATGCACAAAAGCAGATGTGAATTAGTTTAGGTTGCTTCCAGATGTTTTAAAATAGAAATTTGTTTAAATGCCATTATGATTAGTTATTTAATTCATTTTGTAGTGTTTGGGATTAATATGGCAAGGGATGGCAAAATTTTCAGTTTAAAATTTTTTTTAAAATTTTTATTTTAAATTTTTTAAACGCACTAATAATCCCAAATTAATATTTTACTTATTAAGTAATTAAACTTTTTTTTTTTATTTAAAATACATTGAAATTGATTGTTGCATTTCACTGTTGCTAATGCAGATCGTCAGCGAACCTTTACCCAAAGTTTCTTAGAACAACTAGAGATATTATGTTATAAACTTTCATTTAAACAAACGAGAAGCTCAATAACAAACAATAAAGTTAAAACAAGAACTCAATAGTCAAAATATTTTTTTATTTTCTTACTTTACCATTGCTACATTCGCTGACTTTTTTTAAGCTTCAAATTGTAGTCGTAAGAGTTTGTAAAAGAAAATAAATGTAAGTTTTAATTTATACATATTACATGCAGATTCAATTTGTTTAGATGTGGGTGAAAAAATTCCCCATTGTAAAATGCTGATCTCTGTTAAATTCATCTCCAATTACATTCTTCTCTTGCATTTTAAAAAGGAAAAATATTAATAATGTAAAAAAGAATCTTAAATACAAAGTGCAGCATAAAATATTCAACTATTCCTCATGTGGAAAATAAAATCTTTGAATCAAGTTCTCAGATCAAAAAGTACTCATAGGTCAGTTACTATAAATTACGCTATGTATGTATGTATTAGACCCTGCAAAAGACCATTTAAAAGAACTTTCAAGACATGAAGAATTTTTCAAATGCTTCACTACAGCGAAGTCTTCTAAAATAAACGCTAAACAACTCTGTTGGCAAGACATATGGTTCAGTTATTGCAGGTATAGAAATAGAGAAGAAAATACTTTGTGACGAAAGAATTTGTGATGTTTACTTCTTCCTACGCATAGGTGCGTATACAAGCGGCTTGCATGTCCATACACACACACACGCATGTTGTGCGTATGCTCTTTTATTTTTCTGCGCACATACAAACGCACACATGCATTAACATTAGTTGTATGCGCCTGCTTTAAAAAAAACTTCCCTTAAAGATTTTACTTCCTTACATTGCTTGTAAACACTCATATACACGAACAACAATACACCCATCATGCTTCTTTTATTAAACGACAGCATTTATTATTGGTTTAATATAATACATGCCACGAGAATACATTTAAAAACCAAGACGTATTTACATTTCAAGACATAAATACGTCTTATTTTCTTACATTTCAAGACCTAAGAGAAGTCGATATCTAAAACCTTTGTGGTCTCTTTCTCTCATCCTGCTGCTGATGTTTCGATGTTACCTTTCTTAAATTAGATTAAAAAAGATGGCTTAATGAGTCCAAATATGTAATAGGGAGAACCCTCTGGCCTCGCCTGGACTCCCGTAGAAAAAAATCTCATAGGAAGCACTTGAGGAACATCGTGGCCACGTTGACTGGTCACTGTAGCTTTGGAACCCATGCTAAAAGTATGGATCTCCCGAATAATGACTACTGCTACATTTGCAATCACGAGGTAGAGAAGGAAAGTATCCTGCATATCCCGTGTCTTTGTGCCGGTCTGGAGGATCTGCATTTGTAACTCCTTGGAAATGGGGCTCAAAAACCTGAGCCTTATTTCGCAGAAAATTACTTAATCGATGAAAGGTTTTTATTAAAAGCTCTTGAAATTTTTTACCTAAGTATTAAATATTAAAACTACTTCAAAACCTTTATAAATAAATAATAAAGGTTTTGAAGTAGTTTTAATATTTAATACTAAGGTACAAAATTTCAAGAGCTTTTAATTAAAACCTTTCATCGATTAAGTAATTTTCTGCGAAATGAGGCTCAGGCTTATAAAAAGTATTAAGGATTAATACGAAATTTTTTTTTATGAAAATCTGTTTTAAAATGCCTTTATAAAGCCTTAATAATTTTTATACATAAGGCTGTTTGTTTATACATATACTTTGATTTGATACTTTATACAAATATTTAGAAATTTTCAAGTTCATACACTTTTACACGCAATGGTTAAGTAGAACGTGCGCAATTAAGGCCAATACATACGTAAATTTACATGTTATTGTTATTTTCACCATTAACTACGAGTAAAAGTGCGTGGAAACCAATGAAATTTAAAAAAAAATCATCTTTGGGGATTTGCTTAACAACAATTCGTGATTATTGTACACATGAAAATACCCACTTAAGCTACATTTTGTTAGAACATTCATTTATCTTTTTATATTTGTTATTATTATTATTATTATAATTTTTTTTTTTTGGCATTCAACTTTTATAAAAATGAGAGTGAATTACGTGTAACTAAATTATTTAGACATAATTTTGATTGTATATTGTTACATATGTGAATATATGATTATATGATTGAATATATTCAATGCATTTGTAAGTGTTTTACATGAAAAGCTGTAATATATCAAAATGAGGGATTTATTGATAGAAAGGAAAAACTTTCATTTATTTAATATTTAGGGCATCAGATTCCATTACGCAATCAATTTAAAAATTTGGTATAAAAACAAACAAAAAATATATATATATTTAAAAATATCATTTGTTTTAATTGATTTTTAATACAATTTGTATTGCGCAGCACCAAAATATTTCGAGCCTTATTTTCGATTTAATCATAAATGACAAAAATGTAAGTTTTCAGAAGTTTTTGTTTTATGATATTCAAATTTGTTTGACATACGTAAATTGTTGCTTACGATAAAATTTTACAGCATGTGTTCTAAAAGTAATCAACGATTTCGGTATTTTAATAACTCGAAACTATGGGTAGGCCCATAAAATTTTAATTTCAATAAAAAATTTAAATTTTCAATTACATCTCGCTTACGATAAAATCGTAAGTAAAGCGGGATTTATTAGTTAATGTTGCTTGATCTCGTGATGTTGTTTTTAAATTTGTTTTTAAAGCTGAAAAAAAAACTCAACCGCACGAGTTTCATTTTACCCGACTGCGCAACGCAAATAAGGGTATTGTGTTTATCAGTCTATGTATGTGTTTATGTATGTACATACGAGTATGTATGTATGAATGTATGTATGGATGTGTGTTCCTTTGCGACTCTATATTGATGATTCTTACGTCAATCAATTTGCCGTAATACCAGGAGTGTCATTAAAGTTACGCCAGTTGACAAAATTCAATATGGCGGCCAACAGACGCCATTTTGTAAGCACGACACAAATAAAAAGTCTGCGAACTATATCAAAATGGGTATCATTCGACAGGTATTTTAAAATCATCTTTAGGTATCTCTTATGATTTTTCATTTGGAATGACCGACCATTCAGGACATTTAACGGTTCAAAGTTGGTGGCAGTCGGGTTTTTTAATTTTTTTTTGTATAAATACTTATTAGGGTTCCGCACACTAAAGGCAAAATGGAACCTTGTTGTTTTAACTATGCTGACCGACTGTCTGTCTGTTCATCACAGGCTCGAGATTTAGACAGAGTATGTAGAACTTTGGTTGCCACAACAAAAATATATATGACAATAAAAATTAAAACGAGCAACGAAAAATGTTAAAAACCCATGTAATAACATACAATTGTATATGTATTAGTGTTGTTAATTATTCGTGTTTTATGTTTCTTCGAATTAAATTTCAAAATTTTTTTCTTGTTCGAACAGACGAATGATTTTGAACTTTTGTTCGAATATTCGAACGAACAAAGAATAAAAAAATTTATTCGAATAATCTTAAAAAAGTTTGCAAAAACGACACGTATATGTATTAGATTAATTTTTTTTATTAACAAACGAAAAATATTTCATTACACAAGAAAAACAAATAATTTCAATAAAAAATTTTGTAATATTTATAACAAAACTTTAAAGTTTTAAGAACCTTTGCCGCAGTTGACGCCGTGGAATAGATAAGAACTCTATGTCCCACTTATACTATTGAAGTAACAGAAAAAATAAAAGATTAAATAAAAAAATTATGATAACTTCCAATCGACTAGACCGATTTTCTTCAAGTATAAACTAGAAGATATACGATCATGTCACTATTCAAACGAAAATAAAGCAAAATTAAAATCGGTCAAGACGTTGGGGATTTACGGCATCAAAGACACGCAGATCAACAGAATATATCTAAAAAAGATGTGATTTATTCTAAACGGCTGTACAGATTTTCTTTAAACATAGCTAAGAACACTCTCGAACAAGTAATTTTTTATTTTATTTTTAAAGAGAAGTAACAATCAGGCAATGAATGTCCTCTACTATTATAAGTAAAGGGATAGTAACAGAAAAGTCAGGTGGTGAAGGACGTTTTTTTAATAATGTCGTGTTGCAGCGCCTCTGGCGTTAAGTGAGTCGTATTAATTTTTTTTTGAAGCTGTGGTTAGTAGCAGTTTAGTAGTTATTTTATTTTTGTACTCTGGTGTTATATTAGGATTAGTATCTCTTGAAGTTGGTATAGTTCAGTGACCAGTGACTATGCCTTCATCACTTGAACTTTTCTACAATAACTGATAGAAAGGAACAGTAATGCACATCAGAAAAATGCGTGGTGTTGTTATTTAATGACTGTCAGATAGCGGGGTCGATAATAAAACCTTCGGTTTTGTAGTCAACGTGCTAACTTCTTCAGTCAATGCCACCCTCAAACAGGAAAACTAAATCAAAATCGGTCCAACCGTTTGGTCTGTACGTCGACTCGTACATACACAAACTACATACAAACTTATAACGCCCCTTTTTTGTCGGAAGTTAAAAACTGAAGCGAAATTAGTTTAAAAGTATATGCATTTATGTATACACATTTACAAAAGATTTTAATATGTTATTACTTTTTTTTTTTTGGAAAAAATCATTTAAAACCGCAGACAACCCAAAAAATCTTTTTATACAAGTAGTTAAGGAAATTGTTCGAATATTCGACAAAAATGATTCGAATAACTTTTATTTCTAAATTGAACATTTTTGTTCGTTCGAACAAATATGATAAAAAGTTGTTCAAATATTCGAATAATTTTTGTTCGAATGACAACACTAATATGTATTATATGTATGTAGACACTTGAAATTTGTAAAGTTAATGTATTTTTATACAGACAATTACACTAAAATTTAAAAAAATCTAGATTAAAGAGTGTTTTATCAGTTAATGTAATTTTGACTATGTAATTTTGACAACTTGCTGTATATTGGAAACCGTTAAAAGGCAAACTTTTAAAATTTTCAAATGCGTTAAAACTAAAAAATCCCAAAATTAAAAAATCACCCAACCGAAAAAAATCGTCAAAAACCGAAAAAAATGGCCAAACCGAAATAAGCGTTAAGCTAAAAAAATCTTTAAAAATAAAACTAAGTCGTTAAGAGCCGAAAAATTCGCCAAAATGAAAAAACCTCAAAAACAAAAAAAAAAAAAAAAAATCGTCAAAGAAAAAAAAAAAAAGCGAAAAAACTAAAAAAAATCTTCAAACTGAAATAATTTACCAAAACCGAAAAAACAAAAAAGCACCAAAACTAAAAATCGCCAAAACTGAAAAACGCCACAAACCTAAAAATCCTAAATATGGAAGAAGTGCCAAAACTATATATTTGCCCAATTCACAATCTTGTGCAAATAGTCTGTCTTGCATCGTTGCATGTGCAAAGGGGTATAGTATATTGAATCTCACCACTAAGAATTGTTAAGTGGTGAGTATCCATATACTATACCATTTTGCACATGCTACGATGCAAGACCATTTGCACAAGATTGTGAATTAAGCTATTATAAGGGGCTACAGTTGGTATAGTATTACATTGCTGCCCCCGTGGGTGATTGGTAACGATGCTAACCATAGACCCTAGATGTTTTCCGCTAACAAGCTAATCGCTTCCCGATTTCTTGTCCGTACGGAACTCTTTGTGAGTCATAGTCGAACTTTACTAAATGTACTTACGATAGCAAACAATCGACTGTCATCAAAAACTTAATTTGGAAAACAATGCAGCTTCAGTTTTTTTTTGGTGGCTGTGGTATATTATATGTATCTATTTTATTAAGCGTATTAATTGCTGTGTGCTATTTATTTTTAAGGAAAATATTAATTTCCATATTAAACATTTTGCCTGTTTCTAAAATACCCTTATTTAGTCATTCTTTTATTCAAAACTTAAATTAGATTTCTCTAAAAACATTTCCTATCTATTTATTGCTCTGCTCGTTGTTACAGTAAACAAATATATTGAAACCTAATATTTTACATTTTCAACAACAAAATTTATATATTAAAGGTAAAACTTTACTACACAGAAATATAGATATATTTCACAGAATATGTGTAAGAGCTAACATAAAAATCATTGAAGCGCTAAATAATGTGAAAAATTTGTATATGTGTACAGTGTTATTGCTAAAAGTTTTTGCTGTTAATGTTGTTGTTATTGTTGTTGTTTTTTAAACAAAAATATTTTTATTTAAATATTTTGTTTTTGTTGTATTTAAAAAATTGTACATAAAAATAATATATTGCCACAGCGTTACTTTGAATATTAATCAAGTCAATTTTAACTTAACAGCCTTTAGATATGCTTCATTTTTTTTTCTTTTATTATTGATTCCTTGTGCTAGTATGTTAGCAGAGTGTTTTTGTATTTGTGCTCATGTGAGTGTGTGTAAGCGTGTTTAGCAAAATGGATTTCAGTAGTACTAAACTAAGATATGAATAGTCATCAAATATAATTTAATTAAATATTTAAGCAAATTATTATTTTGAATTGTATTGAATTAATTTAAATTGAAACAATTTTATTCATATCTACACAACCCTTTGGTGCTATTTATGGCATTTTATTTAAAATGTTATGGGATTTTAAATGCTTGTAATTAAAACTGCTATTGATTACATTTGTTATAGAAATGCTTAGAATTTTAAATGAGTTTAAAATGGAATTTCATATAAATAATATATTACTAGCATTTGCAAAATGGCAATAATGAGGCAAGATATTTTTTTAACGCAATGAAATTATGGCATAAATTCAAGCTAATTGATTTTAACAAAATTTAAAATATTTTTTCTATTTATGAGTGCGTATCGCATCACTAGAGAGAAATAAAAGCGCTTAAAAGCATTTTATTTTTCTAGCTTATATTTACAAGCAATAGAAATACTAAACAGCTGCTTAGTGTTAGGACTTACTAAACTGGAAAATGTCCTGTATACTAGAATACACAAAAACTTATTCTTTTATTCTCTTTGTATTCTTGCGGTGAAAAAGAAGTTCTATTTATTTTTATTAGGCCATTAGTATGAATTGACATTTAAATGCTATTAAATTTTTATTATTATTTACATGTTTTTCATAGACAAAAGTTTATATTAGCAACTTGCTGAATTAAATTTAAGCTATTATAAAGTTTGGTTAAACTCTGCGCAAAGCAAATCAAAGTACGAGTATTTTCAAATGTAACAATATTAAAGTTGCAAAGAATATTAAATATATTGTCTGTATATTTCCAAAAATTACCAGAAGGAAGAAAATAATTGAAGGGTATCGAAACGAAAACACAATAAAATTCCTTGATTTTATATTAAGCTTGCAAATGAGGCAATTTATATTTGGCTCGTACCTTTCCTGAGAAATTTTATTAAAGGCATTATGTCAAAGAAATTTCCAAATACTTTTTTAGCCAGAAGGCATGAATCACTAGCTAGACCAGCTAAGTATATTGTTTTTTTTTCTCTCAAAAGAAGTAAAATTTGCATTTTTTTTAATCATATTTGTTAACATAAAGAAAAACGACGTACTAAATTCAAGTTTTTTCTACTTACTTTTAGTACAAATGGTATTTAAAAATTAAATTTAAAACAAATCAAAAACGGGGTTACTTTGGAAAACCAATCCTGGAGTTTCTTAAATTGAATATGAAGTGCTTAAATTATGTAAAAAAAATATGAATCAAGTAAAAAGTTCTTAAATTGAGTAAAAAAAAAACTTATTTAAAGTACGGCTGTGTACTTACTTTATACACATATGAAAGGAAAAATAAAAATACTTTTGAACAAAAAAATTTCAAGTTCATTAGTGTGCTTGTGATTAAAATTCAATATAATGAGAAAATCAATACATTAAAAGAAAAATTATTATATAATATTTGTATTTATAACAGAAAATATTTTATTTAAAAGTGACTAGGCGCGGTTGAATTTTAATACTCGTGTGAAAAAGATTGTTTTTAATAATATAAAAGTGGAAAAAAATAAAACTATATATAATAAATAAATAATTAAAATAAAAAGTGAAAGCAAAGGAAAACTACTAAAGGTTCTGAGGGGCTTAGATTGCGGAGTTGTTTCTCAATATTTGAGGCGTAAGTAAAAATATGAGTTTTTTTTAGCGATTATGCGTGTTGTATTTAACAAGTGCCGTTGCACACACGGCAATTTTAGTTGAGCAACTTTTTAGTTCATCGGCGAGAGAGGAAATATGATACTTCCCTTCTTCATTATCTTCTCTTTCATCTTCCATAATTCCAAAATTTGCTCAACTGAAATTGTTGTCTGTGAACCCAATATATAATTGCTATCGCTTCAGTCTTTGCAAATAATAAAAAAAAACAAAATACACACTTTGCTAACATTATGTAAATGTCCGTGAAATATGTATATATAGAAGTATATTTTAATCTGTAGTTTTTTATATTTCATAAATATGCATACATACATATTAAGTAAAATAAATTCAGTAAAGTGCGACTCTGACTCGCGCACGAAGGGTTCCGTACGAACACTAGATATGTAATTTAATACAAACATCCTTTATAATATATAGTTTTGGCATTTTTTTCGTTTTTGGGGTCTTTTCGGTTTTTTTGTTTTGGCGGTTTTTGCGTTTTTTCGGTTTTGGCGATTTTTTAAGTTTTGGCTCTTTTTTTAGTTTTAACACTTTATTTTCTTGTTTTGGCGATTTTTTTCGGTTTTTGGCGTTTTTTCATTTTGGCGATTTTTTTTCTTTTTGGGGATTTTTTTCATTTTTGCGATTTTTTTTATAAATTTTTTTTTTAATTTTGGCAACATTTTCGCGTTTTGGCGATTTTTTTTCGATTTTTGGCGTTTTTATTCATTTTTGGTGTTTTTTTTTCATTTAGGCGATTTTTCCGAATTTGGCGATATATTTTAGTGTTAGAAATTTTTTTTTAATTTTGGCGATTTTTTTCGTTTTGGCGATTTTTTTTAATTTTTAGCGATTTTTTTTTTTTTTGGTTTGGCGATTTTATAATTTTCGGTTTTTTTAGTTTTACCGTTTTTGAAAATTTCAAGTGTTTGCCTCTTACGGTTTCCAAGATATAGCAAATTGTCGAAATTACATAGTCAAAATTGCATTAACTGATGGACCACCCTTTAATTAATTTTTTTTTTAAATTTTAGTGTTAATTGTTGTAGTCTGTATCAAAATACACTAGTTTTACAAATTTCAAGTTTCAATATACATATGTTCATACAATTGTATGTATATTACATGGGATTTTAACATTTTTCGTTTTGGAACACCCTTTAATTTTTAATTCTCATGTGTTTGTTGTTGTAGCGGCCAAGGTTCTACATACTCTGTCCAAATTTCAGGTCCGTAGCTCTTACGGTTCCTGAGAAAATACCGTGTGACGGACAGACGGACAGACGGACAGCGTAGCGAAAACAATAGGGTTTCTTTTCACCTTTGGTGTACGGAACCCTAAAAATAGTAGTAGGTACGAAAACTTTTTGCATACGCATGCCTCATAATTTCTCTTGATAATTATTTTTTTTTTTTTTTTTTGCTCAACGCTCTGTAAGACCGGACTCAGAAATATGTTACCGCTCTAGGTGACCAAGAACCCCTAGCTTCTTAATGACATAGTTTCCCTTAGAGCTCTGATGGGGTTGCACTTTTGGAGCGATAACGATTATAATTGTAATCAACTTAGAAACGTGGGCTTTAGTTGAGAGCAAAATATATAATTATTTATTGATGACAAAGAGGTAAAGTGCATATTATTATTTAGTAAAAAATCGTTCAATTAACTGCTAAGAGAACCTATGTATATAAATTTAAAATCTACAATTTTTTCCTTCCGCAGAACTTAAATTTTGGTCTCATTTAGCATTCTTCCATAATAATTTTCTGCCGAAACATGTAACAGAGCGACGTAAAGGAAGCAATGCTCGTTTTTGGTCTTCGCATGGAGTTTGGTGAAAACCTTTTCAAGTGGAATAAACTAATTAAAACAAATAAAATATTAATATGGACAGTAAAAAGTTAATTAAAAAATATACAAGTTTTATTTAAGCTTTAGGTCCTTTTTGTAAATAGTTGATAGCAATATTTATTATTTTAACGATAGCTTCTACACAACGTTGCAGCGAAATATCGATAAAATAATAAATACTGTTATCAACTATTTACAAAAAGGACCTAAAGCTTAAATAAAACTTGTATATATTAAACTAAAAGGTCGAATAAATTATTATAACGTTAATTAAAAAATAAATTAAATCTTTTTATTCAATAAATCAAGTTATGATTTCTTAGAACAGGTGCATTTAGAGAATAATTCAATCTAATTTTTTCTTAAATGAATCTCGTTTTAGGATTATTTCAAGTACGGATTCGCGATTAAATACACTAGGGATGGATTGATTTTTATTTTGAGTGCTGGCTTTCATTTTCCATATGTACTGAATTCTTTTAAATATGAAAATAACATTTGAATTTCAAAACAAATGTTGCGTTTACATACACAATTTTGTTTTTAAGCTCCTGAGATTTGATTTATTTCTCTTATTAAATTTTCATTCCTTAAAAGTTTATCTTGAAACAAAATTCATACTTAGTTAAAAAGTATTTTTTTATTCTTGAAAATACTTTAATTCTATACATCACCATGGGTAAGCAGACGTGCAAGTATTTTAAGTGTTTTTGTTCAATTTTTAACAAATACTTTATACGTCAATCTTGTAAAGCGCTTAAACTCGAGACAGAGATGGGAGAGTAATTTTGCATTCATGACCAGGCATATTATACCATTTTTTAGTTCGCGAATTAGCAAGAAAATATTAAGTAAAATTAAACAGTCGAATTTAAAATCATTCGCACTTGACAGCCACAAACAATATATTGAAATCATAACACTCATTTTTAATTAATTATTGGGTATTACAGGCGGCTCGTAGGACCACTTGCTTCACCTCTAATAAAGCAAATTATAATCCATTTGACAAAAGATAGTATATTATCTGCTTATAGATTGCGGATAGTGATACATTCTGAAGATGTGCGGAGTAGATGCTGCTAGTAGTAGTCACGGACAGTCAGCGGTTTCAAAAGAAGAGTGTCGTAGGATCTTTGGAGTCTCACAAATTCCGATCCTTGAAGTGTCATGGCAGTTATTTGATGACATATTACCAAAATCACCAAAACTAAAAAAGATAAAACTAAAAAGCAATGCCAAGACAAAAAAAAAGCCAAAACTGAAAAAAAATAGCAGAAAAGCTGAAAAAAACATATAACAGGTCTGCCAGCCCCATTGCCAGACTCAGATGCAATCATTTAATTTCCGGTTCTTTTATTTAATATGAAACTGCAAGAAAAGTTGATCCTTTGCTCCTCCATGGAACCTTAGGAGAATATATCATACTATCACACATCCAGTTCAATAGTGTTATAACTCAAAAAAAGTAGTTTAGCAAAAAAAAAAAAAAAAAAAAAAAAAAAAAAACGTTTAAAGTTTTCAATTTACTTACAACGCAATGAAGGCATGAAAATATATTCTTCTCTCAGGAGGTGATAGTATATATAAGCTATTTATATGAAATTTTTACGCAAGATGAAATACGAAATTAATTATTATTTTGCATTATTAACTAAAAAAAACGAATTTTTTGAGTTAGGGCACTATTGAACTGAAAGTGCGATAGAACCTTAGGAGGATATATATACATCGAAACACATATGCTTTAAAATTTTCATAACTTTATTATCAAAAACAGACGAATTAAAAATGAAAAGTGGGAGAAGTTACTTAAGTCGCTTGTATTATTTACAGTCTGGCCCACAATGTCAAAAAGAAACAAAACAAGCAAATAAATCAGGAAATTTATTTTTTATTACAATACAAGTAAGCGTAAAAAGTTATTTATCTTTCTTATAAAATGTACATAAATTCAGTAAAGTTGGACTTTCACTCGCACACGAAATGTTTCGAAGGGTTTAAACGTGTATTGCTAAATCAGGCAATGATTTAAAAATATGATTCACAGAAATTTTTGTGTCTTATGTCATCGTCAAAAAAATTTAATTTTGTATTTATTCAGTATGTTAGTGATTGAATTTAGCTTAAGGTTTGGCTACTTATAGAATACGGGGCAAGAAAGTAAGTTTTTTTCAGCATTTTTGCGATTTTCTTTAAATTTGGCGATTTTTTAGTTTTAACTCCGATTTTTGATTTTCGGTGATATATTTTGGTTTGAGCGTTTTTTAACATTTTTTCGGTTTCAGGGTTTTTTTTGGTTTTGGCGTTTTGGAAACTTTTTCGGTTTTTGGAGATTTTTTCGTTTTGGTGATTTGCTTTTTTTTTGGTATTTTATAGTTTTAACGTTTTTTTGTTTAAATATAAAAAGTTTGCCTCTTACGGTTTCCAAGATGCAGCAAGTCGTCAAAGTTCAATATTCAAATTGTCTGTGTATTAAATTAGGATTTCAACATGTTTCGTTGATCGCATTATAACCCCCATTAATTTTCTACTGTCACAAGTTTGATGTTGTAGCGAAAAAAATGTTTTACATAATCTGTGAAAATTTCAGGTTTATAGATAGCTCTGATGGTTTGCGAGGAAATAGCTGTAACGGATAGACGCACATTTGGACAGACGCACAGACAGACGGACAGACAGGCTTCGTGGCGAAATCAACAGTGTTCCCTTTCACCTTTGGTGAACGAAACCCTAAAAAATAAACCTTTTATCAAGATTTGAACATAAAATTATTTGCATGATAAACACACGTCCAACTATTGCAACACACAGAGAATGATTTGTTTTGTTTATTTACTTCGCAGTCGTAACACAAATTATGTAAAGTAATGCCTAGCAAATTCATTTCAACTGAATTTCAAATCAAAATGTTTACTGGGTTTTTGTTGCTTCTAAAGAAGTTTAAGCTAATAGACCTGATTATATTTGATAATATTTATACAACAAATGTCATAATTTCTAATGATCGTAAAATAAGTTGAGACTATTTGGCTTAAAAAATTAAGTTTATTGCTTCTGCAAGAGTTTATGAAAATGAAAGACAAATAAAAAGATAGCGTAAGTATATAAACACTTAGGCCCTAATTTTGAAAAACGCAACGCTTGGCGTTGATAAATTTTGTGTGTATTTTGTTCTTGTAATTTAAATTTTTTTCATATAAAATTTGACAACGCTTGGCGTTGCGTTATACAAAATTAGGCCCTTAATTTCTTTTTATTTATATCCCAAAGTCTATTTAAACTAAGCATTTGCTACAGTTATTAAATCAAAGTTGAACATGCCTTAAGTGTTCGTACGACATAAATAAATATCAAACTTTTGACAATTTTTGAATATGATACAATCTGACCTTAAAGGTATAATCAAATAAAGCAGGTATTTAATTAGGCAAATATTTCAAATTATTATTAACAGTTTCAAGATGAAGTGAATTATGAGCAAATTTAAATTAGTTTTAAGTTGAATACGCTTAATTTGTCAATTATTTATAAACTCTGTATACAGGCAATTAATTAAAAGTTGCTTGGAAATTTCCACAAGCTTGCAATTAGTTATCAATTACATAAATTATTTAATTTAGCTCGTCAAATTAAGAAATCATTTTTATTTTTCATATAACATATTTCTAGCTATTCATCAAATCGCTCCAAATTAAATTCATCAAGCTGCATGATTCACAAGAATTTTCATTGTATTTTTTTTTTTTTTTTTGGCTTTAACTACTGACTGCTACTGTCAATTAACCTTCAAAAACAGACACAAAAAACAACAGCAACAACAAAAGAAATAAAAATTATTATGAACTGACTAAAGCAACAGCAATGACTCCGTGGTAGCAAGAACATCAATTTAACTGGAAGTAATTAAATTAAGATTTTATTTTAGACATCTATGCTTCTGCTTAATTTCTATTTAAGGAATGGGAGCATGTCAGTGCATCAGTGGGAGAAAGAGGTTATACAAGTAACAGGCTGTTGAGTGAACAGTTTTTTTTTGTCTTGTAATTTATTACTTTCGCCATTTTTATGAAAAAAAAAAAATAATGAAAAAATTTTAATATGCTTATTGCAAGAAGGAAGAGGAACTATAAATAGATAAATTTTGTTATGCTTCTCTTTATACATTTTGTATCGCTGAAGGGTTTTAGTAACAATATTTTAAGTATATATCTACATATATACATATACAATGCCATAACTAAAATTTGTAATCTTTGAGTTAGTGCTGCTAAATTAATCATCATGTCATAATTTCATACAAACATCGTGTTTACTCAACTCTTGAGAGAAAAAGAAAAATTTCTTTTTCCATTAAGTTGTGTGGAAATTATAAACTTCAAACTCGTTTTATAGCAAACTTGTGTTTTTGAGTTATTACGTTTGACGTTTTTGAATTTTTGGTTTGAATTTTTTCTGCATTTCCCTAATCTTTAAAATGATGGTTTATGACTTAGAACCAAAAAAATTTTAATCAAAAACATAAGGAATATTTTTTCTAAAATTTCACAAAAAAATCTCATTTTGACGGTTCCACGACTAAGAAGGGAACCCCGTTGTGTTCGCTAAGATGTCCATCTGTCTGTCATAGGCTATTTTCTCAAGAGCCGTAAGAGCTACAGAACAAATATAAATATATGACAGTTAAAAGTTAAAGTGTATTCTAAAGCAAGCAACGAGACATGTTGAAATCCTAATGTAATCTAGAGACAATTTAATATATACATATATACTAGACTGGCAGCAATTTTTTTTAAATAATGGCAAAAAGAAGAGAAATGACCGATAAACTTTCACTACGCTTATAAGCTACAATAAGAACAGCTCACAAGCTACAACAGCAAATATATAACAGTAAACCTTTAATGGGTGTTCTGAAGCAACGAGCAATGAAACTTGTTGAAAGGCTAACATAATATACAAACAATTATATATAGACATCTGAAATTTTCAAAGTTAGTGTATTTTTATGCAGACTACACCAATTAACACTGATATATAAAAAAATTAAAAATAAAGAGTATTCCATCAGTTAATGTAATTTTGATTATGTATTTTTGACAAATAACGGTAAGAGGCAAACTCTTGAAATTCTCAAATAACACATAGTTTAAATTAAGCATTTCTTTCATGAAAATCTCAAAATCAAAAAAATGCCGAAAGTGAAAAGTTTTGCTCAAACTCAAAAACAACAAAAAATCTCTAAGATTAAGAAATTGCTGAGCTGAAAAATGGCTAAAACTAAAACTAATCGCTAAAAACTTAAAAAATTGTATGTTTCATATTTATCGCCAGAGAGCGAAATTTCACATTATTTTACCATAAAGTTGCTAGGTAATTCAAAATTTTAGTTTTGTTTTCTGTTAACCAAGTTTTTCCGGCGTTATAACTCTCTTGCAGCAAATGCTTGATATAAAAATGACAAGCAAAGATTTTCTGAACTCTCCTTATCGATATTTAAGTTTTATACTTCAAAACAAAATGTTTCTCCTTTGAAAATTCAATGAACTACAAAAACAACAACAGCAAATAACATAATTTCTGATTGCTGCTGCTATATTTTTAAACAAACTTTTAATTGTTTGTGATTTTTTTTTTTTCATAAAAAGTTTTCAACTTAACTTGGTTAAGAAATATGAAAAAAGAAAAAAACTTATGTAAGTTTATGTGTATAAAGTAAAGTTTAGCCATTAAAGTTACCTGCGAAAATTCTTTTAAAAGAAAAGCAAAACTTGAAATATATTTACTTTAAATAAATGATACAAACAGCCAAGTGAAACTGGTTACATAAATATTTTGCAAAAGAAAGAAATTGACATAAATAAAATATGTATGTATGTATGTATCGATGAACATACAGTTTTATTCCCCATATTCTTGCAAAGTTTTAAAATACCAACAATTGTTCCAAAAAGACGCACTTAACGTTGAATATGTGTTGAGGGGATGGAGAATTGTAGAAGTAACAGCATTTGTTAGAGAACTCAATACAAAATTATAACATTTTTAAATAAAGTTTTTTTTTTGTTGTTAAGAAATCCTTATTGGTTTGCAATTTCTAAAGCAGAAAGTGCAAAAAGTTTTTGTTCGAAGTATTCAAAATTTCTAACAAAAACCCCAAATATCACATGTAAGCACACGATACGAGTACAACGCAGCAGCAAATTTTTGGAAATAACTCTACAACTTTATAGCAGCCGCCAACTTCCAATACGAGCCGAACAAAGAAAGAAGAAAGAATGTTGCAAATAATAAATATAAAACTTATAAAAGAATAAGCCATGCAAAAATAAAAACTGCTGACCTGGTTATTTTCTCACAATATAAAAATAACTGGTTCTTTAAGCTGTTGTTTTCTTATCCTTCAAGGAATATTTTATTATTAAATTTGCTAGTTTTTATTCTCAATAGAAATTAATAAGAAAAGTCCTGCATTAGAATCATTCTATTTATTACTGTCTAACTAATAATTGATAAAATATTTATAAATAAAGCAAGATATTCATTCATTTAGAAGATACAAATTCTGATTCCAAGCAAATAATAAACAACTTTTATATGCTTATATAAAAGCAAGCACAAAGAATTCCAAATGCTGTGGTATAAATTAACAATAAGTTAAACTGTCTAAGAAACATTTTTTCCACATTCATTGAGACATTAGGAAAAAAAAAAGAAAACAAAACACTTTCCTCAAACTGTCAAACAAAATAAAGTGATAGGGACTCATGCCTCAATATCATTTTCAGTCTTTGATTAGTTGGTACACAGAAAAAAAGAATATATTAATTTTGTCAATTGAACTTTTAATTAATTACATTTTTAATAAAATTTGAATTGAGTTTATTATATTTTAAATTGCACCTTTAATCAAATCAAGTTTCTAACTAAATTTTTAATCAAACTTTGACCCGTTTCAATTTTTAATTATACTTTTATTAATTTTATTTTCAAATACTATTTTAACTGACTCAGTTAAGTTTTTAATTACACTTTTATTCAATTAAATTTTCAACCGAATGTTTCTTTAACTGAATTAAATTTTTAATTACAATCAATTAAATTTCTAAGCAAATACTTAATTGACTCAATTAAAACATCAGCATTATTGGCGCAATAAAATTTTAAATTATATATTAGTTAATTCCATTATTAAATAAACGTTCAATTGACCCAGTTAAATTTTTAATTACACTTTTAGCCAATTAAATTTTGAACCAAATTTTGAATTCACTGAATTAGATTGTTTATTACACCTGTAATCAATTAAATTTCTAAGCAACTTCAGTTTTTACTAAAACCTTTACGTACCTTTTCACAATGTCTGGTTAAAAGCTAACAGGGACTTAAACGGCCAAGTTTTGTATGAAGAACTTGCAGTTAAAGTTCACGTTAACTCTTAACCATACATTGTGAAAAGGAACGTTAATCAATTAAATTCTTAAACATAATTTTAATCGACTCAGCAATTTTTTTTTAATTTGAGTTGCTAATTGGAGGAAAAGTTTTTTCTGTGTATATCAGAATGAAATCTCTTACAAAATTAAACATACAACATTTTATTCTGTGACACTTTAGCTAACAATATTTCCGTTTTACTAAATCTTAATGTTTGATGTTTTAATTGACATTCAGTTGGCATATTACAACCAAGTTATTAAATAATTTAATCGAAGCACAACCAACCATCACATTGAACCACAAACCTACCCAAAAAAAACGACAATTTTTAAAACCATGAAAAGAAAAATTTGTATATCCTTAGCAGCAAGACTCATTTAGTTTCACACATATACACACACATAATAAAGAAAACAAATTCAATCGATTTTATGGAAGTATCCATTCAAGAATTCAATTAAGCATTTGTCAATGAGTGTGTGTGCGTGTGTGAATGTGCATGAATTAAAATAGAAAGGAGTAGAGCAGCAGAAAACTTTAGCAACCTTATAAATATATGTGAGATTGAGCTTGTGCCACGTGTTCTGGAACAAAGGCTAATAATTTTTGAATATTTTAATAAATTTTTCTTCTTAGAAACAAGTAGGGATAAGTATTGTATGTTCATATAGTATAGCCTGCACAGACCTTGCAAGTCACATAGAGCTGTATAGGTGCTTTTGAGAGCGACGGTTAAGGCCTAAGTTCAACTAGTACTAACAATAGAGATACATCTGAAACACATCTGTCACTTGCACAATAAACTATTGGTAATACATCTTTCCTCGTAAGAAAAAAGAAAAGAAGAGACCATCTTTTCTTTGCAACCCTAAGACCTTTCAGATTTATCTGAGATTTGGTTGAATGACCTTATCGGATACCTCATCGCGATAGGTTGAATCCAGTTACTATTACCGTATCCGTAAACTTAGATACGGTTCTACATAGGTTGACACCGTCGAGTGGAGTGGTCTTTCAAAAAAAAATCATCTAGATGCTACTTGAATGCTTACGTGAAGAAGCAACCAACCAATACATCTTTACGTTTGAAATAATGGCGTATGAAATTTGTCGCATAAATTTATTATATCGAAAATTAGTTTATCTGCTCTAATGAAAGAAAGTATTATTAGTGCGTGTGTGAATGTGCATGAATTAAAATAGAAAGGAGTAGAGCAGCATAACACTTTAGCAACCTTATAAATATATGTGAGATTGAGCTTGTGCCACGTGTTCTGGAACAAAAGCTAATAATTTTTGAATATTTTAATAAATTTTTCTTCTTAGAAACTTGTGCACTTTTCGACGTCCATCTACTACCTCAAAGGCTGTACTTTGAATACCTTGATTATTTATGATATGTAAATTTTATAGACTATGAATAAATATCGTACAACGTACTTCACCACTGTATATGATTTTCATACAAATAAGCTTATGAGAGAATATAAAAAGCTTTTTAATGCAAATTAATATAGAATAAAAAAAAAAAACATCGCAACAAGCTTATAAAATCCAAAATACGTGTTCCAGACTCATTAATTGTGGAGAGATCTTGAATAACTAATACTAATAATACTTTCTTTCATTAGAGCAGATAAACTAATTTTCGATATAATAAATTTATGCGACAAATTTCATACGCCATTATTTCAAACGTAAAGATGTATTGGTTGGTTGGTTCTTCACGTAAGCATTCAAGTAGCATCTAGATGATTTTTTTTTTTTTTTTTGAAAGACCACTCCACTCGACGGTGTCAACCTATGTAGAACCGTATCTAAGTTTACGGATACGGTAATAGTAACTGGATTCAACCTATCGCGATGAGGTATCCGATAAGGTCATTCAACCAAATCTCAGATAAATCTGAAAGGTCTTAGGGTTGCAAAGAAAAGATGGTCTCTTCTTTTCTTTTTTCTTACGAGGAAAGATGTATTACCAATAGTTTATTGTGCAAGTGACAGATGTGTTTCAGATGTATCTCTATTGTTAGTACTAGTTGAACTTAGGCCTTAACCGTCGCTCTCAAAAGCACCTATACAGCGCTATGTGACTTGCAAGGTCTGTGCAGGCTATACTATATGAACATACAATACTTATCCCTACTTGTGAGTGATTTAATATCACACTGCTTAAAGAAGCTTGCCAGAAACATCTGAGTACGAAAAACCTCAGTCCAAAGGAATCCTAATATATGATACAACACTCTAATGGGCATCTTCCAATACCAAGACGATCCGTCACCATCAGTAGCAGCATTTACTGAATGCTAACAGCACTTATATATCCCGCTGACAGAGTTCGAATAATTTCCAACAAAACCAGAACTTTTCTCAAGCGATTTTACATGCTCCCGAAGAAGGCCTCCCCCAAATATTAAAAACAGTATAAATTCTCTTGCGGGTGTCAAGAATTAAGTCCACTACCAGCACGTAAGTAAGTAAGTAATTGCCAGTAGCAAGCATGATGTGTTAATTCTGGTAGACTTAGAACCAAGCCAACCATCAGTTTTTGGATACCACGAACCGTGTCACCATACTTGCACCATCATCTGTTAGGATGCTTAACTACTGGTTTAGTATCCCTAGTAATCAGCCACTAGACAAATCTCGAAGTCGAAGTAGGTTTTAACTTTTTTTTTCATTGTAATGTCAAGAAAAATTATTTGAATATGAGAAATAACCATAAAGAGCACAGATAGTCATTTAATCGATAGTGGTGACGGGTATATCAGTCATTGCCTACAACAACGTTTTCATCACATTATTAAGGGCAAACTGAACAAATGTGATGAAAGCTTTAACCAGTGAATTCTATCAATTGTACAACATACACATATTGGAAGTGCCCATTCTACTGCTCTCTGCTTTTCAATGATAATATAATATATATTACGAATGTTTGACTGATCATACCCAATAAATATAGCTCAAACTTATCAATATTGACTATTATATTCCCCATAGTTTAGATATCACACATAACTGATGTACCAGTCAGAGAAAAAAACATGTTTTTTTCTTATTTAGGCGAGTTCATAGCTGTATGGTAATCACTCCGTCATTTCTTGTGGGACACTTTTGTTATGAAACACTTGCTTCTTCCTCAGTCTTGTACATAAGTCTGAGTTCACACACAAGTAGTTCCTGCAAACTAAAAATTACTAGAGTTTATTTAAAGGCCTCTATGACCTGGTATACCAGATGATGAACTGCTTTGACATTGTGCTTAGTGATTAACGGGGAAGGATTCTAGATCCATGGTAGTGCTTCCAATATTTATGCATAATGTATATATATGTATATGTATACAGGGTTGGCCAAAAGAAACCAAGGGGTGTAAAAGTTTAATAACTTTTTTGTTTATTAACTTTTTTTTATTTTTTCTTTCAGATTATATAATATACAAAATGGAAATTTTTTTACACTAATTATGAAAAATGACCACCGTTTTCAGCTTCGCACTGATGGGCTCTTTTTAGAGCATTTTCCATAACATCTTTCAAAACTTGTGGCTGTAGCGTTCGAATTTCTGCAACAATGTTTGCCTTGAGTTCGAGGATTGTCTCTGGCTTGTTCACATACACTCGCTCCTTCAAAAAACCCCAAAGAAAATAGTCGGGTGCTGTCAAATCTGGCGATCGCGCTGGCCAAATAATTTCCGAATTTCGAGAAATTATTCGCTCTCCACATACCAGGTCTGTTTTCAAGAGCAGGACGTAAAAAATTTTCAATCATAAACCGATACCGCTCTCCATTTACGGTTACAGCACTTCCATCTTCATTCTCGAAGAAGTAGGGCCCAATGACATTTTCAGATGTGATCCCACACCATACTGTACACCTGATGGGGTGCAATTGGCGTTGATGAATGGCTCTTGGATTTTGAGAACCCCAGAACCTTCAGTTCTGCTTATTAACAAAGCCATTCAAATGAAAATGATCTTCATCACTCATAATCAACTCTTGAAATTTAACTGCAAAATTTAGACGTTGCCGATGATCTGCGGGTTTTAATTCTTGGACCAATTGCACCTTATATGGGTATAACTGTAAATCTTTTTTTAAAATGCGCCGTAGTGACGTACGAGACATTTTTAGCTGAGCAGAACGCCTTCTGCCAGATGTTTCTGGTGCTTCGTTAACACTTTGCTGTACTCGTTCAATATTTTCCGCAGTGCGACTTAAACGTGGTCTACCGGTTCGAGGCAAATCTCTTACACTGCCATATTGGTGATAACGATTAACGACGATATGCTCTTTGCGTTAAAATAATTGATCTCTGGTTTAAATAATAAAATTCTATTGTTCTGGTTCTATGTTCAGTTGTGTTGTCTATATAATCTGAAAGAAAAAATAAAAAAAAAATTAATAAACAAAAAAGTTATTAAACTTTTACACCCCTTGGTTTCTTTTAGCCCACCCTGTATATATATATATATATATATATATATATATATATATATATATATATATATATATATATATATATATATATATATATATATATATATGTCAATTAAGGTTGCTGAAGTGTTATTCACTCTCAAGTAGCTCGAGTACGAAGTTTATGAAATAGAACAAATACCTTTTTCGCTTCACAATGAAATGCAATGATGATATATTGCGAAAATAATTGTTTTATGCTTGACTACTTAAGCATTCCCAAGGTATCCGTAGGAGTAGCGCGAAGTGCATTAATTTTGTACAGTGAGACAAGTTTGTTATTTAAAGCCAGACAACATAAAATTATATAGTATAACTAGACTATATATATATTATATATATTATATATTATAACTAGACAGTCAACATAATTTTTTTTCCTGAAAAAATTTAAGTGCAAAACTTTTGTGATTATAATATAAATGGTAATTAAGATCCTTATTTATATATTATAAACATTACAGTGACAGCTGTTTCGAAAAATTTATATAACCGCAATATAATATTGCAAGGATAATTATTACAGCAATAATTTTTCTAGTAAAATTTATCTGTGTAATACATTTTTATATAGAAATTTTAGCTTTGCCTTTCAAAGAAATAATTTTGATCAATTTAAAATTTTTGCTATTAAGTCCGTCCCATCCGCACTTAATACGCAGTTAAGTAACAAAATAAGAGAACAATTTATAACAATTGTGGTTACTAAAAAAAACATAAGCATATGTATGTTAGGTACAAAAAACCAAGTACAGGAGAACAACAACGAATTAATTACAATTAATAATAAATTTCTCCTAAAGAAGAAAATTATGTGAGCGTATTTTATCCACTGCTTTTCTTGTGTCGCCTTACTTGGCAGTTTATTACACTAAACGCTTTAATGTTTTACTATTTAAACTTGCATAACTTTGGTGAACTGATGGTTAATAAGATTAACTGCCAGCTTTTAGGCGCTACAAGACGACAAGTTTATTTACATAGATACGTACATAATTTCTTATCTAACTAATCCCATTAGTTTGCCTTGTAGCATATAATAGCATTTGTTACGTAATTGAGCGTGTGTGTGTGTTTTTGTTGTTATGTGTGTGTTACGTTTATTTAGTGGGTGTCTGTGTGTGAGAGTGAGTTATTGAAAGAAGTTTGACAAGTTTTCAAAATTCTCATTAATATAAATTCTTGCAAAAAATTATAAAAAGCTTAAGAATATTTTTTTTTTTTTTTTGGTTTATTATATTTGCAATTTCAGTTTATTATGCCAGTAAGGTTTCATTTTCTAAAATTCTTACAAATAATTTTTAATTCTTTTCTGCAGTTTTCTTTAGATTTCATGGAAATGTAGCTTAGCAATGTCATTATTATTTTATTCGTGCTCTCAATAAAATCGTTAATTTTATTCAGGGCACACAAATTTGTCGCAATGACCAGCCAACAAAGTTTTTTTTAAATCCCCCCAAACAACCACTTAAAACTTTTCAGAGTTTTTCTTGCCTTCATATTTCTTTGAAAAATGTTATATTTATATATTTTTTTAACGAAAACAAAAGCAAATTTCTGTTCTGTTTTCGCATTAACAGCCTCAACATTAGTTAGTATAACCCTATTCATCAGCTGTAGCCAACTTGTGTTAATGACAAGCGATTGAAAATAAAAGAAAATATATTTTCTTCTGTACTTAAGAATGAAGAATGGAAGAAAAATGTATTTGTAACAAATTTATGCTACAACAGTTAATTTATTTAGTTGTTAAGAATAATTGTTATTTTTTTTCTTTGCTCATTTACTTATCGCCCGAGGAGAGCTTTAATGGAATTTTAAGGCAGAAACATAAATTTGAATAACGAAGAGCAAATAAATAGGAGCATAAATTTTAATTACTTACAATTTGTAAGTATTGGAAATATGTTAAGGATTTGTTTAATTATACCAATAAACTTTGAACTAATTACAAACTTTTCATTAGATTATGACAAACTTTTTGTACAGAAAACAGTTGAAAAAATATTTTCAAATAAAAAAAATCAGTACAGTGCGAGTTTGACTCGCAAACGAAGGGTTTCGTACGATCACTTTATATGAAATACTATACGAACTTTAGACTATACATTTAAATATCTTACCTGATATAGACATTTTTTAAAATAAACTTAAAGTAGACCGTAAACTTTTTTTCGGTCTTGGCACTTTTTAGTTTTTGCGCTTTTTCTTTCGTTTTTGGGATTTTATCGATTTTTTGGCGATTTTTTCGTTTTTAGTATTTTTAGAGTTTCTACCAATTTTTACACGTTGGCGAATTGTTTATTTTTAGATTTATAAAATATAATTTCAAGTATCCTATATAATTGTCGGTATATTACATTAGGATTTCAACATTTTTCATTGTGCACTGTAGAACACCATTTAATTTGTAACTGTCATATTTTTGTTGTTGTAGCGGTAAAATTTTCACTTATTGTGTGAAAAATTCAGGTCCATATCTGTTACGGTTCTCGATAAAAAAGCTTGTGATTTTTACCCCCCTCATAACCTTGTTCCCCGCAACCGTAAAATTATGACATTTAAATCATAATTTGAAAAAATTCATGTTACCTCATACACAAAGTTTGAAAGTTTTACAATAAAAGGTTCCGGAGATATGGAGGTGCAAAAAGTGCATATTTTAAGACATACTCACACAGAGAAAACAGTGCCTAATAAATAACTCATAAAATAGAACAAAATTAATAAGAAATCTCTGTGGTTTTTTTTTTCAATAAGGAAATCTTATTAATTTCATAGAGAAAACCTTATTGAAAAAATCAAGAAGAAATCTTTTAGTTTCTATGAGGTTATCTTATTGATTTTTTTAATAAAGTTTTCCTCTTGATTTTATGAGGCGACCTCATAAAATAAAAAAAAGATATGTCTTTCTTTATTCTTTGTGCTTTGCTTATGTATTTTCATTTAAATTCTATACCATATACTTATGTATGTATGTAGTATATGTAGATGTTATTTATTTATACTATACATACTATACATACTTACATAGATACATACATATTATTACTTGAAAGGAGACAAGTATTGAACCAGCAAACTTCTGACTGATAGACAAACACTCTAACCAATATGCTAACAAGCAGTCTGAATAACCATTGAAATAATTTTGCAAACATGCTTATACAAAAACGAAAAAGATCATGAAAAAATTGTATGTGTCTATTTATAGATATGAAATAACAAGACATCTCATAAAATCAAGAAGATTTCCTTATTAAAAAAATCAATAAGATGCTTTACACATAATCATATAGGAACCTAATAAAATCAAGAAGAAAACCTTATTGAAAAAATCAATAAGATAGCCTACTAAAATCAAGAAGCTTTAAAAAAATCATTAAGGCAACCTCATAAAATCAATAAGAAATCCCTATAATTTACAATTTATAAGAAAACCTAATAGAATCAAGAAGTTTTTCTCTATGGATTGTTTTTTTGGTGCCAAAAATAACGGAAATTGAGTAAAAAAAAGTTGGGAATAATAAGATTTCTTCTTGATTTTATGTGATTTTCTTCTTGATAAAATTAACAAGATTTACCACATAAAAACAATAAGGAATCTCTATGAAAAAATATTCGCTTCTTTCTGCTGGGATACCCCTTAGCCTAAAAACGTTTCATAGAGAAAATCTTATTGATTCTATGAGGCAATTTTTTCTCTGTGCACTGACCTACTGACTCACTCATCAATATTATGAAGCACTTCCGCTATAGCTAGAGATCTGAAATTTGGTACACAAGTAGATCTAGGTGAGCAATGAACTAGAAAAGTCTGATAACCCGAACATTTTGACCAAGGGGTCAAAATGGGCTACGCCCATAAAAATTAAAATTTGTGCTAGTGAGCTGAAATTTGCTACAGAGCTAGGTCTAGGGGGGGAGTAAACTAAAAGAATTTTAAAATCCGAAAATTTTGGCCAGGGGCTACGCCCATAAAAGCTAGAATTAAAAATGCAAATCTAAGGCGCTTAATGGAAGCTATTTTATTGAAATTTGGCATACATACTGCGATAGGACAAGCCTAAAAATTGTTTACTAAAAAAGGGGGCGTTGACACGCCCATACAATTTCAACCTCATTTTCGTGTACTACGGCTCAGCATATTTAGATATACTATTTCTGTATGTATTATTATCCGTTTGCAACGAAACTTGATACAAATAACAAACACTGGCCGAAAAAAAAATAAAGTTTTGAAAAGTGAACATGGTCACGCCCATAAATATTAAAAATTAAAAGTTGCGCTAAGGAGCTGAAATTTGATACACGAGTAGGTATAGGTGAGAAACCAACAAGAAAACCCATAAAAACCCAGATATTTTAGTCAGAAGGGCGGGGTGGGCCCATAAAAATTTAAAATTAAAAGTTGCGCTTATGAGCTGAAATTTGATACACAAGTAGGTCTAAGTGAGAAACCAACTAGAAAAATCTTAAAAACTAAGCAAATTCACCAGAATGGGCGGGGCCACGCTGCTATTGTTTGAACCTGAAAGGCTTTTTAAGAAAAATTGCTTGCGAAAATTTGTCTTAAAACCCCTTTATAAAGCCTTAAAAAGTTATATAAATAAGGCTGTTAATATACAGCTTTTAACTTTAGCCATTTTATTGAAACTTTGCATATATGTTACACGTAAACTATCACCTAAAAAAGTGGGCGTGATCACTCCCATAAAATTTTAGCCTTGTGTTTAATCTACTTTGGTCTATCATATTTTAGAAGAAAATTAGCATGAATTTTAAGCGCTTCTTACGGCAATATTGTGAGTTTAAAATAGTGGGAGGGGTAATGCTCATAAAATTATAAGGTATAATTCACGCTACAGAGCTGAAATTTTATGCACAAGTAAAAGAAGATGAGTAAGCCAATGGGAAAATCTTAAAACCAAGAAGTTTCATCCGTTGAAACTCCAATTCGTACCAGAGAGCAGAAATTTGGTACACAAATTAATCTAGATCAGAGATCACTAAGAAAAATCTAAGAAACCAGAAGTTTCAATCAAGGGTTGGGAACAAGCGAAGTAAACTCACAATTAAGTTCAATTTTATTGAAACTTTTCAAACAGAATGCACTATCCAAAGTAAAAATTTCCTGTTTTGTAAAGTGGCCGTGACTACACCCATAAATCTTCGCTTTTTCTTTTATGTACTTCGGCCTAGCAGTTTTTAGTCTATTACTCATGTTTTTCTCAATAGCTTTTTCCTACAAAACTTTACATGAATCATAAGCACTAACAGATATAAAAGTCGGCGGGGCCAGGGCCATAAAAATTTTACGTAATATTATATTATAGAAAGCTGAAATTTTGTAGACAAATAGTCTTAATTGATTTAATCAATCGGAAAATCCAAAAATTTAAGCACCATCTACCCTATTGAAACTTTGCATGCACATTGGGCATATCCTCTCAATTTATGTACTTCGGCTAAGCAGACTTTAATACGTAAATATATTGAGAAAATAGGCGGAATCACTCCCACTAAAATTGACGCTTTATTTCACATGTTTCTTTCCGGACGACTCTTAACAAATTACGTACACACTAGCGACCCGTTATAATAACACAATAATTCATTTTTAAGGTCTACAATTCAACACCCATCACGCTCTTACCCATTATTTTATGTAACTATGAAATCTTTAACTGGCACAGTGATCATGAATAGAAATAAAACACCCTACGAATTTCGAGTTTAAAAAGTGTTATCATAGAAAATTTTTCAAAAAGTAGTCAGATCCTCACAAAAACATCAATGTGAAAAAAGGCCAAGTTCCTATCAAAAATTTCGGCCATCAAAAGCAGTGAGGTATAAATTTTGACCAAGTTCTTGTTTGACACAATACCTAACACTGAAATATGCTATGAATTGTATAAATTTGTAATCGTAAGGGTGTCATATAATGTTTAGATAATCTGCTAACTTGGCAATATTTTCAATTCAATTGGTTTTTAGGGTTATGGTTATAGCTAAAGCCATATGGCGAGTCAGTTATAACCAAATACAGTGCTGCCCATAAGTTTGGTTCGGACAGCTGTTTTGTATAGTTGTGGTTATGACACGTTTAATTTAACCTTTAGTTTGGACAAAAAATCAATTATCAACATTTTATGCTTAAAAATATTTTTTTTAATGTAACAACATAACTAAATACATATTATTTTTTTTCTACGAACTCTTTAGTTAACTGTTCTGCGAAACTTGAAATGATTAAAATTTTTGCTGTTGTGTAGTTGTGGGTTTCTGAATTTAACATTTAAACAAAGAAAAATCACAAACACAAGTTTCTTTCACAATGACTACCCATTAGAAGAAAATTTCTGTGTCCTCCTTTTTCTATGTAAGCAGTGAATTAGAGTAGACATGGAATATATAATAATCATAAAAAAATAATAATAAAAAAAAAAAATAAAACAGTAAAACGTGTAAAATAAAATACAAAGAAAAGAAAACAAGAAAAAAAAAATAAACAAGATGGCTGGGGAATTATTGACGCCGCACAGAAAGGCGGAATACGCGAGTATAACACATAACCATTGTTAAGAAATCTCACATATCTAAAATTTTAAATGCAAATATATGTATGTATATAAAATGTTTTAACATAATAATAAACAAGATAAATGAGATAAACAGGGCGGAAATACAAGTCTAATGAAGAAAATAGGCAAAGGTTGACACACTTTGGTAATATCTGCTCAACTATAGTAAATTTGTTAGAGTAACAGTATAGAAAAACACTTTTTATCGATATAAAACATTAAAAAATTAAATAAAATATACTGACAAAGAATTTCCTTTAATATGAGACTTTTTCAAAATACATATTTCTCGTTGAAAAAAGTACTTTTCAAAATGAGCAGCTTCTGCAAGAAAGTACCTTTTGAGGATAGAAGTTTTCGAATAAAGTACATTTTTTTTTTAAAAATTAGGTTATTTTTTAAAATGCATTTCTTTAAAAAAGAATCATTTGAATAGTTTATTTATTTTAAGCAAATTTTTTGAAAAAATCTTATTTTTGTTGAATAAAGTACCTTTTGAAAAAAGTATTTCTTTGAAGAAAAGTGAATTTTTTTTTTTTAGAAAAATATGAAAAAATTACTATTAAAAATGCTTCCCAAAAAAATTATCGTGAAAGAAGTACCTTTTGAACAAGTATATTCTTTTTAAAGAAAGACAATTTTGAAAAAAGAATTTTTAGAAGACAATACTCACTAAAATTAAACTTTTTAAGAAAGTACCGTTTGAACAAGAACCTTTGAAAAAATTTACTGTTGAAAATAGTACTTTTGGAGGGAATTATGTTTTCAAAAAGTCCATTTGAAAAAAAGTACCTATTGAAAAGTATTTTCAGAACAATAGCCTGCCATGTGAAAGAACTAATTTATGAAAAAAGTACTTTTTCTTATTAAAAAATAGATTTTTTGGAAAAAAGTATTTTTTTTATTAAAAAATTACTTTCTGAAACAAGTACCTTTTTATTAAAAAAGGACTTTTTAAAAAAGTACTTTGTTAAGTACATTTTAAGTAAAGAACTTTTTGAAGAAACCATATTTTGTAAAAATACCTTTAAGAAACAGTACCTTTTGAAATAAGAGTACCATAAGAATGTACCTTTGGGAACAGGACTTGTCGAAACAATTCAGTTGTGAGGGAAGTACTTTTAAGAAACAGGTATTTCTTGATCATAAAATAATAAGTGCCTCTTTTACTAAATAGTTAAGAAAAAGTAAATTTCGAAACATAAGCTCTTCGAAAAATAACTGCAAAAAGTACCTTTTACAAAAAGTATTTGAAAAAAGTACCTATTTGAAAATAGTTCCTTTTTGAAAGAAGTACCCTTTTGAACCAGGTACCTATTTGGAAAAAGCACCTTTTTGAAAGAAGTACCCTTTTAAAAAAAAATACCTTTTAAGAAAAAAGTTCCTTTCTGAAAAAGCACCCTTTGGGAAAAAAAATTACCTTTTTGAAAAAAGCACCTTTTTGAAAAAGTACCTTTTGAAAAAGTACTTTTTGAAGAGAGCACCTTTGAAAAAAGTACCTTTTGGAAAGAAGTAACTTTTGAAAAAACAACTTTTGAAAAAAATTACCTTTCAAAAAGTACCTTTTAAGAAAGCATCGTTTAAAAAAGTACCTTTTTGAAAGAAGAAGCTTTTAAAAACAACTTTTTGAAAAAAGTACCTATTTGAAAAAAGTACCTATTTGAAAAAAGTACCATATTCAAACTACTACCTTTTTGAAAAAGTACCATTTTGAAACAAGTACTATTTTGAAAAAGTACCTTTTGAAAAAAGTACCTTTTGAAATATGTACCTTTTCAAACATTGCCTTTCAAATAAATAACATTTAAAATGAAAAAAGTACTTTTATGAAAAAAGCACACATTTTAAGTACATATTTTATTTTATTTTTTTTTTAAAGTACCTTTTCAAAACTACCTATTCCAATAAATACCATTTCAAAAATTGCCTTTTAAGGAAATATCATTTAAAAAAAAAGATTGTGAAGAAATACCTTGTTTTCTTGAAGAATTGTACTTTTAGTCTTACTAAAGTGCAATAGATTATTTAAAAAGAATGATGTATACATATTAAATGAGTATTGAAATATTTTATTAAAAATAATTTTAGAACTCGTTCATAAACTACTTGCTTAGTACTTAAATTACTTAATTTGATTTATTACGATTATCTAGGCGCACGACAGTGCGCCAGGCCAAGTTCTGGCCAATGCACGTAGTGTGTATATTTACAGGAAGCCATTCGAGCTGTTTTTACCCCCCTCATAACTTTGCTCCACGCGGCTGTAAAATTACGAAATTTAAATCATAATTAGAATAAATTCATGTAACCTCATACGCAAAGTTTGAAAGTTTTACAATGAAAGGTTCCCGAGATACGGAGGTGCCAAAAGTGCATATTTTAAGACATACTCACTGACTCACTGAATCAATGACTCACTGACTTACTGACTCACTGACTCACTGACCTACTGACTCACTCATCAATATTATGAAGCAGTTCCGCTATAGCTAGACATCTGAAATTTGGTACACAAGTAGATATTGGTGAGAAATGAACTAGAAAAATCTGAAAACCTGAAAATTTTAACCCAGGGGGCGGGGCTACGCCCATAAATATTAAAATGTGTGCTAGTGAGCTAAAAATTGCTACAGAACTAGGTCTAGGTGGACAATAAACTAATAAAGTTTTAAAATTCGAAAATTTTGGGTAGGAGGGCGGGGCTATGCCCATAAAGGCAAGAATTAAAAAAGCAAATCTAAGGCGCTTAATGGAAGCTATTTTATTGAAATTCGGCATATATACTGCGATAGGGTAAGCCTAAAAATATTTAATTAAAAAAGTGGGCGTTGTCACGCCCATACCATTTCAACATCGAAATATTTTTACCCTTCTAAAAAAAGAGAGAATAGTGTTAATTTCTTTATATTAGTAAAAATGTTATCAAGTTAGCAGATTATCAAGAAATTATATGACACCCTTACGATTACAAATGTATATAATGCATAGCATATGTCAGTGATAGGTATTGTGCCAAACAAGAACTTGGTCAAGATTTATATCTCACTGCTTTTGATGGCCGAAATTTTTGATAGGAACTTGGACTTTTTTCACATTGATGTTTTTGTGAGGATACATATTAAATGAGTATTGAAATATTTTATTAAAAATAATTTTAGAACTTAGTCATAAACTGCTTGCTTAATACTTTAATTACTTTAGTTTGATTTATTAAGATTATAATGATTTGAAAATTAATTAAGAGTAAAAAAAACATGCGTTAAACATTTTTAATATACATATGTATAATTTATATGTATATAAAAACCGTTGTAAGTATTTGCACGCTTCTTTAAATTAATAATAATAATAATGATAATAATTTCAGTAACCTTCACCCATAAATATTAAATTTTTTTATTACTGTGACCTACTTGGGATTATTGGCAAGAGTAAAAATAACAACTCCAAATGCCGGTTATGAACGCACATTTAAAACACAATATATACATACATACATACATAGGTGTATACATGTATGTATGTATATACCTATACAAATGTCAGAGTAAATAATTTTATTCAGACAATGACAGCAAAGCCTACAAACTCATTTCCTCTTAAAAATAATAATAGTAATAATACATTTTTGTGAAAGCAATAAAACCAGCCTGTCTATTTTTTTATTTTTTTATTTTATTTAGATTTGGTTTTTTTTGTGGGAGTAAAAAAATTTTAGACAATTTAAAACAGAAATTTACATGATATTCGCATGTTTCACTTTCTTGTTTTTGTTTTTTACTTTTATAAGTATTGTCTGTTTTATTTTCATTGTCAAACGACACGTTTTCTGCTTCCAGAGACAGAATTAATAATAAAAGTAAGAACATAGCAATCTTACTCCCACACACATATGCATAGAAGTATGATGGAAATAATTAGAAAATTATATGGAAAATGATATAAAATAAGCCAAACGTGAAGGTTAAAAACAAATAAAATAAAAAAAGAGGAAAGTAAGAATATATGAGACTGGTACAACAGAAGACAAATAATGAATGGGTGGGGGGGGGGGGGGGGAATAGAGAGACATGTAAAGGGAGATTTAGTGACTTGGAGCTCCTACATAATCATTTGGTTAAAAATTTAATAGGGTGTAAAAGTTAATGCTGGCAAAATCCCTGTTTATTAGTATTAGCTTTTCAAGGAAAATTTCTATAAAAATAAAAAAACTATATAAATATTTCATATTAAAAATTATATACAACTTCTTACTTGTCGCCTCAATAAAGCCTTTAAACCCAAAACAATCAGACACGTGCTCTAGCATAAAAATAATGATTAGTTAAAAACAAAAAGCCATAAACAAACCCAAATTCTAGCACATGCAAAACTTACATCAACTTGAAAACGAAAATTTGCATATTTAAGCACTTTGTAAATTTAAGGATATACTTTTAAGTGTTTTCTACAGCAAAAAGAAACTTTGAATGAACACTTCTTTCTTGTATCTTTTTACCATTTAATAAAATTTCATATTAATGTGTTTAGTAAGTTTCTAATATCATGAGTAAGTTTAAAAGTTTTGTTAATTTTGTTAGAAATTTCATAATAGTTTTTGTGTCAAGGTCAGTGTTTGATTAATATGTGGTCGTATGCAAATGAAATGCTGTTTCAAAGTACATAATTAATTACCATAAACCATAAAACAAATATGTTTTATTTGTAATGTTATAATAGGATTAACTTAAATTTAAATTTGCTTTGAAAAATAAGTAGATTTTTCTAAGTTCTTAAAGATTTAAAACTAATGATTATAATAGAATATAATTAAAGAATATTATTTTAATTTTAGTACATAACTTTGAGACAATTTCTAAAATTAGTTTCATTTAAATATTACACAGTTTTAGGCGAAAAAATGGAATGTTTAAAATTTGGGGCCTGTCCCATGTTGTCGACAACGTTCGATTTGTCGTACAGCCACATTGGAAACAACAACAAATTTTTTAAATTTGTTTTTGTTTTGAATGTAAGGGCCTGTTCATCTAAATGCGAACGATAGATTCCATCGAAAATTTATATTGGAAACAAAAACAAATTTCAGTTTTTTGTTTATATTCGCATTTAGATGAACAGGCCCTAAGTGTGCGACAAGTCGAACGCTGACGACATCGTGGGATAGGCCCTTAAAGTAGTTTAGTACAAAATAATATATATTTAAATAATAGTTAGTTATATTTTCAAATATGATGTACTTGCCTCTTAAGATCGGATACATTAGTTGTTTGAGCATAGACAAGATACAAACATTTTGCTAGCGTTTTCTACGATGCACAGTTGGGGAATCAAAAAATTATACACATTTGGAAATATATCTGCTGTTGAAACAAGTTGAAGTATATTTTAATTTTTCTTGTCTTCTTTCGAAATTTACATTAATTAATAAAAATATGTTTTTCAATAAAAATTTAAAATACTGAACTTCAGCCTGATTGGAAAATTATTCCTGATTGGAATGCATTAATATTTTTAAAATAGAATAAGAAAATTTTGCGATATGTTAAAATTTTCAGTTACCCTTGTTTTGTCCCACTGTAGCTCTTACACTATAAGGTTTGTAAGGTCTTAGCTCAAAGCCGAAATTTGTTTAAAATCCTTCTTCAGCAAAATATTTCCTTTTCATTTATCGATTCCACCACAGTTCTGCGTATGATTAATATTTATTAATCATACGTTAGGTGAAGTGCGGTTTACTTGAATGTGAAATACACCATACGACATGTGCCGAGTACAAACTGTGTCATTTTGTGACATCGCAAGCTAAAATAAAAGTGTGTACTAGTGTCAAAGTTTGCCATTTTCGATTTTTTTCGTTGTGTGGCATTACCTCACAAGATGCATAGAAATGAGTGAGAAAAATTCACGCGTCCTGGACACACGACTTTACGAGACAGCTAATTGAGCTTGTGGAGCTTTGTGGGCCTGTATGAAATCATTAATGTAGCATTATTAGGGATATAAATGTAAAGGAAACTACATGAGCCAAAATTTCGGTGGAATTAGGGCTTCATGCGAACGAAATTTTTAAACCAACTTTTCTTATTATTCCTAAGCATACGGTGGCACTAGCCAATTTAATAATTGAGCATCCATTTATATAAATATTGGTGGCTATTCTGGAAAACGCGTCAAAGAAGTGAAACTTTACATTAAAACAAAAACAAAATTTTCAAAAGTTGCTTTTGTTTGCCATTTATTTATGAAATGAAATAAACGTGAGAATTTCAATGCGTTTCCCTCTCTCTCTCTCTCTTTTTAACAGTTAGTTTTGTATGAGAAACAAAAACAAATCTTTTACATTTACCCAGTTTTGTTTTTGTAACCTTCAGCAAGTCGTCGCGTATTCCAGAATAGACACCATTAATTAACAAACAATACGAAAAAACAAGTACAACAATTGCTTAAATAAATGACACTAAATTTTATTAACAAAATTAGTTCTTAATGTAGACAATATTGGCGCATTGTCATTATTTTGTAATGGGACACATTCCTGTCACAATAATACAGAAAAATTTTGTGTTATCGAAAAACTTGATGTGAACGTCATTGCACACATTTAAAAATGACAACACAGGAAATGCGAGAGAGAGCCTTAACTTGTAAACTGAAAAATGTGTTTTTGGATTTATTGAGTATTTCAAGTATACATAAATTATATTGAGTGATAGTTTTAATTTCATTTGGTCTTAAGTTAAAGAAATCAATAAACTAGTTCTTTTATGAAATGTTGCTTTATAAACTTTAATTAAGTATGTTGAAGGACACGAAATTGGAATGAACTGTCATGTAATTTAAACGCATTAAGGTTTCTAAATAAAAGGGCTAAGACTATTATTAACCTGAACATTTTGAAATTTTAATGAGGGTGACATTTTCAAGTCAAAAATTTGTTTGATTAAAGGTGAGCTGTAGATAGACAACAAAACCAAAAAAGTTATACTAAACAAGTCTTTCATTTTTTTGATATAAAAAAAATTTGAAATCAGTTTCAAAGGCAAAGTAATGCCTTATTTTATGAATAGCTACAGCGAAGAATTGACATAATATTTTTTTTTGGCTCTTGCGAAATAATTTGTTGGAAAATAAAAAATAAAACTTCATCAAAGATATTAATTTTTTTTCATATTTTTTATGAAAAATTTGAAAGCCTTATTCATAAAAGATATTTTTGATTTATAAAAAGTTTACATACAAAACATTTTTTATGAAGCCTTTATAAAACAAAATTATTTTTAATGAATAAGGCAGTTACACGTTAATAAAGGCATAGAAAAAACTGGGGTCATATTACGACACTCGATGGAAGTTTCAAAATATTTCTATCTGAATTGGATTTCCATTGAAATATTTTGAAACTTGGACATCGAGTGCTCTAATTTTCCCACTGACGTTTTATAGATTACTTTAATGCAAAAAAAAAGAAATAAATTCTATAATTAAAAAAAAAAATACTTAAAACTGGTAAATATCTTTCTAAAATTTAGAATACCTTTTTTATATCTTTCAATTAAGTCAAGTTCGATGAACTAATCAGGAGTAAATCAATTCCTAAAATTTATTTTTATACCCTTTACCAAAAAATGGTAAAAGGGTATATATAGGTTTGTCACTCCGTTTGTAATTTCTAGAATATTAATAAGCGAGCCATAAAGTATATATATTCTGGGTCCTTATGGATAGGGAAGACGAATAAGCAATGTCCGTATGTCCGTCTATCCGTCTGTCTGTCAGCAAAATCGGGCAGACGGTTTCAGAGCTGGGAAGCTTAAACTTCATTTTGCCATACAAAATAATATCGAAAACTAGTTATTATTATTTTTTATTAAATAAACTTATTTTATACTTCAGTATGAATTAAATTAATATTTCTTAATAAAAAAAATTAAAAAAATTAAATAGACGTTTCCAGGGTTGGAAAACTTTAACTTTTTTATACAAAATTATACAAAATTAATTTACTAAAAGAAATTTTTCCTTTTTTCTATAAATTAAATATATCTTATATTCTAAGAAGAAAGTCATTGAGCGAAAAAATCAGAAAAATCAAAAAGGATAATTCCAGGGTTGGGAAAATTAAAATTTTTGTGATATAAAAATTAACTACCGGAAACTAATTTTTATATGTTTTTATTAAATTTGCTTATTTTATACTTCAGTACAAATTAAATTGGCATTTAAAATTAAAAAAGAAAGTTAAAAAAATTAAAAAGACGTTTCCAGAGTTGGAAAACTTTAATTTTTTTTCTTATACAAAAGTAAATTACTAAAACAAATTTTTTCTTTTTCCCTATAAATTAAACATATCTTAGATTCTTAAAAGAAAGGGATTGGTAAAAAAAATCAGAAAAATCAAAAAGGATGATTCCAGGGTCGGGAAACTTACACTTTTGTAATATATAAAAGTAGCTAGGTTTTACTATTTTTCTATTTTTTAATTAAATTAACTTATTTTATACTGCAGTACACATTAAATTGACATTAAAAATTAAAAAAAAGTTTAATACATGAAAAAGACGTTTCCAGGGTTGGAAAACTTTAACATTTTTCTTATACAAAAGTAACTTACTAAAACAAATTTTTTCTTTTTCTCTATATATTAAACATAGCTTATATTCTTAAAAGGAACATATTGGTGTACGAAATCTGGAAAATCAAAAAGAACGGTTCCAGGGCTGGAAAACTTGCACTTTTTGTGATATATAAAATCAACTACCGAAAACTAGATTTTTATAAAATTAAATTATTTTATATTTCAGTACGAATAAATTTGGTATTTCATATTAAGAAAACTTTAAAAAATTAAAACGACGTTTCCAGGGTTGGAAAACCTTATTTTTTATACAAAAGTAACTCCTTTTTTTACTATAAATTAAACATATCTTACATTTTTAAAAAAAGATTGTTTTTAAGAATGCAGAAAAATCAAAAATGGAGATTCCAGGGTTGGGAAACTTACAGTCTTTGTGATATAAAAAATTAACTATCGAAAATTAATTTTTATTTTTTTTTTATTAAATAAATTTATTTTATGCTTAAGTATTGTAATGCTTAAGTAAGTAAATTAAAAAAAAACTCTAGGACTAAAATAAATCGCGAAAACCCGGAAAAATCGCCAAAATTAAAAAAATCCTTAAACAAAAAAATCGCCAATATAAGAAAATCGCCAAAATGAAAAAATCGCCTAAATACAAAAAACCCCAAAAACAGAAAAAAAATCGCCAAAATGAAAAACCCCAAAAAAACAGAAAAAAATCGCTAAAATGAAAAAATCGCAAAAATGAAAAAAATTGCGAAAATTAAAAAAACCCAAAAAGAGAAAAAAAAAGCAAAAAAGAAGAAAAGGCGATAAAACTGAAAAAAAATCGTTTAAACTGAAAAAACTTAAAAAAGGAAGAAAGCTAAATAAAAAAAATGATCAAAACCGAATGTGCGCGAGGCAAAGTCGCACTTTACTGAATTTATTTTAATTGCAATGCGTACACAACAACAAGAACAGCAACAACTAAACGATGAACAACAGGAATTAAAAATTAAAAGTAAAAGTAACGGCATTTGCCATAGATGAGCACTGCAGTACCACTAAAGTTTCAGTAAAAACAATAAAAATTGTTTAACAAGTAAATTTTTACTGATTACTAAAATTTTTTTCTACAATTTTTATAAATTGCCTAAATGATTTGTTATATGATGAGATGCATTGAATTTTCAGTAATGCCCGTATTCATAATGAAATTCTACCAAGTGGCTAAATGTTTTTCATACAAAAGTTTCAAAATTTAAATGAAAAAACTTTGCCACTTGCTACAATTTTATTATGATTACGGCCGTGCGATTTTACTGGTAATGCAAATTAAATTTCATTAGCAGTAAAAATTTACTGAATTTTTTTTGTAATCAGTAAATTTACTGCTTACTGCAATTTTGAATGCAGTACATATACATATACTGCAGTGTGCCCATGTACTAACCAAATAAGTTTAATAAAACAAACAAAAACCAACAAATTCATATGCATTTACAATATTAAAAGTTTTGATAATTTTAATTAATTAATTTAAAAAAAGATACTAAAAGCATAAGTACTTCCAACTTAAAAAAAAATCTTCATTACTAGATGTTTACACATCTCCTCTGTGATCGGACTCACATTGCTTTTTCTGTTAAGTAAAATCAGTTATTATTTTTTATATTTTGTTTACAAAAGACCCAACTCTCCACAAGTCCGTTATAACTTATCCCCACTCTTGTGATTTACTTGATATTCTCTTACTCATTTGCCAATTTATTTTGTCATTTAAGTCCTTTGTAGGCACAATTTTCCAAACAGAATTTAAAGTATATATTTTTGTATGGCCTGCCATCATTTATACACAATTTTTTCCTCTTTTGCTTAAGCACACATAAATATTTATTTAAATATTTATTCAAATATTTATATAAAATATTTTTATAAAATATTCATTTGTAAGCTTATTGGCATGTAAAATTGCTCTTTCATTTTAGCAATATAAAATAAGAGGATGAAGAAAAACTAAAACTAATCTGGGAAACTATTAGTTTTGGTTTGTAAAACATTTTTTGGGAGAATTTTATTTATTTTAGTTTTATGTGAATAAGAAAAAAATTAGAAAACTGAAATTATTTATTTATTTATTATTTCTTAGTTCGGTAAACTGACTATGAAATTTTAAATATTTAATTGGGTCAAGAATTAAATAAACAAATGCATAACAAATGAAGAAAAATTTATACTTAAATACAGTTTATACAGAGAGACAAAGAGAGAGAAGAAATCTAAGCTAAGCAATTTTGTTTTTAGAAAAATTATATTTTAATCAATTATAAAAAAAAATTATTTTTAGAAAATATTAGTTAAAATTAAGAAATAAAATTAAAAGTAAATTTTTTACCTTATCACCAGCTGTAAGGCTTGTAAATTGTATGAGTATTTTAGTAAATTTTTTTTAACTTATTTTTGTTTCTTCGTTTGATGTTATTTCAGCTCAAGTACATTTTTTGTGAAAGCCAAATTACATGTGATAGGTTTTTAAGCGATAAATAACTGCAAATATAATTGAAAGTAGTCTGACAAGTACTGGCATAACAGAACAACATGGTGTTTTCGAAGGCCGACACACCTTCATAATCAGTGTGCTTATGTTTGAGAATGACAATGATAACTCAAACATATACATAAGTAAAAAGTCTGATTTATAGTAACTGAGCATAATCATAATTGTAGTGCAAATATGGAGAACACAAACATATTTCTACTCCAGCAACTACAACTATAGCCGACTCCAACATACAAGAGCACCTTTACTTCGTTTATGCGAAAATCTAAAATACGCTACAAGCAGATACGTATCAAGCGCACTGACTCTCTCTTTCACTATGCTTATACTCAAGCTATGAATATTTAATCGGACAAAAAAAAAATATACTCAAAATACTCGGCATATTTATTCAGCATTCTCCACTGATTCATAAATTTGTGTATATTAAATAGAACGGAAAACTTGTAGGGGTGTGTAAATAAAATAGCCCTGTATATATGCATGTGTAGCCGATTGATAGTCTGAGTAATGCGTATGATTTTAGCTCATGCAGTCTGTAAGTTTTAATTATAGTTATTTTCTTTTGCTACATAGTTTAAAATTGTGTATAAACATAGTTGTTGGATGTTTATAATTTTATACGTCTTCGGTTTAATATTAATGCGTGTGTTGGCATATGAGCTAGTCTTTATATTTAGATATGCGCATTCATAGTTTTTTTTTTGCGTCCAATACTTAAAAAGTTCTTAAAACGATACTAATGTCAGTCTCTGGTATGTATCCAGCCGCTAAAACAATGCTTAACTATCTTATTTCGATATAAATATTTTGCGTTGAGATTGAATAACATTAAGCTTTATCGCATTCTTCTTATTAATTGACCAATTTTTTCTATTTTTTTAAATTTGAGATTAAATGGAATAATTTTAGATAAATGGCAAGTTGTTATTGTTTATTTCCTATCAAATGAAATATATCTTATATACTGGGTATTGTACATATTTCTAGAAAAAAAAATAGAAAGTGAAAAATTTATAAGTATTTGTTCAAGGGCAGATAGACAAATTTAGTGCCAATAGCACAGTGTTAAGCACAAAAAGATTGATATTGCAAAATTAATTTCATTTGTGGATAACAGCAAGCCAGCATATGAATCCATGTAATAATTTAACTTAAGTTCAATACCAGTTAGTCATCGTAAAGCTTTTATATTGTGATAGTGGACACTACAGACAATTTATTATTGAGTTTCAACACATCAATCTTCTGTTGTTTTAAGATTTTATTATCTATATTATTTCGTAATTTTTATACTTAACTTGCTGGACTTTATGTATGTCAGAATATTTATAACTAAATTTGGTGTTATTTGTTCATTAATAATTATCACATGTAATTTGGCTTAAAAAGCCATACAAACTTTAGTCTGTTCAAATCATAAATATAGAAAGAAATAATATATATATATATATAATATAAAGTATTTGAAATAAAATACACCTCAAATTCATTTTAAAGGGTAAATTTTGTAAGCACAAACGATTTTTTCGTTTTAAAATTTGTATGGAAAAATAGTTTTTCAAACGAATTTTTGTGTTTTTCGTTTAGAAATGAAAGCCAATAAATTTTATTAAGTAGTGGGGTATATCTACATTTGTATACTAATATTACAAAAAGGTTAAGTTTAGCTGCTTCTATATTTGAAATAGCTTATCTTCAAAACCATCAAAAATTCTTTGAACAAAATATAGAAGATATATTTTATATTTTTGCATGCCGTAAAAATATTTGCTATCGTTTAAGCAAAGATCTACCCACATTTTTCGGTAATCATTTTACTTCATATGTGTATGTCATGTTAATACAAAATGATTTACAGTAATCTTCGAAGAAAATTTTTCCTTTTTAAAAGAACTTTATTTTATATTGATTTAACATTACAGTACTGTTAAATCAAAATGAAGTTATTTATCCTAATAATTTCTCCAGATTCAACGACTTTTTACCATTTTGACAATTTTTTTTATACAAAATTTTTGCCGTAAATTATGATTTTTAATAAGTGAAGAAAACAGTAAATGGTAGTTTGGGAGCTATGCTCTTTATGGCACAATACAGGAGCTGGGGCGTGATTTTCGTAACAAAAACAATCGACAACATTATAGTTATAAATTTATTTATATTTTGATTTTATGTACAAAAGTAAACGAAACAAAATGTTTGATTTTGTTTTCTTCAATTCTTTGAAATGAGTGAAAACAAAAAAAAAATCAATAAGAATGATACATAAATTGTACGCAGTTAGAAAAGAAAATAATGGTAAATAAATAGAAACGTTCTGAAATATTTGCGGCAAATTTGACATATAATATCATATAATATAAAGTAATGCATTGTTATTTAACACATAAAATTTGCTTTATATAGCTAAGCAGCATAGCTCTAACTGGTTGTCCTAATGCACATCTCTTCCTTTATTTTTAATTTTTAATTTTACTTTTACAAGTTATTAGTTAAAAATTCATTACGACCGGTCAAAGCGCAAGGAATAGCTAGTAAAATATAAAAAGTAAATTTTTAGAAATTTTAATTTAATTTATTAAATGCTGAATATGTTAATGCTGCCATTTCCATAATTATTAAGTTTTATAATAAACTAGCATTCGTAATTTCTTCCTTCTTTTTTGCTATTTAAGAAAAAAATTGTGTGGCACTCGGGGACCGCCGCCATTGCAATTAGCAAATTTATTTTTTAAAATAAAAAACCTGCGAATTGTCTGTTTGTTTGTCTTTATCATTGTTTGTCAACCATAATTGCTCCTAAATACGCCACATTGTGTTTTCCTACATGTAAAAATCTGTTCTAGCAATACTGTATGTTAATAAAATCAATAGCATACTTTAGGGGTTAATACAACTACACTGAGCTATTCAAATAAAAATAGTCTTAGGTTTTTTTCGTTACGGAATTTCTTGATTCGGTAGACACCCTCAAAGCCTGCGATAAAAGCTATGCAATAGCTTAAAATAATAAATAATATAATAAAAGAAAAAATGAAAAGGCCAGTCCAATGCACTTGACTTTTGTTGAAATTATTAAAAAAAAAACGATTTTCCTTGGTTTTGTCTGCTTTTATTTATTAAGCATTTATCTGCCAAGCTCGACCACAAAAAAATATATGTTGATGCTACTGATAGCCATAGCGAAATGATAATAGCTTTAGCACAAACTAGATATGAACACAAACGCAATGCTTTTCTCAGGAAATCAGGCAAATAGAAAGAAAATTTATTTCTTTCAAATGCATTTAAAAAAGAGTCGTAAGGAATTCTCTAACAAAAAAATAACATTATATCAAATACTTTTACTTGTGTTTTGGTGGCTGATGATGCTTAAGTAGAAAAAATATTTGCATACTTTTGGGCGTCGGTCTTTTCTATTCCCGCCCTAAGTTGTTTAGCTGAAAACTAAAATAAAATTCTATTCTTGTTTTATTTTTTACTTTCCTTCTTAAGAATAGAGGTCACAGTGATTATAAATGTTATTTTTTGTCTACTCGTTTTTTTTTTGGCTTCAATTCCTTGCAGCATTTAGTGCAAGTAAACATTTAGGAAAGTATGCCATGCAGTTTAGGAAGCGAAAGTCTTACTTAAATTTACTTTACTTATATTTATAACAAAAAAGAAGATATGTTATACATTTAAAATCATAAAAGCCAAGGCAAAAAAAGTAAACAGTTTAACTACTTGTAAAGGGTTAAATAATATTTGATTTACTTTTCTTTCTTCATATACATACATATGTGTGTGTATATTGCTATTAAAATAATACAATCTATGTTGCGTACTTTCTGACTGTTAGGGTAAATTGTAATATATCAATGAAGCATATTTCAACTCCACTTCTTGCTGTGTCGTTGTAAACAACTCAACACAGATGAATTTATTATTTCATTTATTATAGCTCCCTGTTAATTTGTCCAATTTTTAAAAACAATCATATTGCCAAAACACTTTCTTTGCTAAAATAAATTCATAGAAAGCTTTAATATGTATTTATACATTCAAAATATCTTAATTTTTCAGAAAACGTTTTAATCTTCTAGAAAGTATTACAAATCTGATTTCAAATAAAAAGTCAATAATGATTGGCATTTTTCGCTTAGCCACCCATAAATCACTATTTGCGTGTAAATAATGGTTTTATTTCTTCATAAATTTTTTCTGAAGATTAAATAAATGTATCCAATAAGAACAGAACACATTACAAATCTTTGGCTTGCAACATCTTTTTATAGGGAAACCCTTTTATCATCCCATTAATATTATGTGTTATACTGACATTTAACAGACCATTATAAATTCGCCTCAAGTGTGATAAAAAAAATATATTTTTCCGTTTTGTAATATGTAAAGAACTAATAAAATTTTATGAAAAATACACAACATTAATATTATTTTATTCGAATATGTTTTTAGTGCTATTTTTTATTTTATTTTTTTTTTTGTTACACTAATGCCAGCTCTAAAAGAGATTGTTTTTATGCAACCTTTATTGTCTTTAAAGGTAACAAACGGCCTTATGGATATTGAATATGGGGTTTTAAGTCCTTTATAAAAATATATTCTTTATACAATTTTTATTGCAGTAAAGATTTTTTTCTGCAAAGCAATAAAATAAAAATTTAGGATTGGGGTTTTAATGCTCGCTTGAATAAGTAAGGATTAGGTTGGTAATAAAAAAATATTTTTAAATATATCTAAAATATCTTTATAGTATTGAGTAATAGATGTAATTAATATAAATTCATTGCACAGAAAAATTTTATATTAAAATCTACGAAAAAAGGTGAATTCAACATTTTTCAGCAATGATTTTGCTTCACATGTGTTTCATATTAATTCAACATGATTTATAGTAATCTTCAATAATCAATTTCAATGTATCTTTAATAAAAAATTATTTTTCGTAAGCCATTTCAAATTTATAATCAGAAATAATTTTTAATCAGGCTTGAGTTCAGTAATTTCAATTCTTTTTATTGAATGAAATATTTTATTAATTAATGTGATTTTCTAAAGAAGAGAAGAAAAATTAAATTAGACTTTTAAGCTGGGGGAAATACCGATATTTTTCTGTGCAGCAACGCACTTCTTCAGCACCCTAGTCTATCTACTTGGGTAGAGATTGTTGTTAACATCAGCTATTTAACGTAAATTCTAATGAAACGGAATGTGAGAAATGATTGTTGTGTACAATTATTGATTTACGTTTGGTAAATACATATGTAAGTATCACTATTTATTTCCCCTGTTTTTCCATTTTTTCATTTTTCTATTTTAGGTTAGCACGAAGTTATATTACTCTACCTACGTATGTTTAACTATTCTTGCTTATCTTTTACGATCATCACATTAATTATTTTTACTTATTCGATGTACCGTCGGTACATGCATATAAGTATTATAGTAGTGGATATTATTTCAAATTTAATTGAACTAGAATGAATTTTAATCAGAAATAATTTCATTAAAAACTTACGTTGAATAAACTTTTGTTAATAAAAATATCTACCCAAGTAGAAAGATATGGGTGCTGATGAAGTGCGTGGCTGCACAGAAAAATATCAATATTTCCTCCAGCTAATAAAGTCTAGTTTTTCCTCTCTTTACAAACTCGTATTAATTAATAAAAATATTTCATCCAATAAGAAAATGCTGAACTTAAGTCCGATTAAGAAATTATTCCTGATTAAAAATATTTTAATGAATAAGTAAAAAAATTATTTTGAATTATTAGTGCCTTAACAAATTTTAAAGTTAAAAAAAATTTTCCTTTTGCAATAACTTTATTTCATGTTGATTTAACATTCCACTACAGCTAAATTAAAATGCAGAAATATGTTGAATCAAAGTTATTTCAAGTTGAATTTACGTATTTGATTTAATACAGAAATAGCACTGTTAACCATATTAAATCAAAAATATTTCACGTTTAAACAACATGAATTGAATTTAAAGTAGTCATTTTATTTTATTAATTATTTAACTTGTTTAATTGTGTGTATTAGCACAGGCATCGGAAAAATGTTCTTGCGCATAGTTGGCTTCTACGAGTCAATATTTGAAGTCGAACTCATCGCTTAACACTGCACCTGCAACAACCTTAAATATTCCTTACGTACACACTAAATAAATTCCAACATGAATTAATTTTTAATTAAACATGATTTAATTGATCATTTAACATAATGAGCCATAATCGCCAAAATAACTTAAACGACACAATTATTGAACATCGTCTTTTGACGAAAATCAATTGTTTGCGATCGCAAATAATCCGTTGCAGTCTAAATTTTTAATGTGAAAATTATGTCACTGCGAAGTTACTTTGAATAAACTGCAGGATTCGAATCTTCAACCCTTGATAACCAGAGTGTTGTCATATAAGTATATTTCGAAATAGTAATCTAATTTTTATAAATGCAAAATATTTGAAGGTGGTAATACTGAACTATGTATTCATACTTAAATATGAGGTGCAGATGGTGCTGCTGCCGCCTCCAAAATAATTAAGTAGCTGGCTACGAGGCGACAAATGCTGCCAGCGGCATTTGAAGTCGTGTGTTCGTGTAGCCTGCTGCGGTGAATGTGTTTAATGCATTATTTTTTAACTAGTTTATAAAGTATTTATGTGTTAAAAAAGAATTTAAAAAATATGGGTCAAGTGAAAAAAGTTTATTTTAAAACACGATTCTAAAAGCAAATAATATCAAGCTATCCTTAAAAGTTCCTCTACAATACTCTACAATGGGTGAAGGGAGAGGTTCTTTCTTTCTCTCCCTCTCTCGCACTAGAATGGCTGAAAAAATATGCATTGTGTTTTTTTTTAATTCTGAGTAAGTGCCTTAAAGTAAAGTTGCATAACGAAAGTTACCTGTTTAATGTCAAAACAAAATCATGCTAATCGTGGCCTTGTTCTTGCCACTGTTTGCTGTTGTTTTCATAGTTTATTATCTTTAGCATTGTGTCTGTGGACGACAAAACATTTGTCCTGCTGCATACAAATGTACATATACATTCTCTCTGCTACTCTATTTTTTCTTTTGTGTGCAATTTGCATATGAAAACTACCAACCAAGCAGCAAACAGTTATAACAATAAAGGTAACAGCCTCGGTTTAAGGCTACATGGTTGTGTCTAAAGGCCAGTGAGCCAACAAACGACTATTGGTTTTTATTTTATTATTTCATCTGCTCTCTACACCATCTGCTGATAAAATGTCATAACGCCATTATTGTCGTTTTTATGGACGAATAGTCATGTAATAGTTCCCTATAGCTGCAACTGCTGCTGTTTCTTCTATGTTTCCCTCACCATCAGCATTATTTGTCGTGCAGTGTTATGCGGAGAATTCCTTCACTTATTCTTTCTGGTTGGTTGGCAAGTCAAACTGAGCTGCTGTAGGGAGAAAACTTTCCCTAGGAGGTATACATACATATAAAAAAAGACATTAAGATGGAAAAAGAAAATTAAATGTGCAAAAATGTTCATTATTGTCAGGAGTATAATGAGCAGAATGTTTATTTATTTTTTTTTTTTTTGTGAAGTTAGATAATGACGGCCAAGAGACTTGTGTGAACTCTTGAATTCCCAAAAACACTATAGTGTATCGGCTAAAATTAACATTCATACATATAGAGCATTAGATTGAAAATTATTTTTCTATTAAATGCTTTTATAGGTCATTTTCTTCTGCTCGAACTATTTTTTTAATAGTAAACATTTTATTTAGTTTTTTTTTACTCTAAAGTTTTTATTAAGGTGGGAAATTAAAAAGTCTGTTGTAAAATAGCCCAGTAAAAAAAACGGAAGTCATTCTGAAGGAACCACATTTTCATTGCTTCCAAGAAATCGATATTTTTAATTTGCCTATAGTTAGCAGAAAACCAAGTAGAAGTTTATTTTAATCAAACAAAACCTTGTAGTTTTTCCATAGTTTTAGTAAATACTCACCGAAATGTTCAAAAAATCGATTTTTTGAAAGAAATTTATGAACTCATTTTCGCCTAAAATTTAGAAGTTATTTGCTTAAATTTACATGAAAACACTGTTTCGCGTTTAAATTCGTTTTAAAAGAAACGAATGTTAAAATATGTAACTTTTTAAAATTTTTCCTAGATGAAAATATTACCATAGAACACAAAAAAGGAGATGTTTCTTAAAATCGCTTCTAATTCGGTGACTAAGCATCGAAAAAGAGAACTTCTTGCAATGAAAGCCCTATGTAAAAATCATTAGATCGGATCGAAATTTGAACTACTTCCAGACTGCAAACTCTACATTTTCATGACTTCTTTGGAGTGTCTTTTTTTACAGGGAGTTAATGATAAATTGAATTGCTAACTAATATTAGTTCTCTGCATTCAAATGAGACTTGTGCCATTTGTCACTTTAAAGGTTTGAAGGTTAATTTATTGCAATGAATACAATTTTATTCCAATGAAAGAAAATTCTATGACAAAAAGCCCGTTAACTTAATAAACAGCTACTTAGTACATACACCCAGAAAAAAATTAGTTGGAAAACGGTTAGTCCAATAAAATATCATTTGCATTAACTATATTTCAGTTCACGCTATTAATTTTCTGTTAATCCAGAAAACAATCCATGTTCATTAACATAAGGGCATAATTTTAACAAAGATATGATTGTCACAATACTTAAATTGATTGCATCAACCGAGCGTATGCTTTTGTTATGACTAATTAACTGATTGGTTAACCCAACCGAATACAATATTACGAATTGAATTTCACTACCAACTTTTGGTATTAGCAACTAAAAAATTGTCGTTCTATATTAAAATTAAAATAAAAACTTTCAATCAGTTGCTGCAACTAACTAGAGGTTGAGTTTACTATCATAGTTTATAGCAGCAAATTAAAAAATTAACTTTTGTGACTTTCAAAGATATTATGATTTGTGAATTCTCAAATGGTTTTTGAAAGTCTGTGCGTAAGATAACAGGTTTGTGGCTTTTCAAAATATGTGGTTGAAGAATAAATTTCATTTAAAATAAACTTATGACAATATATCAAATAATAAATTTCTTAAATTGTACATTTTTATTTGCGTTTATTGTTTATTTTTATTTCAGCCAGGAAGGCCAATTTTTTTTACAGGTACCAATTATGATATTGTTTTAATTATATTATTATTATAAATTTTCGGTAGCAAGAATAACATTTATTTCAAATTCCATACTGTCAACCAATTTTTTTTGTTGCTGCAACTATTGGGTTGAGGGTTATAATTAAAATATAGTGGTACCACAAGAAAATTTCAGTCGCTATAGCAGAATTCTATGATAGTTGCTGCAACCGCCAAAATTCAATTGACAACAAATTCGGTTGTCACAACAAATCTGTTTTCTCTGTGTACTATTTATACTGAATAGGTAACAAAAAGTTGTATGTGTGAACTTCCTCCCTCACACATATAAACACACAGACACATGCACACACACACACACACACACACACACAATACAAATGCCAATAGCTGTTACTATAAACGAGCATGCAATGTATGTTTTAGTTTTATTCAATAACAATTCATGTTAAATATTTATGATAAATAAAAACACATCGATTAGAGGTCTCGTAAATTGGCTTAGTAGTGTGTGTTTGTGTATATGTACACACACACACACACACAATCATTTTATTTCTATTCTTTCGCGTCGTTTTATGTATTTGAATAATTGCATGTTTAAGTTTCCTTTTCAAGACCTTCCGGCAGGGTCATTAAAGTATTTTTCTTTATATTTCCCTTACCACCGGCAGCACCAAGGTAACAGAAACATAAAGACTTTAACTAAAGTTAATGAAAACACTTTCTTTGGGGGCCAATACAAGCAACACAAATATGAACTTAACCACAAAGAATACACGAGTACATATTTTACTTTCTGTTGTTGTTATTTTTTTTCACATTGTTGTTATGGAATCCAAATCAAACATGCGAAGTTCAAGTTTGAGGTGAGTGAAAGGCAATAAGAACAAAGAAAGTTTTTATTCCATAAATAAAGTTCAAGAATTCAAATCAACACGAAATGTGCTAGAGAGAATGTCTACTATAATAATAAACTCAACTTCAAAATTCATTTTAAGAAGTTTGTATAATAATGAATATAATGAAATTGAAAAAGAAGAAATTATGGGGCAGGCGTTAGAAAATACAATTAAAATTGAAATGGCAGCGAGGGTGAACATTTTAAGTTAATTCATTTATATTATAGTAAGTGGAACAATTTTCATTTTCATTTGTTTTAAACAATATCAAAAATTAAAAATTTTAAAAACCCCCGACTTTTTTCAGAAAGAATGTAATATCTGCTAAACGGCTGGACCAAGTTTCTTCAAACATAGCTAAGAACCCTCCCGATCAAGTCATCTTTCAAACAGAAAAAACTAAATGAAATGGCCTGTACGTGGACACGGACAGATACACAGATACACAGACACACAGACACGCAGACACACACTACAAACTTATAACACCCCTTTTTTTAGTCGGGGGTTAAAAAAACCTTTGAATATACATTTAAAAAAAATTAAATTCAAAAGATTTAACTGAGTGAACTGACAAAAAGTTTTTTAAAACATTTTTTTGAGAAATGCTTAACTGCTATCAAGTATTTTTGTAAACATAGAACATTAGGTTTGTTCATTTACTAAGAATTTCTACGAATTTGTAACAATTGTTACTGAAAAGTGTTCATTAACTTAAGAAAGAGAGCGCCAAAAGAGAGCAAAAATTTTAGAGACTAAAAAATTCTTACAAATTATTGTTAGTAAAATTTTTTACTTGCAAGAATTACCTTACCACCTGTTGTGTGTTTTGTTTTCAAATTAATTATTTCAAAAATATCTGAAAAAGGAAAATTTAAAAATGTGCATTTATTTATTAAAAAAACATGTACAAAAATGTAAAAAGAAAGCATATGGTTACGTTTAAATTTTATTAAACGTGTGAGTTCTTTTGATTGCTCAAAAATAAAAATAAATAACATCACAATTTTTATTTGCTACTGTTTTTCCTTTTATTCTTAACGAAGCAAATTACAACTTGTCCTTACTTAACCACTTCTTATCGTTAGTATCCACTTTCAACGAGGTCTTAACTTGACTACTTTCTGATTAGCACTGCCTCAACGATATCAACTTGACTACTTTCTGATTAGTACTGCTCTATTCTCGCACATGCTGCCACTTTTTATAGTACATGAATCGGTTCTCGAATGTTCGCCCGATAGGTGGCGTAATAACATGTCTGTACTTAGTAATGGCATCTATGAATGATGACATCTGTATTGTCATTTACTATTGGTAGCCAGATGTTCAAACAGTCCTCTAGCACAATCGGGAAAATTCATGTTGCTGCTTCTAGAAGTTTGTAGATAATTCGATTGGTCGTTATTTTTTTTTTTTTTTTTTTTTTTGTGAAGTTAGATTATGACGGCCAAGAGACTTGTGTGAACTCTTGAATTCCCAAAAACACTATAGTGTATCGGCTAAAATTAACATTCATACATATAGAGCATTAGATTGAAAATTACTTTTCTATTAAATGCTTTTATAGGTCATTTTCTGCTCGAACTATTTTTTTAATAGTATAAATCATAATTTTATTTTATAGTAAACATTTTATTTAGTTCTTTTTTACTCCAAAGTTTTTATTAAGGTGGGAAATTAAAAAGTCTGTTGTAAAATAGCCCAGTAAAAAAACGGAAGTCATTCTGAAGGAACCACATTTTCATTGCTTCCAAGAAATCGATATTTTTAATTTGCCGATAGTTAGCAGAAAACCAAATAGAAGTTTATTTTAATCACACAAAACCTTGTAGTTTTTCCATAGTTTTAGTAAATACTCACCGAAATGTTCAAAAAATCGATTTTTTGAAAGAAATTTATGAACTCATTTTCGCCTAAAATTTAGAAGTTATTTGCTTAAATTTACATGAAAACACTGTTTCGCGTTTAAATTCGTTTTAAAAGAAACGAATGTTAAAATATGTAACTTTTTAAAATCTTTCCTAGATGAAAATATTACCATAGAACACAAAAAAGGAGATGTTTCTTAAAATCGCTTCTAATTCGGTGACTAAGCATCGAAAAAGAGAACTTCTTGCAATGAAAACCCTATGTAAAAATCTGTACTTAGTAATGGCATCTATGAATGATGACATCTGTATTGTCATATACTATTGGTAGCCAGATGTTCAAACAGTCCTCTAGCACAATCGGGAAAATTCATGTTGCTGCTTCTAGAAGTTTGTAGATAATTCGATTGGTCGTTATTTTTGAATTTCAAAGTAACGACTCTTATGTTGGCAATATGGTTTGCTACTGGTAGTACAGTGCTCGCACTTTTATTTGTATGTGTGTGTGTCTGTAGCTATGTATACAATTATTGTTGTTGCTATAGTATTTGCACGTAAATATGTGTGTACGTTTATTGCTTTAGTTAAATACTTCCAGATAGTTCTTTGCTTTAACCCTGTAAGAATATTTTTACGTAACAATATTTTCTTAATTTATTTGGGGTATTCATACCAGTGTCTTAAGTGTCCTAAGTGTCATAATGTCTTTAACATAGTTTAAAAAATGTTTGTTGTTAAAAAAAAGTATTAAAATAAAAATACTTTCTCAGCTATGTTTATGGTTTTGTCATAACTGCACGTAGAAATGTAAGAGAGTTTATCCAAGGAATTGATAGAGACATAGCAAGCAATGTACAAAGGTCTTAAAGTGAAAATAAGTACAATATTTGTAATTGTTAATTATGAGCTATTGTTCAGAAGATGTTATATTTTTTCGTGTTATTATTTTAAAATGTGTTAATTTATCAGTACCATTTGAATACCCTAATTGTCTTGCTTTCATTAAGCCACATAAATTTAATTTTATTGTCAATGAATTATATTTGTTTATCATATCTGAGCAGAGATGGAAAATGGGTTTTTTGTATTTGTTAACAAAATAGAATTAAAATATAATGAAAACTGCATAAAAAATAGTAATACATGAGGCTGTGTAAAGTACTTCATATTAAATGTCGACTTTTAAAAATTTTCTAATTTAAAATATTATCAAATAAGATTATCCAAAATTCATTACGAAAAGTACAATTGTATGATGATTTCCATCTATGGTTGTGACATGAATAAAAGTTTCTTGAAAGTTTTTACAAGTAAAGCGTTCATTTACTTTTTCGTATCTGGGAGAGTAACTTTGTAAATTCCTCTCAAGTCTCTCGTTGCAAGGAAAATAAATGAACACATTATTATTTATTATTATTATTTAGGAAATTGGGAAATGTTTTTTTATTGAATTTTTAGTTTTTTAAATAAAATACTTCTACAAAAAAATTAATGCCCTAATTCAGTAAGAAAATTTAGGGCGTTTTTGTTTGAAAATACTTTTGAGTTCTTGTGTTTGAATTCAATAAATTATTTTCTACAAAAATAAAGGTTGCTGTCTTCGAATATGAAATGAAAAACATTATTGCCATGTTTTTAAAACATAAAAAAAAATTAAAGTATTTTACAATAGTTTGAAAAATATATGAAAAAATATTTATGTGTTGGATATAATGTTTGGAACATAATCATAAAGTAAATACACGAACCTTGTAGCATACACAATAAATAATAATTATTTTAAAGAATCACAACTGCGGCTTTTTTTCGTCTTTATACATCGTCGAACAGAATTAGTGCACAATTTTTTTTAAATAATACTTAAAAAAGTATCACTAAAAAGTTAACTTGGAAAAAGTTTATAAACATCATCTATAGCAAAAATACTCTGGAAAGTGAGTTTACAAAATAAATACCTTCAATATTACACATTGAAAAAAGTTTCCTCTGAGAGATACGCTGATGACAAACAACTTTTTTTGTCCAGAATTGAGTAATCTGGACGTGGACATTTTACCTGTGGTATTCATTCGCACGATGTTATATTCAAACGAATAAAAATTATCGCCCTCTTTATTTTCTTTAAATTTAAATATAGAAAGCGCTTAATGAAATACCCTTTATGGACAAGCAACTGAACACTTTCTGTAGACATATATTGGCATAAATATTTACTTAAATAGTCTAATGTTTACTTTTACATGTTTGCTATTATTCTTTTGTTCTGATTTCTTTATACCCATCGTGCAGAAATTTTATTATCGTAATACTACAACAAAATTAGCTTGAATGCCAAGTCCCTAAATGCTTTAATATTAACAAGTGTCTCTCGGCTTTTGTTATATTTTTCATTCACTAAAAAAAACCATAAATTAACTGTCAAGTCCTTTGTTGTAATTAGGCCGTCCTCATAATATGATAATTTATTAAAAAAGAAAAACAACAAAAAGAGGAAAATAATATTAATTGCTTATGAAGGTGTAATTGTAATAAAATAGAGGAAAAGTGCAACGCTCACTAAGTACAAAAATATACCAGTACACACATGCGACAATTAACGTACACGAATTGTAAAAGATCCCTGTCGGAGAATGTGTGGTTGAGTACAAAAATAGTTAACTTATAGTTAACTTTTCTTAGACTGACTAAAAGCTAGCTGCAAAGTCATCCAGAACAAACCCAAAACTAATTCTTAAGTTGAGTACGTAATCGAATTTGGTGCGAGCCAACAAATTTATTCTCAGCTACCTTAAAACTCATTTCAGTTTTATATTAACATTTTGCTATTGTTATTTTAGATGGCAGCTTAGCCGTGTGATGTTACATGTTCGAGTCCCAGAAAAAATTTATTAATTTACTGACTACCAGCTGATTTAAAAAAGTCAACTTTAAGTTAGCTTAAAGTAGTGCAGAGTGAGACAATTGACTACCGCCTAGGACATCGCAATGTTAAAATAGTCAGTTGATTACATTGCAAAGTAATCCAAGTGTCAGTCAGTACTAGTTGCGAAATAGTTAGCTTAAAGTCAGTTCAAAGTTAGCCAAATTTCCGATAGGGTACCAACCCATAACGCACACAAATCACCAATTAGTCACACTTAATTACATATGGTGTGTATGTGTGCGTTTGTGTGTGTGCGTTTGTATGTGTGTGAAAACAAACTTTAAGATGTCACCTGTAGAACAAAACTGCAGATTTTGTGGATACAAAAATATATGTCACTTTAACTGTGAGGTAATACCAAAAAAAAACAGACTTAATAAAGCTTTGGCTTTAATCATGATTAATTCTACTATGATATGCTATATATGTATTTATAAAGTGGCCTATCGTTGGCACTACCGGGTACCTGTTAAACATATTGTTCAAAGTGTGCGTGACCACATTTAATTAAATGAGAATTACTCAAACTTGTGCACGAATATGTTTTCTGACAGAACTTTGTAAAAAAAATGTGCTTCCAATGCTTTTGTTCTCCCAGAATAATTTCAATTTGTTTATTTACACCTTTGCCGATAAAAAAAAATAAGCTTTTTAAAACAAAAACCAGAGTAGTAAGAACAAATAATTTCTATAGAAAATAACTTAAAATAAATTCAGTTTATTGGGACTTTAAATCGCACACGAAGGTGAAAAGGAGAACACTATTGTTTTCGCTACAATGTGCGTCTGTCTGTCTGTCTGTTACAGTCTCGAGGACAATACAAATATATGATACTTTAAAATTAAAAAGTATTCCAAAGCAAGCAACGAAACATGTTAAAATTCTAATGTAATATACAGACAATACAATATATAAACACTTGAAATTTTCAAAGATAGAGCACTTTTATGCAGACTACAGCAATTAAAACTAACGTTTAAAAAAAATAAGTTAAAGGGTATTCTACCAGTTAATGTAATTTTGACTATGTAATTTTGACAACTTGCTGTATTTTGGAAACCGTGGGTGCAAAACTGAGGAAATTTTAAAAAACTCTAAAACAAAAAAATTCCAGAAGTAAAAAAAAATTGCAACGAAAAATCGCCACAAATAAAAAGCGCTTAAATGTAAAATATTACCAAAAATGAAATTAATCATTATAATGTAAAAAAATCACCAGAAATAAAAAGGTCGCCAAAAACAATAAAAAATAAACAAAAATCAAAAAAAATCGGCAAAACAAACAAAAATCGCCAAAACGAAAAAGCGCCAAAACTAAAATTAATGCTTAAACTAAAAAAAAACAACCGAAACAAATCACCAAAATCCGAAAAAATCATCTAAACGAAAAAGCGCTAAAAACTAAGAAAATCTTTAAATCTAAGAAATCGTTAAAAGAAGAAAAAATCGCTGAAACGAAAAAAGTCCCAAAACCAAAAACATCTCTATGACTAAAATTCAGCCGAAAAATCTCACCAAAACAAAAAAATCGTCAGAACGAAAAATATCCCCAAAACTCAAAAAACGCTAAAACTAAAACATTAGACAAAAATGTTTAAAAGCGCAATAACTAAAACTAACGATAAAAATAAAAAAAAAACCAAAACAAATCGCCAAAACCCGAAAAAGTCACCTAAAAACGCTAAAAACTAAGAAAATCTTTAAAACTTAAGAAATCGTTAAAAGTCGAAAAAGTCGCCAAAACGGAAAAAAGTCCGAAAACTAAATATATCGCTTTAACTAAAAGTCAACCGAAAAAACTTACCAAAAAAAATCGCCAAAACTTAAAAAACGCTAAAACTAAAAACAACAGAAAAAAATGTTTTAAAACCAAACAAATATCGCCAAAACGAAACAAAATTTTCAACAAAAATATTTTCAAAACTAAAAAACTTCTGAAACTCAAAAAATAACAAGATAAATCGCCTCAACGAAAAAAAACGTCAAGGCTTTAGAAAACGCTAAAGCTAAAAATAGCAAAAAAATCGGCAAAAACCGAAGAAAATCAGCAAAACGTTAAAAAAAAAATTCAAAAATAAGAAATCGCTAAAACTAAAATAAATCTTTTTAAACCGAAAAAGCGGCAAAACGAAAAAACGCAGAAACAATTTTTTTAAGATGCACATCAGTAGTGGAATTCAGTTATTTTTAACGATCCGAAAATCGTAATTTTTGTCTATACATTTTGTCGCTAGCAATAACGATTGTGTGATTCCGTAACTTTTTTTTAACGATAGTACGCAACTGATATTTTCTGTTGAATTTTGTCGATAAATTAAATAGCGACACAGCTGACATTAACCTACCGCTAATATTCGATAAAATTTCGTTATAATTATTTTAACGATGCGATTATCGTTAAAAAAAAGTTGATAAATCGCACTACAGGTTAGATGTCATGTCCGTACGGAACCCTTCGTGTGCGATTCTTACTTTACTGAAGTTATTTAACACTGACATATGTACAATAACTGTTGCACATTAAAATTTTCCAGTTACCCTGAATTGCCTGCTAATGGAAGCGGTGCTTCGTTTTAAAATTTTGCTGACCTTATTAAATGGATTTATGTTTCATTTGTGGTTTCCACTTTTTTTTAAATAACTTTTCAACACGCTAATTGACATTCCTGTTGTGTAAATGTTTTACTAAATATACCATTTCCGAGTGCTTAAGGGAAAAATATTGTATTAAATTACTGTCTTAATTACAAAGTGAGTGAATAATGGTGGCTGGGGCTGTTTGTGAAATTAAAAAATGAAGGGTGTGTTAATGAAAGTTTCCATTTAAATAAAAAGAAATGAACAGATGCCATCAACTGTACTTAAAACTCTTTAATAAAATAGAAATATTTTTTTAAGTACATATTTTACAGCACACATGCTCATTAAAGTTGTGCACAGTTCTACTTTATTAGTACACTGTAAGAAAACTTTGGATGAATCTTAATAACACGCAGGTGTAAAGATATATATAACAAAACCAAAAAAGAATTAAATTTATTCCATTATAGTTTGAATATAAAAGAACTTTGGCTTTACATATAATTTATTTTGGAGTTAATTTCTAATTTTTAATATGAAATAGTCTACAACTAAAATAAAAAACCAAAAATTCAAACACACATTTTTACAATGTATGTTATAAATAAGCTCTAGTGATTCAGTTACAAGTTGGTATCTTTAGCTTCTCTAATTAATATATAAATAGATAAAATAAGAATAAGGCTAATACACTCTGAATACTATCAGAACTATTTATAAAAGTGATTAAGGCTTTACAAAGGTTTCATAAAACAGATTTTCATAAAAAAATTTCTTATTAATCCTTTATGAAGCCTTAATAATTTTTATAAATAAGGCTTTATATTTCTTTTATATTGTGTCAAGCTGAAGAGAATATTTGCATGATTTTATATCATTTACTTTCAAACGAATAAAAAATTTTTAAAGATTGAAAGCATTTAATGAAAGAAAGACCTTTCATATAAAAGTTCAAAATTTCAATTTAACAATGAAAAAACTGTAGCAATTAAATTCACAAAACGCAATAGAACAACTTCTAATAATATGAATCTCGGTCTTAACAATCAACGAATACGTTGTGCCAAAGAATATACGTTTTTAGGAGTAACATTTAGGAGTAACATTTGATTTTATTCAAAACTTAATATTATTAAGATGCTACGCTGCTCTCAATACGGATCTGACCCTCATACACTTCTTAAAATATTGAGATCAATTATGCTTCCAACAATAGATTATGCTTCAATTATATACTCTTCCGCTAATAAAACACACCTTCTTAAATTAGACCCTATTTTAAATACAGGAACCCGACTTTCACTTGGGGCCTTTAAAACCAGTCCAGCCAAAAGTTTACAAATTCTATCTTCATGCGCTCCTCTATATCTTAGAAGATTGAGATTTTTACTGAATTACATTTTAAAAATATACTATTTACAAAACCATCCATTACACACAAAAATTTCAAACACGATAAAAATAAATCAGCTCCAAGCAAAAAATCCAAAATACCATCCCTTATACATAAAAGCAATTGAAGAACTCAAAAAAGTCAACACTAAATACAATATTAATATTGAATCCATTGAAAACCGAACAATCTTGAATATTGCATCTTGGTGCCAATCGAGAATCAATGCAGATTTATCTCTTGCATACGCCTAGAAAAAAGAATTCATTCCGGAGGAAGTTCAGCAAAAATTTCTTGAAATAATAAATACAAAATACCACAACTACTCCAAATTTTTCACAGATGGTTCTGTTATGAATGCAAAAGCAGGATTTGCAATTTATATTGAAAATACAGTCATACTAAAACGTATTCTCGACCACTCTTCAATTTTCACAAGCGAATTAGCTGCAAACAAAACATGTTTGAATAATTTAGATAACAATTTATCAAGATATCTTATCATATCTGATAGCAAGAGTTCGTTAGAAGCTTTACAAAATATTTTGAATGACAACATGATTGTACAACAGATAAGAAACTTGATTTCAACCAGCCCTCAACATCAAATTAATTTTCTATGGATTCCAATTCACCTGAACATTAGGGGAAATAAAAAAGTAGATCAACTTGCTAAAGAATCCTTATTAAAAAATATTTGCTCAGAAATTAAATTTCAATATTCAGATTTCAAATGTATGATAAAGAAATATTTACGAGATATTTGGGAAGATACTTGGAAACACAACAACGAAGTCAAACTCTTTAAGATCCAAAAAAATATTAATCATACATTTAGACCGCTTACTTTACCTAAAACTGATTTCATTAAGCTTATTAGATTGAAAATAGGTCATTGTTTATTTTCACATAAACATATTGTTACGAAAATAGCCGTCGACAGGTTTAAGCAGCATTACACAAAAATATTCCAACAGGGTTATTGTAAGTCCTACGCGAAAATATTCCTACAGGGTCAAAGCAAAGAATATTCTAGAATAGTAGCCAACAACTAAATAAGCATGCCTAGCTTGATTAAACGTAAACAAGCAAAAGCAAAAACAACAAAAAGCGGCTGCTTATTAAGAAGATTCACATATTTACACACATACATACATGCCAATTCAAACGAAAAGCAAAAGATAAACAACCAACGTGTATTGCTTAGTTAATGATGTACACACGTATGCATATACACATGTATGTACATAGTTACCACATGAACTTAATTAGGCAGCATATAAGATGATAATGATCGTCTAGACATTGCTTAAAACTTCTAGTGGAATTTGTGTGAAATATAAAAAGAGGTGACGCATCCAATGAGTTAGTGAGTTGCAGTTGTAAGTCAGTCGCGAACAGTTATAGTTAGTGCTAATCAGAAAGTAGTGAAGTTAAGAACTCGTTAGTCAGTTGATAATTAAGTTGTGAATTAATAATAGTCTGTCGTGGGATTGAGATTATTGTGGAGTCTATCGTGTCGACTGGAGTAAAGGGAACAGCGCAGCGAATAGACGTGTATAAGGGTATAAGTAAAGCAGCAGACAAAGAGGTATTGGTGTATCAACTGTGAGTGACGGCAGAGTGAGTCTCGTAAGTGGCGAGCAGCAGACAAAGAGTTGTCACGTGATTACTTGCGCAGCCAGCTAAGAGACGTGCGTAAACTACAGCGAGGAAGGCGTAGTGGTAACCAGTTGTGAATATATGTGTGCAATTTATTAGTTTAAGTTGTATTAGTGTATTTAAGCTCTTGAGTAATTTAGTATAAGTGTATTTGTAAATAAAACGCCTTATAGTTACGCTCGAGACGACTACCTCTTTCATATTTGTAGGCTTTAGTTCTGGCGCTGCCTCGTTTCTCAACTGGAACTTGTATTGCCATACGCTGGAGGTGACTACTTCGTTGACATTTGTGGCCCCTGGTACTGACTCTGCTTCCTGTTTCCAATACAGCTTGCCTTGCCTTGCGCTGAAGATGACAAGTTCTTCCACATTTGCAGCCCATGGTACTGAATCTTCCTGGTATTTCTACTACAGCTTGCCTTGCCGTACGCTGTAGATGACAACTCCTTCCACATTTTTGGCCTTTGGCTCTGACTCTACCTTGTCCCTTGACTAGAGCTTGCCTTACCATTCTACATTTATGGCCCTTGGCTCTCACTCTACTTTGTCCCTCGACTAGAGTTTAAAATAAATAAATAAATAAAAGTTCAAAAAAAAAACTTTGATTTCTTCGAAATAATCCTTAATTCATAAAGTTTATACATAATTTGAAATTACATATTTTTTTTGTATATATGTAATTCCAACATTCCTTCTTGTATTTTGAGCTCTTAGAAGGATTATTTTGCTTAATTAAGCAACCTTGAAATTTTCTTTAGCCCTGAAGGAATTTTAATTTCTTTCAATTTAGCAAATCGTTTACTTGGAATCTATTTAATTTATTTCTGTAATTTATTCAATATGTTGTTTTATTTATTTTAACTTAATCTTGCAAACAAAAATATTATTTTGTTCTCCCTAATATCGAGCGTTAATTGCCAAAAACGCCTAAGCGACACATTTTTTTTACTTTGTTTTTTTTAACCGACTATTTACGATCATGATTAATCGATTTTTGTCAAAAAATTAAGTTCGAAAATTATTTCGCTTAAGCCTTTTCGGCGGTTATGGTACGATATGTATGTGCAAATAAAATGTTTTAATTTTTCCATAATTATATTCAAATGTATTCATAATTCCCTCTGTCACAAAAGCTTTTCAGTGTTTCTAAGAAAGCTTTTTAATATTAAATTAGATTATACATATTGTTACCTTAATAAAGAAAGGCCCTAACTCATTATTTTTTTGAAATCGAGTTTTTCGACAGAAGAACATCTAATGTGTGGAAAAATGCAATAACCTCGATTTTAAAAAAATAGTCATTTAGAGCTTTTCTTTATTAAGGTAACAAAAAAATGTTATAAATTATCCCAAGTATTCAAGCAAGTCTTCAAACTACTCAAAATTAAATAAGTTAGTCGAAATATGCAAATTGGGAGTATTTTGTGAAGAATTTCTGGGGAATAAAGAAGGCCATTGTGTTCATCAGCCTATGTATGTATGTATGCATGTATGTGTGTTCCTTTGCGGCACTTTATAACCTGATCGCGTGAACCGAGTTCGATGATTCTTACATCAGTCGATTTTTATTAATCCTGGGAGTGTCACTAAAGATGTGACAGTAGTCAAAGCTCAATAAGGCGGCCAACAGACGCCATTTTGTAAAATAAATAAAAATTTTGTGAACTATATCAAAATGGGTATCATTCGACAGGTATTTTAAAATCATCTTCAGATTTCTCTAATGATTTTTGATTTCGAATGACAATTTAGGATATCTAACCTTTCAAAGTTTGTCGCACTCGAATTTTTTAATTTGTCTAATTACTACTTGTTTTGAAATTGGTAAAAAAAACCCTCACATATATTCCGTATGTCAAACTTAATAATCAAACAAAATAAGTCCGCAACTTCAAGAAAAATTGCTGTCAAATTAACAAAGCCCATAATAAAATCTACAGCAGTATTTTAAACTGTTCTCTAATTTTTGTTTCATTAGTCTTTTGTGCTTATAACGGGTGTTTTTTTAGAGGTATAGAACTTCGAATTGAAATAAAACACAAGAAAATCGTTGTAATGTCCATCAATTTGGCTTTATTGAAAGGATAATTTTATGCCATTAATGTTTAAATATTAATTTGGGCATGTGGCCGCCGCGGCTGGCTCGAATAAAGCCAATTCTACAGGTCCAATTTTCAACCACTTTTTATAGCATATGGGGCCGTATGTTGGCAATAACGCCACGAATGTTGGCTTCCAAGTCCCCTAACGTTTCTGATTTGTTGGCGTAGACGAGCGACTTCACATATCCCCAAAGAAAATAATCCAATGGTGTCAAATCACAGGATCTTGGTGGCCAATTGACAGGTCCATTCCGCGAAATTATGCGCTCATCGAATGTTTCCTTCAATTCGGGAACAAAATAGTCGGTTATCATGGCTCTATACCGGTTTCCATTAACGGTAACTGACTCTCCAGCATTATTTCGGAAGAAGTATGGCCCAATGACTCCACCAGCCCATAGAGCACACCAACCAGTCAGTTTTTGTGGATGTAATGGCGTCTCAAGGGTCTCATGTGGATTCTCTTCACTCCAAACGCGGCAATTTTGCTTGTTGACGTAGCCATTCAACCAAAAATGAGCCTCATCACTGAACAAAATTTTGCGATGAAAATCAGCATCGAGATCAATCTCATTTTCGGCCCATACACCAAAATCACGATGCATTGCATGGTCTCGCGGCTTTAATTCTTGCACAAGCTGGATCTTGTAAGGTCACAAGCCAAGATCTTTGCGCAAAATCTTCCATAAAGTTGATGGACAAAGCTCCAATTGCTGTGCACGGTGGCGAATCGATTCATTCGAGTCCTCTTCAACACTTTGCTCTACAGCGGCAATTGTTTCTTCGGTGCGCACTGTTCGACGTCTCTGCGGATGCGTATTATCACATAGAGTAAACGTAGTGCGAAAACGATCCATGGTTAACCGAATTAATTGCTCTGATGGACGATTATGTCGACCATAAAATGGACGGAGCTTGCGGTAAACTTCGCGAACTGAACCATTATTTTCGAAATAAATTTGCACGATTTGCAAGCGTTGTTCTTTTGTCAACCTGTTCATGATGAAATGGCAAACCAAACTAAATATTAATCACTTAACAGCTGACAAAATGGCCGCCAGTTAAAAAAGTGATGCCAACTTAAAGTTCTATACCTCAATAAAAAACACCCAATATTTCCTTGTGCTTTTTTACAAAAAAGTATGGTGGTAGCCTTATTGAGAGAATGAGTAATTATATGTGAGAGCATTTGAAAAAGCGCTGTCAAAATAAAATAGATTTTATCTCTCGACTGGTTTCTGGTGTTACTTTTTTGTGACAATTTGTGTGGAAAATTCTTTTGATAATTTAGTCACCATTTACTCTTTTGAGTTTAAGTACGTATGATTATTACTTAGCAGTATTACTCATACGTACTCGTACTTGTATTCAATAGAGTAAACGATGAAAATTTGACATAACGAACAAATGTATGTGAGATTATTTCTCATTTTATTTAAAACAATACATATGCATATGTTATATATCATTTAGCAGTTAATTAAGTGAATTTTAAATTTTTTACAAAATTTTAGTCGTTTGTACAAAAGTTTGAAGTTTGTATAAGATGACTTTGAAACCTTTTACTTTAGATTTCATTACAACAGGGTGTTCAAAAAATATATTTTATAAAAATTGTTATCCTCTTCTATCTTTTTTGAATACATAATTTTGTAGTTGAAACACTAGTAGTTCAGAAGGTATATTCTGTGGCAAAAACGAAAAAGTGCTTAAATCGAGATAACCTGATTTCGAGCTAATAATACATCCGTAATCTGCATATTCGAAAGTCTTCCTGGTCAAAATATCAATTAATTTGTTTGATGTTTCAGAAAGTTGTAGCACTGTGACTTGCGACTTATCTCTTTTAGACTTATAATCTAATTTGGAATAATAATTTAGGTTATTCTAGTTTATTTAGATTATTCTTTGGAATATTACAACTAAAATGTGTTACTTATAATGTGTAGAACAATATTTGCCTAAAAAATAAAAGTCTACGAAGAATTTCCTTAATTTAAACTATCAAGGAAACAAATTTCTGAAAATCGACTTAAAAGCTTAAAAATGCTCTCCTGTAAAACAGTTAAATATGACTTAAGCACTTTTTCCTTATTGCCACAGATATTTATTACCACTTTTTTTTTGCTTTTGAACTACTGTGCAATGGTTCTTAAAGTAATTGAAAATTACAAAATAAATATGGTAAAACAATTTTCGTACCACAGTTTTATTTAGATAAAATGAAATTAAAAATAATTTTGTATATTAAAAATGTATACCCTCAGCATTCTGGCACAGATTTAAAACATTTATAAATAAACATTGTAATTTACCAAATCAAACCACTAAAGTCTCATGCTGTGCATTTAGTTGTAACAGAACAGATGAGTTTTATACACGAGTACAATTTTTTCCCAGGATTAACAATTCTTAAAGGGCACTTGGTTTGTAAACCAGAATGAAGAAATTTAATTTGAAACAAAAATTAAGCAGCAACAGTTGTACACAACCAGCCAACAGCAAATTAATTCTTTACATATTTAACAGGATGTACAAACCAAACACCCACACAATCTAATCATTTCAAATGCTACACAAAACATGCAAGTTATTGTTATAGTAAAACAATAAGTAAATTTAAAAGGGAAAAAGGAGAACGGAAAATATTAAAATCATATTCCCTGGTGAGGAATGTTACTAATGCTTATGAAAATATAATAAAAAAAAAATTAAACACAACATAAAATAAACATGCAACAGCCCTTTAACGAGGAATTAGTATAAAAGGAATATGCGCAGCATATGAAAGGGAAATAGTTTCAAGATTATAAAATGGAAGATTGGCTGTCAGTGGGCGTTTTAAGCAATTAAAGCAGGGAAAGGCTCTAAGGAATTAAGGAGTTGTTTTTATCCTGGTGATGGTAGTAGTAGATAATGGTAGTATTTTATTAATAAGACTTCATAGTTTCAAATTTCAAATGATATAAATCGTAATTAGTTTAAGAATTGAGAAAAAGAAGACAATTTTGTTCCATTATGCGTCACTTTACGCTGGCTACCTTTTTAAGTATTTTATTACGTTAAGTAATAAATTTAAAGGCCTTATTTTGTAGAACGCAACGCTTAGTATTGATAAATTCTATTTGTATTTTGTTTTTGTTATTTAAATTTTTTTCATATAAAATTTATCAACGCTTGGCATTGTGTGTTGCACAATTAGGCCTTAAATTTCCATAAAAATATTGTGATGCCGCCACTTTTTTTTAGTACTAAAAACATTGCCTAAAAGTAGACTATGTTTCCTTGTTCCCTTATTTATGTTTGTGTCAACTTGCATGTTTAACTTTTTATTGGAACTTTTTGTCTGCCTTACTATTATATTTTCTTTTTTCAAGTAAAATAACAAAATTATGACGCAGTATTTTAATAGTTCTAGTTCGCGTGTGCCCTTGTTTCACCTTGACCCTGTTAATGCCTGTGACCCAAGAATTCTTTTTAATTCTTTTGCTATTATTAATGGCTTTAACTCAAAGGATTTTTGCATGCGCTTATTGTTTTTCTTTGTAATCACAGTAAACTACAAAACAGAACAGATTTGACAACATTACTTAGCAATTTGTAATTCCCAAAAAAATTATTACTATTGGCTTCGTTAATAACTTCCAGGTGGATTTTTAGTTAATAAATATAAATAGATTTTCAACAAAATTCTAATTTATTAAATATTGCAATACTTATATTAAATTAGAAATATTTATATAAAGTTTCATGCTTAAAATCTTAATTCTTATTCATAAAACTTAGATGAGTTTGCAATGTATTTTATTTTAAATTATTCATACAAAATGTTCTTAAAATTGATTTCAAATACATTTTGTTTTAATAAGCATTAGCCCTAATTTTTTAGCACTTTAGTTAAACTTAAAATATATTAAAAAAATATATAAAACCTTCAGACAAATCAATTACCATGACTAGGCAGACAAACCAATCATAAGTGAATAGGAGAATAGCGTTAAGTGAACATTGCAAAAGGTGTTTAGTCTGAAAAGCATATATTGACGTTTCAAGTTAAATTATCACATTTAAATGATGATATTTGTCAAAGATTTAGGCACTGGAGATAACAACAAGGTTTTAAAACACTTTTAACATGATTCAAAATTTTCTAATAGAACTCATATTCCAAAAAAAAATTTTTATAATTTATGCTAAAATTTACAAGTAAAATAGTTATTTTCATACTTTGGCTTAATTACTTGAAATAAATATAAAGAAGTTATTCTAAAAACAAAATTTTCAGGTAGTTTCGGATTTTGTTTTTTTGCTACAAACAACTTTTAGCATGTATGCCCTTTTTGCAAGGTATTTGAAATTTTTATTGAACTTTAACATTAAAAAAAATTATCGGAGTTTCCTTTTGACAATTTGTTTGCTGAGTTTTTGTTCCGGATCTTCTTTAGCTTATTATGAACCATTTTTTTTCTTAAAAGAAGTGTCTTAATGGTTTTTCATATAAAATTTTGCATCTAAATGATATTAAATTAATTAAATTCGGAGTTCTGTTATGATAAATTTTCAAAATCATTGCTTCTTAACAATGCAAGTCAATAATTTTTTCTCTTTTTCTCTTTTTTTAATTTTTTTTCATATCTGTAGCAATTTTTGCCAAATTTGGGAGATTTTTTTTATAACAACAATTCAGTTCGAAATTTTTTCATAGTTTTTTATTCTAATTTATTCTAAGAAAAAAAATCGTAGTAAGATATTTTGCCATGTTTTGAAAAATTTCGTAGTTATTTTTGATATGATTTTGTTTTCGAAATGTTTGCTTTTTTTTTGTAAATTAATGGACTTTTTAATTTGTTTTTTCATCTTATTTTTATTTTGTTGTGCTTCATATGTTTTTTTTTTCTTAGAAATGTTTGTCTTTTATTTAGTCTAATTTTTATGGCAACCACAATATTATCCATTTTTCGAAATTTAAGCATATTTCTACTCGATTATTTTTATTAAAAAGTTTACTTTCTTTTAAACAGTATAAGTCCTTTTGGTTGAACTTTTAATTGGTTTTTTTATTGATTTGGGTAAATCCGGAATTTTTCGGAAATTTGGAGTTTTTCTGTTTGTGTGTTAAATCAGAGATTTTAGTTTTTTTTCAGATCTAAGGTATGTTTTTTACAGTTATACAAATCTTTTGGCCGATTTGTCAATGTCGATAACGTTCGACTTTTCGCATATTTTCATTTGAAACAAAAACAAGATTATGAAATTTGTTTTATTTTGAATGTAAGTGTGCGACAAGTCGAACGTTGTCGACATTGACAAACAAGGGCCTTTAAATAATCTCTAAAGGAATTCTTACCAATCTAAAGACATTGGGAGAGGTCTTAAAACTTTTAAGAACTTAACTAACATTATCTTTTTTTCCTTTTAGTTTCAATTTTATATTTTCAAAGTAATCACAAATTTTATTACACTTTTCCGAACTTCAAATATACCTCAGGCCTTCTACCATAATTTTGTATTTGATTGACTTTATAAAAAATTTGTTTTTTTTCATACGCTATTTTTAATTTATGTTGCTTTTCCCAAATATGGCCAAACTAATTTCATTTTTAAAAGTTTGTGATGTTCTCGAGTAGTATAGGTATAGCGGTTCGGGATCACTTTTTCAGTACAAATGGTTGATCGTGGTTAGTCACCACATAAGATAGCAGATAAGGCCAGGGATGGATATTATAATGTACTTTTTCTAATAGACTTGCATTTACACCCATTTGAAAACCTACATACATAAGCACATCTAGGCATGGTCCACAATTATTTTACTGATAATATGATAACGAACCGCCATATTTATATTACTTGCTTCTTTTCATAATGCACATGTATTCGTCATGTGCAGTTATTTTGATAATGATTGAGTAACAAAAATATTTTCCAATTCCGTAACTCTTATACCTAAATTAAATTATAAATTTTTTCATAAAATTTAATTCACAAAATATTTTTCTATTTCTTCCGTATAAGAAAATGAAGCATTTGAGAAATTTTTTTGGTCTAATTTGCTTCTCCAGGCTTGCTATTGACAAATGAAAAAATACTCATGTAGCTATTTTCATCAAAAACATTTTAATGTAAATAAAGAGTTATAGATTTTTTATATAATCAATAGGAAAACACGTTTTTTGTAATCCCTTTTACGCCGGTTCTACTACAGAGATTTTAAAAAAATTTAAAGCTTTTTTCTACATAAATGTGCAAAATCTTTATCTGATTGAAATTGGATTAGTATTTTGAGAACTATAAGCGTTTAAAATTTCTACTATTACATGCATTAGTATCCCGTTATATCAGTTGTTGTAGGAAAGTTCAAGTGATGAAGGCATAGTCACTGGTCAGTGAGCTAAACCGATTTTAAGAGTCTTCCGTTTTTTGTATACAAATTATCATATTATATTATGAAGATTTAAGCTAATTTCATACAATCATAATTTATTTATTTTTACTCCAATATCATTTAAAGTTCTTTTTGAACTTCCAGCACAAAATACTAATTTCAAGCAGAAAATTTGCGGGTATAAAACATCGTAACTAAGCAAAAACTATTGAAATTTTTAAGAATATAAAAAATATTTTTTGTGTGTAGAAAAACTAATATAACAAAAGTAACTTTCTGCAACCACATTAGATAATAATGTAATGAAATAAAACCCTTTTTATAATTTAAAAACTTTTATTAAGCTTCCCTAACTTATTTCCTGCTACCCTTTATCTAATTACAGTGTGAACCTGGCTTGGGGGCCAGTGTTATGTACAATCTTCTCTACAATAAACCACAAAAGTTGATGTTGTTGGCCGGTTGCAGTACCGTCTGTACTACAGTTGCCGAAGCCGCAAAAATGTGGAATCTCATAGTGGTAAGTTAAACGAAAGTAGTTTCTAGCAAAATATTTCCAAGTCACAAACAAATATATTTTATATATTAAGAAAAACGACAAAGAATTCTTCTTCTTAAAATTAAATTCTTAAATACTTTAATCTCTGCTAAGATTTGCTACGATTCAGATTCAATACAAATGAATGATGAAGGGGGGAGGGAGGGTTGCGAACACACCGTCTTTATGGCTGTTGGTATTTTATTTTAAGCACCACAAAGTCTGCTGCAAAAATAGCAACTCAAAAACTTTTTTCTTTCATTTCTTTTTTTTTCTGGTGCGTATTTACCTTTCAAGATTTTGAGTATGGGTTTGTTGTTTTGTTTTTGCAAGAAAATAAAATATTGTTTCTTGAGACGAGTGTAAATGAGTTTTACGCTGTACCTTAAGCAAATTACATAAAAAAACAAAAACGCATATAAAAACACTAACGTTTATACATTTAAAAGCTCCAGGCGCACAATGGTTAGTTAACAGTAACAAAAAGTGCACAAAAAAAAGAAAAATACTCGAGGCAAGTTGGCCATAAAAATAAAACTGTTCATAAAGTTGATTAATTTAAAAGAGAAAAAAGGAGCAAGCAAACAAATAACTGATACACAACATCAAAAAAAAAATAAGTAAAATATATTTTTTTTGCATTTATTTCCACTCAAACAAATGGTCTTTTAAAAAACTGGTATGATTATAACAGAAATTTTAAGCAGAATGACGGAAAATTGCTGAAAATAAAAATAAATTCAGTAAAGTGCGACTCTGACTCGCGCACGAAGGGTTCCGTACGAACACTAGTTATGTAATTTAATACAAACTTCATCCTATATAATATATAGTTTTGGCATTTTTTTCGTTTTTGGGGTCTTTTCGGTTTTTTTGTTTTGGCGGTTTTTGCGTTTTTTTTTGGTTTTGGCGATTTTTTTAAGTTTTGGCTCTTTTTTAGTTTTGACACTTTATTTTCTTGTTTTGGCGATTTTTTTCGGTTTTTGACAGTTTTTCATTTTAGCGATTTTTTTTTTATTTTTGACGACATTTTCGCGTTTTGGCGATTTTTTTAGATTTTTGGCGTTTTTTTTTTCATTTTGTCGTTTTTTTTCATTTTGGCGATTTTTCGAATTTGGCGATTTATTTTAGTGTTAGATTTTTTTTTTAATTTTGGCGATTTTTTTTGTTTTGGCGATTTTTTTTAATTTTTGGCGTTTTTTTTTTTTGTTTTGGCGATTTTATAATTTTCGGTTTTTTTAGTTTTACCGTTTTTGAAAATTTCAAGTTTTTGGCGATTTTTTAAGTTTTGGCTCCTTTTTTAGTTTTGACACTTTATTTTCTTGTTTTGGCGATTTCTTTCATTTTGGCGATTTTTTTTATTTTTGGCGATTTTTTTCATTTTTGCGATTTTTTTTTATTTAAAATTTTTTAAGTTTTGGCGACATTTTCGCGTTTTGGCGACTTTTTCGATTTTTGGCGTTTTTTTATTTTGGCGTTTTTTTCATTTTGGCGATTTTTTCGAATTTGGCGATTTATTTTAGTGTTAGAAATTTTTTTTTTTTAATTTTGGTGATTTTTTTCGTTTTGGCGATATTTTTTAATTTTCGGCGATTTTTTTTTTTTTGGTTTGACGATTTTATAATTTTCGGTTTTTTTTAGTTTTACCTTTTTTGAAAATTTTAAGTTTTTGGCGATTTTTTTAAGTTTTGGCTCCTTTTTTAGTTTTGACACTTTATTTTCTTGTTTTGGCGATTTTTTTCGGTTTTTGGCGTTTTTTCATTTTGGCGATTTTTTTATTTTTGGCGTTTTTTTCATTTTTGAGATTTTTTTTTATTTGAATTTTTTTTTAGTTTTGGCGACATTTTCGCGTTTTGGCGACATTTTCGCGTTTTGGCGATTTTTTTCGATTTTTTGCGTTTTTTTCATTTTGGCGTTTTATTTCATTTTGTCGATTTTTTCGAATTTGGCGATTTATTTTAGTGCTAGAAATTTTTTTTAATTTTGGCGTTTTTTTCGGTTTGGCGACTTTTTTTTTAATTTTTGGCGATTTTTTTTTTTTTTGGTTTGGCGATTTTATAATTTTCGGTTTTTTTAGTTTTACCGTTTTTGAAAATTTCAAGTGTTTGCCTCTTACGGTTTCCAAGATACAGCAAATTGTCAAAATTACATAGTCAAAATTGCATTAACTGATGGACCACCCTTTAAATAAATTTTTTTTAAATTTTAGTGTTAATTGTTGTAGTCTGTATAAAAATACACTAATTTTACAAATTTCAAGTTTCAATATACATATGTTCATACAATTGTATGTATACTACATGGGATTTTAACATTTTTCGTTGCTCATTTTGGAGCACCCTTTAATTTTTAATTCTCATGTATTTGTTGTTGTAGCGGCCAAGGTTCTACATACTGTGCCCAAATTTCAGGTCCGTAGCTGTTACGGTGCCTGAGAAAATACCGTGTGACGGACAGACGGAAAGACGGACAGACGGACAGCGTAGCGAAAACAATAGGGTTCCTTTTCACCTTTGGTGTACGGAACCCTAAAAATGGAAGAAAACTACATCAGTCAAGAATGTATTTATTATTTTGCTTTAATTCAAAATAATTATTATGTTTGCAAACTAAACCAGACTTGACGGAAAATCGTTTCAAATTAAAAATCACCTTGCTAAAATGAATTACAAAAAAAATAAAAATAAAAATATTGTCATACAGGCCTATTTCATCAACTTATTTAAATATCAATTCATATTTAAAAGTTATTTTTTACAATTAAAAATTAATTAAAATTGGCATTTAAATATGAATTGATATTTTTAAAAAGCATTGGTGAAATAGGCTTTATAGTGTATTTACACTATCTTGAAATATAATACTTACGAGGTAAATCTTGCTTCTTTCTACTAGATTTCCCATCTATTTTGTTAGTAGATTTGTTACCCTGTACAACATATTTATAAAAAAGATGAGTAAATTAGCTACAGTCTGCTTAAAAAGGTGCGTGAATTTGCTATATTACAGATGCGTCGTTATATTTTTGGAACAATTTCAGTTAATGGGTCTGGTTTTGGATAAAAAAATCTTGATAAATGTCAAAAAACGTGATGTAAATGGTATAGATTTTCATGAAGATTTTAAATAAAATCTGCTAGATTTTGTACAGGTGTAAATGCCCTATTAAATTTCAAACAAAAACTAAAAATTATTTTGCCTAATGTCGCTTAGAATATTTATTTTTTTTTTCATAAAACTCAAAATGCTTAACATTTGCTTGAAAAAATTTCGTTAACTTTTGTTTTTCATATATAAATTTCCCATTGTTATTGCGATTTGAGAATATTCCATACTCGCTCCACATGCAAAGAGTTTGTTTTTCTTTAACTTTTCAATTGTTTTGTTTGCTTTCAACAAGAAAACATGAACATTTATATTTCTATTTGTGTTGAAAAGTTTTTTTAAAACAATAAACTTAAAATTTATGTTGGAATAAATTTAAGAAAATAAATACATAAATATATTTATCATCTTTTCTCTGTTTTCTTTTGCAGCTTTGCTATGGCGCCTCATCACCTGCATTGTCCGATCGTAGCCGTTTTCCTACTTTATTTCGTACTCATCCTTCGGCTACAGTTCATAATCCCACTAGAATTAAGTTAATGAAAAAATTCGGCTGGTCACGAGTGGCCATTTTGCAACAGGCCGAAGAGGTTTTTATATCGGTGAGTGCATTTTTTACAATTCTAATTTTGTTTTTATTTTTTATAAGTACAAAGATAATTCTTGGAATCTTATTTATAAATAATATATTTTGTTTTATGGTAGTCTGTTCGTTGATTATAGTATATTTTATACATACTCCATAGCTATAGCTTGTTGACTACAGTCAACTGAAATATTTGATAACTACACAAGGTAATGCAAGAAATATTAGAAAAAAGGCTGTTGCCATGCAAGCATTTTCTAGGAAACAAGTAAGATTTTAGGAATTATCGGTACGAGTTGGAAGAGTTTTATTATTATTTATTTTATTTTTTATTATTATTTAGGTAACAGATTTAAAATTTCAGTGTTAGTTAAAACTGCTGCTTAATTCGGCCTGACTTTTAAAAGTTTGCTTTGATATATTCAGTGTATTGGACTTCATTTCATAATAAAGACGAAATGTAAGCCATTCGAAAGTTTTAAGGGGGAGTCTTTAAAAATCAAAAATTAATTTTAATTAATTAATGAAATATGAGGCTATTTTGCACAAACTCAAAGGAGAAAGTATTTATTTTTTTCTATCCCTAAAATTATGCTGCTTTTATTTAAATGATTACAAAATATCACATTTCCACTTTGCTAAAATAAGGTATTAACAAATGGTCTCTTATATTGTTATTGTATTTATCTATAATATCAACATTAATAAATAAATAAATAATAGTAATAAAATAAGGTACTTCGTAGTATTGATTATTTTTTTTTTGCCTTACCATAAATTTCGTTTAATTTGAAAATTATATATACTATAGTTTCATTATATTTTTGTGTTAAATTATTAATGTGCACCAACAAAGAAAAGTCCCCTTACACATACTTAAATCCTAATCAATATTTCCTTTTTAACTAAAATATAAACATATTTTAAGTAGCTTAGTTTCCATAGCTTAAAATACAAGATACTTCAGAAATCGCTGAATTTTTAATGAAAATATCTGAAAGAAAAAATAAATTCAATAGCAACGAAATATTTTACGTATTTGACAAAAGTATTAGTAAACATATCTCACACATACCCAGCAAAAAATTACACATTACCATTAAAACTACTTGCCATATAATGACTTATTTTTCTGATTACCAAATTTCCTTACTCGCTTACAAATCACATTATATAAAACTTAAAATAAAGCTGTACAAGTTGATAAATAAGGTGAATGATTATTTTAGATTCAATAGATTACGTGAATATATTTACAAATAAAAAAAAGTAAGTACTTCTCAAGAATCGAATATTTTAGTCTCACGCCTTGTTAAAATCATTAAGTTGGTAATCCAGTAGGGAAGTGCTTCTACCAAAACTGCCTAATTCCAAGCCCGATTACATTTTTTGAAATTTTTTGCTGGGTAATACAGATATTATATATATATTATATATTATATATATATATATATATATATATATATATATATATATATATATATATATATATCGCAACAGACATTGGGTAAAAATATGCATTTATGTACATACCCAGCAAAAAATTAGACATTACCATCTGAACTACTTGCCATATAATGACTTACTTTTTAGATTGCCAAGTTGAAGTACTCGCTTACAAAACACATTACGCAAATTTTTAAAAATAAGAAGCAGAAGTTGAACATATTCTTTGGGGTTTAAAAGAAGACGTGAAAATATTGCCAAAATAAGTAGTTATTTTAAATAAATTATAAATATTTCTAAATTGCCTACTTATTTATTTTAAACTAAAAAATAAGAACTTTCATTTTGGAAAATAATTATTTAAATATAAGTAGTTCTAAATAAAAGTTCATCAATGAAAGCAATTTAAATTTTTCTAAATATAGTATATATTTATAAGTAACAATAGAGGCACTGATACGAATAAAATATAACCCACTGCAATTGAGTTTATAAAAGAAATTTTATAATATGGTGTATTTCGTAGTAAAACAATAGGTTTTTTTTAAATTTTTATTAAAAGTTATTATATATTTAATCAAACTGAGTTCTTAACCAAGACCTTCCATTTACTCAAACAACGGCATATTTAAAAAAAGTAGTTCAATCAAGAAAAAAATTAGTATTTCCCACAACGGAAAATATAATTAATTCCTACAATAAACAACATAACTACTTCTCAAGAATCGATTATTTTAGTCTCACGCCTTGTTAAAATCATTAAGTTGGTAATCCAGTAAGGAACAGCTTCCACCAAAAATGCTTAATTCCAAACTCGATTACCTTTTTTGAAATTTTTTGCTGGGTATATCTACCACAATACAAAATGCACGCAGTAAAAGGAGCCGAGCTATGGCTTTCATCATACCACAGCATATCATTTAAGGAAATTGCTACGCTACACCTACATATATATGTAAACATACAAGATTTAAGCATCATTTTGAAAGCATACACACAGAGAAAAAAACCAATTTAAAATCAACACGCAAAAATTTTTAATGGAAATTGTATTAAATTTTTAAGAAATAATATGTTTTTTGAGTGTGTTGGTATTTGTTTGCTTTGTTAAAAGCTACATTGCACTGTTGTACTCAGTTGTGTGACTTGTTCTTGTTTTCTTGTTGTTTGGCTTGATGTCCGTAAATAGCCGACAAACTTCACATTACCAGCGAAAACTTCCTCATGCTGGTTAGTAGCAAGTAGTTACTCTTGTAACCGGAGAGTAGCAGGCTCGAATCCTGCAGACAAGCTACAATAGCTTCGCAGGTTGTGTTTTTTCAACTATTATGTTGAAGTAAAATTTTAAATTTATTTTTTTTTTTTAATTTTATGGTGGCTGCAGCGGTAAGCACATTGAAATAAATAAATTAAAATGACTACGTTACATTACTACCTAATTTACATTAAGCATTTTTTCATGAAATTTCATGAATTTTGTTGCACGAAACTTTTTCAATTTGCTCATGGCAGCTCCATAAAATATAATTTTATATAAAAAAGAATGTATGATGAATTTTAAGTGGTTAAAAATGATTCTTCATTTTGATTTAACACTACTGGAACGTCAAGTCAACACGAAATAAAGTTATTTCAAAAGGAAAACTTTTTTTTTATGAAGTCAAATCATCCCTGAAAATATATAAAATAAACCTTGTTTTAGTCGATTTTAATATAAAATTTGTCTTCTTTTTCTCACAATATCCTGCCAAAAAAAAGGTTAAGCGACATAATTTTTGAACTTTACTTTTGTACCAAAATCGATTATTTGTGACCGTAAGTAATCCATTATCGAAAAAAAGAAGCCCAAAAACTGTGTCACTTAGGCTGGTTTAAGGCTCAATTATAAGCAATTTACATTGAGTTGCAAACGAATGAATGTATAATAGAAAACTGGACTGTAGCTATCACAGTGTGCTTTTCTGATAGCAAAATTTATTGTGCTTGTCATGGAACAAATTCCTTATCGACAAGTATACAGTCGCTTTCAGATTATACTTTTATTATGGCAAAATATACTGTGCATGTCTCAGAACACTTTTCTTTTAGAAAAAATTAGTGCACGTTTCACAACAAACTTTTTTAAATTGAAAAAAAATTAGTACAGTTTTTTTTATAAAAAATTTTACTTTGCCTATCACAGCACACATTTCGTATAGAAAGTTTAACTTTGTCAATCACAGCACACTTTTCTTATAGAACACTTTAATGTGCCTATTGCAGTAAAACCTTTCACAGCGCATTTTACTTATTGAATTGTTTACTGTGCCTGTCACAGCACAGATTTCTTATAGAAAAAGAGACTTTTTAAAAAATTCGCTATCGTAAAACGCTTTTCTCACCAAATAGTTGTCTGTGTCCTTGACAACGAACTTTTCTGATAGAAAAATTTCATTAAGTTTTGTCGAAATCTACTAAAAATCTAGTAGAGCTTATTGATGTAAGCACTTTCTTCGTCGAATCGACGAAGTGCATTTTTTATCTGGCCCCAAACGATCCCAATTAAAAAAAATATAAAATTTTGGTTTTATTGGAAAAACGATTTAGCTTTTATTCGTATTAAACATAAAGTTTGCTTATTTCAATGCAACTTAAAACTAATAAACAAAAAAAATATTACTTTAAGTTTTTTTTTACTTTTTTTTAAATAGTAAAAAAAATTCACAAAAGGCGGTATTTAAAATAAAAAATTATTTCCGGGATTTGTTAAAATCTTAAAACTGACACTTAAAACTAAAAAATAAACTTAGTTTGGTTGGAATTTTCAGTCATTTAGTGCAAGAGGCACAGAGATCAATCGTCGATTTGACGAACACAAACTTAAAAAAAACATACTCACACACGTCTAACGAGATTGGACATGTGCAGGGTTGCCGTTCATACGACTAAAGTCGCAATTTGATCCTTTTTTTAGCGGTCTGCGACTTTTTGTGAGACTTTTTTTTATGACTTTTACCCTTTTTTGTAAAGATTCGCACAAAAAACATTAAAATTGCAGTAAATTAAAATTTAAAAGCAATTCACAGATTATTGTTGATTTGGAAGCACTTTTATTATTTTATATTTTATTATTGATGTCGTAAAACATACAAGTGTGTACTAATATGTGAACATTTTGAAATTAACTTTGCTTAAAATTAAAAACATGCAACTCAATGCTGTCAGCCTTAAATTTAATAGACAAAGATATAGAAGAGTGGATTCCAAAAAAGTAATATTTATGTTGAAGTACAAATACATTCACCCAAAAAATAGGATATGTGGCGCCAAGATCAAAGTAATAGAATTGAAGGAAAGAGATCACGGGGTTTTGGTTCGAAATGTTAGAATTTTGTAAAAAAATATCTTGACCTCGGCAGCATACGAATGCCAAATTTATTAAACTTAAGTAGATTTCTTCAGTATGCATACAAGAAAATATGTATTGAAGCACATACAATAATGCAACTGTATATGTTATGAAATATGCAATTAGCTTTTTGTTTTGATTCAATTATATTTTTTAATAAAAAAGCGTTTAAAAAGCTGTGCAACTTTTATTTTCTCACGCGACTTTTTTGTGCGACATTATTTTTATAAAACGACCTTTTGTGCGACTTTTCAAACATTCCCAGAGGTAACCCTGCACATGTGCACACTTCAGCAGCTTGGCAATGACTAGAGCTATAAGAAAAATGAGCACAGAGCAATTAGTAACAAAGAAAATAAATGAGAAATCGTAAACGATGTTCGTCGATTCGGCGAAGAAAGAGCGTCCAGGGCAGTGTTGCATATTTATTTTTCAAAAATCTTCAAGTCGAGCAAAAAAAATCTTTTTTTGTTACCAAAAATCTTTTTTGTTATTTGATTGAATAAAAATGAGTTAAAATTTATCTAATTTCTTGTGAAATATTAAAAGTAAAGCCAAATAACACAAAGTATTTACTGTGTAGAATATGTGTAAGATCATTATAAAGCAAATCAAAAAATTTATAGGTAGTTTAGTCAAAAAATCCCCCAGTAATATATTAAAAGTACCAAAAGTAAAATTTTTAAAAATATTATTTTTAGATAATAAATCTTTTTTTTTGTCGTTTTCACATGTCTAAAAACTTCAAAAATAAGATAAATCTTCACAAATGGTAGCACTGGTCCAGGGCTAAAAAAAAGGTGTGTGAATCAGCTACATTAAAAATTTGCCTTGGATAATAAATCGTCATTAATTTCAAAAAAGCTAAGTGTAAACGTTACCGATTTTCATAAATATTTTAATTAAAGTCTGCTTAATTTTATTCAAATAGCACTTGTTTACATTGCCTACAGAATTTCAAAGCTGGATCAAACAAAATCTAAGAATTTTTTTCTTCTTTTGATTGAGTGCTTGTTGTTTTTTTAGTAAATTAATAAAGACATTGCTTGAGGTGCTGCTAAATGTTTTATTAAAATTATTTTTCTATGTAAAAAAAGGAGATGTTTTTTTTTTTGCTGATGCTTGAAATAAATAATGTTTTTATACATTATACCATTTGACCATTTGTGTTTTCTTTTTATTTATTTTTTCAAACATTTTCACCCCTCTTTGTTATTTGAGCTAAAATGCTATAATTGTTATTATTATTATTATTATTATAAAGATGTTGTTGTTTCTCTTGAACGCCTCTTGCTCCGCCTCAAGTTTTTTAAATGTGTTTCAGTTGTATTTGGGGTATATGTTAAGTTTTGTATGAATTTTTTGCCCCCACCCCCCACCCACTACCAGCCAGAAGCAGCACCATAAAAAAACATTTCAGCTGCCACAATATCTAATGTTACACAAATGTTTCTAATAAAGCTTTAATCCACGTTACTAACATTAAAACGAAACTTATTAATAATTTATGTTGGAGCATGACATTCATATTTTTGCGTTCTTACAAAAATATATTTTACTTTTATTTATTTAGTTGGACGAAAAGATGATAATGTTCCCTTACGATTTGTTTTAATATGCCCATATTTAATTATTACACGTAGCCAATCATCATTAATGGTTTCTTTTCTTTAGTTTTCTTCTCAAATTTAGTGTATAAATCACATTTTATACTGCATCATTTATTTATGTTAAGACCAAAAACAAAAACTTTGATATTATAGAGTTTTTTGAATAGATTCGAGATTAACAGAATATTTTGTACAAACGTGCCGCAATATTTATGGCTTAAAGTAATTGAAACTTCGAAGTAAAGTTGAACAAAATTTCTTTCAGTATGAAATAAAGTTATTTTCATTGAATTAGAAATTTGTTGTGCAATGAAAGTTTGAAATTAAATGGTTGTGATATTCAAGCTAATAACGAAAGTTACTCGATTTCAAAATGCTCGATTCTCTAAAACAAAAATACTGCATGGTTGAAGGAATGATTTAAAGAATCGAACACTAGACGAACTTTATTGAAGAGTTTTTGTCCACAGCCATGTGCATCATGCCATAAAGTTCCACAAATACTGGAAGCTCCTGCTTCAACAGGAGAGCCATATATACTCTCCGAAGGGCTAGAATTAATTTCTAGGCATTAACCAAAAAAAAAAAAAAAATGCTAAAGAAGCGTGCGCAGGTACCCAGTAAAAAAAAACGGAAGTCATTCTGAAGGAACCACATTTTCATTGCTTCCAAAAAATCTATATTTTTAATTTGCTGATAGTTAGCAGAAAACCAAGTAGAAGTTTATTTTAATCACACAAAACCTTGTAATTTTTCCAAAGTTTTAGTAAATACTCACCAAAATGTTCAAATAATCGATTTTTTGAAAGAAATTTATGAACTAATTTTGGCCTAATATTTAGAAGTTATTTGCTTAAATTTACATGAAAACACTGTTTCGCGTTTAAATTCATATAAAAAGAAACGAATTTTTAAAATTGTAACTTTTTAAAATTTTTTTCTGAAAAATTCTGAAAATATTGCCATAGAACACAAAAAAGGAAATGTTTCTTAAAATCGCTTCTAATTCGGTGACTAGGCATCGAAAAAGAGAACTTCTTGCAATGACAACCCTATGTAAGAATCATTAGATCGGATCGAAATGTGAACTACTTCCAGACTGCAAACTCTACATTTTCATGACTTCTTTGGAGTGTCTGTTTTTACTGGGTAAAGACATAACCTCAGCAGTAAGGTTCAGCTTTGAAAAAAGTATTAAACAGCAAATAATCAACACATTTTTTTTATTTTCTGTCATTTAGTTAATCAGTCATTCATTAAAAAAAAATTCTAAGGCAAAAATACTTTCTGTTTTAGTTCCCCTACTAATTAATTTATTTAATTTTATTTTATTCAAGTAATATTGAATCCTTATGATAGCAAAGGAATGCTTTTGCTTGTTAAAATGTTCTCTTACTCACACATATAACTCATTCACATCTCCTTTGTAAGAATTTGAGAATGACAGCATCAACAGCAACAATAACAACAATGACAATGACAACTCAAAACATTATTAAACAGATTATTCAAAGTTAAAATTGACAACAAAACAAGATTGTAACAGACTCTAGAGAAATTAAGGGCAACTAATACAAGCATTTATTCCCTTGGTAAATTTATGAATGTTTATAGGTATTTACTTTCAGCTAACTAACATAAAAAGGGTCATTCACATTCTTTGGAAGGGCCTTATGATAATATCTGCTGTTAAAAATTTATCAAAGAATACTGCGTAAAAATTATGTTAATACATAAAAAGAAGAATAAAAAATTTCGCAAAATAACTCTGATTCAAAAGAGGACTTTTTGCATCATCTCACTTTAGTTTTAATATCGCGTCTCTAAAAAAAACCTTTAAGAAACACGTGGTAAATATCGCGTAGTAGATGTAATTTTATTCAATGCTTACCTTAGTTAAAGAATATAATTCTTTTTGGACTACAGCTGGCTCAAACATCAGGGCGTAAAACGACTAAATTTAATAGTGCCCTTCAACATTTTTAAGTTGATCTGTAAATAAAAAGAAGTCTATAACAGATTTTCTTAGAAAGACAGGCTGTATTTATGGCGTTGATTTTTTCAATTCCTTCATGCGAAAACTACAAGGAAAGAAAAAAATCTTTTGATATATATATATATATATATATATATATATATATATATATTTGGCAAAACTTCTTTTGAAGTGTGAAAATCAATAAAAATTAAAACTCTTTGAAAAAAAATATCTTATGAAGTATAAAAATCAATAAATACGAGTACCCTCGGAAAAAGTAAATTTTTATAAAAGTACCCTCAGTAAAAATTAATAATCTTTTGAAAACCCAACCTTTTGAAAAAAGTATCTTTTGAAAAAAAATACCTTTTGAAAAAATAGCTTTTTAAAATAAGTACCCTTTGAAAAGAAAAAACTTTTCAAAAAAGTACTTTCTCAAAAGAGTACATTTGAAAAAAGTATCTTTTGAAAAACTGACATTTAAAAAAAATATAACTTTTGAAAACAAACATTTGAAAAAAGTGCCTTTTGAAAAAAAAGTACCTTTTGAAAAAGTTCCTTTTGAAAAGTTTTTTTTGAAAAAAAATTAGCTTTTGAAAAAGTACCCTTTAGATAAAGTACCTTTTGAAAACAAGTAGCTTTTGCAAAATGTGCCCTTTAAAAAAAAGTACTTTTTGAAAAAGCGCCCTTTGAAAAAAGTACCTTTTAAAAAAATTTCTTTTGAGAAAAAGTTTCTTTTGAAAAAAAAATTATGTTTTGAAAAAAATAGCTTTTGGAAAAAAGTAGCTTTTATAAAAAAACATTTAAAAAAAGTAGCTTTCAAAAAGTGTTTTAGAAAAAAGCACTTTAAAAAAATTAAATTCACACTCGTTCCTTCTGAAGAAAAGTACCTTTAAAAAAATTAGCTTTCGAAAAAAGTACCTTCTGAAAAAGTAAAATAAAATTAAATATTATAAAAAATTATATAGTTTTAAAAAGTAATTTTAAAAATTGTACTTTTTTTTAAAATAAGCTTTTGAAAAAAGTACCCTCTGAAAAAAAAATTCTTTGGAAAAGAGTACATTTTGCAAAGAACATACATACTTAAAAAAGTACTTTTTGAAACAAATACCTTCCAAAAAGTAGCTTTTGAAAATATTTCCTGTTGGAGTTTCGAAACAAAGTATTGTTTTAAAAAGAAAAAATTAAAAAAAATTTATTTTTGCAAAAGTGTACACATACGTCTATTTGAAAAACGTACTTTAAAAAATGTTTAAAAAAGTACTTTTGGAAAAATTACTTTTTAAAAAGTACTTTAGGAGTGAGTAGCTTTTAAAAAAGAACATTTGTAAAAAAATATAATTTTTTAACAAAAAGTACCTTTTAAAAAAGTACTTTTTGAAAAAATATTTTAGAAATAAGAAACTTTTAAAATAGCACTTTTGGAAAAAATTTCTATTGAAATGAGTGAGTACTTTATGAACAAAAAGTACTTTTTAAAAAAGTACTAAAGAAGACCATTTTCGTTTCTCTAAAAACAAGTGGAATAGATTGGTTGACTATTATTTGCTTCTTAAAACAGATGAGATTATAATAATTATGGGATCAATTAATAGATTGACTACTTACGTTTGATATTTTTTTTATTCTGGTAAATAAGGCCCTTCTTCCATATTGTTTGATGCTTGAGAGCTGTCCTGTATTTAAAGCAATGAAATTTCGTTTTTTCCCTCTCTCGCTCTCCTTCCGTCCTACTCTCTTAAACTTCCAGTACGTCTTTTGTATTTTACACAATATTTTGGCAAAACACATGTACGTCCTCTTGTACACACTTATAATGAAAAACAGTTTCGACAACAGCTAAAAGCATAAAAGGCCAACTATGGCATTTGGGCTAGAGTATTACAACAACATAAGCTACTGCAAAAAATAAATATCGTATATTAAAATAATAAAAAAATGAATACAACATCTTACCCCTGAGACTTTTGGAAACAAACAGAAATAAATAACAAAGAAACTGATTTCACTTGCTCTCTATTTTTATACCAGCAATAAATAAGAAATAAAACACAAAGAAATGAAGTAAAATTATGTTTAAGAATGAGACGCCTACAAACAAATGTGGAAGAAAAAACGACAGATATATTGAATGGCCCACATAAACGTCAAAGAACCTTAAAGTATGTTATTAAAACTCAAGGCTTATAAACCATTTTTATTTTTTTTTTGTTGTATGCTATTTTTCAGAGTTGAATTAAAACTTCTAGGGCTCATTAGAAAGTGGTAAGTAAGTTCCCAGGAGACTAATAGGTCTCTCTTGCATTTGTTCTGTTCTTGCGCATTCTAAAAGGTTAATTTTTCACATAACTTAACAAAATTATGATGTTTATTGTTATTTCTAATTCAAACGAGATTAAAACATATTTGAGGTTATCTTATGCTATTATTGTAGTTTTATGTATTATTCTTAGGCTGGCGATTAACATTTTTTTTCTCCTTTATGTCAGTTTTACGGAAAAAGTTTTTTTATATTTTTTTAATAGTTGTTTGTTTGACTATTAAATGGCATTTTTGTCGTTTCTTTTATTTCCTGGTTTGGTAGAAAAAAGTTTATTTTGTTTTCTATGCGTATCCGTTTAAAGATCTCCATTCAACTTGTGTGTTATTTTTTTTTAATTTGATTCAAAAATCTGCAGAAAAAATATTATTTCCAAATATTTTGTAAAGTTCTGAAAAAAGCTTACGAAAAGTTTGGACAAAATTCACTCTACTTCAACTTCGTTTAAGAAGTCCACAATTAGGATTGGGTTTTGTTCTTTAAAACCCTTTAAAAAAACTTAGTTCCATATTCTGGTCTAACCATTTTTATATCCTTCACCAAAAATGGTAGACGGTATATATATAGGCTCGTCCTTCCGTGAGTAATTTCCACAATGGGTAGTATGAATAAAAAAAAGTATTTGCTGTTTACTTAAAAATTTGTTTTAAAACCCCAAATATGTTTTGTTTTTTTTTTAAACAAATTTTTAAGTAAAAAAGCAAATACTTTTTTTTATTCATACTACCTAATATTCATATGCGATCAATAAAGTATATATGTTCTGGGTCCTTTTGAATAGAGAAGATGAATACGTGATGTTAGTCTGTCCATCTGTCCATATGTCCGTACGTCATCAGGTTATCCGAAGCTCTTAGAAAAGCTAGAGAATTTGGTCTTGGTGGACTGATGTATAAAAAATTGTCCAACATAGATTTTAGTATTGAAAATCAGCAAAACCAAAAGACGATTTCAGGGCAGGAAATGTTAAACATTCTGTTTTGTAAATAAAAGTTACTTGTTTTTGTTCATGTTTAAGTTTTTTTTAATAAACTTATTTAATATATCAGTACGATTTAAATAGGTATTCAAAATAATAAAAAAAAATTTAGAAAAATATCAAACGATTCCAGGGTTGGAAAATTTAAACATTTTTTGGTATACCCAAGTAACCAGCTAAAATTATTTTTTTCTTCTTCCTTATATATTAAAAATAGTTTATACATCAAAAAATAAATTGGTATAACATAAAAAAAATCTTAAAGTATTATTCAGGGTTGGAAAGTTTACACTTTTTATTCTTGTTTTTATAAACTTTTATTTTTTGTTAAATAAATCTATTTTATATATCAGTAAGATTGAAATAGTTATTCAAAATAAAAAATAAAAATAAAAAAAAATGAATCCAGGGTTGGAAAATTTAAAACTTTTTCGGTATATAAAAGTAACCAACTAAAACTGTTTTGTTTTCTTTGTCTCTACATATTAAAAATATTTTATTATTTTAAAAGAAATAATTAGTTATAATAAATTAGAAAAATCTAAAAGTAGGATTAAGGGTTGGAAAGTTTATACTTTTTCTTTTATTTTATTTTATTAATTTTTTATTTCGGCTGGACCATTTTTCTTAAAACATAGCTAAGAACCTTCTCGATCAAGTCACCTTTCAAATAACTAAATCAAAATGGGTACAGCCGTTTGGTCTGTACGTGGACACGGACAGACACACAGACACACAGACGCACATTACAAACTTATAACACCCCTAGTTTTAGTCAGGGGTTAAAAAGTAAGAAAATTACAAAACACAGCTCCAGATATGGAAAATTTAAGCTTAACTAATTAAAACAAATTTTTTTCTTCGCTTATTAAACATACATACATATTTGATATTTTAGAAAGAAGTAAATTTATATTAAACATCAGAAAAATCAGCCATACAGTTCCAAGGCTGGAACATCGCATTTTTGTTTTTGTAAGAAATTTACGAAATAAAACTTTTTTCCCTTTTAGTTAAAATTTTTTAATATTTTGGAAGATATTAACTCAATAGTTTTTTATATTTGTTCATATTTTGGTGCCAGTATCAATATGGCTAAGGCTAGAAAAAAAGTTTGATCTTAATCATATATGTATGTATGCACATTCAACTTTCTGATTGATCTCTGTGAAAGTCCTCTTAAAAAGGGAAAAACTTAACAATGTAAAAAAATTCTGAAATACAGGATGTAGAATAAAATATTTAAATACTGCTAATATTGAAAATACAGTCTTCTGCATCAACTACCTAAATGTCTCTACAAAAAACAAATGTGTATGTATGTACTTATGTTTTTATATATATATTCCATATACGTATGTCGGTGAAGGGTATACGAAATTTGGCACATCCGAATATATTTCATTCTTAATTGTTCATTCATTGGCTTAACCAATTTTGTATGTTAAGACTTTACAACTTCAATTTGTAGTTTTCATTTGAAATTTATGCTTCCATTTAATTGGATGCTTCTTTCTTTTAATACTTCTAATGTATTTGACAGCTCATTTGTTTTTTACACAACAAAAAGAGCAATTTAATTTAATTTGTTTTGATAAATGAATTCTATGCAAAATATTGCACTTTGTTATTATAATATAAAATAAATTTATGTAATCATAAAATTAAGCAAAATGTGCATTACATTAAATTTGATAATTTTCCAAAGATAATTTATTAGCTGAATACTCTTCACTGATTAACAAAATCATATAATTTTATTAGAAACGGAGAAAAGATATGGCGCTTGTACCTCTAAAAGGGAATAAACTCAAAATTTACAAAATTTTAATAGAGAAAAAAAATTAATTTGTTTTTCCGATATAGTCTTATATATATATTTAAAAAAAAAATTCTCGCAAAAAATCCAAATTTTTAATTGGCTCCTTTACAAGAATAAGTGGGATGTAGTTTTATAAATATTTTTTTTATCGATACCCCTACTTTAATAATTCTGCTTATTCAGCTTCAAATCTTCAATGAAATTAGAGTCTTAATTTCGAAATAATTTTGTCAAAACAAGACAAGGATAAAAATTATATGAGATAATGCAAGTGCAATCTATAAAGCTAAAGCATATGTTACTAGCACAGATAACTTTATCATTGAATTAAGAAAATAATAATGGAAATATAAGAAAAAATAAAAAATTCATACGTTGATTTCATAAACGAACATCTATTTAAGCTTATATTCCCTTTTCTTTAATATAATTCAAAAACAATTGAATTGTGGATTTACAGCCAAATGCAGAAAAAGATATGAAAACGAATTTTGTTTAAAAATACGTTTAAGCTCATATGTAAATGAAATCTAACAATTTTTATATTCCCTTAAACATATGTGTCTAACACAAGTACAAACTAATTCATACTCACTTCTGAACACACACAAAAGTATAAAAACTTATCATACATAGTACATACGTGCATCAATGTTGTTCGCAAAAAAAGTTTGCAGCAAATATAGAACTTCAGCAATTATTGGCTTTAACTCTTTTCTGGCTTATTCATATGCATTGAATATCGTTTAAACTCTTTTGAGAAATTTAGAATTTTTGTGCTAGAAATTATATACATATGTGTCTACAACACTAACGTAGTAAAATGCAAAAATGTAATAACAAAAATCATATATTTAAGAAATAAATTGCATAAATTTGTTGATAACGTCTCCCTTGAGTAGGCAAAGTGAAAAATACAGAGCATACTGCTTTTCAATAGTTTTAAGTATGTATGGCCATGAATTTCAAAGATTTATGAGAAAAATCAATAATTCAAGTTTCACTTAAACTTAGAAGTATGCATATCTACTACATTGGGCAAATCAATTAATTTAACAAATAGCCCAAGACATATAAAAAGCTAAAAGTGCTTTCAATAAATTACAACAAAACACTGAAATATTTACAATTTTAATTTCACTTACCCCACTTCATTGTCAAATCAATCAATTGCTCACGAACTTAACCACATGCAATTAAAAGCGAGAAACCGCAATCAATACAAATGACCAAAGCAATAGCAGGATAACACAGGAGCGAACGAAAAAGAAAAGCTGGTAATAAATGCCCCAACAGGCAAAAGACCAAAATTAAGGGAATATCTGAGTCTGTCTGTGGTTTGCAATACAAACAATTTTATTACAAGTTAGGTAGTCTTGCACCATAAGACTATTATAATCAAAATAAAAATTGGCTTTTAGGTCTAGTCTATTTTATACCTAGTCTATATTTAGTCTATGTCTAGTCTATGTCTAGTCTATGTCTAGTCTATGTCTAGTCTATGTCTAGTCTATGTCTAGTCTATGTCTAGTCTATTTCTAGTCTATGTCTAGTCTATGTCTAGTCTATGTCTAGTATATGTCTAGTCTATATTTAGTCTATGTCTAGTCTATATCTATCATATGTCTCGCCTATGTCTAGTCTTTGTCTAGTCTAGGTCTAGTCTATGTCTAGTCTATGTCTAGCCTAGGTGTAGCCTATGTTTAGACTATTTCTAGTCTATGTCTAGTCTTTGTCTACTCTATTTCTAGTCTATGTTTAGCCTGTGTCTAGTCTATGTCTAGTCTATGTGTAGTATATGTATAGTCTATTCCATTCTATGTCTAGTCTATGTCTAGTATATGTCTAGTCTATGTCTAGTATATATCTAGTCTATGTCTATTATATGTCTAGTCTATGTCTAGTCTATGTCTAGTCTATGTCTAGTCTATGTCTATTATATGTCTAGTCTATGTCTAGTCTATGTCAAGTCTATGTCTAGTCTATGTCTAGTCGATATTTAGTCTATGTCTAGTCTACGTCTAGTCTACGTCTAGTCTATGTCTATAATATGTCTCGCCTATGTCTAGTCTTTGTCTAGTCTAGGTCTAGTCTATGCCTAGTCTATTCTAGTCTGTGTCTATATCTAGTCTATGTCTAGTCTATATATAGTATATGTCTATTCTATGTCTAGTCTATGTCTAGCCTAGGTGTAGCCTATGTTTAGACTATTTCTAGTCTATGCCTAGTCTTTGTCTACTCTACGTCTAGTCTATGTCTAGTCTATGTCTAGTCTATGTCTAGTCTATGTCTAGTCTATGTCTAGTCTATGTCTAGTCTATGTCTAGTCTATGTGTAGTCTATGTCTAGTCTATGTCTAGTCTATGTCTAGTCTATGTCTACTCTATGTCTAGTCTATGTCTAGTCTATGTCTAGTCTATGTCTAGTCTATGTCTAGTCTATGTCTAGTCTATGTCTAGTCTATGTCTAGTCTATGTGTAGTCTATGTCTAGTCTATGTCTATTCTATGTCTAGTCTTTGTCCAGTCCTTATATCCGAATTTTCCAATTTAATTGTAAAAGAAATCAATTTCTGAAAATCGTCTTAAAAGCCTAAGAGTGCTGTCCTATAAATCAGTAAAATATGCAGCATGACCATTAGGGTGACAGCCAAAATTTTTTCGCGAATTTTAAAGCTTTTTCAACGGAATATTGTGCCAATAGGTCCAAAAGTTTTGTGACGAAAATTTGAGCCAAATCGGACAACGTTTTCTGGACGCGCATCCAGGTCAAAGGTCAGGTATTTTCATATTTTACAATATATACGAAATAAATTTTTTGAACTCGTTTATTTTTTTTCAATATTTAATGAAAAAATGTGGATTTATATATTTTCGTGAAAAAAATAGTAAAAAGAACTTTTTTGGTAATTAACCTTTCCTTTATGTCAGGAAATTAATAGATGCTTTTATTCAAAAACGTTAACTACAAAAACACATTTGTTTGTTTGTATTAAATCACACCATCTAAATACATGGCAAAAATTTTAAAATTGCTAATTTCCTAGACAACAACCATTATGTTTAACGGATTCTAATGATAAATTTCAAGGCCTACTAGATTTTTAAAATACGACTGAATTATGTATTTCCCCAAAAATTATATAAATTGCATTCAGTCGTGTGAATTACTTGTGTAAAGTGCTTTTGGTTAGAGATTTTTTGTGAATTTTGTAAAAATATATAACAATGCCCTCGTTAAGGGAAGAAATATTTTTAATAGGCTATTCAAAACACCAAATAGTTGGTTCTAAACTTCCCTCGAAGGGGGACTGCCTCAAAGTTTTTTTTCATAATATGAGGACAACGAAATTAACTGCAAAAGATAGTGCTGATCTTGTGGTAAGAGAGTGTATAATTTTTTGGGAAAAGGCCCGTATTCCTGTTCACGATTTGCACTGGTGTACAAAAAAAAATGTTGCGTCTGTATGAGGAATGGAAAGATTTAAAAAAAAATATATCTAGAGTGTCCGACATTCATAAAAACAGAAGAAAACTGTGGAGCGATAATTTAGGCGATCTCTTCGATATTGCTCGTACCGATGCACTGGAACTAATAGATTTAGAAGAAGACAAGCAATTTTTAATTAAACAAAGAATGAAAGGTCGCGAAGGTTGTATGTTGGGAGTCGACTGTAATCTAAAAAAAAAGAGGAAAGAAAAAGAAATCGCAAAAAACAAGAAGAGTTGCGTAAAAAATTAAGTGACGAATTACCATCAACTTCATCAGGTAAAAATTTAATTAAATGTTAAATAACGTTGTTTTAAATTTTTGTTGGAAGTACTGAACTGTGACAAAATTTATTTCAGCCTGCAATATGATTGAAAATTCCGCGTCTGAAGATGCTGAAACATCAGAGGAAGAATATTCTGAATGTTCGATTGAGGCAAAACGTTTTCGCAGTACTTCTTGTACGAAAAAGCAAAGTGTCTTAACGTCAAGACTAGCTGCAGTTTTCGACAAGTTAAAAATAAGTCAGAGAGATGCTGTACACTTATTGGTTGCAGTTATTGACGCAGTCGGACTTAATACATCCGATTATATTTTAAATCGAACCTCCATAAGTCGGGAAAGAGCGCAATTAAGATTAACGCAAAGTGAAAAAATTATAGAAAAGTTTACTGCAAGTGATCAGCCTTTGACCATCCATTGGGACACTAAACTGTTATCGACAATAACAGGAAAATCAGAAGACCGTTTGGCTATAATTGCTACGGCTCCAGGCCTAGAGCAAATTATAGATATGCCTGATATTCCCTCTGGGACTGGAGCGGAAATTTCTTCTGCAGTTTATGATGCATTAGAAGACAAACATATTTTGGAATGAACGGAAGCGTTTGTTTTTGATACAACATCATCGAACACTGGTAGATTGAAAGGTGCATGTGTGCTTTTGGATAGATCAATTGGAAGAGAAATTCTATTTCTAGGCTGCAGACACTATATTTTCGAAATTGTTTTGGCAGCAGTTTTTACGGAGGCCAATGTTGGAGTGTCGTCTGGACCGGACATAACGATTTTTAAAAAATTCAAAAAAACATTGGCCAGAAATAAATACAGATAGTTTTGTGTCAGGAATAGCTCATCTACGAATTATGGAAATTATAGGCGATAATGTTGGTGAACTTTTAGATTTTGCTTTAGGAAAAATGAACGATTCATTCCCGAGAAATGATTATAAAGAATTTTTGGAGTTAGTAATTATATTCCTTGGTGGCAATCCTCCTTCAGGAATAAAATTCAGAAAACCCGGTGCACTGCACTACGCAAGATGGATGGCCAAGGCTATATACTCTTTAAAGATAGTGATTTTTCGCAATCAATTTCCTAAAGTGACAGATTTTGAAATCAGTGCTTTGATAGAAGTAACAGGTTTCATTGTAAGTTGTTATTCAAATTTTTGGTTTGATTCAAATAAAGCGGATAAAGCTACTTTAAATGATATTATGTTTTTGAGAAAATTGGAAAACTACAAAAGAGTCAATCAAAATATTGCGGACAAAGCCATTTCAAAGGTATTAAATCATCTGTATTACTTAAGCGAAGAATGTGTGGGCTTTTCTTTGTTTGACGAAAGGATAGACAACATAACAAAAAGCAAGCTAGTAGCGAAGATGTCTGTAGATATATCTGGAAATGAGGATGAAGAGATAGCAAAGAAGCTAATAATAAAGAAGGAAAACTTAAAAAGTTTTATTTTCAGAGACAACTCTGATATTTTACAAGATTTGTTTTCAAAAAATACCAAAAAAGTTTTCAAGAGATTTGGAATTTCAATAGAGTTTTTCAGCAACGATCCACGTTCTTGGAGTGTTACAGGAGAATACCTAAGAGCGAAACAAATTATTCAAAACTTGGCTGTTGTTAATGATTGTGCTAAAAGAGGCATTCAGTTAATTCAAGAATACCATGACAAAATAACAAAAGATGAGGGACAGAAACAACACTTAATGAAAGTAACTATCATATATTATAACTTTTTTAATTTTTTTTCTCTTGACATGGTTTAATATTTTACAGGTGGTACAAAAATATAGGCAGCTGTATTCAAAAAATGCTAATCTATATTCTCTGCAAAAAGATTTTGATCTGTAGATTTTAAAAGAAAAAAAACCTACCAAATCACCGATCATAATTTTTGTTTTTAAAATTAGAAAAAGTAGTAGATTGACCATTGAATACGGTCGACGATGGTAGCGCAGCAGAAAATATATGCATATTCCATCCTGAAATGTAAAAACTTTATGTTAATTGAAAATTTTTCCTGCAATATTTTTAAGTTATTTTATCAAAAGTACACAGAATTTATATACATTGCCAATAATGGCATACATATATTAAACATTTTTGAAATAAAATAGTTTGTGGATCACTTTGACACAAGGGAAATTTGAGAGTTAGTTCCCAAAAAAACTATTTGAGTGTCCTCTTTATTAAAAGTCTACAGAATCCAGATGTTTTTGTAAAATAAAGTAGAAAATATATGAGTTTCTCAACTTTATTTCCTACTAGCTGTGAAATATGCAAATACCTGACCTTTGACCTGGATGCGCGTCCAGAAAACGTTGTCCGACTTGGCTCAAATTTTCGGCACAAAACTCTTGGACCTATTGGCACAATATTCCGTTGAAAAAACTTTAAAATTCGAACAAAAATTTTTTTACATACAAACCATTGTCACCCTAATGACCATATTAGCTTATTTTGAGCTAAATTTAGCTTATTTTTTTGGGATTTAGCTGGAAAATTTCCATTTAGCTCTTAGCTTATTTTTTCTAAAAGCATGTTCTCAAAAAATATGTTAAAGACATAAAAAAGTTATACTGACAAAAATTAAAAATTTTAAGAACCCCCAAGCGTACTGACTAAATGTCTGAACCGATTTTGTTAAAATTTAGGCGAGATCAAGTCACTTTTCAAACTAAAAAAAAAGAATTAAAATCGGTCTAGCCGTTTGGGAGATACGGCGTCAAAGACATACAGATTCAACTAAATATATCTAGAAAAGATGTGATATCTTTTGAACATCTGGACAGATTTTCTTCAAACAAAGCTAAGAACACTCTCGGTCAAATCACCTTGCGAACAAAAAATAATCTAATTCAAAATCGATGCATCACTTTGTTCTGTACGTGGACTCGTACAGATGCACAAATGTACAGACACACACTACAAACTTATAATACCCTTTTTTGGACGAAGGAAGGTTAAAAATTATAATTTGTTAACATTCAAAAATATAAAATTTTTTCATTGAAAAATAATTTAACAATACAAAATGTAAATAAATTGCGCACTTATAAGAGAAATAACAAATTTTAAAAATATGTGACATTGATTGCAATTTTGGAGTTACAATGGCAAAAGTTAAATTAATATTGCCTATAAAACTTTTAAAGACTTTCTTTGAGTTGAGTTGAACTTGTATTCAGCGGCATGAATTTACTTAAAACAAAAATTAGGAAATAGGTTTTCTGTTAATAAGACTAATTAATTTAAAAAATGGTTTCGTATTTTAGTATAAATGTTTTTAAATTTTTGGAAAGTTTTTGTGTTATTTTTCTTTAAAATTCAAATATAATAATGAATAAATAATTTAATGAAAAATTATTCAATGTTTTTATTTCAGATAATAGAAAAATATGTTTTTGTGTGTATATATTCAACGTTATTTTAGCAATAAGAAACTATTGCAACGTGAAAGAAGCCGAAAAAAGTTTAGCTCTATTTTATGGCTTAAATTTTAATTTACATATAGCTTATTTTAGCTCTTAGTGAAACGTGATTTAGCTTAACTTTATTTTAAAATCTGGTCACAATGAAAATATGACTTAAGTACTTTTTAGGGTTCCGTACACCAAAGGTGAAAAGGAACCCTATTGTTTTCGCTACGCAGTCCGTCTGTCCGTCACACGGTATTTTCTCAGGAACCGTAAGAGCTACGGACCTGAAATTTGGACACAGTATCTAGAACCTTGGCCGCTACAACAACAAATACATGTGAATAAAAAATTAAAGGGTGTTCCAAAACGAGCAACGAAAAATTTTAAAATCCCATGTAATTTACATACAATTGTATATTGAAACTTGAAATTTGTAAAATTAGTGTATTTTTATACAGACTACAACAATTAACACTAAAATTAAAAAAAAATTAAAATTAAAGGGTGGTCCATCAGTTAATGCAATTTTGACTATGTAATTTTGACAATTTGCTATATCTTGGAAAACGTAAGAGGCAAACACTTGAAATTTTCAAAAACGATAAAACTAAAAAAAACGAAAATTATAAAATCGCCAAACCAAAAAAAAATCGCCAAATATTAAAAAAAAAATCGCCAAGACGAAAAAAATCGCCAAGATTAAAAAAAATTTCTAACACTAAAATAAATCGCCAAATTCGAAAAATTCGCCAAAATGAAAAAAAACGCCAAAATAAAAAAAACGCCAAAAATCGAAAAAAATCGCCAAAACGCGAAAGTGTCGCCAAAACTAAAAAAAAATTAAATAAAAAAAATCGCAAAAATGAAAAAAATCGCCAAAAATAAAAAAAATCGCCAAAATGAAAAAACGCCAAAAACCGAAAAAAATCGCCAAAACAAGAAAATAAAGTGTTAAAACTAAAAAAGAGCCAAGACTTAAAAAAATCGCCAAAACTGAAAAAACGCAAAAACGGCCAAAACAAAAAAACCGAAAAGATCACAAAAACGAAAAAAAATGTCAAAACTATATATTATATAGGATGAAGTTTGTATTAAATTACATATCAAGTGTTCGTACGGAACCCTTCGTGCGCGAGTCAGAGTCGCACTTTACTGAATTTATTCCTTATTATTACAGAAATGTACACATCTATAAAAATTTATACATATATATACATATATACTCTTAAAATTATCATTTATTAACTCATATCTAACAAATTTATTTATATTCTCATTTACAGACCGTTGAAGACTTAGAAAATCGCTGCATGGAAGCAGGTATTGAAATCGTAACAAGACAATCATTTTTATCCGATCCAGCCGATGCCGTGCGTAATTTAAGGCGTCAAGATGCCCGCATTATTGTGGGACTATTTTACGTGGTGGCAGCACGTCGAGTACTGTGTGAAATGTACAAGCTGCAGCTGTATGGCCGAGCATACGTTTGGTTTTTTATAGGTAAGGAAAATCTATTAACTCAATGAGACAACAAAAAATATGATTTTTAAGGCTTTATGGAAACCATAGAAGATACAACAGAATTTTAAATGATTTCGATTTGCAATGTAAATGTTTTAACTAATTCAATATGTCGTCTCACTTCGTTAGACATTCTATTTTGTAATTTTTTATTACCCAAAAAACAGGTAAATAGAAAATATGGCTGCTGGCTGAAAACTTGGTTATCCTTAATGTTAGATAGGAGTTTCTTCAAGTTTTTTTTTATTTTTCCCTTTTAGAATCATTTAAGGGCATTCAATAATGTTTGTGTTATTCTTGGGAGTGTTATTTAAATAAATAAAAAATGTCTTTTTAGCATTTTCTTTTGTGAATTAATTTTGCAGTTAAAGTAATTTTGGAAAGGAAATTTACTTATGCTTGCTACTTACAAAGATTCAAGATTCAAGATTCAAAATTTCTTATGTCCCACCTTAAACAATTACAATAATTATGTTAAATATTTTAAGTTAGGTGAAAACTGTCACAGTTACCATACACTTGAATATCAAGATCATTTGAGAAGCTTGGAGCTCCAATTGTTGACAGTCTTAAGTTGAAAATATTGATAAGAAGTGAATATAAGCAAACATAGTTTTTGCCATGAAAACACAACGATTTAGGAAACAGTTTATTCAGGATTTTAATAAAATTTTACTCTGATGATGCTCATTTGCATTTAAATGTACATAAATAAGTTCGTATTTAATTTTTATACACATTTACATATCGAGGGTTTATATTCAAAAAGTGCTATCTGCAAGGCTTGAATATTTTAGAAGAGCGCAAGAAACTGTTATTTTCTCAAAGTGCAAGGGCTAATAACTAAATTTTGATGAATAGTACCATTTAAAATATTCAAGAATTGCAGATAGCACTTTTTGAATATAAACCCTCGATATATGTTTGTAAATCTGTTAACATTTGACCTAAGACACAAGATAAAAGAATGTCCACTAAAGCGAAGAAATTTTTAAACAAATTTGTTCGATATTTATTCGGGAAACAAAACAAAAACCGAACTTTTCTCGATAGTTTCTCGAATGTGTGGCGATAGCTTATTGGATGTGTGATTGTCTGTTAGTATAGAGTTACCGAGTCCAAGCCACGTTTGCACCGTAAGTTAAAGAATTAAAAAAACACATACCTACATAAATATGTGCAATAAAACAACTTTTTTGCGGTATCGACATAAGTTTGATATTGGCTCACTTTTGATGTTACTAGCGAAAATTTAAAACAAATATTTTTTGGAAGAAAATTGAGCGACTGGTAAATTTCTTTAAACTAATTTTGAGTATCATTCTCGATATTTTTACACGATAAATGCTCCAGATATATTTGAAATTGATATCATTAACGAAAGTCTTGATCAACTGGGTTTGTATAAAACTGTGAGTGTGTGTATGTTTAATTCGGATTTGTTTATGTGGTTTTTGAACGGGTAACTTTTCGTAAGTTCTTCACATGGAAATTCACTTACACCAATAAGTATTTACTTATGCATATGCCTGTACTTACGTATACGACTGTTTAGACATACATTTGCTCAAAATAAATTTTAGTACTTGCAAAAAAATTTAAATTAAAAAAAATATTGTATTCGAAAATTTCCACACTAAAATTTTTTTTATATATTGTCACATTTTTCTTGTGGACAACTGTTTATACAAGAATAAAATTGCATAATAAATTAACATAAATTAACATCCTGATTGCAAAGAAATAATACCCTAAGGATGTTTAAAAATATTTTATCACTTCTATTTCTATTCACTTGTATTCCACTGTGCATTTATTTTACTTAAATCTCTATGCCGCAGCATAAGTGGCTCTTATATTTTATAAATTCACAAGCAAAAGAACAACAAAAAACTATTATTTTTCTATATATGTATATGCATCGTTCTGCAATTCTTGGTTAAGCCCGTCATGCATTTATAAAAGTTACATAAGTAAATCCCAAGCTAAATTCTAAAGTCCAAGACGCATACTTGTGCCATTTTTGCCACGATTAGTTTGCTAAAGATGAGTGCAACGTCAGAACGACAGTTTGCTTTTAATATGTGTAAATATTTAAGTTGACTAATAGAAGCTACAGTCATCAAATATGCAAGTCAGCAAATGATTTAGTATGGCACGGCATGGCTGAAGACATGAGTAGCTATTTTGTTGTATTTTAAGTATATTAAGTTAAGTTCTGCTTGCAGCATAAGTTTTTTTCTTAAGCAAGAGCGATGACTTATTTTCAAATATTACCTAAAGCAGAAATTTCTATATATTTCGCATATATTTTCATATTCGCTTTAGTAAGGAAATAATACTTAAGAAATATATAAAGAGTATTTTCCTTACATACTAAGTGCATAGGTTTGATATAGACTAGACATAGATTAGATGTAGGCTATACTTAGACTATACATAGACTTGACATAGACTAGACATAGACTAGACATAGACTAGACATAGACTAGACGTAGACTAGACATAGACTAGACATAGACTTGACATAGACTAGACTAGATATCGACTAGACTTAGTCTAGACATAGACTAGACATATATTAGACATAGACTTGACATAGACTGGATATAGACTAGACATAGACTAGACTAGATATCGACTAGACTGAGACTAGACATAGACTAGACATAGATTAGACATAGACTTGACATATACTAGATATGGACTAGACATAGACTAGACATAAACGAGACATAGACTAGGGACGGACTAGCCATACATACTCAACTTGTGTTGAAACATTTGCAAAAATTTGCACAGAAAAATTCATATTTGCTTATACTGATGCAACATTTTTTAAACTCTTTCTGTAATCGTTGTAATTTATTTGAAACAAAGTACTAAATTTATCACGTTCAATTATATTTAAAAAAATGAATAAACTGACTCAATTGCTTAATGGCAAGCTTTTAGTGCCAAATTTAATAAAAAAAACACCAAAAACTGTAAAAAAAAAAGTAACCTCATTGTTCAACACTTTTAACAAGTTTAAATTTAACGCTCTAACAACAACTCAGAAATTCTCATACTCCCATACCCATTTCACCTGTAAAATACACACACGAATAGACTTTTTTTTAAATTTATGGCACTCCATTAAAAGCGAATGAGTTTACAATTGTTATTGTTTTAACACTATATTTGTGTGAGGGATATGGCTCAGGAGCCAGGATAGAGTTTTACACTTAAAGGGAAATAAAATATGTTTTAAATTAAAAGCCACAAAAGGTAAAGTAATAAAGAAGAAATAAAACGAGCGTTGGAATGCTACAAGAAATTGAGGTTGAAGTGGGGAGGCCAAAATTTTCAAAAAAAGAAAAGTATAAACACAATTAGTTTTGCCAGCAAAGTGAACTAGTGTTACGGGGAAGTTAGAAATTTATGAAGAAAGTATTTTTTTTTTCTTTTCAAAGAAGTATGTATAAGATTTTTATAAGGATTTTAGTTTAGCAAGTATAGGTATGATATTGAAAAAATAAAGAATTTCTTTGTTTTAATTTTTAGCTGTGTAAAACGTAAATTTTCAAGAATTTATAATGTTTGTTTGCTTGTAGCTTGTGCGCAATTATTAAAAAGTTTGTGAAAGAGCTTCGTTTAACTGTGCACTTGTTTGCAGCAGCCTCTGCGACACTTGTAAAATTTTCTTCTAAGACATGTTTATTTATATTGGGAAAAACAAGCAGCAAGAAATTTAAACATTTCGCAAGGACAACAACTTAAAGGTTTTAATGTTCAGAACTTTTATAATTTAGCGTGTAGAAAGCAATGTTTGGTTGCAATAAAATAGAAATAAAAACTTACGAGTACTAAAATTTTCCAATGTTTTATTTTTTTGGTGCTAGAGTTGATATATACATACAATGTCCAATGTACAGCCATGCAAATAACCCAGAAAACATTTGTTAAATATTTTGAAAAATACAAAAAAAATTTTGAAAGTTCTAGCTTTCCGTAATAAATTGTATTGCAAACTGATAAGGTTAAAAGCAGCCCAATTGCTTTCGGTATGTTGTTCGTCTGTCTGTCTGTCTGTCTGTCTGTCTATCTGTCACAGGTTATTTCCTCAAGAGCCGTAAGAGGTACAGATCTGAAGTTTTCACAGAGTAGAATTTTTTTCTGCTACAACAGCAAATATATGAGAGTAAAAAATTAATGGGGGTTCCAAAGCAAGCAGCAAAACATTTTGGTATCTTAATGTTATATACAGACAATTTATATAGACACTTGAAATTTTCAAAGTTAGTGTATTTTTATGCCGACTACACCAATTAACACTGAATTCTAAATAATCAAAATTAAAGGGTATTCTATCAGTTAATGTAATTTTGAAAACTGATGTATCTTGGCAATCGTAAGAGGCCAACTCTTCAAATTTTCAAAACGCTAGAACTAAAGAATCACAAAATTAAATAAAATTGCCAAAAACTGAAAAAACTCCAAAAACTTAACAAAAGTCGCCAAAATGAAAAAAATCGCCAAAGCCAAAAAAATCGCTAAACTGAAAATATCACCAAAACCGGAAAAAATAGCCTAAACGAAAAAAATGCTAAAACTAAAAAAATCGCCTTAAACATCAGTACCTGGATTCAGTAACTTTTATTACGATAATCGTATCGCTATAATAAAGATAACGAAAAGCTATCAACTTTGCTATCCAGTAACATAATTTAAAGACATTTGCTGTCGGTTGGAGAAAAAAATTAAATCATAAGATCAAATTCATTGAGTTTTTCTTTATTATTCTTTATGATTTTCGCTTATTTTTACATTTTCTATGGAAAGATACCAAATAATATTGAATTAAATGGTGATCAAGATAAAAGCTACAAAATCTAGGCACGGGCCCGATATTCGTTTATATAGACTAAAGTTCATAAATTTTTACAAATGAAGTGTCAGTACGGTATCCATCGTGTACGAGTCAAAGTCGCACTTTACTGAATTTATTTAAATTAGGTTTGAACGTTATTTATCTTCTTCGGATATAATAGTTATTAAGTTTTCTTTTAATCACAAATAAGTTTCATAATCATTAACTTATTTGTTGCGAACAATTGAAGAACTTGTCTTGCCAATTGGCACTTACCTAATGAAAAACATACGATATCGTCACCTAAAATCCAAAAGGCCGTAAGTACACTTTTTTAGTTTTCTACAGGAGAAACAAATAAACCTTATAAATTTAACACTATTTATTTCTTAGAAGCCAATTTGAATAATGAATAAAATCGTTATTTTTGAAAATATTTGAGTAAAAATTTTAAGGAAATATATATTTTGCTTAATCGAATCATAATCATTCAAAAAGTATATATTGAATTTTTTGGTTGTTAAGGCCTTTTGGATTTTAAGTGGCGATACACAAATTTTTATTTACCTTCAACATTTCCTTTTATAATCTTGTTGTTTTCAAACTTTGAGATAAGTTTCACTTTGCAAATAGCCATAAACATTAATTACTGTTCATTGAACAAATTTAACAAAATTTTGTTTTAAAGAAAGTGTTATTGTTTTTTTTTTTTTTTTTTTTTTTTTTTTGAAATCTTCGAAACAATAAAAATAGTTTTTAATATAATTTTCTTGTATGCCGGCTAAAGGTTAGTGAATGAGAAACCTTGTTTCAAGGCATTAATTATTCAAGGAATATATATGAAACTTTTTTATTAAATGAAAAAATTTTGCAACTGACAAGAAATCTTCGACATCAAAGCAATAAAGTTTGATAGTTGAGGTGTGTTTGAAAACTTGTTAAGATAAAGGGAAAAGTTTTATTAATATAAGATAAATACATGTACATATGTATATATAAAATAAAATAGTTAAGAGTTTTGTCAGAATAAAAAATATGTTTTTTAACAAACACAATTCCCGAAGCGATTAGGCAAATCGAAAGAAATTACTTAGCCGCTATGGCGGGAATAGAACCTTCAACCTCTGGACGGACGGGCTGGCATCGCTTGCACTCAGCCACAAGGACAGCCTGTGATAGAAAATTGTCCCAAATCAAAAATATATTTTTTCCTTATACTGTATTTACTTTGCTTCGAAATCTAGTAGATTCGATTTGAAATCTATATCCTGCATACTAAAGCCTACAGTACACGGCATGTAAAAAGCCACATGCGTATGTGGCGATGACGTTACGAGAATTTTCAGCATGATCGTTGCATTTGTTAATATTACTAGTAGCGGCTAGATGACGTAAATTTGTATCCTCACAAAAACATCAATGTGAAAAAAGGCCAAGTTCCTATCAAAAATTCGGCCATCAAAAGCAGTGAGATATAAATTTTGACCAAGTTCTTGTTTGGCACAACACCTATCACTGACATATGCTATGCATTATATACATTTGTAATCGTAAGGGTGTCATATAATTTCTTGATAATCTGCTAACTTGACAACATTTTTACCGATATAAAGAAATGAACATTATTCTTTCTTTTTTTATGAGGGTAAAAATATTGCGTAGTACACGAAAATGATGTTGAAATAGCATGGGCGTGTCAACGCCCACTTTTTAATTAAATATTTTTAGGCTTACCCTATCGCAGTATATATGCCGAATTTCAATAAAATAGCTTCCATTAAGCGCCTTAGATTTGCTTTTTTAATTCTAACCTTTATGGGCGTAGCCCCGATCTCCTTGCCAAAATTTTCGGATTTTAAAACTTTTTTAGTTTATTGTCCACCTAGACCTAGTTCTGTAGCAAATTTCAGCTAACTAACAGAGATTTTAGTTTTTATGGGCGTAGCCCCGCCCCCTTGGTTAAAATTTTTAGGTTTTCAGATTTTTCTGATCCATTGCTCACCTAGATCTACTCATGTGCCAAATCTTAGCTCTCTAGCTATAGCGGAAGTGCTTCATCAATTTGATGAGTGATCAGTAGAGCTGTGCCAAATCGTTCTTTTCAGTGACCGGTCATTTTCGTTCAATTAGCAAAAAATTTACCCGTTCGTTCAATCGTTCACTTTTGAACGACAGTATGAAACAATGCTATTTTGTAAGAATAATAAAATCGGTTGTATATACGAGTATTTAAATAATGCGAATGAATTAATTGAAGAACTTATTAAAAAAAGTTGAATTATTTATTTAAAAAATTATATTTAAATTCATTTCATATATAATTTCTTGTTCTTTCGACTAGAATATTGTACATTTTATTTTGGCTTAATATTTAGTTTAATATTAAGATTAAGAAAGGTACTTTTGTTTGGTTTTACTATTTATTTTTTCTTCCGATAATTAATAAAAGCATTGTAACTCTTTTATCGTTATTTATATATCAAAAGCGCATCAATGTTTGAATGTTACTTCTCAAAGTTCAAGTTAAAATTTTGTCGTCAAAAATATTTTACCGGAAACAAAAAAAAATATCTCAAGCACTACAAATTCATTTTAGATTGAGGTAATGAAATGTATGTATAAACATATATACAGTTAAGGTCTAACATCTTTACTTTGTAAAATCACTTTATAAAAAACACTAGTAAAAATACTTCTTGTGAAAAGACTATTAAATCAAATTATAAAAGTAATGATGGCAGTGCCACAGCGATGATAAATAAAATTTAGTATACACGTACCTAAACCTTTTAAAACACAAGAACTCAACTCAAACAAAACGACATAACATAAATAGCAACCATGAACGAAAGCAAATTTGACATAAAAGACTTGAAACACAAACTGAATGAACGAAAACATCGAGCGGTGCACTACTGATCCAAAAGCGTTCAGTAAAATCACCGGATCAGTTCGTTCAATTAAGTGATTCGTTCAATTTAACCCGTTCGTTCATGAGCTACACAGCTCTAGTGATCAGTGAGTATGTCTTAAAATACACACTTTTTGCACCTCCATATCTCCGGAACCTTTCATTGTAAAACTTTCAAACTACGCATATAAGGTTATATGAATTTATTCTAATTACGATTTATATTTCATAATTTTACGGTCGCGGGGAACAAAGTTATGAGGGGGGTAAAAACAGCTCGAATGGCTTCCTGTAAATATACACACTGCGTGCATTGGCCGGAACTTGGCCTGGCGTACTGCCGTGCGCCTAGATAGTATTTTTGTTCCAAAATACATATGTGGCACATGTAGCCGAATCGAAGACATTTTCTGGGGCAGCTCATCTTTAATCATGTTAATATCTACATCTACATATGTTGCTAGTACACGGCATGTATCAAATGTAGCATCATGATGATGTCAAAATTACCTCAGAACCACATGCGCACGTGGCTTTTTACATGCCGTGTACCGTAGGCTTAAGCTTTTTTTAAATTTTTCAAGATTTCGTATCAAAGACAAAATCCTTTGTCAAAAATTTAGTCTTAAACTGTAACCCAACTAGTGCCGACTTAGCTCATTCAAACACCTGCAATAAAAAATTTTGTAAAGCATAGCTAATTCACGCAGCTTTGATATATAAATATGGTGTTCAGGATAGTATAAAAAAAAAATTATAAAAAATTAAATTTTAAATAGATTTCCTGCAAATCATATGACGAATTAGACTTCGTTCTGTGTGGCGAATCTAGTAAAAAGCAACTAGTCTTACATTGTCTCGAAGTCTAGTATTTACGATATTTTGAGGTAAATCTAGCTAGTTTCTACTAGATTTTCCATACAAAACGAAATCTAATTCGTTAGTAAATTTGTAGGAAGTCTACTCAAAATCTAATATTTTTATTTTATTTTTAGTACCCTGTGCAAAATGTTTATACAAAAGGTGATTGAATTAGCTACGATCTGCTTTAAACGGTGTGTGAATTAGCTACAGTGTAGTTCTGTGGTTGTAGTTTTGGAAATTTTTCTATTAATGGGTTTTGTTTTAGATAAAAAATGTCTTAATAAATGTCAAAAAAAAAAACTTCGTGTAAACGGTTTAGATTTTCATAAAGATTTAAGTGAGACATTTTTAGATTTTAATTGAACTATAGTGAATTTAATTAAAATCTACCAGATTTTGTGCTAGTGTAAATTCCCTATTAGCTCGAAATCTCGGAAGTACTAGACTTCTAAACAATATTAATGCCCTTTAATTAGTTTTTTGGAATTTTATGGGACAATTTAACCTCATCGGCCAGAAAAGGTAAACCAGAAAAGTCTTTAATCCTTATAATTCATTTCGACAAAATTTTCGCTGTCCCTAAGATGTGTCGTTGTGCTTATAATTTCCATTACTTTCAAATCATTTGTAATAATTACTACATTAAAAGAATACTTTTTTTATTGGCTCTCCCTTTCCTTTTGAGTGTAATTTCTTAAACTTTTGTTATTTTGTCGCAAAGTGATTTTTAATTTGCTTAATTTTTATTATTTCACATCTTATGTATACTTTTTCTAGGGAAAAAAACCTTTTTTCTTCGTATGTTTTGCAATTCCTTTCTTAAAGATTTTTCATTTATTTGTTGCTTTTGACATTAATTTGAACTAATTGCTGCTAGTAAAAAGGATGAGATTGAAAAAAAGTCTACAAAGTAAAACTAAGAGGAGGTATTAAGCAAAAGTTGTGTTAAAGAAGAAGTTATTTTTAATGAAGTTAACAAGTAATAAAATTAAAATAAAAACTAAATAAAATTTAACTGGATATAAAAGATATTAAATAAATAAAATATTTTAATTTAATTTTAATTAAATATTAGTTTACCTTCAACTCAGTTGGGATGGAAACTTTTTAAACAATTTCTTTTTGTAGCCTTAAAAGTTATGCATAGTTTAAGCATTTAGCCTAACTAGCCTAGAGGGTTCTTTTTCCCCTAAAACTGTGCAAAATTGTACTCTTCTTTACTTAGCAGCACTCTGCTGGCTTTGTGGTCAAAGCTTATGCAAATAAATACTATCAAAGATTTGAAACTTTTAATTGCGGTTAATTCAAAGGGCTGTTCTTTCATCTCTAACAAATTTGAAATGGAAATAAAGGTTCATTGCTAGTATGTTCTATTTACCAGAAAATTAAAAATTAAAATGACAATAAAATAAATTTTTTGCTTGAGAAACATGAAATGTAATACTAAACATTTCTTAAGAAAAGTTGAACGTTCAATGTTTAGTTTTTCAGCAGCCTAACTATGTATATTGATTGCTTTTTATCCTTTCTCGTTCTACCTAAATAAGATTTCCCAGCAAACATGCGCATAATGATTTAAAATTTTCAAAAGTGTTTTGTAAAAAGAAAAATTAATTGAAATTTTTCCAAAAGTAAAATAGAGCGACTTGAAAAATAGCCACCAAGGCTTATTTATATAAAATGGACTTTCCTCAAGTCGCTTGGGATGTCAAAAAATATTTATTAAAATTGTCTTTTTACATCTGAGGAATATTTAATTCACAAGCGGTGCACACAGGGGCCAAAGGCGTTCACTTCACGGTTTAATTAAAAAAAATCGAGTGGCGTGAAAACTAAATGTACTTGCTGAAAGTGTATAAAATTAATGAAATTATTATTAATTATTATTAAAATAATTGAAATTTATTTGCTGGTAGTTTAGCATGTCTATATACGTATTTCATTGGCACTTGAACCAAATCATCAGTAGACTTCAACCACAAATTTTAAACAGTCACAAACCTCTTACTTTATGCATAGACTTTCAAAAAGAGGTTTGTGACTGTTTAAAATTTGTGGTTGAAGTCTACTGATGATTTGGTTCAAGCGCCAATGAAATACGTATATAGACATACTAAACTACCAGCAAATAAATTTCAATTATTTTATGTACACTTCTGACAATATGTCAAATAATAAATTTTCTTTAAAGATTAATTATTATTATTATTATTAATTTAAATGTTTTGCTTAAATTTTTTACCAAAACTATTTGTGGAAGTGCTTTTGTTCTTAATGTTTATATTAGGGTTTGCCAAAAACCGTGGAAATTAAAAAACTGCGGTTTCCGGTTTTAAGCTATTAAAACCGGTCGGTTTCGGTTCGGTTTCGGTTTTAAAAATATGCATGTGTATAAGTAACTAGGTATATATGCTGGAAAGATAAATGATGATTTAAAAATAATCATCCCCATCGTGAAAACAAATTTAATTTTTCTTCACGTGAAATTTCATTCCCCTCGAAAAGAAAAATGCTATCTTGAATATCCCGTGAAATTTTCCCCGCTATCAGTCCACGCGAATGTAAAAAAGGGAAGAATTTTTGTAAAGTTAAAAATTAATTGAAAATCGGACAAATTTAAGTTTAATAAAAAAATCACCGAAATTTTAGGTTATAAATGAAATCTATTTAACTTTAAAGTTATACTCATGGAGGCGCTTCTGTTGATTTAGCTATTTTTTTCATTAAGTATACCACTGTCGTCCGCGGTGGTGAAATTAACTGTCTGTGAACCAAAGAGATTCATACTTTATGAAAAAATGTGTTGTAGGGAATTATTGTTAAGAATCGTAATCTTTACTTACTAAAAATAAATAATTTTAACTTTTAATATATAATTAGAAGAAAAATATCGAAATCATTTGATGTAATAATTCAGTTCGCCTGCAAAAATAAAGTGAACAAAACCAAGGGATAAGTGTAAAATTCGCGTGAAAAATATTCTGCCTTATAGTGGTTGGCGTATTGCAAATACGACTACGACTGTTTGGTAATAGATTAAAGCCCATATGACACTTCATTTTTCTTTCATTTATCAAGTTTTAGAGAAAAGTGCAAACATATTGTAATAGGAAAATTCACCAGGTGCAAAGGGTTCAGCTATATTAAGAAAAATGAAATAATGTCAACAATTTGACTAAAGTTGTAGATAACAAATGAAGATCTGTCAAAAAAAAAAAATGTAAAATTTTTCAACTTAAAATTGACATTTCAAGCTTGAAACATAAAGATGTTGGTTAATTACTGATTTATGGTTAAACATAGCGATTTTTAGTTTGTTTTACGAAAATTTGACTACATTTAAACATTTTGTTTCCGTTTTATATATATTATTCTTTCTAACATTTATTGTTAATTTCTATCAATATGAAATCAATGAAGAAAAAATTAAGGGCTTAAAGAAGACTTCAACAGTTTTTCTTTAATCTGTTACCAAACAATCGTAGTCATATTTGAAATTCACCAACAAAGATAAGGCAGATTATTCATGATAAGGGGAATCAAAAAAGGGAAAATATTTCTGGGAAAAAATTTTCGAGGGAAAAAATTGTTACTGTAGGGGTGATAAAATTTCTCTGGTTTGTATTCAATTCAGGTACTTATATTAGAAAAGAATAAAAATTTATATATAATTATCCGAGTAATAAAATTTCAGAAACGTTCAAGCGTTCAACGGAGAGTCGTTTAAACGAAATCTTATTTTTGTGCAGAAGTTACCAGCGACAGAAAACACTCTTTCGCTTTCAGTTGAATAGGACTTTATTGTGTTATTGCCTTGTGAAGCAATAATATGTTGGTTGCTTGTCGAAGAACTTTAAAATGATCGTATTTTTGCTTTACATCTGCTAGAGCTTTTTTGATAACATATTAAAATTCTTCCTGCAAAGAATTGTTATAATTTTCTTAATATTTCACAATTTTCTTACCTTTCATTGTTACAGAATGCTTAGTAATGTAAAGTATTTGCTGTATTTTTAAACAAAATATCTAATAATGTTAAAGATTGTTTATCTAATTTTTCGACCTTTTTTATATGTTCAATGAAACTATTTTTTAAGCTTTAGGTCAGTAAATTTTATATATTTTTAGTTTTATATCGATATTTCGTTAACCTTTGGTTAACTTCTTCAGGATTATTCTTATTTTATTTTTTGGTAATTAGTTAAAGCAAAACCAAAAAACCGACGCTTTTTTTGTCGATTTCGGTTTCGCTTTTTATGGGTTAAAAACCGCGGTTTCGGTTTCGGTTAAAACCGAACGGCAATCCCTAGTTTATATTGTAAATGCAACAAAAATTGATTTTCACACGCTAAGTGGATATTTTGATTTTTTTAAGAGATGAACATATAAGCATTATTTAAGAAATATTTATGCTGCTTATTTTCGTGCCTAAAAAGCTAGTTACGAATGAGTAATAACCTCACGGGCTTTTTTTACCAATAATAAACGCTTAATGACTTCCCCGCTAACAGTTTTATTGCTGTCGTTTTTGACATTGTGCTTATATTAGAAGCTTACAAATATCATGATTTGTTTTGCGTGAGTCACTCATGAGCCACGTGTGAATCACGTGTGGTTCACACATGAGTCGCATACTAGTCATGTGTGAGTCACTAATTAGTCACGCGTAACTCCTGGTTGTATTTATATACAGTAATAATTAAAAAAATTGTTTGTGTGGTTTTAGCTAACTTTCTGTGACTTATAATTCGTGTCCGAAGTCATTCAATGACAGGCAAATCATAAGAACCGTGCGTAAATGAAGAAATCATGATTTGTTTTTTAATAATTAATAATTATTTTGTACGGAGGGGGTACCCGCCTCCACGCTCCTAAGCCATCAAAATTTTGATCCACATAAAATTTAGTGCGCCTAAAGCTACGGTCACATTTGTCAAACATTTGCCCAAAAAAGTGTAACCCCTAAATGCTAAAGAAAAATCTTTCAACTCGTACAAAAGTTTGTCAAGTTAAACAGTAACCAATATTGTTGGATTCTATGATATTGTACATTAGTTGTGTTCGAAACTGTTTAATATGATAAACAAGTGTCTGGATCAAAACATTTTTCATTTTTTGTGCAAATGTTTGGCAAGTGTGACCGCACCTTAACTTTTGTAGTTCTGAAGATATGGGAAAAATAAGAATTACTATGTATAGGGGGAACCCGTCTCCGCTTCCAATCCACCAAGAATTTATTATAACGTGCAGTTTGTTCTAAGAACTGCCCGTGTAAAATTTAGGGAACGTTTCTTTTGTAGTTGTGCAGATATGAATTGATTCGCGAAAAAAAGGGTATTTGGCCCCACTGGGCAGTGAAAATAGTTATATTATATGGATGCAACTTGATAGGTACCAAGATAATTAAAAACTAACTTAGTTTCTGTTAAGCAAAAGATTATAATATCGCTCATTTATTTGAACAGCGTCGTACCTAAAAATAATTAGTTTTGGAGAAAATGAATTTAATATCTCCTAATTTTGTTTTAAGAGAAGTAACACTCAGACAATGAATGCATACTAATATTACTAGGTGAAACGGATAGTGATAAATAAGATATATGGTGAAGGAAAAGATAGAGGAAAGCTTCATTCTTTTACAACTCTGTTTTTTGCACGTTTCTAATAATGCAGTGTTGTAGCGCCTCTGGTGTTAAATGAGGCGTATTAAATTTTTTGAAGCTGTGATTAGTAGCCATTTTATGGGTTATTTCACTTCGCCGACGATTCTGTTATACAACGAAGGAGGACGCTCTGATGTTACATTATGATTAATATTTGCTGAAGTCGGTATAGTTCAGTAACGAGTGACTATGTCTTCATCACTTGAACTTTCCTACAACAATTGATACAAAGTAACACTAATGTACATTAGCAAAATGTGTGGTGTTGCTATGTAAGGAATTTTGTGTATCCGACTCGAACCCAAAACCTTTGGTTTTGTACTCAATGTGCTAACTACTTTAAAGAAAAAATTAACTTTTATTTTTCTCTCAAGAGTTGAGTTTTCCAAATGTTTGTAAGAAATTTTTATAAAATTTGAACAACGATATGAAGATTGCTTCTGCAGCGTTAATTCAAAGATTCCAAATTATGGGTCATGACATTACTTAAGTAAATGAGCGGTAGAAATTTATGGTAGAAAATTGTTCTTCAAATTAAAACTACTTTCTTTTTTTCTTTTTATTGCCAATAAGTTTTTGCATTTAAAAACTTCTTGAAATAAACCTTTCATTATTTGATTTCTGCTGCCAAAATAAATTGCCCAAGGGACATTTTGAATAAATTTGGCAATTCAGTAAACATTTCGAATAAATATATCAATCTCTTAAAATGCTAAAAACATCAATAATTCCATAATAGGGTAAAAGTCAAATGCTAAGCAATACACACACAAGTCCCCAGTAAGTTCATTTTAAATGTTAAAATAACAACAACTAATTTCAATAGTTTTAAGTTAAGTTGAAAAAAAAAATTAAATATTTAATATATTCAATCTTCTATTTTACAGGAAGGTCAGGGTTGTTGAAAACGAAAATAAAAAGTAAAGAATAAATTTTCCTTTTTAACAATTAATAAACCGAATTCGAAAAAACGACGTCATCTGATTTTTTTTGACATTGTTTCTTAACTATGGGTGGCTGAAGTAGTTAGTACGTTGACTACAAAACCAAAGATCCTGGTTTCAAGCCCAGTCTTCGACAGTTAGTCACTAAATACACAACACTGAGCATTTTTCTGTTGTGCATTATTATCCATTTATGTCAGTTGTTGTAGGAAAGTTCACTGGTCGCTGAACTACACCGGCTTCAGCGGATACTAATCCTAATATAACATCAGAACGCCCTGCTTCGTAGGTAATGTGTAGCAGAATCATCGGCGAAGTATACTAACAAATAAAATGGCTACTAAGCACAGTCTCAAAAATTAAATACGCCTCATTGACACCAGAGGCGCTGCAAAAAAGCAGAGTTGTAAAAGAATGAAGCTTTTCTCTGTCTCTTCCCTCACCACCTGCCTTCTATATCACTATTCCTTTCCTGTAGAAGGTAAAACCAAGTAAAAGTATAGGGTGTTTTTTTCAGGGGTATAGAACTTCGAATTGAAATAAAACACAAGAAAATCGTTTTAATGTCCATCAATTTGGCTTTATTGGAATGATAATCTTATGCCATTAATGTTTAAATATGATTTCGGGCATGTGGCCGCCGCGGCTGGCTCGAATAAAGCCAATTCTACAGGTCCAATTTTCAACCACTTTTTCGAGCATATGGGGCCGTATGTTGGCAATAACGCCACGAATGTTGGCTTCCAAGTCCCCTAACGTTTCTGGTTTGTTGGCGTAGACGAGCGACTTCACATATCCCCAAAGAAAATAATCCAATGGTGTCAAATCACACGATCTTGGTGGCCAATTGACAGGTCCATTCCGCGAAATTATGCGCTCATCGAATGTTTCCTTCAATAAATCGATTGTGACGTGCGCTGTGTGGCATGTAGCGCCGTCTTGTTGGAACCACAACTCATCCACATTCATGCCATCCAATTCGGGAACAAAATAGTCGGTTAGTCGGCTCCAATTGCTGTGCACGGTGGCGAATCGATTCATTCCGGTCCTCTTCAACAGTTTGCTCTACAGCGGTAATTGTTTCTTCGGTGCGCACTGTTCGACGTCTCTGCGGATGCGTATTATCACATAGAGTAAACGTAGTGCGAAAACGATCCATGGTTAACCGAATTAATTGCTCTGATGGACGATTATGTCGACCATAAAATGGACGGAGCTTGCGGTAAACTTCGCGAACTGAACCATTATTTTCGAAATAAATTTGCACGATTTGCAAGCGTTGTTCTTTTGTCAACCTGTTCATGATGAAATGGCAAACCAAACTAAATATTAATCACTTGACAGCTGACAAAATGGCCGCCAGTTAAAAAAGTGATGCCAACTTAAAGTTCTATACCTCAATAAAAAACACCCTTTAGTATGAATTCATTGCCGGAGTGTTACTTCTTAAAAAAAAACTAACTACATTTTAGATCGATTGCAAAAATTATGTTTTGTCTGAGAGAATATAGCCTCCAATTGGTCCCATTGCTCACAATTTTTTTATATTTTATTTAATGGTATTCTTTTCATTGTATTGCCGTGAAATATAGGAAATACCTTTATTTCTTAAAATTACAAAATTTTAAAGTTTAAATAATGGGCGGGCATACACCCATTAAAATGTATTATCATTTTTCACGTGATTCTACTTAAAAGATTTTTACGAAACTTGCCACTTACCTTGAGGTCTAAAATAGATACAACCTTGTATTTAAAAAAATGGGCAGACTCACGCTCATTAAAATGTATTATTATATTTCACGTGATTCTACTTTATCGATTTTTACAAAACTTTTAATACACACCCCGGAACTCTGAAAAACATACAATATTGCATTTAAAAAATGAGTGGAGGCAAGCCCATTAAAATTTATTTCATATTTCGCGTATTTCTTTTTAGCCAACAGAGTTTCCAAATATTTTGTTTGAAAGAGTTTACTTCGAGCTTGGCCTCATTTTTTTTTCGAAAATAATCTATCAGATCTTTGCATTGAAGTCGGTTTTTTGCAAAATTATTTTTTAAAATTTTGGGCTTTTCATTAAACTGAATTAAATCAAGAATTCTGTGCAATAAGTTTTAATTACACAATTTTTCCTTTTAGGCTGGTATGAAGACAATTGGTATGAAGTTAATTTAGAAAATGAAGGCATTACTTGCACAGTGGAGCAAATGCGCTTGGCCGCCGAGGGCCATTTAACAACCGAAGCTTTAATGTGGAATCAAAACAATCAAACTACCATATCCGGCATGACGGCAGAAGAATTTCGGTAAATTAAAAATAGTAAAAACACACGCACACAGACAGACAGGCATACACACAGACACTCCTATAATCTATTCCACTTACATACATATGTATCTACATAATCACCCTCTTGTTATTTCATTTCGCGTTTTTTTTTACTTATTTTTTTCTTATTCCATTTCCTTTCTTCTTACACAAAAGACAACGTTTAAATCATGCCCTCATTGAAGAAGGCTATGACATCAATCATGATCGTTATCCCGAGGGCTATCAGGAGGCACCGTTGGCCTACGATGCTGTTTGGAGTGTAGCGCTGGCATTTAATAAAACTATGGAGAGACTGAGACAACGAAATAAATCTCTTAAGGAATTTACATACAACGACAAGGAAATCGCTGATGAAATTTATGCCGCCATGAATTCAACACAATTTTTAGGAGTTTCTGTAAGTTTCGCAAGATATTTTTAACTTTTTAACTTTTCACTTCTATCTGCACTATAACAAAAAAAAAAAAAAGTTTGAGAAAATAATATAAATAACATTTGCCAAGGAAAATTGATTTAGTTTTACATTTGTTTAAACAAACGCAATAAGCAATGACCCATATTCGTAAAAAAAAAACACTCTGAATTCTAAGGAAATGACTATTTAAAAAAATAAAAAGTTAGACAACAGAAAGCGATGGAAAACAAGCTTTTAAATTGTAGCAATTATTTTAAAAGGATTAGTTTACTGAAAATTATATTTTAACTTCGCATTTCTTTGGGTAATTTCCTTCTATATTATTTATAATTTCCTTTTCCAGCTCTATCCTCTTTCAACGTTTGCCCGCAAGGACTTGTCCTGATTGTTAATGCTTGTCATAAACACTTGACTTATGGCTTCACATAAACCCTTTTTGCCTTGAACATGTATGTGTACACGCTCACACTTGCGTAAGCACTGTCGAATTAAGTAGATTTTATAAATGTTCAAGTGTGTTAACTTGATTAATATTTAACAAGCTTATCTCTTAAATAAATCTATATATGTATGTACTCGTACATGCAAGTAAGGAAATATTCAAAGAAACGTCATAAGTTAAAAGTGCTTAAGGCTTTGAACGAATTAAGCAAACGAAATTTTCGTTTTAAATTTTGTATGAAGTTTATATGGAGACTTTTTTTATTAATGTGTTACAAAACAATATAAAAGCAAAGGAGGGACTAGTCTTACTATAACTTTTTGATAAATATCTTATGATAATATGTATTTAAAAAAAAATAAAAATAAAAATTATTGGTAATATGCGTTCGATAAAAACCCTAATATTAAAATTTTTATTTTCATTTGAGTAGTTTCAATCAAAATATTTTAATTTTGAATAGAATATGAAAAATTTACTTAAAACTTGACTAAATCATTAATTTAACTTAACTATTAAAAATACTTGTACTGGTACATGCGAACTAGTGTCCTGCACAAGACATCTTATAAGAACTTTTAAGACATGAGGGATTTTTCAAATGCTTTACGACAGCGAAATCTTATAAAACAAACGTTAATAACATTGTTTGCAAGAAATTTTGTTTCAGTATTGTAGGTATAGGAGTAAAGAAGAAAACACTTCGTGACGGAAGAATTTGTGATGCTTGCTTCTTTATATGCATGAGCGCGTGTACAAACGTCATGCATGTATGTGTGTATGATCTATTATATTTCTGCGCACATGAAAACGCACACACATGCATGGACATTAGTTGTATGCGGTTAATCATATAATAGCTTACCATCTACATCTTACACACACACTCAAACGTACAGTATGCAAAATAACAAGCATACACAAATTAACACTACTTCTTTTGAGTGTTTGTTATAAACAAGCAGTCTTGGCGACATCGCTTGTTAACACTGATATACACGTACACCAATACATCCATCGTGCTTCGCTGACAGTACGACAGCATTTATTATTGGTTTAGTATAATAAATGCGACGTGAATACATTTAAAAAACATGACGTACTTACGTTTCAAGACTGTTTACGCAGGTCTCTAATGCGAACAAGTAAAAAAAACGATAAAGGAGGAAAAACAATAGCCCAATTCACAATCTTGTGCAAATGGTCTTGCATCGTTGCATGTGCAAAATGGTATAGTATATTAATACTCACTACTAAGAATTATTAAGTGGTAAGTATCAATATACATACTATACCACTGTGAATTGGGCTATTGTGTGTTACACACACATATATACATATAAAAAGAAAGGAACTACTACGACTATATGTCTGCTTAGACCGACTACATCATTTTTTCTCTAAACTACAACAATTTGCCAAAAATATTAGGAAAACTATAAAAATAAATTTTCTTTATGCTCTACGAAATTTATGGCACAAAACTCACAAGAAACATGTGTAAAACAATAGCAAGTTTTTGGCACAGTAAAGTAAAGTGTAGCGCATTCTCACAAAATGTAGTACATATAGACTTATACGTCTTATAATCATAATGGTCATAAATAGTGTCATTAAGTTTTAAAATTTTTGTTTGAAAGAAAACGGAAAATCAAAAAAAAAAATATATATTATAACTATTTAAAACATTATGACACTATGACTGTTACGACTACCGTTTGAGTCTCCCAATCACAAATTAATATATTAATTAAAATATAATTTGATATCTTTTATAAAAGCTTATCATAGAAGAGTAATTCCTACAAAAAAAATTAAACAAAAAGTACTTTGCACAGAAGTTAGTTTTTACAAGAACTGATTTTTATCAAATATGTCAGAAGTTTTTTTAATGTGCTTTTCAACAAGATACATTTAAAAATGTGGCAGCCTGTTTCAAAAGAAACTTTATTCTCTTCTCTTCTTCTTTTTACAAAGGGTCTCGTACTTTTTTTAAAACGTACTTTTACTATCAAGTACTTTTCTCAAGAGTCTAAAAATGTACGTTTTCAAATAGTATAAAAGTACTTTTTAAAAAACTACTTTTTTATAAAGGTATGTAATTTTGTCACAACATATTTTTTCAAAGGAACTTTTATTCCAGGGAACGTTTTTACAAGGTACTTTTTTTAAAGATAATTTTTTGTACTTTTTCCTAAAGTTACTTTATCCACAAAGTACTTTTTACAAAAGGTACTTTTTTCAAAATGTACTTCATGCACAAGGTACTTCGTATAAGAGTTACATTTTTGACAAGATACTTTTTAAAAAGAGATACTTTTTTGACAAGGTACTATTTTAAACAAGAGGAAATATATGTTCTTTTTCCAAAAATTGCATATTCCTATATAAGTGTAAATGTTGAATTTTAAATATATATATATTTTTTTTGACAAGATACTGTTTTTAAATTTTTTTTTTTTTTTTTTTTTTTTTGTAAAATTTACTATTTTTAAAAAGTACTTTTTTCCAAAAGATTTATTTTAAAACTTACCTTTTCAAAAAACTGCTTTTTCAAAATATACAGTTTTAAAAGTACTTATTTGAGAAACATCTGATTTCAGTATGAGCTTTTGACAAGGTACTTTTTTAAATGTACTAATTTTAGAAGTTTGTTATTTGAAAGGTACTTTTTCAAAAGCCAATTTTTCCAAAAGGGCTTTTTTAAAATTTGCTGTTTTCAAAATGTGTTTTTCCTTAAAAATATTTTTTAAGAACGTACTTTTTACAAGAGGTACTTTTTTCACAACGTCTTTTTTTAAAAGGAAATTTTTGGACGAGGCACTTTTTTAAAAAGTACTTTTTTAAAAAGTAGTTTTCCAAAGGTACTTTTTTGAGAGGTGCTTTTTAAAAAGGTATTTCTTGCAAGGTAGTTTTTGTAAAGCTGCTTTTTTGATATGAAAATGTTTTTTCAATAAGAATTTTTTTGAAAAGGCACTTTTTAAATATACTTTTTTAAAGGTACCTTTTTAAAAGATATTTTTCCAAAGGTACTTTTTTGAAAGGCACTTTTTTGAAAGGTTTTTTTTTTTGGAGGTAATTTGTTAGAAGATACTTTTACGATAACGTTTTTTTAGTAAAAAACTACTTTTCACAAAATTTGTTTTTGAGAAGATTTATTTTATAAAAACTACTAGAAAACTAAAAACTACTTTTTAAGCAAAAATTTTTCACAAAACTTTGTCTGTAAGTTATTGTTTGTAAAAGACACTTTTTCACAAGGCTCTTTTTCTACTTTCAAAACATGGTTTTTCAAAAGGTACTTTTTGGAACAGACACCTATTCCAAATTCTATTTTTTTTTTTAATTGTTTAAATCGTCCTTTTGCAAAAAGAATTGTTTCACAAAGTTTTTTATTTAAAAGTTACTTCTTCGACAAGGTACATTTTTTTTAAAGTACTATTGCTATATATTTATATTTACAAAACGTATTTTATCAAAATTAATTTACTAATAAAAAAACTGCTTTTTTCCAAAGTTACTTGTCCAAACAAATTTTTTCGAAGTACTTTTTGTGAAAGTACTTCATCACAAGGCTATTTTTTTTGTAAGGTAATTTTTCACAAGTTTTTTAATGAAAAAAGTATTGCACTTAAAATATACTTCTCTCCAAGAAGTATAACTGTGTTGTTAAAAGTCACTTTTACAAAACTTAACTTTGCAACAGATACTTTAATATAAAGATACTTTTTATAAAATGTACTTTTTTCAAAAGTGTTTACAGCCAAATATACTCGAAATTGTGACAAGATTAATTTTTTAACAGTTTTATCTCTGAAAGGTTAATTGTTGACAAATAAGCCATCTTAAAGATATGTCTGTTTCGAAAGCTTCCCTTTTTACAAGAAATCATTTTTAATTTAACCTTTTTTGGAGTACAACTATTAAATTTTATTTAATCTAATAGAAGAAAAAAAAAACTTACATTTCTTACATCCTTTTTTCAGAGGTTTAGTGTAATTTTCCCGTCATTGTTGCCTGCAAGACATAAAATTTTTGCTATTGCTTTTTGTGCTTATTTTTATGTAATAAATCCAATTTAACTTCAAAGCCAAATAATTTGTGTGCATTTTCTTTTTCTGTATGATTTCTATATTTTCTGTGCACAGGGCGTTGTGGCATTCAGCTCTCAGGGAGATCGTATTGCTTTAACACAAATTGAACAAATGATAAATGGAAAATATGAAAAACTGGGCTACTATGACACCCAATTGGATAACCTAACGTGGCTGAATATGGAGCAATGGATAGGCGGAAAGGTGAGTAGAAAAATAATAGCCAAAAAAATGTATTTAAAATTTAAAACAAAAAAAATATAAATATGTAAAATAATTATTGCAGGTTCCTCAAGATCGTACAATAGTACGACGTGTCTTACGCACCGTATCGCTGCCATTATTTATCTGTATGTGTACAATTTCTTGTTGTGGCATTATAGTAGCTTTAGTTCTTATTATATTTAATATATGGAATAAACATAGAAGGTAAGTTAATACAAAAAGTTTTCTTTTTAAGTAAATGAAGGAAAATAAAAAAGAAAACTTTTAAAGCATTTGTTTTTAGAAACAAAAGCTATTAATTTCTTTTTTGTTTTTTGTAAAACAAAAGAATTTTTTTTCTGCGTAGGAAATAAAAATTTTATATTCTATTTAAATCAGTATGAGAATGTGTTAGGAAGGTTTTTTTTTGCTTTTGAAAATAAAAATATTTTTTATGTGCATATATACATACACATACTAATATTGTTGCACATAAAAGTATATGTTGTTTGCGTGCAACTACGGCAAGGACGAACATTTTATGCCCTTCAAAATTAAAATTAATTAAAATATAAATACTGTCATAGAAAATGAAATACATAAGTCTGATGATGTTAAAGGCTAGAATTTACTGTCGTATGACTTTTAAGAAAGTAAAACTGTGGTATCATGGAGTTCAAGAAATATGTTTAAAACACAATAAAAATTTACCAGGGGACAAATTGTGGAAATCGATATCCGCCAAAATGTCCATACCAGTACCTGGATTCTGTAACTTTTATTACCATAATCGTATCGTTATAATAAATTTAACGAAATTTTATCGACTTTGCTATTCAGTAACATATTTTAACGCTATTCGCTGTCGGTTGGAGGAAAATAAAACAAAGTCACAAGCTCAAATTTATTGAGTTTTTCTTTATCATTCTTTATGTTTTTCGCTCATTTTTACATTTTCTGTACAGAGATACCACAAAATATTCAATTAAATGGCGATTAAGATAATGTTGGAGACTATCGTAAAAAATGAATTACGGAATCACATTATCGTTACCACAAGCGAATAAATATGTCGATAAATATTACGATTTTCGGTTCGCAAAAAGTTATAGAATCCAGGTACAGGGGTATAATCTTTGCTTTGGATAACGAACTCATTCGCTCACGTTTTTTTTCAGTTTGGGAATATGGCATTCGACATCGAACCATATTATTGCATTATTTGATAGCGAATGCCATAATCTCACAACAAAAGAACGTCATCGAATCAGCTCGTTATCGAAAGTGACGATGATATTGTATGGAAATTTATTCGATATGCAGTTATTTGCCCCCAGATATCGAACAATATTATTAAATTATTCGATAGCGAATGCCATAATCTAAAAATAAAAGAACGTCATGGAATCAGCTAGTTATCGAAAGTGACGATGAGATTGTATGGAAATTTATTCGATATGCAGTTATTTGCCCCCAGATCAGGCTTGTTCTTCTTCGAAAGCCGTACGATTGTTTAGATAGTTAGTTCTGATATTAAGAGCACTTTCGGATTAACGGACTTAAAATCGTATAAGGACGAGAGGATGTCCTAGTTTCCAATTAATATTGTGAGATACATATGTAGCAAACATTTTTACCTTGTGCATACACTTTAACACATTCTTCCATACAACGCATATTCTGTCGCACATTAAGGTTGTTTAATGAGCAGAAATTTGCAACAACAAAAAAAAATTCTAACATAAATACATTTACATTAACAATCAAATGCGATGCTGCCAGGAGTTTGAAAAAAAAGAAGCTAAGCCGAATTTTGAAAAAAGAAAAACAATAACTCAAGACAAAATGATTAATAAAAAATGTGCTGCTGGATTTTGTAAATAAAATAAAAACTTTCTTTTAAGTAACAAAAAAAAAAAAAAAATACAAAATTGGCGGTACACGTAACCATATATTCTAATGTTTATTAATTTTTTTGAAAAGCTGAACCTCATAACAATATCTTATTTGCTCCCAAAATTCTGTAATAAATTATGCCACCTCAGAAATCGCTTATGTATCTAATAATAAGAAGATAAAAATTTACCCTCGGTACTCGTAATTTTAACGTGGCAACTTTGGCCAGCTGTGTACCACAACATAAATGCAGGTACAAATACCATATACAATACAGCTACCAATAATAAAAAGAAAAAAATTACTCTATGCCTGGGTAAAATTACAATTTTTTCTAACAACAATTTAGTTTCTATGGCAAATTTGCTAATATATGGCACATGGTACATGACGCATGAGGGTTTTACATTGAAAACCTTCCCCTGGGGTTGGCAATCAATTCAGAGGTGTTGGGGTGGCTTAGAGGGTATTTGCGTAATGGCAGGGTAAAAAGTTGACTATGTTTTTTAAGTAATTTTTTTACAGGTAGTTTCCAAAATAGGAAATTTTTTTTTCAAAACGTACTTTTAAAATTTATTTTAAATTTCTTTTAGAAAGCACATGGTTTTTGGAAGGTACTTTTTTTAAACATTCCTTTCCATGACAGTTAGTGTATCAAAAATATTTTTTTAAGTAATTTTGTAAAAGTTTCGTTTTAAGAGGTTCTTTTTTAACGTTACTTTTTTATACTTTTAAAAGGCTCTTCTTTGAAAGCTCCTTTTTTTAGCCCTGAAGGAAATATAACTGATACAAGACTTGTCACGCAATCGGTCCGAGTTTTAAGACCTTTTATGAAGCAGACCAGTAACTTGTACATGGGGAATACCTAAGATGGGGTTAATTGATACTTTGTATATACCTTGTGACTTGCTACTGAACTATCTTATAGGGACCCATATTTAATTGTAACAATGAAAACTTATATATTATTCTATTATTACAAATGCACTTATATTGTATTTTTAAGCAAAGATTTTGTTGGGATTTGAACTGACAGATATATTGATATCTTAGTATAGTTACGGGACTGGTTCCAGAGTGACTTTCCGGTCTCATCGGAGGAACAATTACCAATATATTCATACTATTACACTAAATTAATATTGTTCCACATATATATATATATATATATATATATATATATATATATAGGTTCCCATCGTTCCTACAAGGAGCATAGGGCAATTGTTTCATGCCGCCTACTAAAATATTGGAGCTAGTTCCAATTCAATTGACTAAAGATTAAAGACTTTAATCAGAAAAAAATTATTTTGATTTAAAAAATTATTGTTTCCATACTTTTAATGATATATCATTTTTCATTACACCCTACTTTTGGTAATACTCCCATTTTTTTAAGTCATACGACGAATACGTTCATATTAATTCTCACCAAATTTTCTGTAGGTTATTTCAAAAAAAAAAATTCATGGATTGTTTAAAGAGTAATTTTCTAAAAGTTAATTTTTAAAAGCACTTTTTCAAAAAGTTCTTTTTTAGAAGGTACTTTTTCTGAAGGTACTTTTTCAAAAGGTTCTTTTTCTGAAGGTAATTTTCTAGAAGTTACCTTTTCACAAGTACTTTTTCGGAAGGTACTTTTTCCAAAGGTACTTTTTCAGAAAGTACTTTTTTAAAAGGTATTTTTTCAAAAAGAACTTTTTCAAAAACTACTCTTTCAAAAGTACTTTTTCAGAAAGTACTTTTTCAAAAAGAAATATTTCAAAAAATACTTTTTCAAAGGTAATTTTTCAGAAGGTACTTTTTCAAGAGGTATTTTTTCAATAGGTACTTTTTGAGAAGGTACTTTGTCAATAGGTACTTTATCAATAAGTACTTTTTCACATCATACTTTTTCAAACGGCACTTTTTCAAAAGGTACTTTTTCGAAAGGTACTTCTTCAACAAAAAAATTTCAAAAAGTACTCTTTCAAAAAACACAGTTATTAATCGGTAGTTTTTTCGAATTGTACTGTTTCAAAGGTACTTTTTCAATGAATACTTTTTCAAAATAAACTTTTTGTTTTGTCACATGGTACTTTTTCACATGGTACTTTTTCAAATGGTACTTTTTCAAATGGTACTTTTTCAAATGGTACTTTTGCAAAAGGTACTTCTTCAAAAAGTACTTTTTCAAAAGGTACTTCTTCAAAAAGTACTTTTTCAAAAGGTACTTCTTCAAAAAGTACTCTTTCAAAAGGTACTTTTGCAAAAAGTACTCTTTCAAAAGGTACTTTTTCAAAAAGTACTTTCTTAATCGACAGTTTTTTTATTAAACGGCAGTTTTTTAAAATGCACTTTTTCGAAGGTACTTTTTTTCATAACGTACTTTTGTTAACATTTTTTTAAATATATTTTAATAATTTTCTTTCAGCAAAACATGTTTATTAAACATGCTTTTGAAAAAAAAAACTTTTTGTTTAAAAGGTAATTTTTTGATATGTACGCTATGCAAAAATACTTTAACAAGTGTTGTTTACTTTTAGTTTAAACAATTTCTTTGAAAGATAATGTTTTAAAAATCACTTAAAAAAAGGATTTTTCTTAATTACTATTTTAAAGTATTCTTTTTTTTAAATATTTTTTGAGTTAATTTTTCAAGAAATGTTTCTTTGGAATTGGTACTTTTATGAATCGGTACGTTTTTAAGATATACTTAAAATAGTATATTTTTAAATGAACTTTTTGAAGAAGAACTCTTTCAAAAAAATTTTTAAACCATGTTTGCAAAGGGTACCTCTTTAAAAGATGATTTTTAAGTTATGCTATTAAAAGGTACTTATTGAATGGTAAAATGTACTGTTTTTAAAAGCTGCTTCTTTATAATTGTAATAAAGATAAGTCTTGTTTACTTGCTTATTGAAATGACAACTCGTTTTTCTTTTCAATACCATTTTGTTAAGTAACTTATTTTATTTTAAATTTATTTACTGCGAAAAAAATTTAATTTTATAAAATTTTAACCACTAGAAAATATTTTTCATTTTCTTTTTAAATTTTCAAATAAGCTAATTAGGCTTAACTTCTTCAATGTAAATAAAAACTTTTTTTATTAAATTTTATTTAAATTTGTTCTATTTACAACGTAGAATTTAAGCTTAATTAGCCTATGTATTGGAAAATTTAAAAAACAATTGACTTTGGTCAAATACGTAAAGTATACACAATTCTTCATTCTCATTTGAGATATCATTCAAATAGTTTTTACCTAACGTGATTCAAAGGAAGACATCATCAGTGAACTGAATAAAAAGTAAAATCAAATTAATTAAAAACCAAACAAAATAAACAGCATGCCCTATATGAGGGCACTAGTGTTTGGTTAAGAATTAAAAAAAATCGCTCACTAAATGGTAATAATTTTGAGGTAAACCTAAAAATTAAGCATTTAAAAGTCACAGAAAATGTGTAACCGTTTTTGAACAACCCTCGCTCTTTTTCTTTTTGCAAATTAACAGCAGACAAAAGAGTAAGCTTTTTTCTGCAGCCTCCAGCCCCCATTGTTTCATGTTCTTTAGGTTGATTAAAAAAAATAGAAAATTTCCTGTGCGAACGAATGTAGGAGTATGTATTTGGGTGACTGAATGTACAGACAGACATGCATATAAATATGTATACGTTAAATGACGACTGGTGACTGACTGCTTACTGCTGAAAATTCATTCATTCAGGGAATAAATGGTTGTTTGGTTTTACGCTTTGGTGCATCGAAAAATAAACGAAAAACATTTTAATATGTAAAAAAAACAGTCAAAAACAGAACAGTAGAAGTAGCACAAAAGGTATGAAAAAAAATATTGTTACATAACATAAATATTTTGAAACAAATACGCATATTTGAGGGCTTTTATGTCATAGAATAAAGATAGAAAATAAACTTTGTTGGTGTTGTGAAATTCTATGCTCATTGTATGTACATATGATGATTTTTATAAGCACTTGGTAGAAATTTATAATATTTTTAAATGTATAACAAGGGGTTTTCTAATAGGGACCTTCAAACTTGGACAGAACCATATTGCTCTAGCTATATCTGTCGAATTGGCTGTCATTTATTCAGTCGTTTTGCCAAATCGCATGTGCAAATGATAAAATTGCCTTATCGAAATGGATGCTAAGCATAATATTGTTACACAAATTGCCGCAAACAAATTCAGTGTAAATGTTTTCACAAAAACATTTGGTAAACAAAAAGAATTACACAAGATTAACTATTTAGTTAAAGTACTACAGGTACCAACAGACGACATGTTTTTCACATTGTATGTGCCAGAATTTACATATGTAAACGAAAACATGTCGTGTGTTACCTTTAAAACATTGCTTGTGTAAAAAACATGACAAAAAACATAAGACATTATTTGAAATAGAGCGTGCTCTATTTTCTTATGTTAAACATACAGCTCCAAATGTCTATGTCATGCGAAAAAATTCGTCGGCGGTTGATTATGTGCACTATCATTAGCCGTCTGAATGAAGTATTTTGAAAGACAAATTAATTACATATTTTTTTATACCCTTTACCAAAAGATGGTAGAAGGGTATATATAGGTTTGTCATTCCGTTTGTAATTTCTAGAATATTAATAAGCGAGCTATAAAGTATATATATTCTGGATCCTTATGTATAGGGAATACGAATAAACGATGTCCGTCTGTCCGTCTGTCCGTCTGTCTGTACGTGAAATCGGGTTTCCGAAGCTCCCAGAAAAGCTAAAGACTTCGTTCTTCGGCTGGTGGATCAGAAATTGTCGAAATAAGATTGGTATTGAAAATCAGCAAAATCGAGCAGACGGTTTCAGAGCTGGGACTTAAACTTCATTTTGCCATACAAAATAACTACCGAAAACTAGTTTTTAATAATTTTTTATTAAATAAACTTATTTTATACTTCAGTATGAATAAAATTGGTATTTCTAACTGAAAAAATATTAAAAAAAAATTAAAAAATTAAAAATACGTTTCCAGGGTTGGAAAACCTTAACTTTTTTTGTTATGCAAAAGTAACTTACTAAAACAAATTTTTCCTTTTTTCTATAAACTAAACATATGTAATGCTCTTAAAAGAAGGAGATTGATGTAAGAAATTAGAAAAACAAAAAATATGATTCCAGGGTTGGAAAACCTACGATTTTTGTGATATATACAATTAACTACCGTAAATTAATTTTTTAATTATTTTTAATAAATAAACTTATTTTATACTTCACCATGAATAAAATTGGTATTTCAAATAAAAAATTAAACTTCAAAAAATTAATAAGATGTTTCCAGGGTTGGAAAACTTTAACTTTTTTTCTTTTACAAAAGTAACTTACTAAAACAAATTTTTCCTTTTTTTCTATAACTTAAACATATCTAATGTTCTTAAAAGGAAGAGATTGATGTAAATAATCAGAAAAACAAAAAGGATGATTCCAGGGTTGGAAAACCTACGATTTTTGTGATATATACAATGAACTACCGTAAACTAATTTTTTAATTACTTTTATTAAATAAACTTATTTTATACTTCACCACGAATAAAATTGGTATTTCAAATAAAAAAAAAATTAAAACATTTTAAAAGACGTTTCCAGGGTTGGAAAACCTTAACTTTTTTTGTTATGCAAAAGTAACTTACAAAAACAAATTTTTCCTTTTTTTCTATAAACTAAACATATGGAATGTTCTTAAAAGAAGGAGATTGATGTAAGAAATCAGAAAAACAAAAAGGGTGATTCCAGGGTTGGAAAACCTACGATTTTTGTGATATATACAATTAACAACCGTAAACTAATTTTTTAATTATTTTTATTAAATAAACTTATTTTATACTTCACAACGAATAAAATTGGTATTTCAAATAAAAAATTAAACATCAAAATTTTTATTTTTTTTATTAAATGAACTTATTTTATACTTTAGTACGAATAAAATTGGTATTTCAAATTAAAGATTAACCTTCTAGAATTAAAAAGATGTTTCCAGGGTTGGAAAACTTTAACTTTTTTTATACAAAAGTAACTTACTAAAGCAAAATTTTCCTTTTTCTCTATAAATTAAAGATATCTTATATTCTTAAAAGAAATAGATTAGTATAAGAAATCAGAAAAATTAAAAAGTTTGATTTCAGGGTTGGAAAATCCACACTTTTTGTGATATGAAAAATTAGCTACCGAAAACTAATTTTTTTTTATAAAATAAACTTATTTTATACTTTAGTATTTCAAAATAAAAAAAAATTAAAACGACGTTTTCAGGGTTGGAATATCTTATTTTTTATAAGTAACTTACTAAAACAATTTTTTTTTTCTTATTAATTAAACATATCTTATATTCTTAAAAAAAAGATGGTGTAAGAAATAAAAAAAAAACCAAAAAGAAGGATTCTTTGTGATATAAAAAATTAACTACCGAAAACTAATTTTTATCTATTTTTATTAAATAAAATTATTTTATGATTGATAACGAATAAAATTGGTATTTCAAATTAAAAAAAATATATATATATAGTTTTTTAAGAACTACTAGATTGGTATAAGTAATCAGAAAAATCTAAAATTATGATTCTAGGGTTTGAAAATTATTATTTTTTTCTTTGTACATAAAAGTAAGTATGTGCTTGAGTATGTATCTCTATACTACATAAACGCACTTTGGTAAAGGGTATATAAGATTCGGCACAGCCGAATATAGCAGTCTTACTTGTTTAATTTAACGTTGTCGTTTTATTAAAATAAGTCCAAAAATGTATAGATTTTTAGATACAACCTCAACGTCTTGTTTAAAAAAGAAAAAATTAAAAAAGCAAATTTGCGTCGCCAGTACTACAGCGACGGAACCAAAAATATTTCGACGGCTGCAAGCCATTTATAAAACAAACTACGTTGATATTTATGTACTGAAAAAGAAGAAGTGATACTACATATACGTTTGTGACCAAAAATTATAAACCTTATGTAAATTAACCAATATTGACAAGCATAAAGAAAAACATACGAGTCGAAAACTTAAAAAACACATGTAAAAAACATGTCGTCTGTTAGTACTTTAAGTACACACACGTATGCACATACAAGCAGATGATGAAGGAAATATCAAAAGTACAGTAGACTCCGCTTTACTGGAAATAACCAAAACCCAATTTTTATCAGTTATCCGATTTTTTCTCTAAAACGTAGCTCGGATTACTGAAATTTGTTACAGTTACGCATACGGCTTAAAATCTATTGCATTGACAATATAATAGAAAACTACAATAAAGTACGTAAGAGCGAAAAGGACAAATACATTTTGCCATTTAATTTTTAACGGACAAAACATGCACAATTTTTTCAGGTCTAAGTTATGTAATCGATAAATAAATTTGTCATTGCTTATTTTTTTCACTAAAGCGAAATAAGTTTACTACAAAACGTAGTTGTGGGCTTGCTTTTGGTATTCAGCAATACGATATTTTCAGTAAAGCGATGTGTTGCTAAAGCGAAGTGAATAGGACTAGCTGCGTTTAAAATCAGTGCGGGGATTTGTATTGCTTTCACTAATCCGATTATTTATTTTCAATAAAGCGTGTTGCGCTAAAGCGGATTCGACTGTATAGCAACAACAATAATTGTATAGCTTTTGCGTATTAAGAGATACACATCCATACAAACACACAAATGATAGTTCATAGAGACAAACAACCACCATAAATTACTTCTAATGATTTGTATACGCACAAACAAATAGATTTTTGATAATTTAATACGTGAACCAATGGCGCTATCGAAAAAAAGCATTCAAGATGCTACTGAGATTTTCTAGATCTTGCTGGTATATTCTGGAAGCTTTGTGTGAAGTATTAAAGTGGAAGGCATCTGCTTGCCGTTCAGTTAGTCTCTAGTTGAGCTGTCTATAATTGAGTTGCAAGTTCAGTTAAGAAATGAGTTTCATTGAGTTGATTGTTGTGCAAAAGTAAAGTTAACCCAGCATCGGCAGAGTATATCTTGTGTGAGAAACAGCCGAGAGGAAGTATTGCTTCAAGACCAACGCAATCAGTACCGTGAAATATGTATATATAGTAGTAAAAAAGTATCAAATTATTTGAGTCTTCGATTCAGTAAACAATTAACCAACACACACACACTTCGAGAAGATAAAATGCAAGATAAGCCAAAAATATTGCTGCTGTCCGTGAGAGTATACGGGAGACTATCAATAACAATATTTTCAAATAAGATATGTAGAAAGTTTCGAAAAAAAATTGGGTAAAGTAAATGAAAACCTTCATTTGCTTTTTACTTAAAAATTTGTTGTAAAACCTAAAATATGTGCATATGTATATTTTGTTGTTTTTAAACAAACTTTTAAGTAAAAAGCAAATGATTTTTTATTCATTTTACCTATTGCTGCGCTTCTACAATAATCGCTTAGACCAATGATAAACAAAAATCAAATCGAAAGAAACTCTCATGGACGATAGGTAGATATGTTAGTAGGATGGGTATTTCCTACAACATTTGTTGTCTGCTGTCGCAGCTGTCGATAACAGACAGTTTCTAACTTCTTTGTGAATAATCGGCTCCTCTCGCAACGCGACACAATCTTCAAAGCAAAAATATACAAGATTTGTGTAAGGGACCTGATTCTTTACCTCAACGGTGGCAACAGAGGGGACATAGTACGGCTTCTCACTGGATTTAGCATTGACCTAGACCTTTTTGTAGGTAGCAGGTCATAATAATAACCAATTTCACATCGCTCACAGGAGCGGGTATGTTAATAAACTAAAATGCCTAATTTGGGACCAAAGCTTTGAGATAGAAGTGCGTCCAATGCTTTCCAATAAAGTCAATGAACGCGTTCCAGCTTAATAGCGGGAACTGTTGTAAAACTTTTGGCCTTGAAAAATACGTCTCAGAAAAGGCTTGTTGGATGGATGTGCTACAAAGTGAACAGCTGATGAATCTAAACAATTAAAAAGAAGCAAGAGAAGGGACAAAGGAGATAATAAAAATTAGCTAAATTAATTATTTCAGCTTAAAGGAATGGACAACACAGAATTTGTTATGAAGTCAACAGGCCAAGAAACTTCAATTTGTATTTTAAAATTCGCACCATAAAATAAATATTCTGTGTTCACTGTATCTTGGAAACCGCAAAGCCTGGTACTCTGTTCACAATTTCGTGTGAAATGGTATGAAATATTTGCGAAATAAATTCGCAAAAGTATTAATTATAAAAAAAAAAACTGCGAGTTGGGCTACAATTAGTACATGTCAAATTTTTCACGCGAAATAATCAATGGTGCTGAAAATTTTTCACAACTTTGAACAGAGTACCAGGCTTAAGAAACAAACTCTTGAAATTTTCAAAAAACGCTAAAACTAAAAAATTTCGATATCAATAAAATCGCAAGGACGAAAAAACCTAAAAAATCGCCAAATGCAAAAAGGCGCGAATAAATCGCTTAAACTTAGACAAACCATCAAAGTCGAAAAAAAAACTCCAAAACGGAAAAAACGCTAGAATTTAAAAAAACGCCAAAAACCAAAAAATCCCAAAGCGTAAAAAAGCGCCAAAAGCAACAAAACTATAAAAATTGCCAAAAAAAAAACTGAAAAAATTTACAGGGTGATTAAAAATTTTTTTTTTAATATTTACATCAGGTAAAATATCCAATTCCGACTGGTGATTTTCATGGGTAATATTAAAACAGATAATAACAGGCAAATTTGAACAATTCTAGGGGAGTCAATTACCCCTAAAATGTCCGTTCTACGCCTACAACTTAACTTTTCAAAAGGACAGCACTCACAACACATTGGACATTCTTGCCCTGGAATGAGGGCGTAGTGAATGGTGATGTGAACTAACCACTGGTAATTTGACCTCTTCTTGTGGGGTTTTCTGAAGCCTGTGTATGGAAATAAACCACAAGCTATAACGGCTCTCAAAGCCAACACAATACATGCAAACGTTTAAATTCAGCATAATTTAAAAGACGGAATCAAAGAAAAATGGACATTTGATCTCTACGATAACACTCCTTTATTCCATACATAAAATCATCGATAGGCCTTGCAAGCTAATACAGATTTCAATGACATCTTACTTTTTGCTTTACTTAAATTTAAGCACAGAAAGCGCTTAATGAAACCCCCTTTAAATAATAAATGTTTTTAATGCTGCTGGGAATTTTATCTTTTATTTTTTTTTTAATGTGAAATATCAATATGATTTAAAAAAAATACATATCCCATCTTTTACCTTTAATTATGCTCATTTTTTAATTTCAATCTGCCTTGATATTTTACCCTCAAACCAAATCCCTTAAGTACATACTCGTACATATCTGGCAACTAAAATTATGCAGCATACTGAATTTGTGTATGCAGCCTAAAAGTATGCATTAAAACTCTTTGACTGATGTCATCAAGTGCACAAAAGTTTTCTTGCACACAAAGCTATTAATCATTCGTAAAAATATGCAGTAATTTTGGTTGAAACGTCAAAAGAAATAATTGATTTTCAAATAATTTATACATAGTGCCATGGAAGATGAAAACAAGCTGACATTTGATGGAAATTTATGTATTTGAGAAAATTTAAAAGCTTTAGGGGCAAAAGTGTTTGAAATTTTAATGAAATTAGATTTTTTTATATGAGTAAAGTTGGCAATTTATCTTTAAATATACTAGTAAATATTTAACGAAAACATTTTTATCACTATTAAACACTTTTTTCAACTTGAAGTGAAATAATGCGAGCTAATTTTAAAACTTGCAAAAATAGAAATGGCTTTTATTAGAAAAACTTGCTTAACAAAAATATTAAATAACTTGTGTAGTGTAGTTATTCTTAGAAGTTCCTAAAGAATTTAGTTCTTAAATTTTAATTAAAAACTTTTATTCTTCCATCAAAAAAGTGAAAATCTTTTCTCTTAAGAAACATTTCTGCAACAATAGTTTTATGTCCATTAAAGTTAACAATAAGCAAAACACTAGTAACCGATCTTATTGTGTCAACAATAATGGAAAACTAAATAATGCTTAGTACTAGTAAGAAATTAAAAAATAACAAAGTTAAAAGGAAGCAAAGTGTATAACTAAAGCAGCTAAAAAATCAAGGAAATAAGCCCAACAATGGGCTAAGAATAGATTAAGTTCCTCATTTCCTTACACATCCTGGGAATTTTCAAACTCTTCTCAGTTGGTTCTTTTTTCGCTTGATATTAATAACAAAAAACCAACAACATAGCCATAAAACTTAAAAACTAAACAGAAACAGAAACAGAAACACACACAAATAGAAAGACTTTTGAATAAAACTACCAAGTAAAAAGAAGCAAAAATATTTAGCACAAAATTGTATGCTTAAGAGTTTTGAAGGAAAAAGCACAACAACTAGAGTTTTAAGTCAAAAGGAAGTTAAGCATCCTGCAGGCCGGGCCACAGTAAAACCTTTCTCAATAAAGAAACCAAAAAATTTAAACTTAAACTACAATCAAGGAATTTTAAAAAGCTGCAACAACATTTTCATTCGTTGTGTTGCCTAGGCATTAACCGTACAATACAATTTCCCTGGCTGCAAATGCAAGAAGAATTGCAATATTTTTCAAAAATGAAAAAAAAACATATAAATGACCAGACGTTAGCTGCGACAGATTTACACCAGCATATTAAATCTATTGTCATTGCATAGAACACAGAGTGTGGTTATTTTCATCCTTAGCAGACTGCAATTTGCAAATGAGTAAATGGAAATGCAAACATTTTGTCTCATAAATTCAAATGTCTTAGCTTTCTGCCTTCCATTTTCCTTCTGGAGTAAAAAATTCAAGCCACACCAAACGACAACATAAATATTTTAAAACATTTATTTTTATTTTTTTTTTTTTTTTTTTTTTTTTGCAAACATTATTCTATATTGTGCATCTTGAGCTGTATTCGAAGAGTACACAACAAGACAAAAAGATGGACATCTACAAGATTAATTCTCCCTAAAATACATTCTTGACAAAATGTCTTACAAGTACAATATGCGAGGTTTGCATAAGAAGATAGAGAGTTTTGGAACAATCGATTTTTTTTTAGGTGAAAAGTAACGTTTTGTCCGCATGTTCGTCTGTCTATCACAGACGTTTTCTCGAAAAACGTAAGAGTTACGGAACGGACATCTTCACACAATATGTGAAACTTTGGCCGCAATAAAAAATTGCCAAAAAACGAACAAAAATAGCTAAAACGAAAAACAGCGCCAGAACAAAAAAAAAAGAATCGCTACAACTTAAATAAACAACCAAAAACCGAACAACTCGCCAAAAAAAAATAAAAAACATTAAAACTAAAAACTAAAAACGCCAAAAACCGAAAAAATTCCGAAAAACGAAAAAGCGCCAAAACTAAAAAAATCGCCAAAAACCGAAAAATCAACAAATTGAAAAAGAAGCGCCAGAACTAAAAAAATCACTAAAACTAAACTAAAATCGAATTAATCGCCAAAAACGAAGAGAAATGTTATAAATCGGAAAAGGCCCCAGAACGAAACAAACACCAGAACTAAGAAGAAGCACCATAACTAAAAAAAATTCCCCAAAACCGAAAAAAGCAAAAGAAGTAAAAGAATCACTAAAACTTAACAAAAAAAAACGCCAAAACCCGAAAATGCACCAAAACGAATAAAACGCCAAAACAAAAAAGCAACACCAAAACTAAAAAAAATCTTCAAAAACTGACAAAAGCACCAAAACCCGAAAAAATTCCAAAAAACGAAAAAAACAAGGAAAAAGCGCTAAAATTAAAAAAAGCCAAAACCTGAAAAAAAGCAAATGAAGTAAAAGAATAGCTAAAACTAAACTTAAAAAAACGCCATAAATCGAAAAGAGCCCAGAAACGAAAAATACACCAAAACTAAGAAGAAGCACCAAAACTAAAAATAAAATCCAAAAACTGAAAAAAGCGCCGAAACGAAATAGCGAAAAATCTTAAAAAAGCTTATAAAATAAAAGAACGCTAAAACTAAAAAAAAACGCCCAAACCTGAAAATAAGAGAAAGAAAATAAGCCAAGAACCAAAAAAGCCCAAAAACGATCAAAAAACGTCAAAACTAAGAGAAGCGCCAAAAGTTAAAAAAATCGCCAAAAAGTGAAAAAAGGGCCATAAGTGAAAAAAGTGTCAAAATGAAAAAATGAGCTAGAACTCAAAAAATCGATAAAACTAAACTAAATTGCCAAAAACTAAGAAAACACGCCAAGACCAAAAAAAACGCCAAAAACCGAAAAAACAACAAAAGCCGCCAGAACTAAGAAAAAGCGCCAAAACTTAAAAAATCGCCAAGCACCCGAAAATAAGAGAAATAAGTAAAAGAATCGTCAAAACAAAACTTAAAAAGCCGAAAACCGAACGAACGAAAAAAAAACGTCATTTAAGCAATGACGTCAAGAATCGAAAAAAGCGTCAAAACGAAAAAAAATCGCTAGAATTAAAAAAATCGCTTAGACTACAGTACATCGCCAAAACCGAATAAATCGCCAGGAATGAAGACAAGCAAGTGCTAAACCAAAAAAAAAAAAAAACGCCAAAAACCAAAGAATCGCCAAAACGAAAATAAATCACCAGAAAAAACATCATCAAAAAACGGAAAAAGAGTTTCCCCGGTATAATAAAATTAAAAAACTAGTGTCTACATCAGGTAATATACTTGATTATATGGGTTCGTATAGTATTTTTTTTAATATCGAGATTTTTGTATTTTTCAGAACATTGTTGTACTATCGAAATATACAAAAAACTCGATTTCAAAAAATAATGATTTAGGCCCTTTCTAAATTAAGGTATCGATATGTACATATGTAAGGAACGTACGGAACCCTTCGGGTGCGAATTTATATTCTAGAATCACGCGGTATTCTATTCTCAATGTCTACCAAACATAAACTTAATAACGCAGCGTGTTCAAAGTTTGTTAGAAGTCAGCTGATCGTTTATTGTTGACAGGAGCAGTATTGCTGTTTTTAGTTAAGAGTTATAAGATAAGGCCCAACTATAATATGAATAAGCTGACTTAAGCTAATGTCAGAATTGAACGATAAGTCTGTCAAATGCTTAAACAATTCAGATGTGACTTTTAGGTGGCCACAATGTACTTACATGCACTTAAGTATTCTTTAGCCACAGCTGCACATCTAGGTATTGTCAATAATTTTGTATTAATTTTGTTTCTTCTCATAACTCATAAATGAATGCAATTCAATCAAACTAACTTGAAAGAATGTCCTAATCTATTAAAAATTCACATATAAATATATCCATCACCTTATTACTTGTTTTATTTGTTTTGCCTACTAAAAAGTACAACAGTGAATATAAATAAGTAAATACATGAGTATGTGTGTATATGTGTATTGTAAAACAAACAATGAAAATAAAAGTTTTGCTTTATTTTCTGAGTTTAAAATAAGAAACAATAAAAGAATATTTAAAATCAATGAATATTTTCTGCTGCTGCTTGTTTGAGTTTAAAAAATGCACAAACAGTTGTTTCCTTACGGAATGTGCGTTCAGTTTGGCACTTTACTTAAGCAAATAACATTTGACGAAACTTGACAAAAAGTTTGTTAAGTACATTATAGTTTGCCACATACGTTTTATATGTAACCGCACAGTTGCTTAAACTAGCTTATTCATATTATAGTTGGGCCTATAAACATTTGCATATCGATGGCTTAATATAAAAAAGGCGTAAATCGAATTTTCGATATTTTATAGGAAAACGAAAAAAATGAATAAAAACTAAAGCATTTACATGCAAGAAAAATCCTTTTAAATTAAATAAATCTTTTATTTTTAATTGTTTCTTACTTCGTTCTTGAAGGGGCACGCTCTTTTTATATTAAGCCATTGATATTATGTTGCCATAATAAAAGGATGCATAATATAAATATAGTTTTCAAAATAACACCAGCTATAGATGAATAAACAAAAATTTTTGGACAATAATTAAAAGCCACTACATTGGGTTTTGTTAATAAAAAAAAAGTATTTGCTTTTTGTTTTAAAACACAAAATTGTTGAAAAGTATATATATAAAGCTAAGAATTTTAAATTTTAAAACAACTTTTTAAGCAGCAAGCAAATACTCTTTTTTATTCATACTATTCATTCTCTGCCACCCTCGTTAAAAGTTAAGTGTTTCCCCTATTTAAAAGCAAGTCACACAAAATTTATTTATAGTTTTCGGTAAATACTTGTTATCCCTAACAAATGTTTTGTAAAATATTGTGTAACAAGTTGGTGTGTTTTTAAAACACAATATAAGATTTATTCATAATAATCCTTGGAACCACAAAATATTAAATTTGAATTTAAAAATAAAAAAAAAATACCCATTGTCTAAATAACAAAACATAATCTATTGGAATAAAAAGTTTTTGGGTATATTTTTAATTAAAATTACAAATAATAAATAAGAAAATTTTATGAAAACTTTTATGGTCTAAATAAAGACATTAATTTGTTATTTTGTTTGGAGGGGGAATTTTTAGATTATAGTTTAAAATTTTTGATTGCACTTTTTTCTAAAATGTTTATTTTATTATTAACTTTATTAAATGTATGAAAATTTCATATATTTTAGTCCTTTGAATAAAAAATGGTTGTTAAAGTTAATATTTTAATTGTTATATTTTTGATATATATTATATATATTTATTTTTTCTTTTTGATTATCACTACTTATGTATTATTTATAACTGTCACTAAGTTTATGTCCACCTCTGGTCGGGCCTAATAATTTTCTTTTATAGATTTAAGATTTGAATACTTATTGTTAGTTCACATATGAAGATACAATAAATAAAAAAAATATTTTTGATGCCCTTAAACTAAGCATTAAATGGAATACAAACTACCTACATATATGTTTATTTAAAAACATTTTAATTTGTTTTCATTTATTTTTAGAGTTATACAATCATCACATCCCGTATGTAATACAATCATGTTATTTGGTGTTATTATATGTTTAACATCAATCATACTATTGGGTATAGATGGACGTTTTGTGGAACCTGATATATATCCGAAAGTAAGTGACAACACTTTTAAATTTCTATATAATAACAGCTAAAAAAAAGACCTAAGAGTATGCTTTGCAACTTAAAATTACACTGTACAACAAACAAAATATACATATAAATATATATATAAATATATGTATAATATTATAATAAAAACTCTAGCAGGAGTCAAAAAATACTAAACATATTTCAATGTTCTGAAACCTTACTTTTGATTTTATTATAAAAATGGAATGAAGTTTCCATCCGCTTGCACATCATTTCATAACTTTATCTATATAATTAATAGGCGAACATGTTTTTTGTAATCCCTTTTACGCTGGTACCACTGCACCGATTTTAAAAAGATTTATATGGTTTTAAAGGATTTTTTGTACAGATGTGCAGAATCTATATTTTATTGAAATCAGTTTAGTATTTTGGGAGCTATAAGCGTTTAAAGTTGCTACTACTACATGCACACACATTGCACATGCATTTATTAGCTTACAAGTAAAAAAACGCTGTCGGAGAATGTGTGGTTGACTACAAAAATAGTTAACTTATAGTTAACTTTTCTTAGACTGACTAAAAGCTAGCTGCAAAGTCATCCAGAACAAACCCAAAATTAATTCTAAAGTTGAGTACGTAATCGAATTTGGTGAGAGCCAACAAATTTATTCTCAGCTACTTTAAAACTCATTTCAGTTTTATATTAACATTTTGCTGTTGTTATTTTAGATGGCAGCTTAGCCGAGTGGTAGCGCGTTGAGTACACAACGTGTGATGTTACATGTTCGAGCCACAGAAATTTTTGTTTTAATTTACTGACTACCAGGTGATTTAAAAAAGTCAACTTTAAGTTAGCTTAAAGTAGTGCCTAGTGAGACAATTGACTACCGCCTAGAACATCGCAATGTTAAAATAGTCAGTTGATTACATTGCAAAGTAATCCAAGTGTAGTCAGTTCTAGTTGCGAAATAGTTAGCTTAAAGTTAGTTTAAAGGTAGCCAAATTTCCGATAGGGAAGAAACAAAAGTGAGTGTGTGTGTGTGTGTGTAGTATTTCTCTTGATCTAACAATTGTTTTTCTCTTATTTGTTATTGTATGAAAGCCATAATACTTGAAAGAAGAGAGTTGAATAAATTGAATTAGCTTGGTTGAAGGGATTTTGTTTATGTTTTTTTAATTATGGTTGCATATGTATGTATGTGTGTGGCTGTATTTTAATAAATCTTTTATGAAGTTTAGATACATTTTCTTTGAATCTTAATAAAATTATTTACATTTTGTTTCTAGAATACGGACGAGTGTGTCGTCCGTTTGGTATATCTAGTTATCTTTAATATGCTTGAATCAAAGAAGGACAAAAGTATAGCTTAAAGTACTATTTGAATATTGACCCTAAAACAACTATGAATGTGTACAGCTTAAAATAAAAACACACTCATATAAAAACTAACGCAATAATTTTAAACCGAATACGTTTAACTATAAATATTCAACAAATATGTTTATAAAATTTTTTTTAATTATGCAGCATAAATAACTATAACTTAAATTTATAAGCTGTATGAACTTCAATCATATGCATGAGTATAAAAATACTCTGTGTATTAATCGGTTGCACCTGCATATATACAGGGCTATTTTATTTACACACACACATAAAGCATGTTTTCAAAGAGCCTCAGATATCCACATATACACAAATGTATCACCCCTATCGTGAACATCTTTCCCTCGAAATATTTTCACTTTTCACAAAATTTCAATCGTGAATAACTTTTTTCTTGAAACTTTTAACTTGTTTTGATTACCCTTATTGTGAATTTTTTTCACGTGATTTTTTTAAATTTTCTCTGGGTTTCGTTAGCTTTATTTTTGCAGGCGAACTAAATTAATGCATCCAATAATTTCGATATTTTCCTTTAAATTATATATTAAAAGCTATAAATATTTATTTTGAGGACAAAATTATATTGTAAAGATCTCGATTCTTAACAATTATTCTCGGCAGCACTTTTTTTATAGAGTATGAATCTCTTTGGTTCACTCACTGTAAATTTCATGGTGGTGCACCGTGGTGGCATACTAAAAAAATTGTTTCCACTGCACTCAGAATATCTAAAAACGCAACTTTAAAGTTAAAAAAAAATCATTTGAAACCCTAACATTTGTTTATTTCTTATTACTTAACTTAAATTTGTCTGTTTTTCAACTAATTTTTGAGCATTACAAATCTTCTTTCCTTTTTCTACATTCACTGGAAGATTCACGAGGGCCATGATAATTTCACGTAATCGAAAATTTAACTTGTTATTCACGATAGGGGTGTATGCATACGGTGGCGAATGATTAGTAAATATTCCGAGTATCATGCGTATATTTTTCTTGTCCGATTATATATCCATAGCCTGAGTATACGCATACTCAAACTATAAGTATAAGAAACAGTCAATGCGCTTGCTGTGCCTTCTTATTTTTAGTTGCAAGGTATTTTAGTTTTTTGCATAAACGCAGTAAAAGTGTTTTTATATGTTGGAATCGGCTACAGTAATAGTTGCTTGAGAGAAAATATGCGAGCGAATTTTGTATGCTACAAGTATGATTATATGCACTTGTTAAATGAAAACTATTTAAATATGCATATTTTTTAAGTACTCGATGTCATTCTCTAGCTTGAATCTGAATTTATGTTACCAAACCAAGACAACCAGATCAATTTAAGCAGACTGTGCATATTTCTTTTTTTTACAATAATTGTAACAATAATTATTAAATTATTTATGAAATACAAAGCATACTTTTAGGTAATTATTGAAAATTCTATCAGCCTTATTTGTAAAAGTTATATTAAGCCTTTATAAAGGCTTTTTAAAAAAAATTTGCATGAACATTTGTTTTAAAATTCTTTATAAAGACTTTTTAAGTTTTATAAATAAGATTGTATATATTTAATAAAAATGTTCGATTCTTTTTGTTTTTTCTACAAAATTTTTATTATTATTCCATTTTTCTATTGATTGTTTTAGGTATGTCAGGCCAGAGCTTGGCTGCTGTCCACCGGTTTTACGTTGGCTTATGGTGCCATGTTTAGTAAAGTATGGCGTGTACATCGATTTACTACCAAAGCGAAACGAGATCCCAAAGTGAGTAAGAATTTTAAGAAACCACAAGTAAGTGCAAATTTTTTTTCTACAACAGTTTTTAAGAAAAGAAAAAATAAATACTGAGCACATTTGTTGGCAAAGCAATTTTTGAAGCAGCACTTGCACTTACAGATGGATCAACTGATCAGGCACAAATTTTGGAAGATACTTTAAAAATCAAGGGGCTATAGAAAAACTTTAAAGAGTCTAAAATTTAATTGACTAAAAAATTCTTACTTTTCGAGTCTCCTTTTTTTTAAATTTAAAACTTATTAAATCTGTGGCAATAAGGAAAAAGTGCTTAAGTCATATTTCATTAATTTGCAGGAGATTACTTTTAAGCTTTCAAGTCGATTTTCAGAAATTTATTTCTTTTCAGTACAGAAATTCTCTGTTAACCTTTATTTTTTTAAAGAAACATTGTTCTATACACTATAAGTAATACATTTAAGTTCAAGTATACCAAAGTATAACCCTAATTAAGATATTATTCCAAATTAAATTAGAAGTTTGAATGAAAAAAATAAGACGCAAGTCATAGTGCTATAACTTTCTGAAAAATCACACAAATTAATTGATATTTTGCCCAGAGGTACTTTTAAATATGCAGATTACGAAAATATCATTAGCTTAAAGTCACCTTAACTCGACTGAAACACTTTTTCCCCTTTTTGCCACAGAAATATAAAATTGTATATAAGTTTCATTAAAAGAAATATTTTTCTTCAAAAATTTCCTCCTGGATTACTTTCACTTTTTTTATTTTTGGAAAACAAAAATGTTTTAAATGCTATAACAACATAATTATGCAATTAACAGACATACTGGCAATAACCGCATACACATACATACACACGCACACCTAACTGTGTACGCACACACTTACACACTGACAATGACATGTTATAAATGAACTGATAATGTACAATATGTTCCAAAGAATAATAATGATGAGTTGATACATGGACATGATAGTTGGGACAGTTTGTACAGGCACAACTGTGTGTATGGCTCTGTGTCTGTTAAATAGTGCGTGTGTAATGAAAACAGAAAATTGTATATTTTTCTTTTCATAATAAGCAAAACAAAAAAAAAAAAAAATTTAGGTATTTTTATCATGACAGATAACAAGAAAAATGAGTAAAACAAATAGCAAAAACAGAGTGAAAAGATATAAAATTTAAAATGAACAAACAAAATCGATTAAAAACTTGTTCGTTTCAACATTTATGACAGCTGGCTTAAATAGCTAAAGTACAGGAGTAGAAGAGCACTTTTTATTTTGTTCTTCTCTTCTTTTTTTTTCAAATGATTAATGCTTACAAGTCATTAGCGTAATAAGAATAATTTTTCTGTGGGAAGAGGCTTGCTCAAGCGAGAGTTTTTAATTTACAAGAGGTGGTGGGTGGGGCGCAATTTTTTTTAGCTGAAGAAAATTAATTATCTACAAGCATTAATCAATATGTCAAAAATATGAAATGCTGTTTGCAATTAAAAACAATAAAAAGAGTAACAGTTTTTTTTACAGCTGGATTATTCATTGAGGTCATAAATTTAAATTACTTACAAGTTTTTTTTAAATAAATTTATTAAAAGCATATTGTATTATATTTAAATTATTATGTTGGATCAGGAGTTACATGAGATAACACCAAAGGCTAGGACTCACTATCGTCCTGCAAAAATGCACGACTTTTGAAAATAATACAACCCTGGCCTTCTTGTCAGTCTTGACTTTGGAAAATTTCCATAAACTTTAATCCGGGATAATTTCTTAATCGGGATAAGATTTAATATTTTCAATTCTTATACCATGAAATATTTTTATTAATTAATTTGGTTTTCTAAAGAAAAGAAGAAAAATTAAATCTAGCGGAAATATCGGAAATTTTAGCACCCATATTTTGAATTACTTGGGCATAGATTGTTTGTCAACATTAGCTGTTTAACATTTGTCTTTAATGAAATGGAACTTCCATAAGCTCCATCATGCCAGGGATGTACTTTCTCACAAGTCTGTACAATTTCTTCTAAATGCGAACGAACGTTTCGATCGAATGCTAATATTGGAAACAAAAATAAATTTAATTTTTCCTTTTTATTTTTAAGCGTAACTTGCAGTGCCAAAGTTCCAAAAATAAAAATAAGAAGATAGGTGTCCTAGGACACACGTTTATAGCTATGCTGCTTAGTTATATAAAATAAATTTCATGTGTGAAATAACAATGCAATAAAATTATATTATATGATGATGTTAAATTCGCCGCAAATATTTCAAAACGTTTCCATTTATTTCGCATTATTTTATTTTCTAGCGGCATACGATTAAATAAGTGTATTGTTTGTGGCCGGTGGCGGCTGTTAGCCGGCTTACAGCCGAACGGGTGTCTTCTCTGATTTGTGTTCATGTGCAAAAACAATACAAAAAAAATTGAGCAATTGTTATCATTGTCTTCGTTTTGTTATTGTTATTGTTTCACTCACAAAATTAAATATTTTGTGTCGTTTATTTTCGTTCTCTGCTTTTAAGTACAAATAAATCAAAACAAAAATATATTTATAACTGTCATGGTGTCGATTACTTTTGTTATGAAAATACTGTAATAACTCCTGTATCACGCAATAAATAGCATAGCTATAACAAAGTTCTTAGCAAAAAATATGTGAACTGTTGAGTGATATAGTTTTTCTTCCGATGGAGTTTGCTTTAATTTAAAACAGTTTCCTATCATTCCACATCAAATTTGGTTGGTAAGCATATTCGTTTAATTTTTGAGCCATCCTTAGTATTCTCTTTAGTGTTAAATCTTTAATTTTTATCCGTTTTACATCTATAACAGCAACGTCTAAGCCATAATCAAAATATGCAAGCTTTTACAAAAGACCTTTGTGAGCTTTCACACCGACCAGAGCACAAAAGCCAATCCGATCTCGGCAAAAACAGTACTTGTGCTTACTTTGCAAGGAAACAAAAACAAATTGTGGGAGCTTTTAAAGCTCTTTACCTCAAATGCAAATTTAAGAATATTTGTGCTTGTACGTAGCTGATCTATAAATGTCAAGGATGGGAAAATTTGTACAATTGTACTTTTTTTGGTACTATTCGAACTCGGAAAGTATAATAGTGCACCAATGGTTAATTTAGTGCATTTAAAGAATGTCCCCAGTTTCACTCCGCATTTATTTTCAACACGATTGTAAAGGGTGATTGCTTAGCAAGTTTCTTTTTTGGAAACACTGTGTTTACCAACTCAGCCATTTCCGTGTATCATGTTACTGTTTGGTCTATAATTTAGCCATGAATCGAACAACAATTGTAAATTATTTAATTTTACTATAAAAAGTCATGCTTGGTTAAGAAAGTGCATCCGTGTACTTCATCCATTTTATGGTCAGTTTGGGCGATCTTCTGATGCGGCTATTAAGAATGTTGTGGTTAAATATCATACCAAAATTACATTATTGAATATCATACCACTAACAGAGGAAAATATCGAAGCTGTATTACCAGCGTTGTAGATGACCGTTAATTATCGATTCGGCACCATTCGCAGTAATAGGGCCCTTGTAATCCCCTCCCCCCAAAATGGAAGATGTGGACTTGGCTGACATGTGGTTTCAGCAAGACGGTCCCACATGCCACACAACACGCGAAACAATGGCCTAATGGAGAGGCGAGTTCGGTGAACAGTTTATATCACGTTTGAATCCGCCAAGATCATAAGATTCAATGCCTTTAGACTTTTTTTGTGGGGCTTTGTCATGGCTCATGTTAATAGGGATAAACTTGCAACGGTTGACGCACTGGAAGACAATATTGAAGAATTTTTATGCCAAAATTGAACCCAGCGTATGAACCATTTCAGACATATCCACGGTCAAAATTTATATGCAATCATCTTTAAACATTAAATTATACAGATCGTTCTACCGAGTCAAATAAAGATTCTATATATTTCTTTAAATTTTTTGTGTTTTATTTAAACCATATCCGAAAGCTTTAAAAAATCACCCCTCATATGTAAATTTTCACTTTTGAACAATAAACCTTATATTTTTCTCACTTGAAAACAGTATTGTCAAAGTAAAACTCTTCTCGCTTTTTCAAAAATGTGAACTCGTCTATTTACCAACTATTTTGCTTCTAATTTCTTTCAAGAGCTGAGCAACCGAGAAACTTGTATAAAATTGTTACACAGTATGAGTAACGATATGAGGATTAATTCTGCATCATTGACTCATAGCTATATGCTTTAAAATCCGAACTCACAAATAAATTTTTGAAAACCATTCGGTAGCCAGAACAAAGAGGATTATTTTAATAAAAATAAATAGAAATAATTAGAGCTAAAAAATCTGTTAGTAAAATTCAGGTAAAAAAAGGACAGTTTTTGAAAGTTTGTTGGTAAAATTTTAAAATTCACAATGCCATCTCTGATCAAAATATTCCTTGTGCGAGCTTTTGCGAAGGAAAAAACAAATCCCTCGTACCTTTTACGTTTGTGTCTTTTTTGTTCTATTTTTTTGGTATTTGCTTAGCCAAGGCAGAAAAAAACCACCCTTTCAATTTTCATTTCTTTCAAAAACTTATTTTTCTGCGACACCACACGCAAAGAAAATATATGGTTGTAGAATGGTTGAGAAAACAATATTATGTTCTCTGAAACAAATGTGTGGTCGTCGAAAACTAGTTATTGTTATTTTAAACATTTATTTCGTTACGATAAACAGAGTAATGTTTGAATTTAATAATTACATTATCACATCCATATAAAAGTGTGATATGGTTAGAGTTTAACAATATAGTCTTGTTAAAAATTTATGACTGCAAAAATAATATGATGTAAATAACAATATAATGTTTTCTAAGACCATACTATGCTAAGTTTAAAAAAAATTTTCTTCAGAAACATCTGTCAGTTCAGTATTTCATTTGTAAGCTATCGGTAGTGTTAAATAAATGAATAAATAGATAAAGAATAAACAAAAGGGTAGATAAATAAAAATATATAAACATTTGTGTATCTCTTTATACAGACATGTCAGTATGTCGTGTAAGTATACATTTCTATATACACATTTTATTTCAACAATATTAAATTATTTTTATTCAGGTTTTGACGCACAGCTGTTTCTACAATAAATATATGATTAAAAAATAAAATAGTATTATTATATTAAATAATACTGTGGTCGTATTTAACAATATTAATATAATATTAGAACATGGTATGGTGAGTCTCAATTATATTTTAGTCACATCTAACAATAGCGTTGTCATATTTACAATACTAAGATTATAATATAATTAACTCAGATAATAATATAATTAACTCAGATAATAATATTATTATTAAAGTTTTTTTTTCTATTAAGTCGCTATTCACAGTATGCCTGTTTAGCCTGCCTTGTATTGACAATTTTCTTTTGAAACCCCTACGAAAAGTCACACACATTTGCATTAAGACTTTTTTATTCATGCCTTTTTGGCATTTATATACACGTTTAATGCTGAGAATACGAAAGAGTCAAAGATAAATGTCATAAATCCCCTCGAATTTTCATTTCGTGCCTTTTCTTCTACACCGCAAGCTTCTCACCCCCTCTCACCAATAAACTAAAAAAGCCTGCCTGCACAGGCAAGCAGAAAAGGCACAGTGTAAATTGCGTCTAACAATAATATGATTTGACTGCAACCATATAATTCAATCATAGTATGTTGCTGTTTGATTATGGTTACCTCAACCATATTTTTTCTTTGCGTGCAGATATAGGGAGAGAGAGTTAGTGTTAGCTCTCACACACAATTCAAATTGTAACTGCTTTTAACGTTCACAAATAATTTAATGTCATTAAGCATTTTCTTAGCATTTACAGAAAATTGCTTTACTTTTCTTTTTTTTCCTCTACAGAAAAAGGTTGAACCTTGGAAATTGTATACCATGGTAACAGGTCTACTTTCCGTAGATTTAATTATTTTAATAGCCTGGCAAATATTTGATCCTTTGCAAAGAATCCTAGAAACGTTTCCACTCGAGGATCCCACACTAACGACTGATGATATAAAAATACGTCCAGAGCTGGAACACTGTGAGAGTGAAAAGAACTCCATGTGGTTGGGTAAGTTTGCTTCAGTTAATATTTTCTTTTATTTTATTTTTTCAATTATTGTTTTTTTTTTGCAGGTCTCGTTTATGGCTACAAGGGCTTAATATTGGTCTTTGGCCTTTTTCTGGCTTATGAAACGCGTTCAATAAAAGTTAAGCAAATAAACGATTCACGTTATGTGGGCATGAGCATTTATAATGTGGTGGTTTTGTGTTTGATTACGGCACCGGTTGGCATGGTAATCGCCTCGCAACAGGATGCTTCATTCGCATTTGTGGCATTGGCTGTGATATTTTGTTGTTTCTTAAGTATGCTGTTGATTTTTGTGCCAAAGGTAAGTTGTATATAAAATTAAAAAAATTTCATTTATATTTACAGAGCATGTAAGAGTAGTTAGTGAATAATTACATTATAATTTTTTTTTCTTATTTTTGTTTTTTTTTTATTTAATTTTTAAAGGTTATTGAAGTTATACGTCATCCGAAGGATAAAGCTGAATCTAGGTATAATCCTGATTCAGGCATATCGAAGGAAGATGAAGAACGTTATCAAAAATTGGTAACGGAAAATGAAGAATTACAACGACTGATAGCACAGGTAAGAGCTAATCTACTAAAAGTTTTTAAGTTGTCTGTTTCACGAATAACGATGCCTTCATACAAAAATTATATTTTAACTGTAAATGTAAGTATCTTAGCATCTTTATATTTTTATGGCTGAAAAACACTTTCATATTAAGATTTCTAAATTCCGGCGGTATTTTATTAATTACAACTAATTTAATAACTTATTTTTCCCCCTATGCTTTTGCAGAAAGAAGAAAAAATTCGCTTATTGCGCCAACGTTTAGTTGAACGAGAATCACAAATGAAAACCTCAGAAGCCAATGGCTGTGGCATGACAGCCGCAGGTAGTAGTAATACATACATGCAACAGCAAATACCCGCCGCCACAGCAGCCACTAGTACCTCATTATCGGTACATACTACTGCAACATCCTCACATCTAACACCCGCCGCAACACTAGCAATAACACAAGGTAAGTCAGTATGTATGTAGTTGCTAATAATGAAAGCTAACAACCAGGTAAGAATCTGCTCTACTCACAATATATGAGACAACAGCTACAAAATTATTATTTGCAACACTGCCTTCAAGTCAACATGAATGATGCTGTTGCATTTCTTGTTTTCTAATTTCCTCTTTTTTTAACTTAAACCTCAAAAACAAATTGCACACTAGTACACACTAAATGCTAACACTTTATCATAGCAACCGCCAAATCAACAACTTTAACATTTACATACCTACATACTATACATACATACAAACATACATCAATTACATTAATAGCAAAAAAAGTAAAATGTTCCAACAAATATTTGTTGCAACAGCAGCAATAACACTGCAATTGCAACATCCATATTAATGAGAAATTTGTTACAACAAAAATCTTTTTTTAATTCAATTCAAAAATAAAACAACAACAACAACAACATCTGCAGATGTACCAGTTTATCCTACAACAAGTCGTAAGAATAACAAACATGATTCTGTTTTGCTGCCGCTGATACAAACAGCACACATGACAATGATCTCTTTATCGGATTTCGATAGTGCCACTGGCAGTGGAGGCGGCTATTCACAATTAACCACAACAGCAACAACAACATCATCGATGCGCTCGCGAGCTGCCAGTCAATCATCAACATTTGAATTTTCAGATGATTATCTATGAGCAAGGCATTTGGTAACTGAAGCAAATGAAAAAGGATTAAGCTTGATGCAGGCAAACATTTCATGTTGTTGTTCTTGCTGTTGGCATCATATGCTAAACGTACGATTATGTTTGAGTAAAAGCACATTACACGTTACTCATCATGTTCATGTTGGCCTTATCGACGAACAAAAAGAAAGCACAACAACAATCGGCATAACAATTTCTTCTTTGCCTACAAACAAAATTTGCTCCTTTTTTTGCTAATGCCACGAAAATATTCCAGGGTAGGAATTTTTAAATAATTTTCTCTGTGCTTTTAAGCTTTAAAATTGGCAAAAGTTTTATGTAAAAGTTTTAAGTTGCTTTAAATTGGTTGAAAAGTTTTTATTTTTCTTTAAAAAAAATAACATTATTTTTCATTATAATTTTGGCTTGTGAACTAAATTGTATGTTGTGGTGGGCTGTATGAGGCCCATGGGAAATAAAATGAAAGCCTTAATATTTTTTTTTTTCTGTTATATATAATTTTTTTTAATTGCTATTTGCTTATTTAAGAAATTTTGGGCAATTTTTGTGGATGTTTTGCAAAAATCAAATTAAGTTGGTATAAATGAAAAGCTTTTGGCATTGTAGATGTTTGCAATAATATGGTTAAATGCACAAGGAAATAAATTTAAAGCACTTCAACACTGTACAACATAATAGAAAAAAGAAACAAGCTTTTAAGGACGGATTCTGGCAGAAGAGATATGGAGTGGTACTTTGAAAGTTTACTTATGCGTCTATTCTCCACAACAAGAGTCTTTTTTAAGCCCTTAGAAAAAGAACTCAAAAAATTGCAACGATTATTAGCTACGTACAAATACACATACTATGACATTTGCATTTGAGGTATAGAGCTTTCAAAGCTCTTATAATTTAATTTTGTTTCCTTGCAAAAGCTCTTTTGCAACGACTTGCTCATTATGCATACAGTTTGGACATTTTTTCGTGGAACACCTGAACCCTCCCCTTCTGACGAAGAGTCTTTTTTCGAACTTATGAAAAATGAGTCAAAAAAGTACATTTGAGCTTCGATATCAAAAGCCTAAATGTGATACAAAAAAATTTGTCATTAAATTCCATACAAAAATAAACTCTATGATAGGCGGAAAGTATGCTTTATTTTCATTTTCATTTTCCTTATCCATTTCAATCGTTTATAAAAATGCCACTCATTCAGAAAAAAAGAGCTTTGATAGCTCTTGCTTTTGTTTCTTTGCAAAGTAGCAGCATGCATTGCTACCGCTTAGATTTGATTGGCTTTTGTGCTTTCGTCAATGTGAAAGCACAAAGCTCTTTTGTAAAAGCTCGCACATTGTGCATTGGCTTGGTCGTAGCTGGTTTAAATTATATAAAAAATTTTTTTATTAAATTCTACACGAAAATAGACTATATAGCAGATGGAAACTATTTTTCACAGCCGGATTACTTTGATTGTAAATATTTGTAATATAAAAGTTTTACTCTTAAACTACAGAAATTATATCTGAATTTAACGGAGCACATTTTATACATTTGCTTTAATTTTCTTTTTATTTATTTTTTGTTAATTCATTTAAATTGTTTATAAAAATGCCACTCATTCATTTCCACGCAATTCACCACAAAACACTGTATTTTTATTTAATAAAAAGGGACCAAACACTTTATGTGGCTTTTAAATTCTAACTATAAATATTTAAATTGTGTTTAATGTCTCTGCACTTAAAAAACGTTCATTTGGAAAATTTTCAATGGAATATCAACTCTGACGATTTAAAAGGGTTTCAAGTGCCGCATGAGCTTCAAAGCAGAATTGTTTATTAACTACGAGAGAGGTTTAGTAATTTCGTGACTTTTTGGATTTCGCGCCTTATAACTGAAAAAGCAATACTGTTTCTGTCAACAGTCAACTAACAGCTGACTGCTGCCAAAATTTTAATAGGCTGTGCTTGACAGCCATTGATAGCAGACTACCGCTTAATTTGAGCAGCAAATTGTGAAAAAGCTAATTTCGTGTGTCCATTAAATATAATTTGTTGTGGAAAGAAACCAACACTCCACCTGAGAGTAAGTTTAATAAATAAAGGGTGTTTTTTATTGAGGTATAGAACTTTAAGTTGGCATCACTTTTTTAACTGGCGGCCATTTTGTCAGCTGTCAAGTGATTAATATTTAGTTTGGTTTGCCATTTCATCATGAACAGGTTGACAAAAGAACAACGCTTGCAAATCGTGCAAATTTATTTCGAAAATAATGGTTCAGTTCGCGAACTTTACCGCAAGCTCCGTCCATTTTATGGTCGACATAATCGTCCATCAGAGCAATTAATTCGGTTAACCATGGATTGTTTTCGCACTACGTTTACTCTATGTGATAATACGCATCCGCAGAGACGTCGAACAGTGCGCACCGAAGAAACAATTGTCTACGCCAACAAACCAGAAACGTTAGGGGACTTGGAAGCCAACATTCGTGGCGTTATTGCCAACATACGGCCCCATATGCTCGAAAAAGTGGTTGAAAATTGGACCTGTAGAATTGGCTTTATTCGAGCCAGCCGCGGTGGCCACATGCCCGAAATCATATTAATGGCGTAAAATTATCCTTCCAATAAAGCCAAATTGATGGACATTAAAACGATTTTCTTGTGTTTTATTTCAATTCGAAGTTCTATACCTCTAAAAAAACACCCTATATTATTAACAATCTTTACCATAAATTTCAGTGGTGAAAAAAAGTGGTTTAGACAATTTCGTTGTGACCGTGTATGCACGGAAAATGGTGAACGTTCTGCCCAGTTGAGGTCTCTACGAGCGAAACAATATTTAGCCGATTTTCATAATATTTCAATTATTTTATTCTTAACCCATTTTTCTTTAAAGACAACGACAGGAAGTTCAATATTTTATAGTTTTAATTTTTTATAAAAAAGAAACAATTTATGCAAAAAAAAAAAAATATTTTTTCAATTTTATTTTACGAATAACTGAGAAACCATTGATTTTTTAAGTTTACCATTTTAAGATGATTTGAAGCAAACTTTTGTAATTACCAGATGATGTTTTATTAGTCGACGTTGGGAATACTGCCATCGAGTTGTGGTAAATTATAATGGTATACCTCGCAAAAATATTAGGTAGGCTCACAAGAAATAGTTTCTTAAGCAATGGAATTTTTTAAATATTTCTTCTGATAGAATCATATTAATTTTTGTTCATATGATTCTTATCTCAAAACTTGTTTGTTTAAAAAGTCACGGACTTATTAATCCCCACCCGTATAGATTTCAAAAAAATAAAATAAACTGCGTTTTACTTATTAATTTTGATTAAATAACTGCTAATAGCTTTACCAAAACTATCCTCACGTGGTTGTAAAATTCTTCAGAATATCTCGAAAAAAATTAAATTAAAAAAAAAATTATTACAACTTAAAGTCAGTTAAAAGTAGGATTTTATCGGACGTATAAAAATTATTGCAAATTGGATTTAACTTACCAGGTAGGATAAACTTGCCTATAATTTATCGCTCACTTTAGGTTAAAGTAAAATTTTGCAAATGATAAAGTTTTTATACGTCCGATAAAATCCTACTAAGTTTAAGTTGTAATAATGGCCCTTAGTCCCAAATCACACTGTGCAAGTCTTATTGCTAAGCTGATTAGTTTCAAGGGGAGAGAGACGAGAGGAACAGCAACGTTTCTTTTCCCCCCGTCACTCTCTCCTAATAAACTAATCAGCTTAGCAATAAGACTTGCATAGTGTAAATAGGGACTTAAAGTTATAAAATTTAAATGAGTTCAATCATCGTCTTGTGTCAAAAATGATCCAGTGAACAAGTTTTATCTAAGTATAGAGCTGGCTCCAACATGTTCAAACTCGTTAAGTTAGTCGCTTTAGACCAAAGCTGGCCAAAGTGGCACCTGAGTGTCGAACTTCAATCGGCTTCTTATACAAATGAATGTAAATATTCGAATACTTTTCTCTTGCTGTACTAGACTTGGGTCGAACTCGTTCACTAGTTCATTTTTGCCACAAACCAATGATCAAACCCATGTAATTTAAATGGGTTTGATCATTGGTTTGTGGCAAAAATGAACTAGTGAACGAGTTCGACCCAAGTCTATGCTGTACAGTACTGGACTAGCCGTGCCTTACACACAGGCCACTTATCAAACTAGACTTGTGTCCAACAGTTCTTTTTGAACTAGTTCGCTCAGTTGAACACAAGTCAAACACATCAATGTATGTAAATTAAATGTGTTTGAAACAACTCTTGATTCAAACGCTCTCAAACTAGTTCAAAAAGAACTATTAGACATAATTCTAGATCAAACCCATTTAAATTACATCGAACTGATCATAGGTTTGTATCAAAAACGACTAACTGAATGAGTTTTAATGAGTTGGAGCCAGTTCTACCCAAGTAGAACTTATACCTGGATCGAACTCATTCAGTAGCTCGTTTTTGACTAAAACTTATGACTAAAACTTATGACTTAAAACTATTTAAAGTACATGGATTTAATCATTGGTTTACTACTGAATTAGTTCGATCCAAGCCTATATTTTAGCCACAAATCTATGATCAAACTCTTTCAAAATATGTGGGATTGGCCGTAGGCTTATACTAGACTAAGGTCGAACTCATTCAGTCGATCGTTTTTTACACAAACCTATGATCAAACCTTTTTAAATTACATTAGATCCATTAAAGATTTCTGTTAAAAATGACCGACTTAATGAGTTCGGCTCAAGTCTAGCTAATGTTAAAAATTGCCGACTGATCTAGTTCTATCCAAGTCAGAGTATATACCAACAATTCAATGTTTAAAAAAAAAACAAATTTTCTCATATATAAAAAAAAATCAGTTTCTGTCGTAACTGAACTAGAGAACAAGTTCTAACCAACTAGACTGAACTCTTTCAGTAGCTCTATTTAGCCACAAATCTATAATCAAACCCATTTAAATTATATTGGTTTGATTATAGGTTTGTGTCTTACACATAATAATTCTCATTTAATTCACAATTAAATTGATATAAATAATGATTTCAAGATAACTAACCATTGTTAGAGATCGAGTTAAGTATAAAACTGTAATGTAACATAATATCTTTTCTTGCTAAGCACACCATTTTCACTGAGTTTTTAAGGCCTCATAAAATATTTAAAAATTTTCCAATCGCTCCACTGTATCTACTAACTATTTAAACACTCAATGGTGTATATGTTTTTTTTTACAAAAAAAAACACATAAATAAGTATTTGATGAAATATTAGTTAACAAAAATTTTTAATACTGAAATCTATTTCTTCTTTCCAGATACACACGATCATCATACATGAAAAAACGTGTCAATTTCCTTTACGTGATAGTTAAATTTTTAAATAAATTTTAAGTTTTTAGACGAAATAATTCAAAAAAAATATATACTAAAAAATATAACTAAAATAAAATAAAAGATAATACAATAAAAAATTAAACTATTAAAAACAAATGTTAAATTGGCAAATTAAGTTTAGATAAGGGATTAAACAATTTCGAAAAGAACAATTAATAGTTATTAAACACAAAAGAAAGCATAACTTTTGTACAAATATTTTGTACCTTTATAAATATATTTTTCACTTATTTCACTTAAGTTTTACTTTTATTTAAAAGAAAAATTTTACTCAGTTTATTTAAATAAAATGTATATAATTGTTAAAAAGATATCTGTTAACTGTTTAGTAAAATAACCATTATTACGAGTATTATTATTGAAGCATTAGTTTAAAGTTTTGAGAAATTTTCAAGATTTTATCATTCAATCAATGTAAATATGTAAAAGTAAAATGACTTTAAATGTCTTGGAAATTTTAGATAAAGAAATTATATTAAATTAGCAAAGAAAACTTAACTTACAAAACGTTAAATGTAATTATGCAGTTTTAACTAAATATTTAATTAAATCTATTAAATGTTTAATTGAATTTTGCTAGTTTAATCAAATCAAACGAATATAAATTGTTTAATAAACGCAAAAAGTTTAAAGTATTTAAGGCAAAGAATAAAAATTTAAGCAAGTTAGTAATAATTATGATCGATACTGTCATAGAATATGTTAGTTTTAAGATAGAATAGCAAAATCACTGCAATGGAAACACATTCAAAGAGAAGGAGTTCATTTCACAGAGTATTTGTAATTTTAATATATTCATACTTAGAACTTTTGGCTGCAAGTGCAGGGTAATGCACCATAAAAATACATACCGATGGTCCCAAGTAGAAAGGCCCTAACTCCTATTTTCACGTAATTGAGTTTGTCAGTGGTTCCAATACATTTCACACAAAAATGTATTGCTATAGAGTAAAAAGTATCGCATTTATAAGCAGTTATATTATTTATTATTATATATATTTTTCCTTATAAAATTACAATTATTTGAGTTAGGAACTTTCTTCTTTTGACCAACGATACACACTTCTCTCTTCAATTAGTCTATTTTGACAAGATTTCAAGCTTTCATATTGCTGTAAGATGGACGCATGGGTAGATGGACGGACAAACAAGCAAATGTCGTGAATGTCAATCCTCCGATAGTTTTTTTCCCTGTTTCAGAAAAATATTTGCAAAGTTTCAGGTAAAATAAAACAAATAGAAACAAAATAGCTCACTTCAAAATTATCTTTAGTCTACGGGTCTATTTTCAAGAATATGGGATAAAAATACGGTTTCGACTTCCGAATCATTATAACCTACTTCAAGCCGAGATATCTGCAATCAAGAAAGCAGCGTATTGGTCATAGTCTTATCAAGTATCTGATGGAGATATTCTTTTTGTAATTCATAGCAAAGCTGCCATTAGATTCCTACTGACTGCAGATATCACATTGAATATTTTAAGTGAATGTCGCAGATCCCTCAAAAGGATGGCGGATCATATCAATATTGCCCTACATTGGTTGCGGGAACATGGGATTACTGGAAAATTCAAGAGCGCCACAACTAGCAAAGAGAGGAAGTATGCTTCAGTATGTAGATATTGACAACTTCTACGGTATCCCTATAAATTTCTGCAGGAAGAGCCTAAATAATGCATTTACGGCGATGGCCCAAACCAGGTGGCATAATAATCGAACGTGCTCTACATGAAAAACAATATGACCTATTATTAATTTACAGAAAGAGAACGACAGTATTGCTTAGTTTCCCATGAACAAAGATACATGATATAATGACAGTCATCATAGGACACTGCGTTCTCGTTATACATAGTTTTCGGCATCCATGATAAAAGAATGGAACTACCATATACTGACTACTGTTCAGGATATCTAGATAAAGAACAGCAAGAACCGTTTTCAGCAATGATTTTGCTTCATATATGTTTCATGTTAATCTAACATGATTTAAAGTAATCTTCAAAGAAATTTGTTCCTTTTGAAATAACTTTATTTTATGTTGATTTGACATTCTCGTACAGTTAGCTCAAATCAGAAAAAATCTCTTCCTTCGCCACCTGTCTTTTCTATCATTATCCCTTTCGTAAAGAAGGTAACACCTTGAGTGTTACTTCTCTTTAAAAAAAAATATTAAGAATCATTTTGAACCAAAATTATTTGAAGTTGGAACAAGGTAAGTTCGATACTGAAATAACACGAAGAACCATGTTGAATCAAAGTTTTTTCAATTTCCAATTTAAAACAACATAAATTTAATTTAATTTGTATTTTATTAATTATTTAACGCACGTGCGTCTATTGTATGAATATAATTGGCTTCTTTGGCCAAGATTTGAACTCGGAACTGATTGCGGGGTAGTCAACAAGCCTGCCGCTGTAGCTACAACAACCTTAAATATTCTTTAGATGAACACTTATAACATACCATCATGAATAAAATTTTAACACAACATTATTTAATTGATCACTTAAAAAAGAACTTTGACTTGCCTCCAGGATTCGAACCTGCAGCCCTCTAAATACAAGACTGGTACACTGCCTACTAACTTTTTCTGCGTGCAATAACTCATCTTCTATGCTTATGCTGCACACTTCAAAGCCAACGCCTACGCGCTTTAGGAAGAAAGGTTTAGGAAGAGAGGTCCTAAGGAGCTGACTTTCTTCAATCGGACTACAGCATGCCCAAAACGAAATCGTTCTAAGCTCCTCTCCTTTTTGTAAGTTTATCTCTTTCCTTTTGATATATATTTCTTAGTTTTTCAAGCAGATAACATAAAAGTCAAACATTTTTCTCTTTTCTCGGCAACCTGTTAACCTAACCTAACCTTACACTTAAAAGCCTAGAAATATTTTTCAGTTTTGATTTTTCAAATAAACCATGTCTTAAAATATATTAGACAAAAAAAGTTTCGCTTTTGGCCCCGGAGATGTTGTTCGTCAAGCGTGATAATTCGTTAAAAGTGAACTCAGCTGTAGAACACATTTTGTGTCGTGACTCTTCTAGGTGTCTGCACTAGCTTCCCAAAATGTTGCTTGGTCTTCGCATAGTTCTTCAACCCGACATAAGGATACTGGGATATTTTTTTTCCAGAAATAAGTTCACACTACCAATTTTTTTAAGAAAATTTCGTGAGTAGATGAAAATTACCCCACTAGCGTAAACTTTTGAAAACTAAGGAAAATTAATGTTTACTTCAAAAATTCTGCAATCCACCTCAAACGTTAGAAACAGTGTTTAAAAAAACTTAAGTCGAAGTAGCAAAAGTCGTAAAATTTTTACTTTTCAGTGCTTTGGCTTTTTCCAACTGTTTAAAATTAACCGATGCTTTTGCTTGTGCTTGTGAAAATAACCAGCTGTCGCAGTCGAAGAATAACCAGAAAACTGATTATGATCAATTGCGTAGTACTTTCAACAGTCGACGATTTTAAAAGTTTGAATTGTATTTGTTGTTGCTTTTGGTTAGTTTCGCTAGTAAATGCATAAGCAGTATGTGTGCTTTTGTAAATACCAAACAGTCACAGTCGAAGAAGCAAAAGCTTTTGCTTTTAAAAGCTTTCTGCAGGTTCAATCAACTATTTTATGGTGTTTTTCATGTTTTTGTTGTTGTTTTTGCACATCAAATAAGAAGCAAGAACAAAAACTACTTTACTGCGATTGCTTCAAACTTCTAAAAGCAAGATTTTTTGCTTATTCGACTGTAACTGTTTGTGACTTCCATAAGCATATAGACTGCTTCTGCTTTTACTTGCGATATTTACTAAAAGCAAAAGCAAATCAAATTCAAACTTTTCAAATCGTCTAATGTTGAAAATACTGCGCAAAATCGTTTTGTAATTTAACTTTGACTGAAACTGTTTATTTTTTAAAAGCGAAAACAGAAGCAAAATGAAATGAATTGAAAATCACTTCAGTTTTTTAAACACTGGTTAGAAACGATTTTTTGTTAAAAAATCACCCAATTTAGAACATTTTTCACGATACTTAAAAGTTGTAAAAAAAATCAGCTTTCTGTTAGTTTTTGATTAAGTGAGGGCAGCTCAAGCAGAAATTAATTTTAAAATATAACACATACAACAAAAGATACTTCTAGGCATCAAAACTCTGAGCAAACAGCTCAAGCAAAACACAGATATAATCCCACAATGTCAAGGTTAGCTTTATACCATTGAGTGGAGTGATATGACAACCTGTTTTTTTATAATGTTTAACAAGATAACTAATAATTACCATTGTTTCCTATGTTGTCGAATTAGAGGAATAATTATTTTTAGAACTAGATAGTTTTTTTCGAGGATTTTTTCATTCTTTTGGGGAGTTTAAATTCTGCAATTTAATTTATAATTTGCATTGAAGTTACTGTAACATAATCATTATTTTAATTGTTTTACTTCTTGTTTGTGAAGTTTTATTTTTGTTACAAATTAAGAAGAAAAAAGTTAATGTACTGTAGTTTATTATCTCAGGTATGATACATTGCAAGAATTTAACAGACCTTTAAAATTAAAAGTAAATGTTCCAAAGAACTTATTTAGAGGAATTTAACATTCGATGTTATAGTTAAGCTTGGCAGAGAACTTGTCGAACTACATAAAAAAAATTGTTACATTTGTATCTCATGATATTGACTGTCCTGGTCTTGAAGCAATACTCCCTCTAAGCTGTTCTTCACACATGACTTACCCTGCCAACGCTCACGGCTCATACAAAAATAATGACTCACTGGCTTTTCTTTACTTTACACAGAAAAAACTGATTTGTAAATACAATTAATTTTTTTGTTATATCAATTAAATAATTAATTAATTTTGAACCTACAACGATTTTTGTAAATACAATTAACGAAATTGTATGTTAAAGGAAAATCTTAAAAATATTTTCAATTAAATATATCAACAAATAATTTGTTGAGATTTATTTATTTTATCAACATTTATTTTTGTTGGATTTCAAAGTTATTCCAATTAAAGTTATTGTTATATTAACAATGTGAATTGTTGAATTTCCGTATCATAATTGTTATATTAACAATGCATTTTTATACACAATCATAATCCTCGAAACGATTTTTGCTTGTCTGCGAAAAACTCTAAATGTCTTTGAGAGGAGTTGAACCGGCAACCTCAGGACTAATAAACTAACTCGCTTACCTCTCAGCTACAGATCAACACTTTATTAGATAAGCAAATAATGAATACACACAAAACATGATTTCTTGTTTCTTCTATATGTGCGCATTCCGTTATGATATAATTTAACAAATAATTTTGTTGAGTAATTTAATTGGCTACAAAAATTTAAATTTGTTATATCAACAATGATAATTGTTAATTTTGAAATTAAATATTAACAATTTGTTTTATTGGTTGCATTTCGATGATATTTTTTTCTGTGTTACTTTTGCGCCATAATCAACTGAACAGAAAATACGGTGCCTTTTTTAAATTTCACACAAAGCTTCCAGAATAAAGGCCCAACTATAATATGAATAAGCTAGCTTAAGCAACTGTGCGGTTACATATGAAACGCATGTGGCAAACTATAATGTACTTAACAAACATTTCGTCAAGTTTCGTCAAATATCATTTGCTTGAGCAAAGTGCCAAACTGAGCGCACATTCCGTACGGAAGTAAATAATTCTAAATAAATAATAAATAATTCTGGATAATCTCTGTTTTTATACAATATCTGGATAAGATTTGTTCGCGGAAATTTCTGCAACAATATGTATAAAAAGTAGAAATAAAATGAATTGCAATACAATAAATGTATTCACATCAGTTTTTTTCTTGTTGGAAAAATGGAAAAATGTAAATTTTTTACAACAAACACAGGAAAAAAAATTCCACCTAAAGTTGAGTTTTTAAATTCAACTTTTGGTGAATTTTTTTCCTTGTGCTTGTTGTAAAAAATTACATTTTTCCATTTTTTCAACAAGAAAAAAACAGATGTGAGTACCTTTAATATAAAAAAAAATTTTGGTGACAAAAATTTTTCATATTGGGAATATGTTTCTCACAACAATGGAAGCCCTGTTTATTTTCAGACCAAATATGTTTTTGTTTGTTTGAATTTTATCATAAAATTAAATTAATTTTAAATTTTATTTCTGTTTAAGAAATAGAATTTCATTGAAATCATTGACATTTCTCATGTAATGAATTAAAATTTGTGGTTATTTGGGCCTGTGCCAAACGGTAGCAAAGTACTAGTGTAAGTAAATTTTTGACACTTCTGAGGTGAATAAAATTTCACTAGCCCTAGGGGCTAGTAGAATATTTGACACAACAGATACATTTTTGACAAGCAGCAAATAAGAAGCATGGTATCATAAAAGGCAAAACAACCGCCGTCGCTTCGAGCCGTCGCCTTTTACATACATTCTTACGCCATTATGCATTGTTTATTTTAATTTGTGAAACATTTTTCATCATTTATATAATGTTATATAATTTTTTGCTACGAGAATATTGTTTTATAAAAAAATTTTTTTTTTAATTGATGGTAGTCGGCGGCTTGTAGTCAAATTTTTTGTTTCGCCGCCGCAGCAATTTTTTCATCAGCTTCTTTCTATGCTAAAGCGAATTTGTCAAAATTTTACATTATCTAAAAAGATATCATTTGGCACAGCAGAAAAATGAAATTTTTTCCCCGCAGTCAAATATTTTTTTACCATAGTACCGTTTGGCACACGCCCTTTATTTGAAATAAAATTTTTCAAATGTAAATTTATTTTTTTGTCAGAAAATTTAAAAAAATCACGACTTCAGAATTTCAAATAAAAATATAACAAATTAATGTTTTATTTGAATTCAGCGTCTGAAATGGTTTTAAATTACATATATTTCTATAGTTTGAATGAAATTTTATTTTATTTCATTTGAGTTTTTGAAATTCAAATATTTTTTTTTTAATAGGTCAAAAATTATTTTATTCAACAAAAACTTTACTGATTATTTCAAATTCTTAAAAAATAGTTTCTAATAGTTTTAAATTGTAAAGACGTATGCAAATAAAAAAATTTTCTTTTATTATTGAAAATACTCCTTGTAAGATGATTTCTAGTAATGAAAATTTTTCCTGCGACGACCCCTAGAGGAATCCACCTATTGCCTCAATTATCTATCACCTTGGATAATTGAGAAATACAGTTAGTGCGATATCCGAGTTTTGTCTACTTATAACGTTATTTTCATATAACAAAATATTTAGCTCAATAAAAATAAAAAGGTATTGGGTTTTTGCAAAACTTGCGCGAAATCATTATGTGCTAGCTCTAAATGAAATTCAAATTTTTATTGTACACCTAAGGAAATTTCATAGTGAAAAATATGATAAATACTAGGGGCTCAGTAGTAAGAAAAGAGATAAGAAAAACGCGTTCGCACAAAAAGTGCCCTTTTTCAGTGCTGATACCATGAGTCTGTTTAAAAAAAAAAAAAAAAGTTCAACTATAGAACTTTCTGACCTAAATATATCACAAATTGTTGTTATATATTTTTAAGTCTAATAAATATTTATTTTGATTTTCAGCAATAATTTCTATTCAAGAAATAATAGCCTGATTTTATTAATTTATTGTTTTTTTTTTCAAATTAAATTCTGAGAAAAACTATTTGATTTTTTCATAGTCAAATAATATTGAAATAAATTTTATTCAAATTTTGAATATTTAAATTCAATATATTTTCTTTCGTTTTAAAATATGAACAAAATTGTGTTTCGAATATTGTAAATAGATTTAATACTCTAAAAAATGGATTCGGGCAATGTATAAATTTAAAAAATTTCAATCGTTTTAAAATAAATAGATTGTATTGAATTTTCACATAACAAATAATTGTTAGAATTTTTATTATTTCTAGTTTAAAATAAAAACTATAACTTAAATAAAAATATTTTTATTTTTCATTCCATTCACTTATTATAGCTATGACCAAATCTAGTTCTTTAAATGTTAATTTTTCATTTTAGTGTTACTAATGATTTTATACTCTGTGTGTTGTAACTCCTTTTCTAAAGAAAAAGTAAATCGTAGTTTTTATGATCAATAAATTTTTCAATGTTCTAAAATAAAAAGCATTTATTAAGTAATAAAAAATTAATTTAAATTTATCTATATAGGGAAATTAAACTCACTTAAATTATATAAATAAAGACAAGGTTTTAACAACAACAAACAATTAAACAAAAACTTAAAAAAAAATCTCTCATGACTACTGTATTTTCTACTACAAGCCTATTGGCAGCACTTTAAGATTCGATAAAACAAAAAAGAAAAACAAAAACAAAAAATTAAACGATTTTCCATCTTATTTTCTTACTTATTTATTCATGCCATCCATGACAACCATAAAACATTTTTTAACGTTATCATTTGCACTTACAAAATATAAGGACTACAAGGACTAAAGCTTTAAATATGAAGAAATTATTCCCATTTGTGGAAGAACTTTAAAAAGCACATTGATTGAATTAAATTGTTTTTTTTTGGTAAATGATTAAAATCAAAGGGTAATTTAATAAAAAAAAGTATTTTAAAGATATGTAAGAGTCTGAACACAATGTAGCGAGAATTCATTACGGTGCGGTTTTTCATACGATTTTGATGTAAAAACCCGCAGTGCGGAACGGCATAAATTTAAAATCTATTTTATTTTCATTGCAGACTTTCTTATTCTCTCAATTTTTGACTCTCTTTCTCTTTCTGATGTTGCCATAGTTTTTTAATAATTGGTGGTGTTCACAACAAAAAACATGATTTTGAAGTTCAAAAAAGTTTTTCATAAAATATAAAAGCTTAAAAAATTTATCAAATATATCTGGGAATGTTTGAAAGATGACTTGATCGAGAGGGTTCTTAGCTATGTTTGAAGAAAATCGGTCCAGCCGTTTAGAAGATATAGCATCTTTTCTGAAAAAAGTTGGGGGTTTTTAAAATTTTTAATTTTTGTTATTAGTTACTGCCATTACAAAATATTTAACAGAAAGAGTAAATTTTTTATAAAAATGTATGCACAAAAAATTAATAAAAATTTAAACAAACAATGACAAGTATTGCCGTCGCGGTCTTTCGTTGTATTATGTTTATTTTTCTCACCCGCAACGAGAAATCGCACCGCACCGCAAACATTGTGTTTAGACTCTGATAGATATTTTTTATGACAGAAACACTGGGGCTAATATTTATGTACTGGAAAAAATATGAAAAATATTTATTAACGGCCTGTCCTATGGTGTCTACAGAAAACCTTCAATTGTTTGCGAATATTGAAAACAAAAATAAATTTACTAATTTACCGACTTCCAAAAAGGGAGGAGGTTGTCAATTCGTTTATTTTTTTTTTTTTTTTTTTACCTTGTTACTTCATAACTCGGTACATTTTAGACTCATTGTAAAAAAATACTTTTTGCCTGATAGCATATAGCTTCCAATTGGGTCCATTGTAAAAACAGTGGATGGGAGGCACGTCCACAATTTCTGAATTTTATTTTATGCTATTTTACTTGTTTGATTGCTGCGAAAACTAGCAAGCACCTTTTGTTCTTGTAATAACACAATCGAAAATTTAAAAGAATGGGTGGGGCTACGCCCATTAAAATTTATTATTATATTTCACGTGGTACTGCTGAACCAATTTTTTTTTTGAAATTTACCACACACCTTGAGCTCTAAAATGGACATTATCAAATAAAAAAAATTACAATTTTATTTTAAATTTCACGCACAATTTCTTAACCAACGGATTTTCAAAAAAATTTGTTTTTTTTTTAAAGGCTTTACTTCCAGTTTGGTCCCATAACTTTTTTTCGAAAATGTTGTATCAGTACCCGGATTCAGTAACTTTTATTGCGATTATCGTATCGCTATAATAAATATATCGAAAATTTAACGACTTTGCTATTTAGCAAAGTATTTTAACGATATTCGCTATCGGTTGGAGCAAAAAAACATTAAATCACAAGATCAAAATCATTGAGTGTTTCTTTATTATTCTTTGTGGTTTTCACTTATTTTCACATTTTCTACACAGAGATATCATATAATATTGAATTAAATGGCAAGTAAATTAAAGCTGGAGACTATCGTAGGAAATAAATTACGGAATCATATTATCGTTACCGCAAACGAATAAATTTGTCGAATAATAATACGATTTTGGGTTCGCAAAAAGTTACAGAATCCAGGTAAAGATCTTTGAGTTGAAGTCTTTTTTTTTTGAAGATTATTTTATATGTAATTGTTTTCAATACAAGTTGTCAGTCGAACGTTTTCTTTCGATATCGTGGAACAGGCCGTAAGTTAAATAAAATCGCAGAAAATTAAATAATTGCATATCACAAAATTTTTAATTCTATGATTAATCTCTGCTCAGAGATAAACAACCTTAGCAATTATAACCGCTATTGTTTTTTCGTCGTGATGATGCTTCGTAGGATACACCTTATATTCATATAATATGGTATAGCCGCCGCAATACGCTTTGAAAAATTCATACTTGGGATAATAAAAAAATTTACTGAAAACTGTGTAATGACATCTGTATTGACTACTTTTTATTCACTTATTTTTTTATTTTTTAATCCTTGGTTAAGTGAACAATTTTATCTTTTTTAACTTGAATTCTAAATGTTTAAACTCTCTTGCCAAAAAAAAAACTCACTGCAAAACACGCACATTTTAATCAATTTCCCCAAAAAAAAAATACTTTAATTTTTTCACTTTAAACACATAAAAAAACGTACACATCTTTAACTTTTTCACCAGAAAAAAAATTAATACTATAAAAGAACATACACTCACAAAAAAATAATTCCTATGAAATAAAAGACTTTTTACCAAAAATAAAAAAAACTAACTAAATAAATTAATAAATAAACTAGTAAATACAATTAAAATATTACATAAGTATAGTTAAAATTGAAATTAAGTATTAAATAATGAATAATTTAAGCTTAATAAAATTGTTAATTAAATTAATTAATAATAAAAAAAAAACAATTGTTACAACAAATAACTTTAGTAAAATTAACGAATATATGATTGATATTAATATCAAAATGATAAATATGTAAATAGCTAACAGGTTAGTTAAATCAGGAATGACTTATTAAATATAAAGAAAAGCATGTTAAATTCTAAATAAAAATTAAAAAAAAAAATAAAAATATTAAAATTAAAAAGAGCCCATAAATCAGATTTAAGATCAATATTTTACAGCCTTGTTAGAAATTTTATGAAAAATAAATTTGCGCTATTAATGTGTTTTGGAAAAAAATTTAACTTTCTTCGTTTCAAAATTTTCTATAGAAAATTTAAAGAAATTTGAAAAGTTTAGTCAAGATTTTATAGCGCAAAATTTATTGCTTACGAGATTTCGATAGAAATCTTGTGGATTTCCCATAAAAAACAAAATCTACTTCGTCACTAAATTTTTTCAAAAATCTAATTAATGCAACTATGATTCTTTTCAATTTTGTACTAAAAAGTCAGCCTGTTTTCTTGAAAGGTGTGTGACTTGGCTACATTACAGTTAATTGCTTGTAGTTTTGGTGAATTTTTAATTAATGAGTTTTGTCTTGGGTAAGAAATTTCGATAAATGTTAAGCAAAAACTTGGTTTAAACGGTATATATTTTCTGCAGTTGTAAATGCTAGATTTTGTGCAGTTGTAAATGCCCCATTAGGATATTTTTTCTTACTCTCTTATATCAGAAATTCTACTGCTTCGATTTTTTCTATTTTAATTTTTTTTCTAATGTAATATGAAATTTATTTGCTGGTGGTTCAGCGTTGTCTTTATGCATTTCATTGTTGCTGTAACAAATCGTCAGTAGATTTCAACCACACATTTTGTACAGTCACAACCCTCTTATCTTATGCATATAATTTCAAAAACTATTTGAGAATTCTCAAATAATAATATTTTTGAAAATCACAAAAAGAAAAATAAGCCTAGTTATATTAAAAACTTATACAAAACCCAGCAAATATTTATTATTCGAAACGAATCTATTTTATTTTTCTACACCTTTAGTGTCTTTACTTTAAAGCTTAGAACGCCATATTTCTTAAAACTTTAAAAAAAAATCAATTCCATTTTTTACTTCTTTTCTTCAACATACAGTCTTTTCTCTCTTGAGTTGCATTATAAATAAACATGAAAAAAATTAATTCCCTAAAAATAATAAGAAAAAACTTAAAACATTAGCAAAGCTAACTATTGTATTGTACATAAACTAATATATGAAAACAAAAGTAACAAAGCCTATGAATACATGTTAGAAAAATTAATTATAATATTAGTTAAATTAAGTATTAATATTAAATAAAAATTATAAAAAAAAAGAATTGTGTAAACTAACCTTATTAAGCAACTGAAGAAACTGCAATTAAACGAATTATAAATGAAGAAAAAATTAACTGAAAAGAAAGAAAAAAAAATAAAAACAAATTTTATTGATGAGAAAAATTAAAAAAAACTGTTTTAATTTTATGGGAAAACTGGCATGTGGCAAGGATTAATTTTTATTATAGTATTTTATTATCTGCTTCAAAATTAAGGAAAAAGCTCTTCCTTATTTGTCCTCTTTTCTGACCTTCTGAATTTCAAATTATCGAGAGTCTACTGTATATATACAACTCTAGATGTGGGTGAATAAATAGATAACAGGAAGGGCTGATCTGTGGCCTTCTTTCTTTTTCTTTTTTTAATGATTTAAAAATCATTTAAGAAATAACTTAACAATGAATTATCTTTCCGTCAAAAATTAAAAAAAAAAAAAATTACTCTCATTTTCTTATACAAAAGGAAAGCATATAGAAATGAAATGTTAATATGTCAGCAACAGAATAAATCTCATTAATATATTTAATATAATATAAAAGAGTATTTCCTTGTAACTGAAAAATAACAAAAAGCCAAAGTACGTGACTGAATGTACGAATGAAGTGAGATAATGCACAGAAATTTTTCATAAGGATTCTTAAACTTTTCGTATGTAATGTACGAGTGTGTAGGACTCAGCTTCCAACTCGTTTTTCTTGAGTTTGCCCCACACTCATCCAGACTGCTACTCGGCTATACATACAGCAGTGCAGTGTTCCTTTTGGCTTAAGTCGAGGAGTTGGAAATTATTTCCTCTTATGACAGCAATTTATTGTTTGTTGTCTTAAAAATATATAAGAATGTACATGCAAACAATTACATATGTATGTATGTATATATATGTTAATGTAAATATGTAAGTATGTATGTATTTTTCAATGGGAAATGGTCTTACACATTATAGTTCTTTATACTGCAGTTTTTATCTGGTCGTAAGCAGAACTTTCGTTGACTTATGTTTTTTTTTCTTTGACGGTTTTAGATGCAAAATTCATTCTTTTGACTCTGTTATAAAATGCTCATTTTGTTTTTTATAAGAATATTATTTTTTCATGTGAACAAAACTGAAGGATTTGTTGCTTGTAAACTTAATGAACATATGAGAAATAATTTAAAAATAAGTTTTTCTGGCATATGTAATTTAATAAAATAATACACATATAAATATATTATGAATGCTTGTCAACTCACATTAATTTTAATTTGTGCGTTACTGTAGCACTAGTCAGATGAAACTTTTCTAATAGAAAAGTCCGCTGTTTTACAGCACACTTTTCTTATAAAAAGCTAGTGTGTCACAGCACACTTTTCTTATAGAAAAAGCAAAAATGTCACAGCCCACCTTTGTTGTAGACAAAATAACAGCACACTTTTCTTACAGAACAGTCGGCTGTGTCACAGCACACTTTTATTATAAAAAAGTAGACAAAAAAGACAAAAAAAGAAAAGTTTCTTATAGAAAAATTGACTGTGCCATAGAACATTTATTTTATAAAAAAAAACTTTTCTCATGCCTAGCACATGCTATGGAATTTTCTAAGATTGCAATAGTGTATACTGGTGGCAACGTGTTTCATTTCCGATATTTTCCATATGAAAAACATAATGAGAACGACGTTTTAAAAATGACAACACAAGAAATGCCAGATTGGTACTCGACTTTAAAAAAGAGTTAACTGTATCGCAGCAACAGAAACGACTATTTCACAGCATAGTTTTCTGAAAGCAAGGTTGATTGCTTCACAGCATACTTTCCTATAGAAAAGTCGACTTTATTACAGCACGCTTTCTTTAAGGAAAACAAAAGTCTTTCACAGCACACTTTTCTTATAGAAAAAACGAAAATGTCACAGCACAAAATTTTAGTAAAAAATCGAATAAAACTGTATGTACTAAAAATTATGTTTCCCAAACAAAAAGTTTCTTGTGCAAGCTTCTTAATGCTGCTTTTGAAATAAAACCATTTTCTTTTCTTTAGTGTCATGGTACTAAAAACTTGATTTCTTAACTTAGAACTCTTACTCGTAATTATCCCTGTTTTATTTTACAAAGTAAGCATATTTTAAAGAAGAAATTTGATTTTTTGTAATAGTGTTTGTTTGTACTAAATACAAAACTGTATCGATATGCAGTGCATCAAGCAAAAAACTATTTTTAGAACGCATAAACTCGCTATTACGTTCAGTACTAAATATTATATAATAATTTACTATGAAATTAATAAATTTGTTAAAAAGTAATGTAATTTTTTATTTTTTTAATAGAAAATTGTGGTGTACTAAAAAATTAATTTTTTTGATAAACATTATTTTCAAGTAATTCTATATCAAAAAACTTTTTTATATTCGATTTAATAAAAAAAATGTTCATAAAGACTTCAGCATTTGAATTAGTGAGATATTTCAGTACTAAAACCTCTTGCAACGTAGACAGCAAAATTATTTTGCACTCTGGCCTCTTAATTTAATCTCAAACATATCACTCATTTACTTCAATATGCATTATTTGAGTTAATAATCCAGAATATTGTGGCATTTCGTATTTTATCTTGCGTAAAAATTTCATATAAATAGCTTGTACCATCACATCCTGAGATAAGAATATTTTTTCATGTCTTCATTTAATTGTATGTAAATTGAACACTTAAAATGCTTTTTCTGCAAAACTGGTTTTTTTTGAGTTATGAGTTATGAGTTTCATTTGTGTACTAAAAATTAGTTTGTTGAAAAAACCGGTACTAATCACATTTTTATTAAGTTTAATTTTTGTAAAATTAAATTTTGAACTGTACTAATATTAAAATTATGTTCTAAAACCTAGTCAAAATTTGTTCATATGGTGTTCTAATATTTTGCAAGAAAGATCCATTGTGTACTAAAAATTAATTTCGTGCAGTACATACTAGAATAAAATTTTTGTTTTAAAAATATTCTGTTATAAAAATTTTTAAACTCTTTCGCCATAAGAAAAGAATTTCGTACTAAAAAAAGTTTTTGTACTCAAATAAAATTGTTGTTCAAAAATTTTATTTTTGTGATACAATGCCATTTTGTGCACACTTAGCTTTTTCAAATCTGGCATGTTAGAAATCTTGTTTGTACTAAATTTGCTTTCAAACTTTTCACTTACCCTTACTAAAGTTGGTTTACAAAATCGAATGAAAAAAATTTAATTTATATATTTTATTTGTATACAAATTTAAAAGATTTAAATTAAAATAAAATTTGTGTTTGGTTTAAAATATTAATTTCATTTTAACTAATTTATACAAAATAACTTTCAATCACTTATTATTGATTAAAAATATGTAAAAATCTTAAAATTTAATTTTAATTTTTCGTGACTTTCATTTTGACTTTACATGCATGTGCATTAAGTTCATAAAACAGTATTGACAGCAATCACAACAACAACAAAAACAACACGTCAACATGTTATGATGTACTAAAACTATACGTGACTTTACGACCACATGCTGCAGTCCCAAGCATATCTATAAAAATATTAAATTTAAAATAAATAAAAAAATTAATACTGAAATAAACACTTTGGTTAACTCGAAAGCTTAAAGACTTAAGTCCGCAGACAAATGAATGCAAAATAAATAGCACTTTAATTTTATTTTTAAATAGATTTAAAAAAGATTTGCTGCACTAATGTACTCTCTGAAATGATGTATGAAGATACTTATGTATATGGCAAAGTAGGCCATTTATACTCATATTAAAATAGCCATAATGGCTGCGATTAGCTTAAAATATCAACGTTATTGTCTTCACCATCATTTCCGCCATTTTATGGTCGAGCCATTAAATAAACTTCAATTGATTTTCACACAGCGATAAAATGATAATAATCTAGGTATACCAGCAACATACTGTTCAACATATACGGTACGAGTTACCTCAGCTATTTTAATATGCCACCTACTCTAATTTTTTTTGTTCAATTTTTTATATGCAGACTTAGTAATGTTGGCCAGATAACCTCGTTGTTAATGGCGTCCCAGTTGCTGGTCGACAAGAGCTCTTCAACTGAACTAGAGACACAAAGAGGCATCATTAACCGCGCTAAAATCCATGCAACTAAAACTCAATTAGGTTAGAAAGTATATTATACATGGCTTTTGGCTTATTTCGCTGCTTCCTGTTCTCGCACATATTTTGGTCTCTAAAGGAATGCTTTTTGGTGTGTTTGTATGCGTGAGAGAGTAAATGAATACCTTTTAGTTTCTAGGAAGTCTTAAAATATTAAAGACTTTTAAAATTATTATATTGTAAAAGAGTATCCGATTTTATAGTATTTGGAAGAAAAATAAAAGTGTGCTGTAAGAAACGTGTGCGATATAACGTGTTTTTTTTTAGAGGTATAGAGCTTCGAATTGAAATAAAACACAAGAAAATCGTTTTAATGTCCATCAATTTGGCTTTATTGGAAGGATAATTTTATGCCATTAATGTTTAAATATGATTTCGGGCATGTGGCCGCCGCGGCTGGCTCGAATAAAGCCAATTCTACAGGTCCAATTTTCAACCACTTTTTCGAGCATATGGGGCCGTATGTTGGCAATAACGCCACGAATGTTGGCTTCCAAGTCCCCTAACGTTTCTGGTTTGTTGGCGTAGACGAGCGACTTCACATATCCCCAAAGAAAATAATCCAATGGTGTCAAATCACACGATCTTGGTGGCCAATTGACAGGTCCATTCCGCGAAATTATGCGCTCATCGAATGTTTCCTTCAATAAATCGATTGTGACGTGCGCTGTGTGGCATGTAGCGCCGTCTTGTTGGAGCCACAACTCATCCACATTCATGCCATCCAATTCGGGAACAAAATAGTCGGTTATCATGGCTCTATACCTGTCTCCATTAACGGTAACTGACTCTCCAGCATTATTTCCGAAGAAGTATGGCCCAATGACTCCACCAGCCCATAGAGCACACCAAACAGTCAGTTTTTGTGGATGTAATGGCGTCTCAAGGGTCTCATGTGGATTCTCTTCACTCCAAATGCGGCAATTTTGCTTGTTGACGTAGCCATTCAACCAAAAATGAGCCTCATCACTGAACAAAATTTTGCGATGAAAATCAGCATTTTCGGCCCATACACCAAAATCACGACGCATTGCATGGTCTCGCGGCTTTAATTCTTGCACAAGCTGGATCGCAAGCCAAGATCTTTGCGCAAAATCTTCCATAAAGTTGATGGACAAAGCTCCAATTGCTGTGCACGGTGGCGAATCGATTCATTCGGGTCCTCTTCAACACTTTGCTCTACAGCGGCAATTGTTTCTTCGGTGCGCACTGTTCGACGTCTCTGCGGATGCGTATTATCACATAGAGTAAACGTAGTGCGAAAACGATCCATGGTTAACCGAATTAATTGCTCTGATGGACGATTATGTCGACCATAAAATGGACGGAGCTTGCGGTAAACTTCGCGAACTGAACCATTATTTTCGAAATAAATTTGCACGATTTGCAAGCGTTGTTCTTTTGTCAACCTGTTCATGATAAAATGGCAAACCAAACTAAATATTAATCACTTGACAGCTGACAAAATGGCTGCCAGTTAAAAAAGTGATGCCAACTTAAAGTTCTATACCTCAATAAAAAACACCCATTAGTTAACTTTTCGACAAAAAACGTTTATTGTGTAAAAGAAGTATGCTGTGATACAGTCCATTTTTCTATTAGAAGAGTGTTTGTAATACAGTCGATTCTTGTATAAGAAAATTGTTCTGTGCCACAGTCTACTTTTCTATAAGAAAATTGTAGCACAATCGGCTTTTCTATAAGAAAAGTGTGATGTGACACAGTCCGTTTTTCTATAGAAAAGATAGCTGCCATACATTCAAAGTATTTGTAAGAAAGCTGTGCTGTAGCACACTCAACTTTTCTCTAAGAAAAGTGTACTGTGCTAGAGCTAACTTCTCCTTTAAACAAGTATTTATATTAAAAAAATCAAAAAACTCGACTGCGACCAACTTTCTACAGTTAAATATCTTAAATGGTCATTCTAAATGAAAAATCGTAAGAGAAACTTTAAGATGATTTTAAAATAACTATCGAATGACACCCATGTTGACATAGTTCGTCGACTTTATACATTTTCCTATTTACAAAATGGTGTCTGTTGGCCGCCATATTGAATTTTGACAGCTGACATATCCTTAGTAGCACTCTCGGGGTTAAGAAAAATCGATTGACATAAAAATGATCAAAATCGGTTCACGCGTTCGCTTTATATAGTGCCGCAAACGAACACACATACGTACATACATAAGACAAAAGTGTTACGACATAGTCGACTTCTTCAGAAGACAAATGTGCTATCACCAGGGAAACTGCAAATATGCAATTGCATGTTTGTTCTTGTGTGACATACTAATGCGGGACAAGATATTTATCCGTTTCAGAACTTTTGATGAATTTTGGCATCGATTTGTAAGTGCACATTTTTGCATATTTTACCCTTTAAGGGATGTTTTTGCATATATCAGTCTTACATGCATATTTTTAGCATATTTTTAAATTCTTAGAGCATAATTTACGCTTTTAGGGCATATTTTTATACTTTATAGATTTTTTTTTTATTTTAATATGCCTTCAAGCTCATGTGTTTGTCAACATTTTTATTTTTCACCATCTAAATCTCATTTCCAATGTTCCACGTGTATATAAATTTGTCTTATATTTATACAACGCAGTTATTATGGACGTTAGGTTGAGCAAAAATTGGGAAATTCGTTATGCTAGTTGTGACGGACTCTGCCCCGAGTAGACGTCAAAGAAACATTATCAATGTATAAAAAATTACTTACATAGATGTGGTAGACAACGATTTTTATTTGAAAAGCTAGGTCAATACTTTGTTTTTATTGCAATAAAAATCTTATTTATCCCAAATTCAGTTACAAAGTTTTAATTCTGATATCGTGATCTCTTTTGCAATCGAAGTTAAACTTTCACGAGTATCCAAAAAATAATAATTTTTATTATTTGCTTTAGTTAAATTTTTTTGAGTTAGAAATATATTTTCATTTATTTATTTTATTTTTAAGAGCATATTTTGAGTTTTTAGTGCATATTGAATGCGCATAAATCACTTTTTTAAGAGCATATTTCTGGTTTCCCTGGCTATCACGCAGTCGACTTTTCAATAAAAAAAATTTTTCAATGGCACACACGACTTTTTATAAGAAAAATATGCTGTCACAAACTGAATTTTTCTGCAAGACAAGTATGCTATGACATAGCCGACTTTTCTCTGACACATTTGACTCTTTTATAAGAAAAGTGTACTTTCACACAGGCAGACTGTAAAAAAAAAGTCTGCTGTAGTACACACAATTTTTCCATAAGAAAAGTGTGCTATAAAACAGCTGGTTTTTCTATAAGAAACGTGTGCTGCTACACAGCTGACTTTTCTGCAAGAAAAGTGTACTGTCACACACTGTATTGCACAGCAGTCATGCTTTTATAAAAAAAAAAGATTGCTGCTGTGATAAATTTGACTTTTCTAAAGAAAACTAGCTTTGACACACTCGATTTTTTTCTATAAAAAAATTTTGTTTTTTCGCTAAGAAAAGTTGTTAAGCTCTACCAAATACTTTCGCAAGAATCAAAATGCATTTTCCCTATTTGCATTAAGTCTAAAAATATATGAAAATCAAAACTAATAGCTAGTCTTGTGAGTGTATTTAAAAAGTGCTCGACTTTTACTTTCTTCAGAACTACCTGGTGTAAATCAAAGTAATTTTTTTTTTGCTTTTTTTCTGATTACTTGCGACAACTGCAAAGGACGGAACCAATATACTTAATGGCTTGAAATAAATTTAAATTTCGCAAAGTCTTCACAAAAAATAATAGAGTTTAATGGTAAAATATATGGACATATTTTAAAGTGATTGGCACTTTGAGCATGATTGTGATTTAAATAATAGGAATATGTACTTTAAAAGAAAACTTTTGACAGAACTAAACAAACATTAAAACGCATCATTACTTTATTCGTTTTCACTTAAATTCATATTGTACTTTTATTTAAAAATCAAGAATTACTCAATAAGTTTCACTGCTATAAAAATCCTTCCATTTACATTGGCATTGTTAAATTAAAAATAAATAAAGCATAAAAATAACAATCCACCGCGATTCTTGTAAGTTCCTTTACTTAATTGAATGAGATTCTACGAAAAAAAAATATACTTACACTTGTCTGTTTTTGACTGAAAAAGTGTTTGAAGGCGTTGTGAACATCTCGCTTATAATTTCAATGCAAAAAAAAACAAAAAGTTTGTTGGCATTCCCGTTTTTTCCTCTTCTCTTAATTTAGCAACAAAATATTATTTTTTAATCATTTAAAAATAAAAATATTTTTTTTTAATCATTTAAGAGATCAACAAAAAATCTGCATTGAAATTAAATTTAAAAGTCAAACCAACAAATATGTACAAACACAACTACGTACATACAACAAATATTTAAAACTCGTAAAGTAAAATAAAATGAACACAACAGCAACAGCAAACACGTTCTAAATAAACAGTTCAGAACGGGCTGGAAGAGGATGTTCGTGCAGGCTTTGGTACTGATTCATTTCAGTAATCAAACTTAAGACAAACAACAAACAACAGCAGCAGCAGCAACAGAGTAAGAGAATTACATAAATAATAAACACAATCAAAAAGTTTTGAGATTTTATTTTTATACGAGAATAAGTCATTAAATTTCCCTATGAACTCTAAGAATTGGAGATTGGAAATTAATTATCTGATGTTTGACCGAGAACAACAAGTGTGGCTTATGAACAATTCAGCGGCTATTGGTTGTTGTCTTGACTTTTTTTAAGTGCCCATTGATCTTTGACTTTAGCAGACTGCATACGTTTTATACTCGTACATGTTAGCAGCCAGATTTCCTTTTTCATTATCTAGTAGTGGCAGAATTTTCTCAGTTTAAATTGAGCTCGAGAGAATTTCATATCTGCCTCGCATTGTGTTTACCCTCGTACTTTGTTGAACAGAATAAATTTTTCCAAAAAGTACAATGAAAGCATAAAAACAAATCAGCATAAAACAACATATAAAGCCAAAGGCTTCCCTTTCCTGTTAAAAATTATAGTTAAATTTTTAACTTTTTTTGCCATTAGGTTTTAATATCATTTCGCAAAAAAATATATAGAAATACAGATAAATATATGCATGGCTTATAATTGCAATAAACAGTGCAATAGCAAAATTAATAATCGTATAATTTTTGTACGTGCTTGGCAAGATGCAACAAATAAAAAGTGAAAATATTTTTTTTTGTGAAAAAAAAACAGTTATAAGCAGGGCAAGCCAAAAAAAGCACAAAAAAAATTTAAAAAAAGTAAGCTAAAAAGCCCAAAAAACCCTTGGAAAAAGCTCAAAATAAGCAAAATTAGCTAGAAAAAGCATTAACGAAAAACACGAATTAAAATGTATTTTTATAGTTTTTATTCAAATAAATGTTTATTACATATTACAATCATATGTTTTTTTAAATTTTTGAATAGGATAATACCGTAGAATATATAGCAAATATACGTTCAACTTCAGTCGATGTTACCGCTGCATATTTAAAAGCTAACAATTCACATGGGGATAATGTGTCAATATATTCATCTTTTTCTTTTATATTGAAAAATATGTTATTTTTAATCTTAGGTAATGTCTTGAGCCCAACATTTTTATTGAAAACTTTAGAAAACTTTCCAAAAAACACCTTATTTTCTAAAGCCTCAATTTTTTGTTTTACATCTTCTATGACGGACAAACTTTCGAGCAATGTTAGACCTCTGCTTTCTAATTTAACTATGCTTTTGCAAATACATTCAAAATTTCTTTAATGTACGCTAATAGTGTTTTCACACTGACATGGTTTTAATAAAAGTTGGTTTTAACGTTAAAACCAACTGTTAAAACCTGGTTTTACCATACAAATTGTTTTTGTTAAAACCAAATTAAAACCATTTTTGAATTGGTTTTAAGTTGGTTTTATGAAATGCAACCTTGTTTTCGCTATGATAATTTCAGTGCTGCCAAGTTGAAATGACCGACAGAAGCTGATAATGTTATGACAGATAATAACAATAGATGGCGCTTGAAAAATTTTCAACTTAAAAATGGATGCAGCAGCAACAATAATCAAAAAATTATGGAAAAAAAAGAATTTTTTGGAAGGAAAACAACGAAAATATTTTGAATTGAACTGTGGAAAGTGAAAATAGACAATATGACTGACATTCATCTGCCTATAAAAAAGGTATATCTTATAATGTATTTGTGCATTTTTATATTATTAACAATATTTCCAAGCACTTCTTCATTCTGTATACGAAGTTCCATAATTTAAACAAATTTTATTTACAAAATATAAAATAAATTCCATTTTAGAGCGCATTGTGATATATCTCAGTTTTTTATACAAGCAAAAACTGTTGAACAGTATGTCCAACAAGTGTTATTAAAAAGCAGAAAAAATGCAACAACAAATACACAAATTTCGACAGAAGATTTATTTTATTTTGAGCAAAGTTGTTAGACAGCCTGTGAGTTAAAACCTGAATTTAACAAACTTGCAGTGTGAAAGCAAAATCAGCTGTTTATGGTTTTAACTTTCAGTGTGAAAACACTATAAATCAGAATTTATAGTTGGGTTTTCAAATAATAATTTTGCATTGCAAATGGCCTCTGCCTCTTTATAAAACTCGTTTAAAACGTTCTTTATTTCCGTAAAATTATCGCAGTAATAAACAGCAGCTTTTATCCAAGATCCCCATCTGGTCGTACAAGGCTTTGGGGGTTTGCTTATTGTTGGGTACATAGAGTGCAATAAACTGGTACGAGTGGGTGCCCGAAAATGTTCAAATTTTAATTTTTTTTTTTTTTTTTTTTTTTTTTTTTTTTTTTTTTTGATAACAAGTAAATCTGCTTTGAAATATATTACATGTTTACCTTAAGAAAAACGGCTTTGCAATTGCTAACAAATCTGCGATTCTGTGTAACCCATGGGCTAGACATGTTACGTGCAACATCTTTGAATAAAGGATTTTTAATGACCGCATTGCAGATACCATATAAGGGGCTGCATCAGTAACCACAAGCATAACATTTCTGTATTCAATACCTACATCAGTTAAATGTGTACATGTGTGTGTGTTTGTACATACCCTGCAGAAAGTGCGAATAGTGAAATTGTGGTGATTTACTAGTGACGTTGTCAGTAGCACTAGTGACCAAGTGTACCCCAGGCAATGGTATCATCTATTGACATTTAACATTAGCTTGTCATTGAAAATCCACCACTAGACTATATCACTACTAACTTAGTAGTTCTTTCGGGACCACATGGAGACATTGGCACCAAAGATTCACTAGTAAATTTTAGGGGCTGTAGTCTACAATATCGATATATCCAATCTCGTTGTCAATAGTAAAATTATAGTGATTTTCTAGTGACATTGTCAATAGTGCTACTGACTAGGTGTACCCCAGCCAATGCAAATGCCTATTGACAAATAACATAGGGTTGTTATTCAAAATCTATCAGTAGACTTTAGCACTGTTGAGAAGGTAGTTCTTTTACGACCATATGGAGATATTTGAACCGAAGATTCACTCGCAAATTTTAGTGACCCTCGTCTACATATGTGACAGCGCATAGAGAAAGGGACCTAAGGGTAAAAAAAGCAATTTTCACTTTTTTTGATGTGGACAATATCTGAGCATCGAATGAGACCGATCCCATGCCCCAAAAGTGTTCCCTCCCAGAGATATGCGCGTTTTATGATGTGATGGTACACCAAAGATACACGTATTTAAATCTTTAAAATTGCTCTCCTGAACAAAACCGGTTTTTACCCTTTCTATTTTGCGTGTCATATATACATATTTATTTAATATTATTGCACAACATAATAAAAAAGAAAAACAAACTATTGACGCGTTCATTGACAATATCACCAGAAATACACAATAACTGTCGTCTCTAACGTATCTCTACTCGCGCATAAAAGGAAAGTTGTCGACATTTTAACTAGTGCAATTGTCGCTGTAGAAAGAGTATTGACATAGAGACATATGGTTCTAGGTTGACTACAGGGTATGTATGTATATATTTAAATGTTAAATTTAAAAATGAAGCAATTTAAATATATACATATTTACCTTTCGGCCATAATAACTGCAAACTATCGTTGAAAAATGCCGCCATTGAACTACCATTTGCTCGTTCTACATGTGCTAAGTTAAGTAAGTAGGGCTTTTTTTTCGTTTCATCCAATAAACCAAACACAAAATTTGCAACCAAGCGGCTCTCACAGTCAGTAGTTTCATCTAATGACACCCAAATTTTTTTGTTTGCTGCTTTATTTTGGAGCTCTTTGATATATGTTTCATAAAGTGTAGTAATATAGTTTTTTCTTAACATAGTTTCAGAGGGTAAAGAATGATTTGTGAATTTTTTAAAAATCATTGACTTTATGCAAAGGTATATTTGCAGTCAAAAACATTTTGCATAACTCCATATGAAATGGATTTATAATTGGATCATCTGAGTAGCTAGTTAACAATGACTGAGTGCTATTAAAATTTTTCTTCTTTTCAGAAGCTGTTTTATGTTTTGATGTGCCAAAATGTTGTTGAACATTATACATTTTCATCCCACTTATAGTGCAATTACAAATTACACAAAACAAAACAGAATTGTCGGCTTTTAAGAATTTTGTGTCATACGGGTATTGAACTCTTTTTTTGTTTCTTTTGGCATTCTATTGCTAACTTTTAGACTTTAATTTTTTTACAAAACTACAAGCGCTTTACTTTTTTAATATTTTATCGTTGTTTTACAAAAACAAATTCAATGAAAACTGATGAAGTTTTATTTGAATACTCAGGCTTAAGAAAATACATAGTAAGAAAAGGTACAACATATTAACTTATTAACAGAATGACTAAAAACCTTTCTTATTTAAAGAAAATGATTGCCAACTTGCATAATAAGCAAATATAAGCAAGGTGTATCACATAAAGCATTTCTCATAAAAAACTAAGGAAATAAGCAAAAAAAGTTTTCAAAGCAAACTGCTTTAAAAACGTGCCCTGGTTATAAGTAGAGATGTGCAAATGTCGTGATTTTATCGTGTCACGTGTGAGTCACGCGTGATTCACGTGATTCGTGATCAAATATTATAACCAATCACGCGTGAGTGCGTGAGTGTGATTGAAAAAAATTTACTCGTGCGTGATCGTGCGTGAGCTTTTTTTAATAACCACGCACGAATTCTCACGCTCTCACGAGATAACATTCCTGCATAGGTACATATGTAACTGTATTCAATCATTTGAAATAAATTATTTTATAATAATAAATGTATATATGTATGTATAGTAATATGTATGGTACTATGAGCTTACAAACATAATGAATACCCCCAAACAAAATGTTTCGACTTTCGGCACCTGCGTTTGTTAAGGCTACTTCAAGTTGATATTTCCAAAATGTGTATTTTGTAGCTCAAATATTTTTCTTAATATAGCACATATTGATTCATGTTACTGAAAATTAAAATGAAGCTAGAAGTGCTAGCTCTTATCTTAAATTTATTATTTCTGTCATGTGATGGAAAATATCACTAAATTATCCAACTGATTTGAAATACATAGCAAAATCCATAAAAAAAATATTAAAATAAATACAATTAACAAAAATGTTTTAGTGATGTACATTCAAACGAAACGAATCGAAAAAAGCTGGATATTCAAATACTCATTTCGTTCGAATAAAATAAATTGAGATAATTTTTCTATGTTGATCATATTTTTTTTACTTTTACTTCATAAAAATGTTTATCTGTTTTGCTTCCATGTCAGAAGCTTAAATTTTATAAATTAGGTTGCTTAACTTTAAGGTAATAAAAATGTATTTAATAAAATAAAAAATTAGTTGAATACTCGAATGAAATTTTATTCGATGTTGTACATCATAAGCTATGAAATAGTTGTTGAACACGGTGGTGTTACCAGAATTTATTATTGAATCACAAAGTAATTAAAGTTGTCTTTTGAATACAATTTCTTAACAAAGCAATGTTAGTCTTAAAGTGCTTGGTAACTACTATGAACTTTAAAGCTCAAGTAAAATATTTCTTTGAATTAGGGTGTAAAACTTTGATTTTTGAGTACATAAGTAAAAGTCTGTGAAATTTTTTTTTAAATAAATATGTATGTATATGTTGATAAAAAAAAAAAAGGATTGTAACAAATATTAAAAAACGTGATATTGTGCAAATTATTTCGACAATAGCAGCAACATAACGGTGAAGCGGTACTCTGCTATAAAAGCAAAAAGAAGTCGTACCTACATGTCGTTACGAATCCGTACCGACTTATTGTAACGAATTCGTACCGACATATCGTTACGAAGTCATGTCAACCATTTCATACAAAAATTGTAACAATTTCGGTAATATTTCGGTTCCGAAATCGGAAGATTTTGTCAACTAATCGTTACGAATTCTTTACGAATTCGGAGCATTTTGTTTGATGGGTACATACACCTTTGTAAGTATGTATATATGTTTCTTAGATACCCTATAGGAAGTATCAATTGAGAAACACTACTGATGCTACAGTGCCTTTGTCAACAATACTACTGACGAATTGTACCGCAGAAAATGTTTTTTGCGTTAGGGGTCGTCCATATATTACGTAACGCTGTAAGGGGAGGGGTGGGGTTCGAGTTTTGTTATGATTTGTTATGGTGGGGTTGGGGGAGTCTTTGAAAATGTTACGTAACAGAAAAATTTTAGTAATTTGTATGTTTTTTCATTTAATATGCTTTTCTCATTTATCTGATTATCATTTATTTAATTCATCATACGTCTTACCTTCACATTTATATTATGTATGTATACATACATACATGTGCGGAATGTCAATTTTTGATTTACGAGAATTCGAATTCGAATATTTAAAATGATATCCGCGAATACGAATATTAAAAACGACATTAAATTAACTTTGCTTTATTTTAATTTACATTGTAAATTTTACAAAAACACGAGCATACATGTATGCATAGATATGTATATAATATATACTTATGTACATAGATATGTATGTATATAATATCCCAGCAAAAAATTTCAAAAAAGGTATTCGAGTTTGGAATTAAGCATTTTTGGTGGAAGCACTTCCCTACTGGATTACCAACTTAATGATTTTAGCAAGGCGTGAGACTAAAATAATCGATTCTTGAGAAGTATTTACAATTGTTTTATTTGTCAACATTTCACGTAATCTATTTCGTCTAAAAAAATCATTCTCTTCATTTAGCAGCTTGCACGTCATTTTTTTTTAAATTTTAGGTAATGTGATTTGTAAGCGAGTAATGAAAATTGGCAATCAGAAAAGTAAGTCATTATATGGCAAGTAGTTCTAATGATAATGTGTAATTTTTTGCTGGGATATACATATTATGTATATGTAAGAACATATTTTTCAACCCCAAAAACATGAAAAGTACATTTATTATACATATACTTTTTCGTGAGCGTGCGTGATCGTGATAAGTTGTAAACCACTCGTGCGTGATTAAAAATATTTTATTCGTGAGCGTGCGTGATCGTGAAAATTTTCAAAATCATTCGTGCGTGAAAGTGCGTGAGTAAAATATTTTTCTACGTGAGCGTGCGTGTCGTGAGTCAGAAAACACTCACGTGCACATCTCTAGTTATAAGCTATTGAGCAGTGAACTAAGATAAAATAACGTGGTTTTGTATATTTATAACAAATCTATAATTAACTGTTGTAAACATATTTTTGTTTTTTTTTTCATTTCGATGCCTTATATTTTTTATACTTATCTCTACTATTGGAGAAAATATTTTGCTTAATGATAGGACATTTACGTTAGCTCAAAATCCAGTACTTATGAGAATTTGAGTTAAATCTAGCTGCTTTTGACAAGATTTCCTATACAAAATGAAGTCTAATTTGCCAGTAGATTTGTGGGAAATCTATTAAAAATATAATATATATTTATTTTATTTTTACTACCCTGTGCAATATACTATTATAAAAGATGATTGAATTAGCTACGGTCTGTTTAAAACGGTGTGTGAATTGACTAAATAGCAGTCGTTTGGTTGTAATTTTGAAATTTTTTTTGTTTTTGATAAAAAAAAAAGTATTATTTATGTCAAAAAAAACCTGGTGTAAACGGTATAGATTTTTCTATAGATTTTAATTAAAATCTGCTAAATTTTGTGCAGGTGCAAATGCCGTATAAAAAGTATTACATAAATTTTTATAAAAATGTTAACAACATTTTTATAGAAAATTTACACCTGCACAAAATTTAGCAGATTTGAATTAAAATCTTCATGAAAATCTATACTGTTTTTACCAAAACTTGTTTTTGTCATGTCGTTACTGGTTTAACGCACAGTATATTAAGAATACATTATTACTCTGGAAAACCAGTAACCAGCCAACGATTTATCAATATTTGTTATCTAAAACAAAACCCATTAACTGAAAATTTTCCAAAACTACCAATAAAACAACTGCAATGTAGCGAATTCACACACCTTTGACTTTTTAGTACAAAATTTTAAATTTTAAAAACAATAGTTGCATCACTAAGGGCCATTATTACAACTTAAAGATAGTTAAAAGTAGGATTTTATCGGACGTATAAAAACTTTATCATTTGCAAAATTTTACTTTAACCTAAAGTGAGCGATAAATTACAGGCAAGTTTATCCTACCTGGCAAGTTAAATCCAATTTGCAATAATGGAAAGCTTTTTATACGTCCGACAAAATCCTACTTTTAACTATCTTTAAGTTGTAATAATGGCCCTAAGTTTTATTAGATTTTAAGTAGATTTCGACAAAATCTAATGATAAAGTATATTTTCTTTCGTATGGGAAATCTACTAGGTTTTACACGAAATCTCGTAAATAGTAGATTTTGCTCATATGTAAAAGCTCTATTATAAACAATTCCTTGCTGATAATTTTGAAGAGTTTTCTTCTTAAATAATTTATACAATCGACAATTTTTTAATAAACATTGTTATGCAGAATTGAAAAAATGCACATAAAAACACCTTCTAAGCTGTTATAATAATTCTTATAGGGCATTGAAATTTTTCCAAAATCTAGTACTCGGAAGATTTTCATCTGAATTTAGTTGTTTTTTGCTAGACTTCCCTCACAAAACAAAATTTACTTTGTCAGCAGAGTTGTACGAAAGCTACTCAAAATCTAATATTTGAATTTTTTTTTTGCTATCCTGTATAACATACATACATAAAAGGTGAGTGAATTAGCTATGTTATCCAAAATATTGTATTGAAGGTGTTTGAATGAGCTAAGTTGGCACTTTTTGGGTTGTAGTTTAAGATTAAAGTGTATACAAAAAAAAAAAAAAAATTCAAAAAAGCTTACTGCAAACGATATAGATTTCGACAAAAATTTCAAATCAAATATGCTAGATTTCCAGTTAGTGTAAATGCAGTAATAGTCATGAGTCCATTCTCTCATTTTTTCTTAACGTTCACCATCTGACAAATATAAGAAATATGAAGTTTTCGGTATAATTGTGCTACCGTATTAATTTAATATTTCCCCTTTGTTTCCGGTTTGAAACTTTTATTAAAAATAAATTTCAATGCAATTTAAAATTTAGAGAAAGAGCATACTGATTATAAATATTTTATGGTATTGAAAAGCATTGAAGTGTTTTGTTACTAAATTATCTTGAACCTATGTTAATTCTGTGAACTAATCTTGCCAAAGGAGCCGATCGTTTATTTAAGCCATTTTAATGAAAAGGACATTACAATCAACGAGAAACGAAGCAAGTAGATTAAACAAAAAAATCCTTATTTTTCAGAACAAAGAGAGAATGGAAGTACCTTACATATTTATATCATGGTATTAATTATAACAAATACACCATATGTGAATTTTTTTTTCTAGTATTTTGTGTAGGAATAGAAACTTAAGAAATCCTTAACAGCTTTAATAAATCAAGTTTTTTAAACACTTTGATACACCTACTGCTTGTGTTAATTTCTTTAGCTTTTCTCTATATCAAATTCCTTTTTATAAACATATACTTCGTTGGAATTTTTATATATATAATTATTTATTTTTTTTGTGCTTAAGACTGATATTTTTAGCATCACAGCTACTATTGTTGCTATTTTTATTGCTGGTGTTCTTAGTACAGCTGAACCTGTCACTGCTGTTCATAATGGTTGAGTGCATTTACTGCATTGTTTATGGTAAAAATGCGAACAATAACATTAACAAAAACATGCAGGACAAAGGCATTGTTCTGGTCTAGATATATGGAGACGAGCAAGTACACACATTAGAGCATCCAAAATCAATTAATTATTATTCGATTAATCGAGAAATTTTTTGCTATTATTTGATTGAATGGAAAAAATTGGATTAACGAATAGAAAGAAAAACTAATGTCAATTAACCTATTATCCGAATGATATTAATTTCTTAATACATTCTTCTGTTAGTATAAAAAAATAAAGTACGACTTTACCATACATTAAATTCCTGCACAATACCACTTATAAAAACTTTTAAGACATAAGAGATTTTTCAAATGCTTTACTACAGCAAAATCTTCTAAAAGGAACGCTAAACAACACTGTTGGCAAGACACTTGTTTCAGTTATTGCGGTGTAGGAGTAAAGAAGACAATGCTTCATACATAAGTTGTGTGTATGCTCTTATATTTTTCTGCGCACATACAAATGCACACATGCATTGACATTACTTGTGTGAGCTTGCTTTAAAAAAAATCGCTAAAACTCATAATAGCTTACCATCTACATCTTACACACACACACACACACATACACATACACTCAAATGTGCAATATGCAAAATAACAACCACGTTTCAACACTACTTCTTTTGATTGTTTGTAATGAACAAGAAGTCTTCGCGACATCATTTGTTAACACTCATATACACGAACACCAATGCATCCATCTTGCTTCTCTTATTATATGACCGCATTTATTATTGGTTTAGTATATGTATTATACACGAGAATACATTTGAAAAAACAAGACGTGTTTACATTTCAAGACTGCTTACGCAGGTCTCTACTATACATATAAGTAGTACTATAACAAATTTAAACTTCATACATATAGTTATAATCGAATATCTTGCATGATGTAAACGGTAAAATCTTTCGGATCTTGGCGATTTTTTTAATTTTGACATTTTTTCGTTTTGGCGGTTTTTTTCAGTTTTTGCCGATTTATTTTGGTTTTAACATTTTATGTTTCAGTCTTTTTTTATATTTGAGATATTTCCGGTTTTTTGCAATTTATTTTATTTTTAGCGATTTTTTTAGTCCTGGCGATTTTCGGTTTTTGGCTATTTATTTTAGTTTTTGTAGCTTTGGCGATTTATTTTTTGCTATTTTTTCGTTTTTTTGGGAATTTATTTTAGTTTTACCGATTTTTTTAATTTCGGCGCTTTTTCGTGTTGGCGATTTTTTGCGGTTTTAAGCGATTTATTTTTATTTTATAGATGTTTTTAGTTTTGGCGCTTTTTTCGTTGTGGCTATTTTTTCAGTTTTTGGGCGATTTATATTAATTTTATAGATTAATTTGAAATTTATTTGCTGGTGGTTCAGCGTTGTCTATATATTTCATTGTTGCTGTAACAAATCATCAGTAGACTTCAACCACACAATCAATCTTTTCTGAAAAAAGTCGGGGGTTTTTAAAATTTTTAATTTTTGTTATGTATAAATATGTTGTACAGGTTAGTAAGAAATAAATAAAAATATTAGATTTTGAGTAGATTTCCTATAAATCTACTGACAAATAAAATTTAATTTTTTTATGAGGAATCTAGCAAAAAGCAATGGGGAGGGGACTTAGCTCAAAATCTCACAAGTACTAGATTGCAAAGCATTGTAAATGCCCTATTAAATTAATTTCTATATTTTAAAAGCATGGCAATTATATTTTAACTAAATTAATAGTCATTGGCTTGTGGCAAAAATTAAATCAATATACTTAATAGTAACAAACCAAAAAAGTTTGTCTTAAGTAAAGGGTCCGCCATCTAACATTTTTTTTTTTAACTTGTGCTTATTTCGTGAATGGTAACACTTAGCTCATGTCTGATTTGACAGATAATTAGTTTTATGCTTCCGCTGAACGAGCCAACTGACCATCCAATGCGTCTTCGCTTCGCTAAGTGGGCCTGCGATCGACTTACAGAAGATGCCGATTTTGCCAAAAAAATCATCTTTTCAGATGAAGCTCATTTTGATCTTGGCGTGAAAACCCGCACGCATACATTGAAAAGCCGACGCACCCAAAACGAGTCACTCTTTGGTGCGTATTTTGGTCCAGAGGCATAATTGGCCCATTGAGCAAGGAGTGGCCGTTACAGTCAATGGCGATCGTTATCGGGCCATGTTGAACGAATTTTTGCTCAAAAAAATTGAAGAGGAGGATATTTTCAACATTTGGTTTCAACAGGGCGGCGCTACGTGCCACACAGCCGAAGCTTCAGTAGTTTTTTTTTATAGCATTTTCAAAAAAAAAGTTATCTGGCGGACCCTTTAGAACAAAAATAAGCAAATTAACTAACATGTGTATAATTAGTAAAGAACAAACGACAATGGTAAGACTGTTGTAAATTTAGAGATGGTATGGTGAGCTTTCATTACAAAACATCTTTCGGCAAATTGAAATACGATGAATCAAAACGATTCACATATTCCATTTGAAAAAAAGTTTCGTATATAAAGCAGAAATCTACATCACCTGACACCACACACAGTGGACCAAACACAGAAGACCGCTGATGATGAAGGTTTAGTGGCCTTCGAAAACGGCTAGCTGTTCCGTTCAACTATGTGTTGTCAGAATATTTACAACTAACTTTGGTGTTATTTGTTCATTAATAATTATCACATGTAATTTGGCTTAAAAAGGCGATACGAACTTTAGCCTGTTCAAATCATAAATATAGAAACAAATGAAGTTCGAAAAATAATCATTAAATTAACTAAAATAATATTTTTATTTTTTATTATCAAAGACAATAACAATTTTTGAAGAAAATAATTTATAGAATTCAAACACAAGAACTCAAAAGTATTTTCAAACAAAACGTCCTAAATCTTCGTACTGAATTTGGGCATAACTCTAAAAGTTTTAAGTGTCTATATACAGGGTGGGCCAAAAGAAACCAAGGGTGTAAAAGTTTAATAACTTTTTTTGTTTATTAACTTTTTTTTATTTTTTCTTTCAGATTATATAATATACAAAATGGAAATTTTTTTACACTAAGTATGAAAAATGATGTCTCTTAAATGACCACCGTTTTCAGATTCGCACTGATGGGCTCTATTTAGAGCATTTTCCATAACATCTTTCAAAACTTGTGGCTGTAGCGTTCGAATTTCTGCAACAATGTTTGCCTTGAGTTCAAGGATTGTCTCTGGCTTGTTCACATACACTCGCTCCTTCAAAAAACCCCAAAGAAAATAGTCGGGTGCTGTCAAATCTGGCGATCGCGCTGGCCAAATAATTTCCAAATTTCGAGAAATTATTCGCTCTTGAAATTTAACTGCAAAATTTAGACGTTGCCGATAATCTGTGGGTTTTAATTCTTGGACCAATTGCACCTTATAAGGGTATAACTGTAAATCTTTTTTTAAAATGCGCCGTAGTGACGTACGAGACATTTCTAGCTGAGCAGAACGCCTTCTGCCAGATGTTTCTGGTGCTTCGTTAACACTTTGCTGTACTCGTTCAATATTTTACGCAGTGCGACTTAAACGTGGTCTACCGGTTCGAGGCAAATCTCTTACGCTGCCATGTTGGTGATGACGATTAACTAAGCAACGAATCATCGCTTCAGAGGGCGAAATTCTGACGTTAAAACGTCGACGATATGCTCCTTGCGTTAAAATAATTGATCTCTGGTTTAAATAATAAAATTCTATTGTTCTGGTTCTCTGTTCAGTTGTGAACCTCTCCATTATAAATTCTCCAAGTGTTGTCTATATAATCTGAAAGAAAAAATAAAAAAAAAATTAATAAACAAAAAAGTTATTAAACTTTTACACCCCTTGGTTTCTTTTGGCCCACCTTGTATAATTGTCTATATATAACATTAGGATTTTAACATTTGTCGTTGTTGGCTTTAGAACACCCTATAATCGTTTACTGTCATATAGATATTTGTTGTTATTGTAGCGACTACAGTTTAAAATAATCTGTGAAATTTTCTCGAGAAAATGGCCTGTGACAGACAGACAGACGGACTCTTAAATAAGTCGTTACTTTATTACCTATTTCTCAATTAAATTTTGCTCTATAATTTTTTTTAATTTGAAATTACTTGAGTTATTTGAGTTATTGAAGTAATTCGAATTATCCAAATGATTTAAGACCTTTACTCGATTAATCGAGGAATATTGGAATCCCAAACTCGATTAATTCCTTACTCAAACATTATTAAAAGTCAAATAATTGAATACCCTAATACATACTTAATAAAAATAAAATAACATATACACATTATTCTCGCTGTCATACCTACACATTTTCCAACTTAATTTAATTAAGCAGGTGAAAAAAGAACTGAAAAGAGAACTATTTCAAGAGCTTTAAAGGAAATACTTTTATTTAATATTTTCTATTTAACTTGCTTATAAAATGAAATGAATACAGGTACTCCTGCGTGAAATGTGCTAACTCATTTTGTCAAGATGGCAAAATTTCACCAAGTTTAATATTTTCATCCAATTCAAAAAACCCAAAAGTATGTAAGCATATAGTTACAATGTATGTATGTTTATGTCTATTATACATATTTGAATTACGTGTTACTATTGTATTTATTTAAGTGTTGCACTTTAAATTCTTCCTTTGCCCAACAACAAAGGAAAACAAGACACTTTTAAACTATTGTTCCATTGAGTCACATGATGGGCCGGTCGGTAGTGTCACATCTAGCAGCAGTAACAAACTAAGGAAACAGCAAGTGAAAAAAACAATGCGAAGCTAAAGCAACAACAAACAAAAATTACAATCAGTTGGGCAAATATAAGACACGTGCTTAGCATATTTAACATGTTAAAAAAATCGTTCGTGCAAACATTTACAATAAATTACAAATATGCCACAAATGTGACAACGTAAATAGAATTAAAACAAACGAAAATATAAGAAGGCACACTTTGAATGTCTTGTTGCCACTTACCAGTTTGTTTAAATGTAAAAGTTTTTGGCTAATATATATATATATAATATATATATAAATCTATGGAGTATTTTTTTCTATGCTTTTATGTTAATAAGCTCATAAGAATAATGACATCATAAATATTAATAATAGATATCTAACATTTTTGGTGTGATTTTATCCCTTTTAAAAATTATAAACAAGCTAGAATGTTTTAAAAATATATAAAAATTATATTAAAATTTTTATAAGGCATTTACACCTGCACAAAATTAAGCAGATTTTAATTTAAATCTTTATGAAAGTGTATACCATTTACACCAAGTTTTTTAGGGTTCCGTACACCCAAGGTGAAAAGGAACCCTATTGTTTTCGCTACACTGTCCGTCTGTCCGTCTGTCCGTCACACGGTATTTTCTCAGGAACCGTAAGAGCTACCTGAAATTTGGACAGAGTATGCAGGACCTTGACCGTTACAACAACAAATATGTACATGAGAATTAAAAATTAAAGCGTGTTCCAAAACGAGCAACGAAAGAATGTTAAAATCCCATGTAATATACATACAATTGTATGAACATACATATGTATATTGAAACTTGAAATTTGTAAAATTAGTGTATTTTTACACAGCCTACAACAATTAACACTAAAATTTAAAAAAAATTAAATTAAAGGGTGGTCCATCAGTTAATGCAATTTTGACTATGTAATTTTGACAATTTGCTATATCTTGGAAACCGTAAGGGGCAAACACTTGAAATTTTCAAAAACGGTAAAACTAAAATAAACGAAAATTATAAAATCGCCAAAACGAAAAAAACGCCAAAATTAAAAAAAAATTCTAACACTAAAATAAATCGCCAAATTCAAAAAAATCGCCAAAATGAAAAAAAACGCTAAAATGAAAAAAACGCCAAAAATCTAAAAAAAATCGCCAAACGCGAAAATGAAAAATGAAAAAATCGCCAAAAATAAAAAAAATCGCCAAAATGAAGAAAACACCAAAAACCGAAAAAAATCGCCAAAACAAGAAAATAAAGTGTCGAAACTACAAAAAGAGCCAAAACTTAAACAAATCGCCATAACTGAAAAAACGCAAAAAACGCCAAAACAAAAAAACCGAAAAGACCCCAAAAACGAAAAAAAAAATGCCAAAACTATATATTATATAGCATGAAGTTTGTATTAAATTACATATCTAGTGTTCGTACGGAACCCTTCGTGCGCGAGTCAGAGTCGCACTTTACTGAATTTATTTTTACATTTATTTAGATTTTTTTATCCAAAACAAAACACCTGAAGTGAAATTTGTCCAAAACTACAACTAAAAAGCTCCAATAAAGCCAGTTCTCACTCAAAGTTATACTAGATTTTAAGTAGATTTTGACAAAATCTAATGACGAAGTACATAATGTTTTGTGTGAAAAATCAACTTAATTTTGTTCGAAATCTCGTAAAAAGACATTTACACCAACACAAAACTAAGCAGATTTTAGTTAAACTCTTTACCGTTTACACCAATTTTTTTGATATTTATCAAAATTTTTTTATCCAAAACAAAAACTTTTAATAGGGCATTTACACCTGCACAAAATCTAGTAGATTTTAATGAAAATCTTTATGACAATCTATACCGTTTACACCATGTTTTTTGACACTTACCAAGACTTTGTTATCCAAAACAAAACCCATTAACCGAAAAATTTCCAAAACTACAACCAAACAACTGCAATGTAGCCAATTCACACACCTTTGTAGCTAATTCAATCATCTTTTATATGAATATGTTGTACAGGGTAGTAAAAATAAAATAAAAGTATTAGATTTTGAGTAGATTGCCTACAAATCTACTCACAAACTAGATTTTGTTTTGTATAGAAAATCAAGTAAAAAGCAGTTAGATTAAGCTCGAAATCTCGTGAGTACTAGATTTTGATATAATGTAAATCATTATAACTAAAAAATTTCTAAAACTACAGCCCAATAACTGCAAAGTTTCTTATTCACACACCTTTTTAAGCAGACCGTAGCTTATTCATTCACATTTTTTTAGTATATGTTGTACAGGGTGTAAAAATAAAATAGAAATATTAGACTTTGAGTAGATTTCGTTTTGTATGGGAAATCAGGTAAAAAAAGACAGATAGATTTAGTTCGAAATACTAGATTTCGAGACATCATTCCTACAAAATTTCACAAAAATCGGAAGCGAAAATATTCAAAATGTTACTTTTGTTACTTGGTTATAAATGCTTTTAGCCAACGAAAAGCTTGAATTTTGATGCCTCTCGGCGGTAGGTTTTGATTTTAGACCCATAGTTTCTTACGTTAATATTCTTAGAATTTTGTGTAGATTTCATTTTTGCTAGATGGCTGTCTAATATACATATTTAGATAAGCAAATATTTTTTTAACATCTTTTCGTATTGTTAAAGTTCTTGGCAAAATAAAATTTTTTCTTAAAAAATTATATAAAAAAATATTTTTTAATTTTTTTTTTTTTTTAATTTATTTCATTTTATGCACAATACTTATTTAACATATATTGTTAAAGTTTTTTGACAAATAAAATGTTTTTTCGTTTAATTTTCTTTAAATCTATTTTATTCCACTTGTATTCGTAAACTTCATGCAAGATAATTTTAAAATTTATTTATTCATTCATTAAGTTTTGTTGTGGTGACATCATGTCATAATCATGTGTACAAGAAGAATGTGAGAAATTGCAAGTCATTTTCAACTTTTCCCATTCATTTTCCATAAATTAATTTTGAAGTTTTTTATTTAAGAAAAGTTTTGAATTTAATTTTTCTCTTATTCTCTCTTCTTTAAGTTTGTTTTGAAATACGTTTACGTTTTTATTGCTGTCATCATTTATTTACATGTGTATATATTTTTATTTATTTTTTTGTTTAACATTTAATGTACATTGTACGTCAATAGACTTTAATTGTGTATCCTGAAATGTGAATAGCTGACAATTTCGTAAATACCCAGCAAAAAATTCCAAAAAATGTAATCGGGTTTGGAATTAAGCACATTTGGTAGAAGCTGTTCCTTACTGGATTACCAACTTAATGATTTTAACAAGGCGTGAGACTAAAATAATCGATTCTTGACAAGTGCTTACTTTTTTATTTCGCAACATGTTCACGTAATCTATTGAATTTATAAGAATCATTATTCTCATTTATCAAATTGCACATAATTTTTTGGAATTTTATGTAATGTGATTTGTAAGCGAGTAATGAAATTTGGTAATCAGAAAAGTAAGTCATTATATGGCAAATAGTTCTGATGGTAATGTGTAATTTCTTGCTGCGTAATTATAAATGCATATACATATGTATATATTATACTTGTGATAGAAGTATGTACATGGGCTTGAGGGCCAACTTTGAGGGGCGGACACACCCCCTAAAATACAGCTTATCACCATGAAACTTTTTACTTTTTCTTAAATAAAACTGAACCGATTTGGAGGAAGAGACTATAAGAAATAATAAACAAAAATTCTCCATACAACTAACAGCCACGCTAATGTATATTTGCGTCACGTATCAAGTATTTAAAATTTGTTTTTCTTGTTTTGGCTGCTTAATTTACAAAAACGGCTCATACTACATTATTTTTCATACTCAACTTTTGATCTTGTGTGTGAGAAAGAGAAATGAGTTAAAGCAATATCTACCTTTTGCATAGCTGTCTTGTTCTTCTTCTCATTATTTAATACGGCCTTATTTATAAAAATTATTAAGGCTTTATAAAGGGGGTTTAAGGCAGCTTTCCATCGCAAAATTAATTATGGTTTCTGAGATATTTAGCACTCAGTTTGCTCCATTTCAACTATTAGATTCAGTAAGTATTGTTTTGCTGTAGACGCCACTGTTTGGCTATTACGTCAAATTGTTCAAACAAAAACGTATAAAATATATTTAACTCTTGTGTTGCTTCATTTCTGTAATGTTATGAACCCAATTCGAATTCAATCTACTCCAAATTTTCGCCTTCCTATGTATATATTTCTAACCCATGGATACCAAGTTATGCATATATTAACTGCTCCAAAAATTACTTGCATAGTATGAAAAAAAATTTGGATTGTGTACTTGAAATAAAAATTAATGCAAAAATCTATATCAAGTCTTGAAATTAATAAAAGTCTCTTAATCTCAAAAAGGCAGAAATTTTGAAGAAATCACACCTATCGCGAAAATCTTAAAAATTCGCAATGTTGAAAACAAGCCCAAAACTATAATTGAGTCATTAACTCGGGATAAAGGGCAAAACATTATGAAGATTCAAAATAATTTAATTTTTTTTAAATTTTAAACCCCTAAATAAAAACAAATAAATAAACCCAAAAACTTTGGAAAAATTATATCTTTCGTAAAAAAAAACAGAAATTCGCGAAAAATTGCAAAATTTTAAATTTTAAATTTTTATTTAAAATCGCTAAAACTATAAAGAATGCTAAAATTTCCATAAGAACGCGAAAATGGAGAAAATTCGCGAAAACTTGCCAACAGCAGCATATGTAAAAGCAAGTCTAATATTGTTAAATATTAACTGAATAATTTTTTTTTATTCGAATAATTTTGTGCGAATAATTTTTTTTCGATTACTCAGTTTTTTTTTAATGAACAAACACAACCCGCAAAGCGATTATCTTATCTGCGGAAAACACACAGAGGGTCTATGGTGGAAATAGAACCACTACCTCTGGACTGTGAGGCTAGCGTCGCTACCACTCAGCCAAGAAGAATACTTATAAAAACTCGCTTTTATCGCGAACATTACAAAAATTCGCGAGAACTTCTAAAATCGGAAACAAGCTTTAGAGTTTATTAAAAATCGAAATCGCCAAAGCTGTTCACAAAAATTTACACATTTCTTTTAAAAAGGTGTCGAAAGCAATAGTGAAAATACAAAAAAAATTCTCTCGGGTATACTTTGAGAAAACTTCATGTACACCTTCTTTGTCGTTTTTCTCCATTTCGACTTTTTGCCATCTGCGGGCCATCCAAACCAATAATGAGCTGACGATATGATGTTCAAAAACGTGTTACAATGTATTTGATTTTCTAAAAATAGTTTGAGTATTGTACCAAATAAGCTAACTTATTTATAGTTTTTCGATATTTAATAAAAATTTCATTCATATTACCAAAAAGTTATCGAAATACGCTAAATAATTTCATATGTTTATAATAAGACTCAAATAAATGTATTATGATTATGCTTTTATTTTCAATTTCAAACACTTTTATTGGTACCCAAGACTTGCTAAGAATTTCTGCTACTCTTTGTCTTTTCCATGTTACTTCATTTAACTCATCTCCAAGTCTTACCTTCAAAATACATATATTAACTTTTAAGCTGCTTTATTTGAAAATCTCATTGAAATATGCAAAAACTTAACCTTCAATCACACATATGGCATTTTGTGATAAATATAGCAAAAATAACAGTGAAAACTAGTAGCAACGCTTGTCATTTTCGATATTTTTTGTTGTGTGGCATTACCAAACAAACTGTTTACGTATCTGATGTAAACAGTTGTGAGAATAAGTTGGCTGCATTGCAAACACAAAAAGAAAATGTCAGCGTGTTGACATTTTGACATTGAGAAAATACCGAAAGAATTTTAAATGTGTGCTGGTATAAAAATTTTAAATTTTGGAAAACGAAAAAGAAAGTTGAAAAGCATAGGAGAGTGTGGTGAAATTCAAGCGCCCTGGACGCATGACATGATGACACAGATAATTCAGCTTTGGAGGTTCATGAGGCTGTATAGAAACATACATATGTATGTATGTATGTGTATATAGCACTTATAGGGTAGAAATGCAAAAAAGTTCAGAAATTTCGGTGGAGTTAGGTCTTCATGCACATGCAGTTTTTAAACCAACTGGCAATCTGCTTCCGTAAACTGGAATGCAGAGTGCAATAGAATCCTTTGGTGGCACGCATATTAAGCCGTGGTCTTTTCCACTTTCTTTGCAGTTTTTTAGATTTTCTTAATTTTTTTCTTATTATTGATAAACTAATTTGAAAATTTATTTGCTGGTGGTTCAGCGTTGTCTATATATTTCATTGTTGCTGTAACAAATCATCAGTAGACTTCAACCACACATTTTGAATAGTCACAAACCTCTTATCTTATGCACAAACTTTCAAGAACTATTTGAGAATTCACAAATAATAATATTTTTGAAAATCACAAAAGAAAAATAAGCGTAGTAGGCTTTGATACTAATACTGATGATTTGTTACAGCAACAATGAAATATATAGACAACGCTGAACCACCAGCAAATAATTTTCAAATTAAAATAAACTTCTGACAATATGTCGAAAAATAAATTTTTTAAATTATTGATAAACACGCGGTAGCACTAGCCAATTTAATAATATTGCGATTATCGATTTCTATAAATATTAATTAACAAACAATACGAAAATCAAATTAATTAAATCAATTATAAATCAAACGACATTAAATGTAATTATGTCAAAATTAGTTCTTGATGTAGACAATGGTACCGTATTGCCATTATTTAGGGATGGGACTCTTTTCTGTCACAAAGACACAACAAAATTGTGTGTCATCGAAAAATTCGATGGGAACGGCACTGCACACATATGAAAATGTCACCACAAAATGACAACATTTGAAATGCCCAATGTAAACTCGGCATAATACTATTGGCTAGCTTATCAACAAACAGACAAAATATTTCAGCAGATTACCATTTTATGAAGTATAATTTAAAAAAAAATCTAAATAAAAAGAACCTTGAAATTATATTATTTCATCACTAAATATTCGTATTTATTTAGAAAAGTTACAACCATCTACTTAAACCACTAAAAGTTAATCTGGCTCGTTGGTTGTGCTGGCCAAAAAATTTACCTCCTTTGAATTAAAACTTTTTTTTCCTCCCACAAAATATTTTAAAATTATTAAATGCACTGACTGCTCTGTTGTTGTCATGAATGTTTGATTTTATAATTTCATCGCATTTGGACAACATCAGAAACCACTTACGGTGTTTGAATTTAGTTAAGGTTGCCAATTCAATATTTGTACAGAGGACACTTGTAATAAAGCAAAAAGCAAAAAGAAACTAAATATAAAATAGTAATAGTTTAACCATGCAGTTTGAAACTTTATAATAAGGCCAAGGATTTTCTTTTATTACTGACTGCTTTTTTATTTAAACTACCTTCGTTTTAATCACGACAACTACTCAGGGCTTTTAAAAATAAATACATGGCTATGTATGTATGTATGTATGTATGTATGTATGTATGTATGAGCGTGATTCGAAAATAATAAAGCCAATAATGAAAGCGAGGAAGGCAAATATACAAACGCGCTGCAAAGATATTTAAAATATATTTACGTTTTTACTGGTAGAAGTCTGTATGTGTACAAATCCTTTGCCGAAAATGGCAGGAGTGTACACATACACACATACATATATGTATATATGTCATTCCATTAGTAATTTCCATAAAGTATTTATATTCTGGGTCCTCTTATGAATAGGGAAGTCGATTAAAGGCAGAATTACCCGACTGTAAATGTAGAACTGTAAATGTAAATGTGTTAGCTGATCAAATCTGTTGCATGAAAAGCTATGCAAACGCTTACCTGACTGAAATGGCACATAAATGTAACGTCTGAACCTGCAGAAAATAGAATTTCATGACGACGTTACGTGACATTTGTAGACAGTGATGGGATGTATGTATATTGAATGAGAGTGTGGCACAATAGCCCTGATTTGGTACTTTTGTTTCTTTTAATAATTTAAGCTTTTGAGTGGTTAATTTATATACGTACATGGCATATTTAATAAATTTAGTTTTCTAAAAAAGTTTTTTTATAAAATCTAACCAGAGTTTGCCAATCGTATGTGTTTATTTTTTGTTAATATACATACATACACATATGTATATGTACATATGTATGAAATTGTAAAATATACATACATATGTATGTGCGTACAAAAAACTATTTTTATTTAAAAATAATAACAATAAAAATAAAAATAGGTACGTATAATCATAATAATTATAATGATAATAAATATATAAATATTTTTTATATTAATTTGAAATTTCTTTGCTAGTGGTTCAGCGTTGTCTATATATTTTATTGTTGTTGTATTAGTTTCTAAGCCTACTACGCTTATTTTTCTTTTGTGATTTTTAAAAATACTATTATTTGTGAATTCTCAAATAGTTCTTGAAAGTCTGTGTGTGGTTGAAGTTTGTGGTTTGTGACTGTTCAAAATGTGTGCTTGAAGTCTACTGATGATTTGTTACAGCAACAATGAAATATATACACAACGCTGAACCACTAGCAAATAAATTTCAAATTAAAATAAACTTCCGACAATATGTCGAATAATAAATTTCTAAAATATTTTTTATAATTATAATACGTTGTAATGTAAATATGTATATAGTTCGCTTTTACAATTGGGAAATTGAAAGGCAGACATTTTTCTACGGGTATGAAGCGTAAATTGTAATTTCACTAAATGTCAAAGTCATTACAATGTTTGTAAGTATAAAATAATGATTTGATACCATTTAAATAATTTTGGTACTTTTTGCATGCAATCAAAAATAATGTGAATATGTTGAACTCTCATCAATGTTTCGAACAGCTGTTTTCCATTTTATATAATTTTTTTATGCTGATAAACACCCAGCAAACAAAAAGTCCTGTATATGTACATGTGCATGTATTTTTGTTAAACAATATACATATGTATATTGTTTTTAAATAAAACTAAATTATTATGAGTAGGTACGAACATTAATAAGAAAAGGATAAAACGAGAAAGTAAAGATTTTATTGAGGTGCTACTGCAAGCATACACATTCTTGGAAATTAAAGAGCCAAATACTTCGTCTTTCCGATGAAGTTGCTCAAAATCTGTTCTGGTAATGTGCAATGACAAATATTACGGTTGAGCGTTACAGCTGCTATTAAAATTATTATAATTGAGTTAGTTCATTTAAATAAAATAATAATGATAATTTTCAAAACCTCTAGGCGCATTTTCGTTCTAAAAGGTGTTATTTCAAAAACTCAATTAGTTTTTTCCAACAGGCTAAATCTTGCCATCAAAAGAAAGTAAATTAAAATAGTTTCAGCGAAGTTATTAAAAAATCTTGGATTAATTAAAACATTACTATTTGATATATTATTTACTTATAAGTTCTAATACATACATACATACTCGTGTGTATGTCCGTATACATATGTATGTAAATTTCAATCAAAATGAATTTCATGAATTTAAATATTATAGATAAGTATATGAACTTTCGCGTTTGACTTCAAATAACTCGCAATTTAAAATCAAAAATGCGTGTTTGCTGGGCACAATGCAATTAGTATGTATGTGTGTGTGCACAAAGAAGTTTTTTTTTGTCGAAAACACATGACACGTTTTTAAGTATTCTATAAGCGCTCTAACGTTTACATTTACATTACATTTACATTTACCTTACATCTGCGATTTCTACAGTCGGGTAACGAAGCCTTAAGCCATATCGGTCGGCCCGTCTGTGTGTTCTTAAAATCGATTTTCCGAAGTCCCCAGAAAAGCTAGAGACTTTCTCTTATACCCTAATTCAATAAAAAGATTTAGGACGTTTTTGTTTGAAAATACTTTTGAGTTCTTTTGTTTGAATTCTTTAAATTATTTCCTTCAAAAAATGTTATTGTCTTTGATAATGAAAAATAAAAACATTATTGCCATAAAAATTAAATTAAAGTATTATACAATAGTTTGAAAACTATATGAAGAAATATGTGTTGGAAATAATGTTTGGAACAAAACCATAAAGCAAATACACGAACCTGCTAGCATAGACAATAAATAATAATTGTTTTAAAGAATCACAACTGCTGCTTTTTTTCGTCCATAGACAAGATGATACAATCGTCGAACAGAATAAGGGCATTAGACTGATGTGTCAGAATTTGTTCTAAATAGATTGGAATTGAAAATCAAAAAATTAAAAAATAAACGGATCCAGTGTCGGAAAGTTTAAGTTTTTTTGGTAGTCAAAACTATTATTTTTTTTTTTCTATATTAGTTAAACATATTTTATATTTTAGAAAGTAACAGATTGATATTGAAAATCAGAAAATTTAATAAGATAGTTTCTGGGTTGGAAAATTTTAATTTTATTTCTTGAGTATAAAAGTAACTAACTACAACTAATTCCTTTTTTCTCTATTAGCTAAACGCATTTTATATTTCAAGAAGAAATAGATTGGTCTGATTATCAGAAAAGTTAAAAGATGGTTTCAGGGTTGGAAAATTTAAGAAAATTTGTTTTTTTGTTATATAAAAGTAACTAACTAAACCTATTTTCTTCTTTATTACTTACAACCATTATCACAATGTACAATCAAAAGTTTAGGTTAACTCTTAATCATATATTGTGAAAAGGGACGTTAAACATATTTGATATCTTAAATCTATACACAAGAGTTTTTTTTATATTCCTCTAGTTTTTATATAAAATTCTAGTTTAACAACTCAAATTATAAAATCGAAAATTTGCCATAGGTCACTTTAAATTGCAATAGAGCAAAAAATGTATTAATCATTTTAATTTCATAAAACAAATATGTATGTATGTACATATTAGAGGGCTGCGTAAACAGGCTTGAAATGTAAATACGTCTTGTTTTTTAAATGTTTTGTCGTAGCATATATTATACTAAACCAATAAAAAATGATGTCGTTTAATAAGCGAAGCACTATGGATGTATCGATGTACGTGGTTTTTTAAAGCAAGCGCACATAACTAAGGTCAATGCATGTCTGCGTTTGTATGTGCGCAGAAAAATAAAAGATCATACACATATCATGTGTGTGTATGTATATACATGGATGACGTTTGTATACGCGCCCATGCGTAGGGAGAAGCAAGCATCACAAATTCTTCCATCACGAAATATTTTCTTCTTTAATTCTATACCTGCAAAAACTGAAACAAATTCCTTGCAAACATTGGTTTTTAGTGTTTGTTTTAGAAGATTTTGCTGTAGTAAAGCATTTGAAAGATCCCTCATGTCTTAAAAGTTCTTGCAAGTGGTCTTGTGCAGGGGTCTAGTACATATTGTTACCTTAATATAGAAAGGCACTAACTTATTATTTTTTTGAAATCTAGTTTTTTTATGTTTCCATAGAAAAGCATCTAATGTATCGAAAAATGTAAAAAGCTCGAATTCAAAAAAATAATAAGTAAGTGTCTTTCTATATTAAGGTAACGATATGTATGTACGTATGTATATCAACGAAGGGTGTAGATTATTCGGAACAGACGAATATATCACTCTTACTTGTTTATATTTCTTTACTATTAATTAAAATTAAATTGGTAAAAATTAGATTGATTTTTCGCCAGGTTTAAGATAATTGTTGTTACATAAAATATTATAGAAAATAATTGAAATTTGTTTGCTGGTGCTTAAGCATGTCTTTATTAATTTCATAGGTGCTTTGCCAAATTATCACTAATGATGACCACAAATTTTAAACCTCTTATCTCATGCACAGACTTTCAAAAACTATTTGAGAATTCACAAATAATAATATATTTGAAAATCGCAAAAGAAAAATAAGCATAGTAAGCTAAGAAATTTATACAAAACCCAGCAAATAAACTTATGACAATATCGCACTTGATCAACAAGAGGGTATTAACTCAAAATTTTTAAAATTTCACTTTTTCCAAGAAATCAACTAACAACATCAATATCTATCTACTGTAAAAATTTCAACGTATTCCGATTACTCTTTCATCTCTAAAACCACATTTGAGACCATTTTTGTGATAGTCTAATGACTACCTTTATATCAAAAAAAGTTATTATTTTGAGTTAATACACAAGTGGACATGTAAATGTATCCTATATTTATTATTTTGATTTGAGCCTTTATTCAAGGTAAAAATAATCAAATTGTTAATGTAACCACAAACAGTTTTTCATCTGCACTGAAAATTTTAAAATTTCGAGTTAATACCCTCTTGTTGATTGAGTGCGATATGTCAAATAATCAATTTCTTTAATATTTTATTAAAAAAAATATTTAATTAAATAATCAATTTTAGAAATCAGCTTATTGTATCAATTAAATATCTTTTAAAAATCTCCTTTCTTTAAAAAACAATATAAATATACATACATACGTACTTACAGATATACATATGAATATATAATATACATTGCACTAAAAAAAAACTTACTCTATATTGTCGTTGTTGTCAGGGTCAAAATGTAACCTATGTATGTACGTATCACAGTTAATATTGTGTAAGGAAAAAGTTTAATAAAATAAAATAAAAACACTACAGCTACTTTTTCCTACTTTTTCTATACGCAAAGCAACTAACTGTTTATTGTTAGACCAGAGCAACATGTGTTCATGTTCCCAAGCCAATTAGCTTAGACCCTGAAGTTGGCATTGTTCCGTTATCCATCACATGCTAAATGCATGAATGCTTTTCGCTCTCAGAGAGAGAGAATGAGTGAGAGAGAGAGGGTGGTCTAGAGGAGTGAAAAAATAAGTTTTTATTAGAAAGGTTTATGTGGCAATTGTAGGGGAAATACACAAACATTAGGGCGTAACGTAACAAATCGTATTTAATGATTCACAAACTTGTTTATTGCTTCATTCAATGACATTTTTATACTCCCATAGAGTGATTTCTTCTTTAATATAATACTTGCAAATTCAACTTAAGAAATCAAAAGCTTCGAAGGTATTTACAAACGTTGATTAACGTTAATGTTGGCCTAACGTACTAGAAGGAATTCTTTAACAATCGTTTATGATTGCAGGTATTAATGTTTTCGATGTTTTTTTTCTTTTCAAATACTCGTATCAATGAAATTTTATATAATATTTTATAAACGTTTAAACAAAAGAAAGATTAAACAATATATTAAGCATTAATTTAGGAGCAAGAAATAAACATTTACAGCCTTATTTATAAAATTTTTTAAGGCCTTATACAGGCTCAATAGGAAAAATTTTGTATGAAAATACTTTATAAAGCTCTAAAGTTTTCTGTAAACCGCCTTGAGAGACATGTGAAATTTTTGTACCAGATTACTTGTAGACTTCTACAAACCTTATGACATCATTAAAAAAAATAAAACAAAATCGCTACCTATTAAAATATTTCTACTTTTATATTTCTATTAAAAATTTTTTCAGGCCTTGAAATTTTATCATACCACCCACGTTCATGGAAATAGTGTTAGTGCCACTAAAATTTACACACTTGTTGTGCAAGTATGTGTTTATGTTCAAAAAAGAAAAGAATAAAGCTATTTTTTCACTTGAAAAAAAATCAAATAAACAAACACACTGAGTTACGTAGCACAGTAGGAGTCTGAAGTCGAATTGCCTTTCTTTCAACAGTATTTTTTTATCAACTTTTCAAGTCAAAAATTTTAATAGAGTATTCTTTAATGCAGCTTCTTTAAAAATTCATATTTTTTAGCTTTTAAAGGTGCAATCAGACGTGACATAATCAAAGCCAAAGAAAACAGCCGTTTAAACTAATGGGCAACACTGTATTTGATTATAGGTCACTCGCCATAACGCCATACGAATTACCATAGAAACCAATTGAATTTTGGTTTGATTATGGCAACGGCATTATGGCCATGTCACGTCTAATTGCACCTTATAAGATGAGAATAATAACTTAAATTCAAAATAAATCACAAAAACTGCATATTTAACTGAAGGCTCGATTATGAAAAGCAACCGAGCATATGTAACGTTGCCAGTTGCCACATTGTTATTACGTGTGGTAACTTTTGCCAAAATGGCATAATATTGCCAGCAAGACATTTTTAGTTTTTGCATAGTTTTTAAGGCAAAAGGGTGGGGAGGGGGTGAAATTGTACAAACTTAAATTTAAAAAATTTATTATTTGACACATTGTCATAAGTTTAATTTAATTGAAATTTATTTACTGGTGGTTAAGCATTGTCTTTATAGATATATTTCACTGGTACTTAGCCAAATCATCAGTAGACTTCAACCATATATTTTGAAGAGTCACTAACCTCTTATCTTATGCACAAACTTTCAAAAAACTATTTGAGAATTCACAAATAATAGTATTTTTGAAAATCACAAAAAAACAAGAGTAGTAGGCTTAGAATTTGTAAAGACGATGGTTTTGTGATGTTTTACCATAAATTGACTTGTTTTGTTAAACATCTCAAATGAGATGTTTTATACCATATTCACACTTATGGTTTTAAACGTGTTTAAGGCCTCATTCGTGTTTAAGAGCTTAAACACGACGATTTTGAGATGTTTTACCATACATTGACTTGTTTTGTTAAACATCTCAAATGAAGTGTTTAAGATTAAAACACTTCCTTAAACACGATAATGGAGTATGTTCAGTCCGTTTTTTGATAACTCTGGCAAATTTGTGTTGTTATTAAATGGCGTGACGTCAAAAACTATTTGGTAAACAAGTAATTAGTTCAAAAATACTCAAATATTTACAAGAACATGTTTGAATATAATAAACCAATAAAAAAGCATAATTGTTCGTAATTTTGTACAAATTCAATAATTTATTGACAAAACATCAACCTTAAACATCTCAAACGTAATGTGAACGGTTGTGTTTAGTTTTTTAAAACACTTGCCTTAAACACGCTTAAGACCATAAGTGTGAACATGGTATTAGATTTTAATACTTCGATAAACATGTAAGAGGAGTATATTCAGTGCATTTTTGATAACTCTGGTAGCTTTGTGTTGTTATTAAGGGGCGGCACGTGAAACAATTATTTAATACAATTGCTTAAAAGCTCAGTTAGCCGACTGTAATGTAAAGTAACTGCAACAGTAGGAAACAGCTGATCGATATTGTTATGTGAACATTAATGAAAATGGTTATAGAGATGTAATGTAACGTAACCTACTTTTCACATAAAAATATCGATCAGCTGTTTTCTACGTTACAGTTACATTACATTACAGTCGGCTAACTGAGCCTTAAGAAATATTTATTTATTTACAAAAATAAAATAGGTTCATATCGAATATAAATTATTTGCTGGGTTTTTGTATTAGTTTCTAAGCCTACTACGCTTATTTTATTGTGATTTTCAAAAATATTTTTATTTGTGAATTCTCAAATAGTTCTTGAAAGTCTGTGCATAAGATAAGAGGTTTGTGACTATTCAAAATGTGTGGTTGAAGTCTACTGATGATTTGTTACAGCAACAATGAAATGCATATAGACAACGCTGAACCACCAGCAAATAAATTTCAAAATAAAACATTGGTTGTTTAAAAATAATAAAACAAATAAACAAACAAAATAAATTATTGACCAATCTTCAACCTTAAACATTTCAAATACTCGTGAACGGCTGCGTCAAATTTTTAGTATTAATAATTTTTATATAAATATAAGGCCTTTAATATATAACATTCTTATTTTTATAACAAAACAATTTTAAAACAAAAATGTGCATTTTTATTTAAAAAATTAAACAAACTCATTTATATTTCATAAACGTAACGTTTTAAAGTGAAATTGTTTGTTCTTGATTTTTAAACTTTTTTTTGCTGTATATATCTTATGATTTTTTTTTATTATTTTCTTACTTTATTTTCAGTTGCCAATTTGTTATAATCGTATTTTCTATAAATTATAGGCAACTGAAGAAAGTTGCCACACATACGTGTCTGTCATGACTTTCAGATCCGTGTGAAAGTGAATCTTTTCCGCATATTTTGGTGTCCTGACATTCACTTCCAAATAATTTTTTCGTTTTATTTTCGCCTGCACCAAGCAATGTGAAAGTAAATAGAATCGCCTTTTTCCACATCAAAATTAATTTAATTTAAACGAAATCTTTTTTTGATATCTCATCTACCTAATTCGGAAATTTAAACCAATATATATTTGGTTTTAATATATAGAAAAGGGGACATGAGAAACATGCCCACATTAGCAACCAATTTTGCAAAAATATTCGGAAGTATGCAGACACCAAATCTTTTTTTTTTTTTGTGATTCGGAAATTTTCATTCTAATTGAAAACGTTCGAAAGTCGTGACAGACACGATAATATTAATTTTAATTTCTGATGCGTTGCCAGTTGAAAAGGCACCTGAAGTTTAGTTACCATCCATAATCGAAACAAAAATTTATTTTTAACCATCTTTAAAAAGAAGAAGTTATTAATTCCATACTTCATAACTCCATTATTATTATACAGATTTTTTATTTTTATTTTTTTATCTGAAAAAGTATAACTTTTATTTGGACCCAGTTTTAAAAAGTGGGCGGGACTATGCTAATTAAACTTTTTCCTTGATTTTATATACTTTTACCTATGCAATAGTTATCCAGCCTAGCATATATTTTCCGCTCTCGTAATGACACAATCTCGAACTTCACACAATGGGCAGAGCCATGCCCATTACAATTTAATAAAGGGTCCGCCAGATAACTTTTTTTTTGAAAATGCTATAAAAAAAACTACTGAAGCTTCGGTTGTGTTGCACGTAGCGCCGTCCTTTTGAAACCAAATGTTGCCAATATCCTCCTCTTCAATTTTTGTGAAGAACAATTCATTCAACATGGCCCGATAACGAACGCCATTGACTGTAATGGCCACTCCTTGCTCAATGGCCCAATTATGCCTCTGGACCAAAATCCGCACCAAACAGTGACTCGTTTTCAATGTACGCGTGCGGGTTTTCTGTGCCCCAAATGCGACAATTTTGCTTGTTTACATACCCGCCAAGATCAAAATAAGCTTCATCTGAAAATATGATTTTTTTTTGGCAAAATCGGCACCTTCTGCAAGTTGATCGTAGGTCCACTTAGCGAAGCGAAAACGCATTGGATGGTCAGTTGGCTCTTTCAGCGGAAGGATAAAGCTAATTATCTGTCAAATCAGACATGAGGTAAGTGTTACCTTTCACTAAATAAGCACTAGTTGAAAAAAAAAAGTTAGATGACGGACCCTTTATAATATTTCATGAGCACACGCCTTTACCTTTCAAAGCGATACAATGCTGCGTTTACTGAATAGAGTTATATTATGAAAATAAATTTACTTTTACTTGTCTGATTCCACGAAACTTATCAAACAGTTTAAGCTTCGCAAATGAAGTAACATTATGCTTAAAAAAGTAGAGAGGTATCTTAGGACACCAGGTTAGAGCTGTGCTGTTTAGCTATATAAAACAAATTTCATGTGTTAAATAACATTGCAATAAAATTATATTATATGATGATGTCAAATTTGCCGCAAGTATTTCAAAATGTTTTCATTTAGTTCCAATTATTTTCTCTTCCAGCTGAACACAACACAAAAATAAATTGATCAATCGTTCCCATTCTTTTTATTTTTTATTTGTTTCACTAACTTCAAATAACGAAATAAAACAAAATTAAACATTTGTTTTGGCTCTGGTTTTAAGTACAAAGAAATTAAAGCAAAAATAAATTTATAACTGTAATAATGAAGACTATTTTTGTTACGAAAATCACGTCTGACATAAAGAGCATAGCTCTAATAAGAACGTGAAGAAATACCGAAACAACTAAGTCCCATCGCCCAAAAAAAGTTACAAGTAGCCAAAAATTGCAAAATGAATAATCGCCCGAAGTTCTTGGGTGTTTGTTCATTACGTAAATTCACCCGAATTAGGAATGAATAATCGCAAAAAAAAAAATTTGTTGGTTTTTAACATTTAGCGAAAATTTGGCAATTATTTATTTATTATTTCTTTATTTTTATTATTTAATATTTACCCAAATATCTAAAAATATTGAATCGCCCAAAGCCGATGAACAATTAATTACCCAATTTTTTACAACAAGTTTTGTTTGATAATTTGTGCAGCCTTAAAATTTCAACTTTTCTTTTAGAAACTTTTAAACACGAAAATATTTAAATTGTTTTAAATGCAAAAAAAAAAAAGTTGAAAAAAAATTTTGTAAAAATTTTAATTCCATATTTTTTTTATTATCTTGCACCCACCCCATTGTGCCTTGGAAAAAAATCGCGTTATTTATACAACTATAGCACTATTATTGAAATAAATAAAAATAAATTGCACTCAAAAATGAAAACAACTATTTTATATGTTATTGTTGTTGTTGTTGTTTTACTTTCTCTCCCAAACATTTTCTGGCATTTGAATGCGGGTGCAGCATGTTAATTAAGCCTGCTCGTTAGAAAGTTTTGAAAAACTAAAACCAGCAGTTTTGTACTTTTGACATTTTGTTTGCATTTTCTTACTTAATACAATTGAATTTCATTTGTTGTGTTGCACTTGCACGTTGATGGGCTGTTGGAAAAAGTTTTTATTGTTCCTCCATTTGCATATGATAACCTTGCGTCAAGTGCAAGTTGTTAAAAGAAAAAAAAAACAAGTAAATGGAATAACTCATGTTTTTGTTGTATGTTGTTTGTGGGGAGATTTATTTATTTTTTTCACATAAATATGTCTTTGTTGTGTGTCAAGCCCGCATTCCTAAAACTAAGTGAATTTTTTACAATAAAAAAAAATTTTTTTGCAAATTTTTTTTCGAAAATCTCATCATAGAGGATTTTTCTTGCAGGGGAACCGATTAGTAATCACAATTTTTTCTCCATAGTTTGAGCTGCTCATGTTGCAATTATGCTTCCCGGAAACTTGCTTCAAATGCAAATATTTATTCAAATTTAAAAGTTATTTCCATAGTTTTCTTTTCTCCAATAATAAATAATGCTTATAAGTTTAACATTTTTTATACTCGTAGAATAGTACACCAAGTAAAATAGTGTCTTTATAAGTAATAAAAATAATATTTCAAGCACGTTTGACTCTGATATCTGTTGGTCAATTAAAAAAGCTTCGGTATAGTATGAGAACTTCTGCATTTTTTTTTTCAATTAATATTTTTTTTAATATCTATTTTTTTCATTCGTTTTGTTTAAAATGTAGCATTTAAATTTTCATCTGCTTTCGACGTTGCAATTGATTTATTTTTTTTTTATTTACAGCAAATGTAATTACACAGAAAAGATTAATATAAAAATTTTTGTAATATCATTAAAAAATTAATTAAATTTTCACCAGTAAATAATTTAATAATATCAATTAAATTATTCCATATGAATTAATAACAGCAAATTAAAAATTTTATTCATTCAATTAAATTCTTAATTGAAAATATTAATTTTGCCTAACCTACTTTTTTCCAACAGATTTATATGAAGTGTTAAACCAGCAAACTTAAACAGGCAAATTTAAAAGTTTACTCCCTTAAGCACTGACGGTCAAAAAAAAAATTAATATGAAAAATTTTATTACCTTCAACATTCAAATGATCAATAGCATCTGCAAACTACACCCAGTGGCAATTTCTGACAATTAAACTACTTTTACCGCAATATAATTACTTAAAAACATACATACACACACATTTATACTTTTAAACACACACACACACACACTCACCCATAGCTCGAAACCAAGCACAAAAATCAAACATAAATTCTCATAAGCACAAGCCCAAACACGAGAAGAAAATCAACCACATAAATGTCTGTATCAATAGGAACCAGTAAAACGATATGCGGTGACCAAAATTAATTTCCGTTCATCAAGCTGGGTATACTTATAACAGCAACTATAAAATTATGCTCGCATGTATACACACACAACACACACATACACAAAAATAAGGCATACATATAGCAAATGTTTAAAGTGCATGGAAAAAAGAGAATGATGACACACACACACCCGCACTCACATACACAATAATGAAATGACAGAAGATGCAAATCTAGTGCATAAAATCAGGATGACTTGCTAGCAAATAACGCACACAAACACACACATACACACACGCAAACACAAACACAAACAAACAAACACTGCAAAGAGACAGCATATCATCTCTTTGATAAAAAAAAAATATATATATATATATAAGTGTGTGTGTGTGTGTGTATTTTTTCATAATATGAATGTTAAATGTTGTAGCTGAACATTTTATGACATTTGCTTGTACTACAGTTGAAGGGTTAGTTTTATTTACTTGCATTTATTTCTTAAGCTGCTGTAAAATTATCATACTCTATATTTTCTAGTTTCTATTTTTTTTTTTTCAATGAATTTTTAGTATTGAAACGAAGTGTTTTATGGCAAGTGGTAAGCGTTGGCTGAAGTAATAAGCACGTTGATTAGAAAACCGAAGATATTGGGTTCAATCCAGGTATCCAGAGTTGTAAAAAGAATGAAGCGTTTCTCTGTCTCTCCCCATTCACCTCCAGTCTTCTCTATCACTATCCCTTTCCTAAAGAAGGTAACACCTAGTAATAGTAGTAGACATTCATTGCCTGAGTCTTACTTCTCTTAAAAAAAAATTAAAAAATACATCTTCTGTACCTGATATACTTTTATCATGAAAAATATCAAATTCCATATCGGAAAAAATCTAACACAAAAAAAATTATTTTTCAATATTAAGTTTGGCTTTTGTCATGATAAATAATATATATTAGGTATAGATGTAGAGTTACAAAATATGTAACGAAAATATGAAACATAAATATAAATAAAACGAAAAAAGCACATGTTAATCCTAAAATAAAACAACATAACATAACATAAAATATATAACATAATATAACACAATCATAACATAATATGACATAACAGCATGCAACATAGCATACAATAACATAACAAAGCATAACATGACATAACAGCTAGCATTACCTAGAATAACATACACAAAACAGCGTAGGAATAACATAAAAAAGCATAAAATAACATAACATAACATGAAATAACAATAACTTAACATAACAAAATATCATAAAAATAGCATAACTTAACATCATGTAACATAACACCAAACAACATAGATTAACATAACATAGCCTAACAAAATATCACACACATAATGTAATAAAGTACAATACAACATAAAAATAACAAAACATAACATCACACAACATAGCGTAACAATAGATAACATAAGAAAGCTTAACATAACATGACAATGCATGACATAGCACAACAAAAAACAATATGTCGGAACAGCACTGCAGAACTTAACATAGCATAACAAAACATAATATAACATACAATAAAATAATAAAGTTGTTGCAGCAATTCTTGAATATGTGTGAGAGTGTTGAAATAGAAATATATACTTTTTGTATTCTTTTTCTCGCTCTTTTGCATTAAAAAATAAAAATTTGCAAGCCTGGACCTGCACAAAGTATAATAAAACACAATACACCATAACTTAAAAAAACACTCCATAACGTAACATAACATAAAATATTATACAACGAAACATAACATAATATAACATTACATTGCATAAAAACGTAACACAACATAATACAACATAACATAAAATATTATATGGCATAACATAACATAACTTAGAATTACATTACATAAAAATAGCATAAGATAACATAACGTCTAAGAAAACATCACATGGCATGACATAACTTAACATAATGTCTGTCTGGTGTCCCTCTTTACCACGCATTCTTTTCCCCCGACTGTCAAGTGTAAACTAAATAAAAAATCGTCAACAAAAATCAGTTAAACATTTGTAATATAAAATATGTAAATATTAGAGATTATTGACTTCCGCATACTATTTTTTATTTCCTTAATTTATTATGAGTAAAAGCCAATTTTTGCCAATCAAGGATATTTCGCAGCAGCTTCCGTAATGTTTAATAATTAATTTTTTATTTTAAAAATTCATCTCTTATGAATTTTTATTAGAACTAAATATTTACCAAATTTAAGCAAATATTTAGATTTTTTCTATGCACTGCTCATTTAATGAAACAACGTCATAACTAAAAAAAAATCAGTTGAACATAAAACGAGTTTGAAGTTTTAAATTTACACACAACTTAAGGGAAAAAGAAAATTTTATTTTTCTCTCGAAAGTTGAGTTAACAAGATATTTAAATGAGGATTAATTCTGCATCACTAAATGAAAAATTAAATTTTTGACTTATGACATTGCTTGAGTAAATGAACAATATGTGTGTAAGTTCGTGTGTACACTCATATATAAATTTTGATAGAGCACTAAAATATAATTTTAAATAACAACCGCCATTTACTCAAACTGTAGAAACCACATAAAATACAGAAAAATGCCAACATATTTCAGCTGTTTTAAATAATTTAAAAACCACCATTAGCGAACAGATTTTTTTTGGTTGTTCTGTTTTTATTGTGTGCCAAAAAGAAGAATACCTATTAACTTAATTATTAAAATATTTTTCACCAACTTGATTTTTGCGCACTTTTTCACATTAAAATAAAACCGTCCGTGTGTGAGTGTGTGTGTGTGTCTGTGTGAGTTTTTTTTTATATATAAAAACAAAGCATGAAATGGGGGAAATGTGAAGCACAAACAAAACCGCCATAAATAAATAATTTTTTTTTTAATTTTTTTTTACTTGTCACTTTATAAAAATATAGTTTTAACACCATAAAATAAAATTAAGAGTGCAAAAAATGCTGCAAAAGCAATAAGCAAATTGTAAAAAAAAAATACTTTCGGTTTTTAATCTTCAAACATAATAAAAAAAATTAAATTTTTCTAAAGTTTAACAAAGCTAAAAGTAAGCAATAAAAAGTTAAAAATAACTTAGGTCGGGTTGCCATCTGAGTGCCATGTGCCACACAAGCGTAAAAAAAGCATAACCACTAATTTCCTATTAAAAACATTTTGATTTAGATACGTATTTAAACGTTAAATAGTTTCATACATAACTAATAGACAATTTTATAGAATCCAATATGATTGGAAACTGTTTAAATCAATAAATACATGTCCGAATCAAAAAGTTTTTCATTAGTAATTGGTTGTTTACGCTTTTTTGGGCAAAGGACACACAAGAAATGCCAGATGTAAACTCAGCCTTAGTTTTGTTGGTAAGAATCGTTTACATAGAAGCTAGTGAAAAAATGTGTTAAATATAATTGGGCGTGTTCTCGCCTACTTTTCTAAATATAAGATCATGTCATCAAAAGTATCAAGGGTTTGGGCAAAAAGTTTCATTGGTTGGTTGAGTAAAAGTACATAAAATATAATATTAAAAAAAAAATAGGAAAAAAATTAGTTTTTTCGCATTAAATTTATCCAGGCAGAAGTGTTAAAATTTAATACGTACTTTGTCTAGAATAATCCGAAAAGATGAATACCCACTTTTTTAAAAATTGGCCACGCCCACTGCTCACCTCCCATGCACTCCAAATCAATGTTTTTGGCACGTTTCACACAAATTGTCCACGCCCTACCTGGCAAGCAAAAAAAGATCGGTTTTTTTCACTAAAAATTTTCCCTTAGAAGCAGAAGTTATCAAATTTGCTACAAACCTTTTCTAGAATAAAAACACATACCGAGCTTCATACAAAATTTGCTCGCCTACCGCCCATAAAACCTATTCAAAATTTATATTACATTATTTCTAATATTTTGGGTATCATTCGACAAGAAACTTTATTTATTCTTTATATATTATTTTTTGACTATATCGTGACACTCTAAATCCTGTTGGGATGGTTCGTGTCTTATGGGTTTAATGTTTGCCAGTGTTTGATGAAATTCTATTGCATTCCCTTGAAAAGATTAACATTTACTTCATGTACTCCTCCTCACTGAGATGGCAGCCTCCTTTTTTTAATACAGTCAAATCGCGATAATTCGTAATAGCAAGGGACCGGCCATTTCTTACGAATTATAGGGGTTTTCGATCTAGCGGAGTTTCGATTTAACGGGGTTAAAATAAAATAGATACGATTTAACGGGGTTTTTCAATTTATTTACTAACACGATAAAAAACATAAGAAACAATTGCTAAAAATAAAATACAAAATAAAAATTTGTTGTTTTTTTAACACCGACAGACTTTTATGCGTGCGCTATGACATTTTTATTAATTATTAATTAGCAAACTGATCTTAAGAAAATAAACCCACACAGACAAAAGCAAAAAAACCACGGAAAAAACATCATTCTTTCCATGTTTTTGCTGTTTTTATTACGAATTATAAGTAGTAGTTAGCACAAAATTACGATTTATAAGAGGTAAAGAAGATTTTATTTGAAAAAAAAAAAAATTACGAATTAGCGAGGGGACCAAAATGTATGGAAATTTTACGAATTAACGGGATTTTTTCAAGGGACCGACAGTTTATTACGAATTATCGGGAATTACGATTTATCGGGGTACGAATTATCGGGATTTGACTGTATTAACTTAATATACTATCTGTCATCTCGACAACTATTTATATTTAGTCTTGCTTTGCATTCAATTTTGTTTGCTAAGTTTTGTTTACTGTTCAACTTATTTCTTGTCATAATTAATATCAATCATACGCCACAGTATTGCATTTTAAAATTTAATCCTTATGGCCTGTCCCACGATGTCACTAGAAATCGTTCGATCGAATACTTAAACTGAAAACAACAAAAAATGCCGCTAGTTGCATATGTCGCCTCTCCCTCTCCCTCTTTCTCACACTCTCTCTGTGCTAAATAATCCTTACTAATATTATTAATGTGAAAGTGAATTTGTTTGTTTTTTTACTACGATTTTGAAATTTCTTTCGCCAATAGAGAGCTACACTACGAGCGTATTTTTGACCTGGTTCAGAACCGGTTTTTTTATATATGGTACGAATTTTCAAACCTATTTTAAAACTTCTTTCACCAATGGAAAGCTACGTTACCAGCTGCAAGTATTCCCAATTTTTTATCCGATTCGGAACAGGTTTTTTATATTCGAAACGGATTTTCAAACCGCTTAACTGATTTTGCAAATTATTTCATCAATGAAAAGCTATATTACCAATTTTTATCCGTTTCGGAGCCGGGTTTTTTATATATGGTACGGACTTTCAAACCACTGAAACGATTTTGAAAATTCTATCACCAAGTGAAAGATACATTACCAGTGTATTTTTTTCGGTTCCGAATCGGGTTTTTTATATTTGGTACTGATTTTCAAACAGCTAATTTAATTTTGAAAATTCCTTCACCAATGAAAAGCTACATTATCAGCGGCAAACAGCACCAATTTTTATGCGGTTCGAAACCGGGTCTTTATAGTTTTTTTCGGATTTTTTTCCAAAAAAAACATATCTTTGAGCTTGTTAGGGCAATTTTCGTTTCGGATTTGATTGTTTAAACAGTTCAATTTAATCATTTTTTGAGCTTTAGGTCTGTTTTTATTTATCTTATAGTTCGATATTTCGTTAACCTTCAGTTAACTTCTGCAAGATATATGTTATTTTTGGGTTTTTTGATGTTTAATTTTTTCTTTTGTCTGTTTTCTCCACTCAATTACAAAAATACTTTTTATATTTCTTGAAATATCGAACTAATAAATAATTAAAAACTGGCCTTAAGCTCAAAAAAAATAGTTAAAATAAATATATAAAAAAGATCGAAAAATAAGATTAAAAAAATTGTTTATATCGTTTTTATCGCCTTTTCGTTGGTTTTATTGTTTTTTATACAGCATCAGTGAGTAACAAAAAACAAAACATTCATAATTTTTAAATAATATCAAATCAACACGAGCGGATCCGCGAGTAAAAGCTAATAGTATGAAATAATTATGATCTATCATTCGTATCACAATTTGTATTTTACTGGCAACACTTTATTTGCTCACTGTTGCCAACAAAAATAGGAAATGAAAAAAATAGGGAAATTGTAACTCATAATAAGAGAAATGGTAAGACGCAAAATTTCCAGGGAATTATTATTTCAAATTGAGCCGAGGAGTAGATTCTTACAGTGAGTAGATAAAAAGAGGAAATTGCAAAATTTTATTTTGACCTCCTGAAGTAGAACAATTCCGAGTCATACAAAAACCATTTTTTAGTTTGAACACTTTTTCATGGTTTTTTTATTTTTATTGAATTTATATATGTGCCCTCAATTATGAAAATGGTCTGAGTCATATTTTTCTTTGGTCGAGATATTTAGTGGATTACATTTGAACAAATCAAAAAATATTTTTGTATTCTGCAAGACTTTAATTTTGAGTATTTCTTTTCTCCTTTAATATAAATTTATTTAATATTTTTAAACATTTTTTAAAGTTTTTTTCAAGGTCTATTTAATATTTACAAGCAAAAATACATATGACTTAGGGTCATTATTACAACTTAAAGTTAGTTAAAAGTAGGCTTTTATCGGGCGTATAAAAACTTTATCATTTGCAAAATTTTACTTTCACCTAAAGTCAGCGATAAATTATAGGCAAGTTTATCCTACCTGGTAAGTTAAATCCAATTTGAAATAATGGAAAGATTTTTATACGTTCGATGAAATCCTACTTTTAACTAATTTTAAGTTGTAATAATGGCCCTTAGACTACTTTCATAATTAAGGGCACATATGTATAAAAATTCCATTTAATTTTATAAAATGACATGATCTCAGCTATCAAGAAAATATTTAATAAAAATATGAATATATTAATATCATTATTTTTTGCTGAATTGCTATTGTTCAACTTAAATTTAAGTAAGTACATGTTTTTAAAGCAATCTCCCAACCATTTGTTTCATAGAGCGCATTAATTTTCCTAACCAACATTTTCTCTGTGCTCTTACATTTTTTTTTTCTTTCCTAGCAATCCGCCGGAATTCATCATTGGTGTTGCCTTCTATTTTGCAATTTATATGAATATGCTACTTTACGGCTTCCTTCTTTTTCCCTGTATCTTTTATAATATTTTTATTTATAAAAAATTCTTTATTTGCATCCATATTTTTACAAAAACCCACCAAGTTGTGGACGTCAACATGAAATTATTTTGCAGTTAATGCAACAAACTAAAGCAGAAGTTATAAGTAGCTGTGGCAGCAACATGGTTTTTGGTTTCCATCCTGCAGTCATAACAAGTAAGAAAACAAAACAGCAACTTAACCCACAACATTGCACAACTGGCTGGGTTGGGTGAACTGTGGTTAGGTGTGGTGAGGTGAGGTGAGCTGAGTTGAGTTGAGTTGAGTTGAGGTGGCAGTTCAACATGCCAATTGTACTCTATTTGTTTTTGGGATGCTACTTTAGCCCAGATATTTTTTTTGCTCTCGGCTTCTTCTCTTTTTCTGTGCAATCAAACTCTTCCTGGGAAATAGCAACTCAGCAAAAGTTTTTACATGTGAACTTTTGTTGCGCTTTGTAATTTTACTTTATCTTTTTAATAATTTTGTACATGAATTTATTTATTTGTTTACACTTTTGTAATGAGTTGTTGTTGTTTTTATTGCTGTTGTTGTTTTTGCTTTTTATATAAAGGTGATAATGTGATACATTTTGAAATTAATTAAATTTTGTTGCAAAATTTCATTTAGTTTAAGTGAAAAAGTATTAACAGCTCGTCATATTATTAATTACAATTAAGGAAGTGAAAAACTTTAAAATGTTTATTCGAATCAGTGAATTCATAAAGCAAGAAAAGCTTTGCAAATTTTTTACCAAAATTATAGTTTGGTGTTTCAAAATCTAAAAATTTTAGCTTAAATAAAATAATTTAAAGTTTTTTAAGGCTTGTTATGTTATGTAACTCTTGCAGCTACAATTTATGAAATAAGCATAAAGTCAAAATGGATTTGATACAAATATTTTCAATACAGAAGAAAAATTTTATTGAAATACATTAGATGAACAATTTTCAACTTTCTTATTTATTTCGTGGGATTTATTGAATCAACATTGTTTTAAAGTTGAAATATATTATTTCTCAAGATTTGTATTGCATTAACATTTTAATTAAGATGAAATTTAATTGTTTAATTCATTGTTTTTTTTTAATTTAAAATCTATATGGCAACACTTGAAACCAATTTCTAAATGACATTATTTCAATAAGACGAAAATATTGTTCTATAAGATTATTGTTTCCATATTAAAATTAATATTGTTCCATAATGAAATAAAATAAAAAATCAACATTACTATGTATTAGACCCCTGCAAAAGACCGCTTAGAAGAACTTTTAAGACATGAGTGATTTTTCAAATGCTTTAATAGAGCGAAATCTTTTAAAACAAATGCTAAAAAACACTGTTGGCAAGATATTTGTTTCAGTTATTGCAAGTATAGGAGTAAAAAAGAAAATACTTCGTGACGAAAGAATTTGTGCTGCGTATACAAACGTCATGCATGTACATACGCTAACATGTTGCATGTATGATCTTTTATTTTTCTGCGCACATACAAACGCACACACGCACTGACATTAGTTGTGTGCAACTTTGTCATATTTTTTTACTCAAAAACCTTCAAGTCGAACAAAAAAAAAATCTTTTTTTCTTATCAAAAATCTTTTTTTTTCGCTATTTTGCATAAAATATATTAATATGCATTGATTTTACTGAATTCAAATTCAGAAAAATTTATTTTGTTTAAAATGAACTAACAATCGTAATGGTAAGTATATTTTTTGAATAGAACATGTATAAGATACAAATATGTATGCACATAATCCATACTTTTGATGAAGGAAAAAAGACAATATGTCAGAACCTTATTCAAAAGGACCTTAAATAATATACTAAAAATACCAAATATCATATTCTCAAAAATCTTATTTTTAGCAAAGAAATCTTTTAGTCTTGTTAACATCCCGAAAAACTTCGAAAATAAGATAAATCTTCACATATGGTAATGCTGGTTGTGTGCACTTGCTTTAAAAAGCCTCCCCTAAACACAAACATAATAGCTTACCATCTACATCTTACACACACACACACTCAAACATACAATATGCAAAATAACAAGCATACACTCATCAACACTACTTGTCTTGATTGTTTGTTATTAACGAGAATTATTCGCGACATCGCTTAAAAACACTCATATACACGTACACCAATACATTTATCGTGCTTCGCTTATTAAACGACAGCATTTATTATTGGTTTAGTGTAATACATGCTACGAGAATACATATAAAAAACAAGACGTATTTACGTTTCAAGACTGTTTACGCAGTCATCTACTATGTATGAGATGACACTTCGACCGCTAAGGAAATGTGAATGAGTTCTTCTGGTTTAAGGCGGGCCAAAGCATTGATGAACCTCAAAAACAATCATTAGGAATAATTTAATTTCTTTCTGAGCCAAATGTCAAATAAATAATAATGGAAAAATTTACCGGCATGACTTTGTTCGCTCACCTCAAAAAATCCCTTTTCTGACTATCGACAAAATTGTACAAAACTTTGTACAGTAGTTTTGATTTAGCTGCCTTTTGTTTAAGTGCACTTTGGACTTAACTGCCTAAAATGATAAATTTCTGTCACTATTCTTTAAAGTCCAAGACAAATTCCTTTTTTAGGTGAACTTTCTATACCTGCACATTTAAGATAAGTGCCCTAAAATATTGGTAATTTTAAAATATTTTCATACAAAAAATCAATTTTAGCTGCACATTGACTTAACTGCAAAAAATATATATTTTTTTTATAATTATTGTTCAAAATCCTTTTTTAAGTGCACTTTGTATATCTGCGCATTTAACATATTTCTTGGCAGTTTTAAATTATTCTCATATAAAAAATTTAAGTTAGCTGCACACATTAAAAAAAATACATAAATATGCAACCATGTATTTGTATAAAACTGAAGTACAAAATTGTATACCTGCACATTTAGCCAGGTAAGTGCATTTAAGATAACAGCATTTTTGACTTATCTGCACAAAAATACCTAATTTACATTAAGCATTTTTTTCATGAAATTAGTTGCCTGAAATTTTTTATTTGTCAATAGGAGGCCTCGAGGAGCAACTTATATCAAAAAAGTTGTCAAAACTGCATCAGAGATTCACTCTACGCCCTTTTTTATATAAAATTATCTTTTATAGCGCTGCAATTAGCTAATAGAAAAAGATGCGTGCAACAAAATTCTTGAAATTTCATGAAAAAACGCTTAATGTAAATCAGGTATAAGTCGTGCAAAGTTGATTGTGCAGCTAAGTCAAAATTATTGTACATATTACGGTTGAACAACGGCAAACCCTCGCTTTGAATGTCTGATCAGGCAACATCATATGTTGACACTCAAACTGGCCATCCAGATCACTCGGCATATTCGGTGCTTGTACGGCCGGCCACAGCGAAATTCAGTAAACCACTGTTTCACCTTCGAATTTCCTAGTTAAAAGTGCCTATAGTAATTATCATGCTTACAACCGTGAGAATCGCCTGTCAACAGCAGCAGTGTTGCTCTTTCAGTAAAAAGAAGATCAATTCAAAAATATCAAACTTTTTGAGCCGCCCTCGTACATTTACTTCCAAGATCTCCTATAAGAAATTGCTGTTTATTTTGAGGCTGTAAAACAGTATAGCTTATTAACCTATTTAATTCTAAAAACATTTGTACAACATTGCTTCATATATGCAGGCTTTACATGAAGAGCCTGTCCCACTATGTCGACAAACTTCGATTTGTCGCACAAAAACAAATTTTTGCTTCATATGAAGTAAGTGTGCGACAATTCGCAAATTGTCGACATCCTGGTACAGGCCCCTAAGGCTTATTAATACGTTCCCTGATAAATTAATTTGTTCAAAAAATGCTGCATATTCTTAGGTTGCAAAATAACAAAACTAGTTAATACGTTTACTGCTACAGTCATTTATTCAAAAATGCTGCATAGTTTTAGGCAGCTAAACCTGTGTAATAAATAAATACTGCATAGTTTTAGAATTAACAAACAAAAACTTTTTTTTTGCCAAAATAGCAAGCAGCACATGATGCGGTGTGCAAACAATTGACATTTGAGCGTATAACGATAAGTGGTCATAGAGAGCAAGTTAATATTAAGACTATTTATGCTTCAGAAAGCAGGCAGTCAGTGGCATTATGTACAACAATATTTGCCACCCGTTTCCAATAGAAAGCAACAGCCTTTTCAATTTGCAGCATAACAGCGTGCAAGGTGCAGGAACTTTTCGACAGGACAAGTAATTTCCGTTAGCAGGCACTTTATGGAAAAGTTTTTTCCTTGCACATTATTTTAAAAAAAAAGGAAATTAGGTTTATTTATACACATAAAGATTATGTAAAGACTTTAACGAGTTTTGTAACCAAGATTCTACTTCAAATTAAATTTTTTAACTTTTGTGCTTACACTCTTTACGTTTTGTTAAATTATATAACATTTATTTTTAATTTATTTTACTAATTGCGCTGAACTCTTTAAAGTTAATCTTTTCTTTTTTCAATTGCTAAATTTGTGTATTGCAGTTTTGTAATAATTACCGCCCACGCGCCTGGTAAGACGAAGCATATCGATTACCAATCACCGTTAATTTGCATAAGAGCTCAATTATTGTTACGTTATTTAAACAACAATTACAACTTTTATAGCAGCAACAAAACATTAGCCCCGTCGCTACCACATCAAGTAAACTCTCATACAAAAATTCTATCTGTTGTATAATTTGAAGATTTTACAAAAATGTAGAACACAGCTGTAAATAAAAATAAAAAGAATGTTGCTTACTACGCCGAGTATTACCAGCAATAGCAACAGCAACAACTACTAGAGAATACTTCAAATAATTGTTGGAAGGAATCGTTAAGTTCGTTTTTAGTTTGTGTGTGTGCATGTGAATTAAAATTAAAGCAGCAATTAAAACAATTTCATATTAAACTGCTTTAGTTAAATTCGTTTTAAGTTCCAAATATTTCTTCTAATTTTAGGAATTCCCCTTAAAATTAATTCAACAAAATTTCACTTTCAATTTCAGTGAAGTGCGACTTTGAGCCGAAGGGTGCCGTATGGACACTAGACATGTAATTCAATACGAACTTTAGTCTCTTTTTCGCTTTTGGGTTTTTTCGGTTTTGAGTGTTTTTTAGTTTTGGCGTTTTTTTTTAGTTTTACACTTTTTTTCTCCTTTTGGCGACTTTTTTCGGTTTTTGGCGTTTTTTTATTTATTTTGGCGATTTTTTTCATATGACGATTTTTTTTCATTTTTGCAATTTTTTTCATATAGGCAAATTTTTTAGTTTTGGCGCCTTTTTCGAGTTTTGGCGATTTTTTTCTGTTTTTGGGGTTTTTTTTCATTTTGGCGATTTTTTTTTCATTTGGCCGATTTTTTCGAATTTGCCTATTTGTTTTAGTGTAGAATTTTTTTTTTAATTTTTGCGATTTTTTTCGTTTTGGCGATTTTTTTTTAAGTTTTTTGGCGATTTTTTTCGGTTTGGCGATTTGATAATTTTGGAATTCTTAGGTTTACCGTTTTTGAAAATTTCAAGAGTTTGCCTCTTATGGTTTCCAAGATACAGCAAGTTGTCAAAATTACATAGTCATAAATTGCATTAACTGATAGAACACCCTTTAATTTAAATTTTTTAAATTTTAGTGTTGATTGTTGTAGTCTGTATAAAAATACACTAATTTTACAAATTTCAAGTGTCAATATACATATGTACATACAATTGTATGTTTATTACATGGGATTTTAACATTTTCCGTTGCTCGTCTTGGAACACCCATTAATTTTTTAACTATCATGTATTTGTTGTTGTAGCGGCCAAAGTTCTTCATACTCTGTCCAAATTTCAGGTTCGTAGCTCTTACGGTTACTGAGAAAATAGCCTGTGACGGACAGACGGACAGACAGCCAGACGGACAGACGGACAGCGTAGCGAAAACAATAGGGTCCTTTTCACCTTTGGTGTACGAAACCCTAAAAAAATATTGTTTGTATTTCAAATGCACTTTATTCAAAATTTTTATGAAAAGTTTTTTTTAACATACATACACTTTGAAGCAAAAATATTCGTCTACCTGGCAGCAGGTTAGTTAAAGAAAGAGAGAGCACAAATCTCCTTTACCAACCTGCTTCGACATCACATCCAAGTATGACCTTCTGAATGCATATAGGATGTGTAGAAATAAGCCTATACTTCATGCCTTTTGCATATGAATATAATTGATTACTGTGTGCTTTTCTGCGCTTCCTAAGCGCTTCTTTTTGTCTTAGTGCTTACTTGTAGCAAATATATTTTTGATGGATTCAAGCCCAAACAATTTTTTTAAACACGGTCTCTGGCTCTTATGCCCGTTATTTTTACCCATATATATTTATCTAATAGTATACAAATATCTATCGTAGATAAAAACCTTAGATCAATTGTTTATATGTAGAAATTACGGGTATTATTCGTGCAGTTTATTTAATAATACATGAAATACCGAAGTGTGTATATTTATTCACTTTGATGCTTGTTTTGTAATGATTTTTGCTTGCGGCTTTCAAACTTATTGGAGCACAGTCATAGTCATAAACAAAGTACACTTTAACGGTCTAATTCATAAATGATTATTAACAGTTCAATAACACATTAATAGTCAAAAATCGCTAAATGTGTATTCATAAATGATTAATAGCCTATTAGACGTTTAATAAACATTTCATAACTCAGAGATTTTTAATATAGCCTCCATGCTACTTTAAGCGTTTGATAAACAATTATAAATAATATTTTCTTGATTTTTTTTATCCCTTATGTGAGATTTTCTGTGGTTTCTCACTTTTATTTGTCTTGTTTATTCTTATGCATGTCTCCTGAATAATGTTCTTGGGCAAATAAATGTATTAGTCTCCTGCACAAGTTATCTTATAAGAACTTTTAAGAAATGAGGGATTTTTCAAATGCTTTCCTACAGCGAAATCTTATAAAACAAACGTTAACAACACTGTTTGCAAGAAATTTATTTGAGTATTGTAGGTATAAGAGTAAAGAAGAAAACACTTCGTGACGGAAGAATTTGTGATACTAGCTTCTTTCTGCACATAAGCGCGTGTACAAACGTCATGCATGTATGTGTGTATGATCTTTTATTTTTCTGCGCACATGCAAAGGCACACACATGCATTAACATTAGTTGTATGCGGTTAATCACATAATAGCTTACCATCTACATATTACACACACACTCAAACGTACAATATGAAAAATAACAAGCATACACTAATCAACAGTACTTCTTTTGAGTGTTTGTCACAGACAAGCTGTCTTGACGTCATCGCTTGCTACAACTGATATACACATTAAAGGGTTGCATTTGTATACTCGTTTGTATAGCCAAAACAAATATACCATGGTATGTACCATATAATTGTAGTGTGAGCGACAGAACTGGTATAAGAGTTATTGTGTGTGCGTGCTTTTCCAAATTAAAATACAATTGAAAACAAATAACAATTGCTTATTGTATTGCTGCTGAGCAACTTTTTGATCTGTTTTTTATCAAAAAATACATATTGTAATACAAATATATGAAAAAACCACTATTGAAACAAATACATGATGTACAGATGTATGTGCGGACGTTCGTTATATTATTTTGTGGCGTAATTACAAATGCATGTGTTTCATGTACATGTATCATTTACTTACATATGTATGTGAAATTTTGCTTTCATTCATTCATTCATCAGCCAATTACATTTTTTCTCAACACATCATAAGGCAATTATGGTAAAATCAGTTTTATGTATCTTATTTGCCTTAGAAAAACAAAAAAAAAATAAATGTGTTGTTTTCATTTGCTCATTGCCCAACCATACAATAATTGCTTAAAAAAGCAACATTTACAACTAGTAACAGAAAACGATAAATAACATATGTATTTGTTCATACCAGAACCAAAAAACACGCAAAACTAGTGCAAACAGATGTATCTGTGCAATGCTATAATACACATACACCAATACATCCATCGTGCTTGGCTTATAATTAATTTATAAATTAATTAATAAATAAATACCTGAATCTAAAAGTTTTTCAGTAGTAATTAGTGGTTGCGCTTTTTTACGTTTGTGTAGCACATGGCGCACAGATGGAAACCCGGCCTATCTCTATGGCGATTTTAATATTAATATCTATATCAGTGTAAAATGTATGTGTATGTGTAGACGCATGCGACCAGGCTTAGCGCGATTATTTGAAAACACGGTTAATAGAGGTATGAAAAAGAAGTATGGATAAAAGGGGTAAAAACGCGAATAAAGTCAAGAAACAAAGTGACAGCATATCGCTTAATATATGAAGCCGCTTGATGGAGGTCCGTATAGTCTAGGTTAAAGTGTTTAGCAATGTCTAACTCAATTGTATTGTGAAGTTTTGTAGGAAAGGTTAAATGTTTCCAAGTTTTTCGCAAGTTTCGCAAGCCAATTCACATTTGAAGAGCCTGTTTCACCAATTCTCCAAAAGTCGTTTTTATTGAAAAAAAAACATATAAATATGAAAAACTACTTTTAAATATGAGTTGATACTTAAAAAGATTTGGTAAAATATGCTCTTAGTATGTATGTTATTTTGAATACTAAAGCAACAGTTTTCTTTTAAATAATTGAATTAATATTTAAAACAAAATACTTTTACAATAATTCCTTTTAAGTCCTACTGTAATTGCCACTTATTCAGATTACAAAAACTTTTTGCAATATCATATTATGCTGGTGTGGTACTTTTCAAATATTTACTTTCAATGAAATCATTTAAAATCAAAGTAAATTATTTCTTTGCCTTAGCCACAATCTTTTTAAAAGCAAAAGTAATAGTCTTCATAAAAATATCTCAAAATCAAATCATTATTTATTCTAGAGCTTTAATTACTTTAGAACAAAAGAAGGGCAAGAAAATTGTATACTTAGTGCTGAGAACACTATATGTATGTATATAAGAATTTACAAGCACACAGATACAAATACGAGTATGTATTACTTTTACAGATAAAATGACAAGAACTTGCATAAATTTCAAATCAAATCACTACTGGCAAAAGGCAAATATCAAGATTGGTTAGCAATAAAATCTAAAAAAGGGGGAGCAGCAGTCATACGAAAAATAAATACTTATTATAAAATAATAAAGTAAAAGGAAAATTAAAAACAAACAAATATAAAAAGATTTTTCGATTTGAACAGTGAATGCCTTTTAAATGAAATTGAGTAAGAAAAAATATATTCCTGATATAAAAACATTTTTAAAAAATTTGGATGTTAACATTTGAGAAAAATAAATATTTGTAATATCAAAAAATTTTTATTCCTGCATTTCATTGTAATTATGTATATATAAAAAAATTTCCCGTTCTTTTGGCGTTTACTGTAAAAGCAATATTCGCAACTCAGCAAAGATAATTTGGCTTTGTTACAAAATAACTTTTAGTATATACTCGTATATGCTTCAGAATAATTAATTAAATCTATGGACGACACAAAACCAGATTGTCTGTAAGTTCAACGAATTAATTGTGCAAAAAAATCGAGACATCCAAACATATCGAGTCATAACAGCTAAAATAGCTTAAGCGACACATTTTTTTAACTTCGTTTTTTTTTTTTTTGACGAAAATCGACTACTTACGATCGCAAATGATTTTGGTCAAGAACTGAAGTTTGAAAATTATGTCGCTTAAGCTATTTTTGCGGTTATGGCACGATATATCTGTTAGGTATTAAAGTCCTGCACTAGACCACTTAAAAGAACTTTAAGGACATGAGAGATTTTTAAAATGCTTAATACAGCGAAATCTGCTAAAAGAAACGCTAAACAACACTTTTGGCAAGACATTAGTTTCAGTTATTGCAGGTATAGGAGTAAAGAAGAAAATACTTTGTGAAAGAAGAATTTGTGATCCTTGCTTCTTCATACCGCACCAGAGGAGCGCAATGAGTAGTGAAAAAGTAAGTAGAGTTGAATCATGATTTATAATTTCTTGTACTTATGCGCACTCATACTTATTGCAATGTTCTTTATGAATCATATTCACTCAAAAGTTTGAAGTTCTCATCGCACTCATACTTAGCAAGATTTAAGCTTAAATTAGACGTGACATAGCCATAATGCCATAATGATTAAACAGAATACCGGCTTCAACACATTTTCCATACAAATTGACACAAAAAAAAACAGCCGCAGAAACCGGTCGTGAGATAGAATCTATTTTATTTTGAGAGCGTTTTTTCTTATGCTCTCACATATCAATGTTCATTATCACAAAAATGTTACCATACTTTCAATAAATTTCATACATTTTGTAAACAAAACTACAAAGAAAAATAAGCACAAAAGAAAATAAAACAAAAATTAGAGAGCATTTGAAGTTACTGCCGTCGATGTTATTATGGGCTTGATTAATTTGTCAGCGATTTTCCTGAAGTTGCAGACTTTATTCTGTTTCTACATATAACCATAACCAAACCAAAATTCAGAGAGAGAGTTATGGCTTTATGGCGAGTCACCTATAATCAACTACAATGTTGCCCATTAGTTTGGTTCGAACGGCTGTTTTATATGGCTATGGTTATGTCACGTCTGATTGAGCCTTTATGACGTTGTTGATTTCAATGTTTATAGACGATGCAAAATAAGTGTTGTATGGCAAAGCCAACTTCGTAGACGAACATTAAAATACTCATTATGAGATTATGTGTTTGTTCATTATGAGGTTACAAATACGTTTTTTATACACTTTATACTGTTGTAGTTGTAGTCGTACTATATGGATGATTTTAATAAGCTGAATCATAAGATAAGTAGTACAAGCAAGAATGATGAAATAAAGATTACGCCAGCGCACAAGAATAAGAAAACATTTCTGCGCATGATGGAATTCTGACGTCACTCCGCCTGTGTTCTCATTGGCTAGTAAAATTCAACTGTAGAACTTTTACACGCACACAAACTCACATTTCATATTTGCTCTTCTCTTTTTATTCTCTTCTTATCTCTTTATTTTTATTTTATTTTTTATTTTTCTTAGTTTTGCAGCCTTTAAACAACAACATGTAATTTTTTTCTTGGAGATCTCTCTGAGTTAATCAATCACAGGGCTGCCAACTACAACAAAATACATACATTTTTTGCAAAAAATTATAAATTTCACATGTGATACAGACTTGGTAACCTTTGCGAGGGGACTACTACGTCATCAAACGGTAAATCATGCGCAAGGCGTAATCTTTATTTTATCATTCTTGAGTACAAGTATTTTTCTGAAATTATAAATCAAACTGAGGTGATTTATGAGTGTGAGTGTGGTACGACATCCCAGCTAGCATTTGGGTGATAATTTTTTGCAAAAATCTCTTTATGATTCTCCTTAGATCATTTTTGATGATTAAAAACTGATCCATGACTTGGGTGATTGAAAAAGTATTCACTTGTGATTCATCTGTATGATAAAATAATTATTTCTTGAAAATAGAGGAACAAAATGAAAAAGAAGCCGCAAAAAGAAAACCAATGATTTAAATACTACCAGAAAATTGCTCAAAAATTAATCAGCAAATCGCATCATAAATGATTCTCTGGGATGATTCATCTGTAGGGTACCATTTTCTCACAACGGAAGTATCATTTATGATCGAAAAATGAGCTCATATGTGGTTATTTTTCCAGTCAAGCTGATTCGGAAAAGATTCGATTATGATACAAAATGCTAGCTGGGGTCGCACTCATATTTATTGCAACCTATACTTATAAATCAATATTATTGTGAGTGTGCTTAACTCAGAGTAGTTGATTTTAAATGATGTCTACTCACTTATATTTGAAATTTAATGAGTCAGTATGAATAGTGAAAACATGATTCATTGCCACTCACTGGACACGCTGTGTGTATGATCTTTTATTTTTCTGCCCACATACAAACGCACACATGCATTGACATTAGTTTTGTGCGCTTGCTTAAAACACCGCCATTAAACACAATAGCTTAGGGGCCCTTTAGATGAAGGGTGGCCTAGGTGCGACACGTCGCCTGCGAGTCGGGTTTGTAGGCGAGAAGTGAAGAGAAGCTTGCTGGGTAGCAAAAGTCGCACGTACTGGGAACTGAAGCGACAATTTTAACTTTTCTCTCTCACATATTTTTTTCTCTCGCATTTTTTGTATGCTATATATAAGCAGTGTTGCCAGTTTTTTATAACATGCACAAAATAAACAGTTATAATATAAAAATTAGATAGAAATAAAGTAAGGAGAGAAAAGGGATCATTGTATTTTGATAGCAAATTAAAAAAAAATAGAAATATATGAACATATTAATTCTACATTTACCAAACTAACAACTAGTTCCTTTACGGCAAAAAGCATTGATCAAATTAATAACAAAAAGTCGCCGGACTATAGCGACAAAAAAGTCTTCATGTAAACGCGCGTGGATTTAAGAAGGGACTACAAAAAAGAACGTAAGCGTTGTCGCAGCTAGGGCACCCTTCATCTAAACGCGCTCTTGCCATCTACGTCGTACACACACACTCAAACGTACAATATGCAAAATAGCAAGCACACACGCATCAACACTACTTCTTTTGATTGTTTGTTACGAACAAGAAGTCTTCGCGATATCTACGACAGCATTTATTATTGATTTAGTATAATACGTGCCACGAGAATACACTTAAAAAACAAGACGTACTTACATTTCAAGACTCTTTACGCAGGTCTCTATTAGGTATCATTATGAAATTAATATTGTGCTCGTATATGGCTTTATCTATGATTTAGATCATTGCAATTGTAGTGGCTTTGAACTTGGTTTACTCCAAATCTGGTAACACAATATGCTATACGTGTCAATCTGTTGGACTTATTATAATCTTTACTTTCATTTATTGCAAAGCATTCGGCAGTTAGCTTCTAAATTTAATATATATTTATAAATCTGTCAATATAGTTATCAACAAATCATTCAATTCTATAACCAGTAGACACAGTATTGTAAATTGAAAATGGAAATACAAATGTTTATCTTTACTGTTGCCAAACTTTTTATTTTTTGTTCCAGTCACATTTTGTCACGATTTTTTTAACAATTTTAATACACTTGCAAAAGGATACATACGATTATATACCCTTAGATTTGGCCAAAAGATACAACCGACTGTGCAAAAACTTAACCATAACCGCCAAAAAAGCTTAAGCGACATAATTTTTGAACTTAAGTTTTTGACCAAAATCAATTATTTGAGACTTAAAATAGTCGATTTTCGCCAAAAAAAAAAAAAGAGAAGTCCAAAAAATTTGTCACTTAAGCTATTTTAACGGTTAGGGCTCGATACAACCTAGTGCCCTTAAACAATTTTGTATGGTATTTATGCGTTGACAAGCGTTACTACAGTTCAAGTGCAGTTTATACAAAATGTTTATATTTCAGTTCATGATTTTTATTTTATTTTTTTGCTGATAAGACTATGGCTTTTCTCGATTTTTTCGTACGATACCAACTATATGGATTTTGACTATTTTATCTTTTTCACAGTTGTTTTTTAAGGCTGCAACATTTAAAAATGTTTTCTTTTTTGTCTTTGTTTACGGATGTGCCGTAGTATACTCGTACTGTCTGGTTCGGTGGTTGCTTCTCACATCTCTTGTATGATTGAATTTGTTTAGACAATCGTAAACACAATTGAATACTTGTGTACAAAATAGTTAGAAATATGTATTTCTTAAATTTGAAAATTGTGTCTATTGGAGTTGAGTAGATTTAAAATTTTGTTTAATAAAAATTAAGAAAAAATATTTTCTTAGTTCACAACAGTGTGTGTATCGTTCATCTTGTATCAGATACATTTTTAGTTTTTTAATTGTGAATACCCAGTGTTTTGTATTTTTTTATTTTATTTTTTATTTTATTTTTTATTTTATTTTATTTTGTATTTTTAATGACAAAAGAAGAATAAGCTACATACAAATTCTCGCAGAGAGTCTATCTCACTCTAAATACCACATTTTAAAACCACATATAATAGTGTATTTAATTTTTGTATGAAAATTACTAACAACAAATTTTACACTATTGTATTTAATATGTAATACAGTCGATACAAAGATACAAGAGGTTAAAAGAATAAAGCAATTATATATCTTTGTAAATATAAATAAATTCACATCATATGACGAAAATGTTATTGTGAATATGTCTAAGACAATTAGGGAGTTCACAATAGCGTTTCAAAATCTATATAATTAATAGGCGAACATGTTTTTTGTAATCCCTTTTACGCTTTTAACAAGATTTATATGGTTTTAAGGATTTTCTTTACAGATGTGCAAAATCTATATTTTATTGAAATCGGTTTAGTATTTTGGGAGCTATAAGCGTTTAAAGTTGCTACTACTACATGCACACATATTACACACGCTTTTATTAGCTTACAAGTAAAAAAGAAACAAAACATGAGTGTGTGTGTGTGTTTGTAGTATTTCTCTTGGTCTAACAATTTTTTTCTCTTATTTGTTGTTGTATGAAAGCAATAATACTTAAAGGAAGAGAATTGAATAAAGTGAATTATCTTGGTTGAAGAGATTTTGTTTATGTTTTTTTTTTAATTTCATGTATTATTTAATTATGCTTGCATATGTATGTAAGTTTGTGTGTGGGCTGTGTTTTAATGAATTTTTTATGACGTTTAGACACATACATACATTTTCTTTGAATCTTAAATTATTTACATTTTGATTCTAGAATACGGACGAGTGGTCGTCCGTTTGGTATATCTAGTATATCTTACTATTGCAATGTTTCAATTTTAATACTTTTACCCCTTTTAGACACGGAAAATTTACTTTGCAAGGTCTTAATTCAGCTGTATGAAAGACAGGGGATGCAAATCGTGCAAATTTATTTCGAAAATAATGGTTCAGTTCGCGAAGTTTACCGCAAGCTCCGTCCATTTTATGGTCGACATAATGGTCCATCAGAGCAATTAATTCGGTTAACCATGGATCGTTTTCGCACTACGTTTACTCTATGTGATAATACGCATCCGCAGAGATGTCGAACAGTGCGCACCAAAGAAACAATTGCCGCTGTAGAGCAAAGTGTTGAAGAGGACCCGAATGAATCGATTCGCCACCGTGCACAGCAATTGGAGCCGACTAACCGACTATTTTGTTCCCGAATTGGATGGCATGAATGTGGATGAGTTGTGGTTCCAACAAGACGGCGCTACATGCCACACAGCGCACGTCACAATCGATTTATTGAAGGAAACATTCGATGAGCGCATAATTTCGCGGAATGGACCTGTCAATTGGCCACCAAGATCGTGTGATTTGACACCATTGGATTATTTTCTTTGGGGATATGTGAAGTCGCTCGTCTACGCCAACAAACCAGAAACGTTAGGGGACTTGGAAGCCAACATTCGTGGCGTTATTGCCAACATACGGCCCCATATGCTCGAAAAAGTGGTTGAAAATTGGACCTGTAGAATTGGCTTTATTCGAGCCAGCCGCGGCGGCCACATGCCCGAAATCATATTTAAACATTAATGGCATAAAATTATCCTTCCAATTAAGCCAAATTGACGGACATTAAAACGATTTTCTTGTGTTTTATTTCAATTCAAACTTCTATACCTCTTAAAAAAACACCATATACTATCTCTTTCTGTCTTTATCCCAGCTGAATTAAGACTTTGAAAAGTAAACTTTCCGTGTCTAAAAGGGTATTTAATATGGTTTAGAACCTGTTTCGATGAAGTGTGGCCTAGCTACGACACGTCGCTTGCGAGTCGTGTTTGTAGGCGAGAAATTAAGAGAAGCTTGCGGGATAGCAATTGAAACTTCAATTTTAACTCTTCTCTCTCACATATTTTTTTCTCTCGTATTTTTTATGGGTTTATGCTAGGAACACAACTGGGGCGAACGACGAATTTTTCGATGCGAACTTTCGTCATAAAAAATGAAACACATTTGTTCATATGAAAATGAGGTAGTTTAGACGAGAACAATTTTTAAGCCGCACAATTTTTGTTCTTTTCCAAATAACACGAGCCTAATTCATCTGGCACAAAATGTATTCGTATACAGAGCTGTGTGCGTGTTAGTGTTTTTAGTATTCATTTAACATTTGCTGTTTTTTAAGTTGTATGTGTATTGGTTTTATGCTGCTAATGCGGGGTTGAAGCTGGTTGAAAAGTTATGCCAACCGCAAAACCACTCTCTTTGCCTCTCTCACCAACAAACTGGCATGTTATGCCAGCACAATTATGCCCGTGCAAATCAGCGCAATGAACACAACACCGCCGTAGAACGAAATTCGTCGTGCGTGACGAACTCTGAGATAGATTTTTTTCTATTTTGTACGCCGACCAGTGTTTCCAGATGATGAGAGAATGCTAAATCGGCCTAAAAATTCTGCTAAAATGTTCTACAGAATAAAATTATAATGCCAGATTTAAATTTAAAAAATTATTGTAATATGTAGCTTTGAATTTCATGTTTATACCAACTTACGAGTATTACGTCTAATTCATAAAAATATTTTAGGTTTATTACAGGTTTATTTGACAAATTTCCCATAGAAATGTGTCAAATAAGAGCTTAATAAACCTGAAATATTTTTATGAATAAGGCAGTTAGTATTTACAGGTATTTTTAAAGCACAGAAAAATAGTAAAATAGTAAAATAATTTGTAATTTTTGGACATGTTAAAATTACGTTAAAATTTTTTTAACGCACTAATAATATCAAATTATTAATTTACTTATTTAGTAAAAATTTCTTTTTATTAAAAATACATTGAAATTGATTATTGAGAGGTTCCCCGTATCCTATGCGCATTTAACTGTTGCTAGTGCAGATCATGAGGGAACCTTTACCCCGCAATACATACATATGCCTTTATGAGAAAAATCCCATCTTTCTGCCAGAAAGCATTTAGCAGAATTTTTTGAAAGTTGAGTGCTTTTTAACTAATGAAAATGCCAGATCTAGCAGTGAAAATGCTAAAATGGCAACAATGACGTCGACGAACGCCGAAAAAACAATATTCCCTCCCTCTTTCTTTACATACACAATAACCAGTGTGACCAGAATTAAATCACGTATGTCTTTAATATATTTTTAGAGAATATGCAATTTGGATTAAAGAATGCTTAAAAAGCTAAATCCGTTTTTAAAAAAGCTAAAAAAAATAAGCTAAGAGCTTAATGAAAATTTTAAAGCTAAATCCAGAAGAAATAAGCTAAATTTAGCCCAAAATTAGCTAATACGGTCACACTGACAATAACCAACTTTATCAATTATAAGAGCTGAATTCGCTGAGTAAATTCGTCTTTATTGTGCTTCACACCAGGGTTGTCAGATTTTTTCCGACCTATTTCGCCAAATTGATTTTAAAAATCGCCAAAAGTCGCCAAAAATCTATTTTATGTAGTTTTTCTTAGTAAATATTTGATAATAAATTTGTTTTGATATAACAGTTTTTTAATAGAAATTTTTATAAAATGATCGTGTCAAAATTTATCAGAAAATCGTCTAAATTAGAAATAAAATCGCCAAACATTATTTCTTGTAAATTTTTCTTATCCAAATACAAAATGCATTAATAACTATAATTAGTATAAGAAAAATCATCAAAATAAAATTGTTTTAACTTCTTGCAGACGAGTTATGGTAGCATTTATTTTTGAAACTACTCCTTCAACAAACTAATTTTCCTGAATTAGAAAAGTTTTGAAGTTCAATTTTGTTAAAAAAAAAAAATAGCCATAATAATCGGAAACAAATTTATTTATCGCCAGAAAATCGCCATGTCGCCAAACCAAAAATTTGGACGCCAAACAAGTTGAAAAATTGCCACTTTTGGAGAGAAATTGCCATATCTGACAGCCCTGCTTCACACAACGAGTATAAGCTTAAATTAGACGTGACATAGCCATAACGCCATAACCATAACCAAACCAAAATTCAATTGGTTTCTATGGTGAGACTTATGGCGTTATGGCGAGTCACGTATAATCGAATACAGTGTTGCGCATTAGTTTGGTTCGAACGGCTGCTCTCTATGGCTATGGTTATGTCACGTCTGATTAAGCCTTTAAGCAGCGAATTTTTATCGACGAATTCGTCGACCTGGACGAAATCGTCGTTCGTCCCAATTGTGTTACTAGCATTAATCATAGATTTGTGTCTAATAGTACGTTTCCATATACGTGATTTAGTTCAAAAGATTTGATTTGCCCAAATTAAGTAATTTGCGAAGTGATTTACCATACATTTTTCATATGAGCAAATTTGCTACAAATTAAGTCGAATTTGTCAATGCAACACTGCGGTGCTGCTATTATTACAAATGCAACTCTGGGTCATCCATTATTGATGACTTACAAATCCGAAAAAGTGACATTTAAGTACGAATTAAAATGACAGATTCTATTTGCTTATAAAAAGGAAAAAGTAATTAAAAAAAGAAAGTTATTGTGAATGCTGTTTTCCATTCTTATGTATTTATATGTTTTATTTATTCTGCTGTTCCAAATTATTATTAAACAAATTTGTGTGCTTCTTTTAGGTTATAAAAATAAATAAACAATTCAAACGTCAAATTTATTTCGAAAATTCGAACATAGAAACACTTACAACACATAATGGAAACACTTCGACATGATTTTCTCAAATCAACTTAATTTACTCATAATGGAAACATACTATAAAATAAACTAATGAACGAGTTCGAACCAAATCTAGTTTTTATTATAAACAAAATTTTTAACATCTTTCTGCGTAAAGTTCTCTACTCGTATAAGAAAATAAATATTTTTGTAGGTGTGGTTTGTTCTCAATAGTGCACTTTGCATTTGCATGCAAAACAACATCTGCTCATACCGTTTTTCATTTCTTGTACAAAATTTGCATTTTAGGTAAGTGGTTGTTGTGTTGTGTGGTTGGCTCTCTGCTAATGGAAAATTGAAAAAATTGGAAAAATTTTTTTTTGTCTGTTTGTTTGTTTTCTAAGAAATCAGCTATAAGTCAGTTTATCCAACAAGATGCTATAACTTACAAAATTTGCCAAGTTGTTCTCTTTTTTCCCCCCGTTAATAAATAAAAGCCAGCAAAAAATTGTTTACGTGCAATTATTATAACAACAGCTGGGCTTTCTTTGAACTCTTGACACAAAAAGGACTAAAGTGAAAGAATTTTGTATAAAAGCCACAACATGTGGACAAGTGTAATACCCTCATGTGTCGTCTTGTTAGTAGGGTGATCGATTATTCGACTTTTTCCAGAAACCGGGTTTCGAATAGTTCGAATATTTGAAATTATGAAAAACCCGGTTTCGGTTTTTACAATTCAGGAAAAACCGGTCAACCGGTTTTTTAAGTAAGAAAATTATTATACAAAAGTTTTGATTTTAAATTTTTTTATTAAAAAAAATAAAGTTAAAAGTTCATGTAAATACTATAAAACAATACAAAAATTAAAGGTAAAACATAAAATTTAACTTCATGTACTTACATATGTATAGTACATATATGTATGTATGTATATAATATACATATGGATGTATTTACAAGGTGGATATCTACCTCTATATAAAGTATTGAATCAAAATGTCAACAAAACTAAAAAATACTTTTTGCAAATGGATTTTGAAATTCATTGCACATCATAAGGCGAATTTAATTCGCCTCTGCTACAATCTCATAAAATAATTTCGCTTGAATTTCATGTTTCAATAAGTGTCGCCATGCTCAAAAAACTCTTTGAACTTTTACATTAAGCATTTTTTCATGAATTTTGTTGCGCGGAACTTTTTCTATTTGCTAATTGCAGAGCTCTAAAAGAGAACTTTATACAAAAAATGACGTAGAATGAAACTCTGATTCATTTTTGGCAACTTTTTGATATAAGTAGCTCATCTAGCCCTCCTATTGGCAAATAAAAAATTTTCATGCAACTAATTTTATGAAAAAAAAAATGCTTAATGTAAATCAGGTATAAAAAAATACTTGAAAAATCAACAGAACACGTTGCTCTAAGTTTTAACATAAAATAAAATAACTTTATTGCAAAATGTACAAATCGAAAAGTATTCGACTCAGCCGTTTTTTAAATTGTAAACAAACCGGACTATTCGAAATTCGAAAAATCAAAATTTTTAAAAAGCCGACAACCGTATTGTGAAAAAACCGGGTTTTAAAACCGGTTGAAAAACCGAGTGGATCACCCTACTTGTTAGTTGTCATGATACATGAAAGGATAAATTTCTGGACTTACAAGTGGCAGAGTAATCGAAAGGCAATAGAAATCAAAAAAACAAGAGAATTTCATTTTTAGCAGATTGTGGTTTTCAAAACAACAAAAGCTTAAAGATTTTATAGTTAAAGGAATTATAGGATATGAATTTTGTGCTCTTACGTGTTTGCCTCAAAATAGAATTTTTTTTTTTGTAAAGCACTTGGTGCTTTAATATCTTACAAGTTCTTAAGAAACTTAAATTATTATATATTTGTGTGTCCATATGTGTGCGTATTTCTATTTAAAATTTGTGCATAATTTTTTTTAATATCAGTTTCAAAACATCTGCAAATTCTGTTTGCACGTTCTTCTCTTTTTTTTTTTTTTTTTTGTAAGGAAAAGTGTTTTCTAAGGAGAGTTTTATTTGAAGAGCTATTTGCAATGAAATGATTTATTTTAAGTTAAAAGGATTCAAGAGTTTTATTTGAATTGCCAACAGCTACAACACACACACACACACACACACACAGAAATTAAATTTGAGAAATATTTATAAAAAAAGAAAACGTAAATGATGATGACAATGCTAATGATGATGCATTTAAATTTTATATGTTTAAAGCAAAGCTGCCCACTGAGAGAAATGTATTCGCGTATATGCATTCATTTGTATAAGAAGCCAAGCACTCTGGTGCTACTTTGGGCAGTCTGTTTTTAAAGATTGCTCTTAATATAGAATACAGCACAAAGTAAAAGTAAAAGCTATATTTCAGTTCAAGTACATACATATGTATTTGTATTAAAGTCTAAGAGATAACAAAAGTCCTTTGCCCCCTTATATGGTAAGGTAAATAGCTAAATAATTGGCAAGGAAAAGGCAATGAAAATCAAAGTAAAACAATTATTTAGAGCAGTGCTGGCATAACGAGTATTTGGATACTCAATAAGCAAAAGTATTTAATCAATATTTTCAGGGTTGTACTTTTTTTTAATGTGAAGTATAAAATACAACTCTGTGTAAAAATATAACACTATAGAAAGCCAAGAGTATGTGAACGCTAAAAATTGTCTTGGATCGAACTCATTCATATATAATATATAAAGTTTATATACATTCTCCATACTGTATTTGTATCGTATACAGATGCAAAGTTGCGAAACATTGCCACCATGAGCACCAACTTTAACCCATTACTCGCCGTAATTCGTATATGCTAAAACTAGTATATAGCATTTTACAGGTGGAAATGGTCAGCTTCAACGTGAAGTTGACAACAATTAAAGACTAACAGATTAAAACTTTAAAAATTACCAAATATTATGCCACAAGTTTGATACTAGACCTTGTTCGAACTCATTCAGTCTGTCAGCTTAGACACAAACCTACGATCAAATCCACTTAAAAAACCAAAAAAAATTGGTTGCTGAAAGAGAATTACATCTTCAAATTTGAACAAATGTATATACGTTATTGTTTTTTATTTATTTTTAAGCAAATCAATCAAATTAAAAATAGTGAAATGTAACAATTTTAAATTCATGCATATTTATATTTGTGCAACATAAATCACTCAACTTAATGTGTCCAACCATGTTTGTTTCGTTGTTGTTGATGTCACCAGGCTACATAAAAATACTTTTAATATGATAAGAAAGTACATACTAGAATGGATTCCAGCAAGATTGGCTTGCTTTTATTTGCTGCTCCGACAAATTTTGGAAAAACCTTCGTTCCTACACGTTTCAAATTTGTATGAAAAATATTTTTTCAACACAAATTTCAAAACGAAAAGATCGTTTATATACAAAATCTATTCTTTGGATTTAAAAAAATAATTTTTTGAAGAGAGTTTTCGTTAAGCTGAGATCCCACTATCCGTACAATGTACCGATTTATGACGGCTCACTTCAATAAAGTCCCAAGTAATAAAGCAAAATGGCCATATTTCTCGATTAATTCTGCAATAAGTCTACATGGCTTTATTACCAAGCGCAATTGTGGTTCAATTGTGTCCTTTTATTATGACTTAATTTTATTGAGCCGACGAAAATCGATACATTGTGCCGATAGTGGAATCTGGGCTTTAAAAGAAAAAAATTGTGCAAAATAATGTAACATTAATTTATTAATTTTCAATTATATTAATTAATCAATTTTTTAATCATAAAACTATATTTCCTTCCATTGGTTTGTAGAATGCCTATCCGAGCCAGCATAGTACCAAAACTTTTTGTTATTTTGTGCTCAAACATCTAGCGAAATATATTTTCTATGAGATTAACAATCTTTTAAATTATTTTATAAGGCATTTACACCTGCACAAAATCCAGCAAATTTTAATTAATTTAATTAAAATTTGTATGAAAACCCATACCGTTTAGACCAGGTTTTTTCACCTATATTAAGATTATTTTATCCAAAACACATTAACTGAAATTTTTCCAAAACTACAACCAAACAACTGCAATATAATCAATTCACATACCCTTTCAAATCCAAAGGCTGAAGTTTTAGTACTAATTTGAAAAAAAAAACCTTAGATGTATCACTAATGCCCTAATTCTGTTCGATGATTGTATGTTCTTGTCTATGAACGGAAAAAGTCACCATTGTGATTCTTTAAAACAATTATTATTTCTTGTCTATCCTAGAAAGTTTCGGTATATGCTTTACGCTTTTGTTCCAAGCCATTAAATCCCACACATATTTTTTCATATATTTTTTAAATTATCCTATAATATTTAAATCTGACTTTTATCAAAGACAATAGTCATTTATGGAGAAAATAATTTAGAGAATTCAAAACCAAACACTTAAAAATATTTTCAAACAAAAACGTCTTAAATCATTTTACTGAACTAGGTCATAATACTGCATTAACATTGTCTTGGAATCTAGTAGATTTTATTTGTAATCTTTATCAAAATCTACATAGTTTACACAAACCATGTTTTTTTTTATTAAATTTTTAATATTTCGTATCCAAGACAATATCTTTTGTCCAAAATTTTGTCTTAAACTGCAATCCAAAAGGTGTCGACTTAGCTCATTCACACACCGTTTATGGAAAACTTTGTAGAGCGTAGCAAATTCACTCACCTTTTATATAACTATGTTGTACAGGGTAGTTAAAAATATGTAAATAGAAATATTAGATTGTAGATTTCCTACAAATCTACTGACAAATTATATTGCGTTTTGCATGGGAAATATAGTAAAAAGCAGCTGCATTCAGCTGGAAGACTTTTAGTTAGATTTTGACAAAATCTACTGACGAAGTAGATTTCGTTTTGTATGGAAAATATACTAAATTTTGCCAGAAATCTTGTAATTATTAGATTTTGCTGAACTATTATGAATTTCGCAAAGAAAGACATAATTTTTGTGTTAACCGTTGTATTATTGTTTTGTTGTAAAGTTTGTATGCTCAAATATACACACATACACACACACACACTAACACTTATATTTACCCAAAAAATACATCTAACTGAGCAATTTCATACTTCCTGAGAGGATATAAATGCGAAGATTGTATGTATTAAAAAACACTAGTATGAGCTGGCAAGTGAATAAATTTGGACCATAACAAAAGTTATAAAAAATTTTACATTTTTTTCCTAGTTACGAGGGAGCGCAACACGGCAGAGCAAAATGCCAAAATCTCAAAGTTGTATGAATGTATAAAAAAATAGAAACAAAATTCTCAATGGGACAAGCTGCCACTTAAATGAAGACTCTTTCTGTTTATACTGCATGCGTCCCAAGTCCTGCAGCCATCATTTTTGTAAACTTCAGTTCACTTTATTTATTTGCTTTTCAGTGAAGGAGAACAACTGCAAGAAATGAAACATAAGGCAGATTTTTTGCAACATGTTGCTTGACACCATGAAGGCATCATGATTGAAATAAAATAAATAAATCAAAATAACAATAAAATAAAAGGAAATACGAGTAAGTAAACAATCTAACAGTATGACTGACGACTAAGGGCTTAAGTAAATAAATAAAACAAAGTGAAAGGGAAAATCAATTGGCTTGAAATTCTAAGAAGAAATGGTTTCTTACCAAAACTAAGCACATACTGCTTAGTTAGAATCAATTGAACACAAACATTTAAATCTATTTTTATAGAGTTGCTTAAAAGAAAATACGATAATACTGCATTTACATTGTCTCGAAATCTCGTGTATGTATTTGATTAGAAATCTTTATCGAAATTTATATCATTTACACTAAGCTTTTTTGAAATTTTTCAAGATTTTGTATCCTATACAAAATCCTTTGTCTAAAGTTTCGTCTTAAACTGTAACCCAAAAAGTGCCGACTTAGCACATTCACACACCCTCGATAGAAAATTTTGTAGAGCTTAGCTAACTCACTCACTTTTAGATAAATATTTTGTACAGGGTAGCAGGAAATAAATACAAATATTCGATTTTGAGTAGATTTTGTACAAATGGAGAATCTAGCAAACAGAAACTAAATTTAGGTAGAAATCTCGTAAGTACTGGATTTCGAGGCAATGTAAGTACCCCATAATGAAAAATTAGTATGAAACCAATGTGCACACTTACTGGTTGCATTTTCGTTTACTTGACACTTATTAAACATTTCGAGTTTTAAGCTACTTTCAAACTGCAAAAATTCTTATAGGTCACTTACACCAGTACAAAATCTAGCAGATTTTATTTAAAATATTTATGGAAATCTATACCGTTTAGACCAACTTTTTTTGACATCTATCAAGATTTTTTTATCCAGAACAAAACCCATTAACTAAAAAATTTCCAAAACTACAACCAAATAACTACAATGTAGCTAAGTCACACACCTTTCAAAGCAGACCGTAGTTAATTCACTCATCTTGTTTATAAATTTGTTGTACAGGGTAGTAAAAGATTAGATTTGTATTAGATTTCCTACAAATCTACTCACAAAATAGTTTTTGTTTTGTGTGGGAAATCTAATAAAAAGCAACAAGAGTTAGCTCGAAGTCATGTAAGTACTAGATTTCGATAATGTAAATGCTCTATTATACTCTTTCACATCTTTCTTTTGTATTTTATATAAAACACAATCTAAGTTCAATTTGAATATGCCACAATATAGTATTTTACATCGAGGCATATTTAACCAAACATATTTTTCGGCACACAAAAATTCACTTACATAATTTATGGTTGTTCTGTTAAACATTAAACATGAAAACAATTTTTCTTAAAAGTAATAACAAAGAGTTTTCTTCAACATATTTCACGTTAAAATAATTTTAATAAACCTTCAAAAAATATTTGACTGAATACTACTTTTGTACGTGCTTTCAATCATACAATATCTTAATAACACACCTCATCTTCAGTTATTCCATTCCACTTTTTTTTGCATCGGTCTCCTTTGTGTCGGAGCTTATTTGCACAGGCTTAACAGACATAAAAATTTTACCGAATATTTATTTTCTTGATGCCAACCAACAGCAGTACCGAAAGAGGAATGGGTAAGCGAATGATGTATGTATGTGAAAAATAATAAATAAATACATGTATGTATGTATATACGTGTGTATGTATGTGTGTGCAATATAAACCGTTATTTGAGGTGTCAATAAACATGATATAATACCAATATTAACAAATATTCTGTCATGAGACAAAATATTACCGATCAGAGATGGCAAGTTTGGCACATGTACAGAATTTTATGCTTTTATTATGTACGAGTAAAAAAAATCAACGATATATACTTTTTTTAATTTCAGACGCATTAAAAAATGGAAAAAAATAAGAGAAGTGTCTTAGGACACCCGGTAATACTCAGTGGGAAATTAAGGGAAGTACTTCGATTATAATCACTGACGTCAGTATGATATCGTAAGTGAGGAATCTAAGTACTTGGATTCTAATGTACGTGTAATCTGATATATCATGTGTTACTAATAACTTCGATTACGACGTAAGCAGGCATTCATTTATTGATTAAAACAAAAATTTTGTTATAAAACAAAATTAAAATACTGGTCTACTTTTAGGCTAATTTCATTATATGCTCTCTTACAACTCCGCTGTCAGTGTAAGTGCAATCCCTGCAGAAAGGGCGAATAGTGAAATTGTAGTGATTTACTTGTGACATTGTCAGTAGCACTACTGACCAGGTGTACCCCAGCCAATGTAATCATCTATTGACATTTAACATTAGCTTGTCATTGAAAATCCACCACTAGACTGTAGCACTACTGACTAAGTAGTTTTTTTTGGGACAACATGGGGACATTGACACCAAAGATTCACTAGTAAATTTTAGGGGTTCTGGTCTACAATATCTATATTTCCTCGCTCGTTGTCAATAGTAAAATTATAGTGATTTTCTAGTGACATTGTCAATAGTGCTACTGACTAGGTGTACCCCAGCCAATGTAATCGCCTATTGACATATAACATAGAGTTGTCATTGAAAATCTACCAGTAGACTTTAGTGCTAATGAGAAGGTAGTTATTTTACGACCATATGGAGATATTTGAACCATATGGTTCTAGGCTGACTACAGGGATGCTAGTGGCACGTACTGATATCGTGGGTTACTTTTTAAGCGATAGCGCACCACTTACGCATCCTATGACACTTTTATGTTAAATCTAAATTGCAAAATAAGCGAACGAATCACCACCACTGACTGCTACTAAGTATTACTGATATCATCGATTACGTAATCTATATATTTACCACTGGGTAGCACTGCTGGTTAGCTACATATATAAAATAAATTTAATGTGTTAAATAACAGTGCAATAAAATTATATTAAGGGCCTGTGCCAAACGGCAGCAAAGTACTACTGTAGGTAAATTTTTGACACTTCTGAGGTGAAAAAAATTTCACTAGCCCTGGGGGCTAGTAGAATTTTTGACACAACAGATAAATTTTTGACAAGCAGCAAATAAGAAGCATAGTATCATAAAAGCAAAACCACCGCCGTCGGTTTGAGCCGTCGCCTTTTACATACATTCTTACGTCTCTTAAATGTAGTTAGGCTGTGAAAAATGAATTGTTTATTTTAATTTGTGAAAAATTTTGCATCATTTATATAAAAGAATATGGTTTTATATAAAAATTTTCTTTTCAAAAAATGTATGGTAGTCGGCGGCTTGTAGTAAAATTTTTTGCTTCGCCGCCGCAGCAATTTTTTCATCAGCTTCTTTCTATGCTCAAGCGAATTTGTCAAAATTTTACATTGTCAAAAAAGATATCATTTGGCACAGCAGAAAAATGAAATTTTTTCCCCACAAGCAAATATTTTTTCACCATAGTACTTTTCTATCGTTTCGCACACGCCCTAACAAACATAAGAGAATAAACTAAAAATAATAATAATAATAAAATTATATTATATGATGATGTCAAATTCGCCGCAACTATTTCAAAACGTTTCCATTTATTTCTCATTATTTTCTTTTCTAGCGGCGTACGATTACTAAATTAATGTATTGTTTGTGGCCGGTGGCGGCTGTTAGCCGGCTTACAGCTAATCGGCTATGTTCTATGTTCAAAAACAATTTAAGCAATCCTTCTCATTGTGCTTGTTTTGTTTTTGTTTCACTCACTTCAAAGAAGGAAACAAAACAAAATCAAACAATTTGCTTCGTTTATTGTGGTACTCTGGTTTGAAGTATCAAAAGTATCAAATCAAAACAAAAATAAATTTATAACTGTAATAGCGTCGATTATTTTTGTTACGAAAATCACATTCTAATTCCTGTATCGTGTCATATATAGCAAAGCTATAAAATAATACAACACTACACTTAGTATATCACCACTATTAGTACTATCATTGTACGAATTCCTTAGGGTGAAGTTCATATAGTAACTATTATACATGTCGTGTCAGTACGGAACCTTTCGTGTGCGAGTTGCACAGTTGCACCTTACCGAATTATTTTTTCTTTATGTGAAACTTCAACGCTTTTTATATAAAGCTTGATGGCAGCAGCCCAAAATTTAATGTAATTAGTGAATATAATGGTGTGTAATTATGATTTTTGTTCTCTTCCTTCATCATCAATTTTGTATTATAAATATGAGTGTGAATACACACACCCAACACAATATACACCTCATAAAACTTCCCTGTCGGAGAATGTGTGGTTGACTACATAAATAGTTAACTTATAGTTAACTTTTCTTAGACTGACTTAAAGCTAACTGCATTGTCATCCAGAACAAACCCAAAATTAATCTCAAGTTGAGTACGTAATCGAATTTGATGAGAGCCAACAAATTTATTCTCAGCTACTTTGAAACTCACTTCAGTTTTATATTAAGATTTTGGTGTTGTTATTTTAGATGATATCTTAGCTGAGTGGTAGCGTGTTGAGTACACAACGTTCGATGATGCATGTTCGAACACCAGATTTTTTTTTTAATTTACTGACTACCAGCTGATTTAAAAAAGTCAACTTTAAGTTAGCTTAAAGTAGTGCAGAGTGAGACATCGCAATGTTAAAATAGTCAGTTGATTACATTGCAAAGTAATCCAAGTGTCAGTCAGTACTAGTTGCGAAATAGTTAGCTTAAAGTTAGTTTAAAGTTAACGTAATTTCCGACAGGGTTATAACAGGAAATTCTCCTACATACAATGTTATACATACTTATGTATATACGTATGTATGTGGGTGTATATTAAATAACTTGAACTTATACAATTTTGTGCTCCCACATTTTTTTTTTTTTTTTTTTTTTTTGTATTTTGTTTACCTCTGTCTGGGCTTTTGGTTCATTGGAGTGAAAGAAAGAAGCTGGTGGTGAGCTTGGTACTTGCAAATAAAATATATTTACTCCCTAGTGATAAAAGTCAAAAATTTTATGTACGAGAGCGGTACCAAAAATTAGCTGATGTAACAAATTTTGTTGAAAAATTTGCTTTATTTCTTAGCAGAATCTCGTATGAGCGTGATACAATTTTTCCAGCAATATTCAATAACTTCGATAGCCTGTTTATATAGTAAGTAACTTCTTAAAATACGAGTATTCATCAACCGCCGACTCCAGCTCTTTATTGTTGGCAAATAGTTTACCATTGGGAACATAGCATAATACAAGGGAGATAATTTTAATGGAGAAAAGTGCGTAATGAAGCAATTCTAACTTTAATTCACTGATTTTAGTCATCGCTTGATCAACGAAAAAGTCATTAAATAACAACACCCCTCGAATTTTGCTGATGTGCACCAGCGCTCCCTTTTGTGACAGTTTTTGTAGCGAAGTTGAAGTGATGGAGGCTGGTCTCATTGGTCACTGAACTATACCAACTTCAGCTGATACTAATCCTAGTGTAATAACAGATCACCCTCCTTCATCTGTTTTGTGTAGCAGAATCATCGGCGAAGTAAAATAAAAAATTTAAATGGCTACTAAGCACAGCTTCGAAATTTTAATGCGCCTAATTGACATCAGATGCGCTACAATACTGCTTCCAAAAAAAACACGTGCAAAAGGAAAAGTTGTAAAAGAACGAAGCCTTCTTCTATTTCTGCTTTCACCACCTATCTTTTTTATAATTATTCTTTTCCTAAGTTACTACTTCTTCTACTGCCTAAAAAAATATGAAAAAAGCTGACCTCCTCAAACTATAATCTGGCATAATTTTAATATTGATTCGGCTCGGATCTTTCAAATAAAAGTATTAAATTACATAATGGTAAGCAATGTCTTTCCATTTATACAAATCCACTCGATGATGATGATGACTCAAAAAAAAATTCCGAACAACGAGGCAACTTATGCCCTAATTCTGTTCGACGATTGTATCGTCTTGTCTCTGGACGAAAAAAAGCCGCAGTTGTCATTCTTTAAAACAATTATTATTTATTGTCTATGCTAGAAGGTTCGTGTATTTGTTTTATGATTTTGTTCCAAACATTATATCCAATACATATTTTTTAAATATTTTTCATACTATTGTATAATACTTTAATTTTATTTTTATGTTTTAGAAAGATGGTAATAATATTCTTATTTTTCATTATCAAAGACAACAACCATTTTTGTCGAAATTAATTTAGAGAGCTCAAAAGTATTTTCGAACAAAAACGTCCTAAACCTGCTTATAGATCATTTACACCAGCCCAAAATCTAGCAGATTTTAATTAAAATCTTTATGAAAATCTATACCATTTAGACCAACTTTTTTTTGACATTTATCAAGATTTTTTATCCAAAACAAAACCCATTAACTAAAAACTTTTCAGAACTATAACCAAATAACTGCAGTGTAGCTAAGTCACACACATTTTTAAGCAGACCGTAGGTAATTCAATCTTTTTTTTTACAAGGTTGCCACTAACGCCATCTATACGCCACGTTGACTAGTTTTGGTACCGCCCTCGTATGTATGCTAATAGTAACAAAACTATATTTAATGAAAGATTTGTACGTCTCCTTGCGCCAAGTAAAAATACTACTTTTTTTAATATTAAAAACTTTTAATTTATTTAGTAAAAAATCCGAAAATATATGGATGTAATACCATCCCCATATTTGTGGCCACCACCTGTGGCGCGACACCAAAGGTGTGTAGTGTAATTGTCGCTATTGTTTGCAACAAAGGAATATTGTTTATCCCGTTTTTTTCCTTAAATGACAGCTTATTTATTCTTATATGTATATGTATGTAAATATATACAATTGAATGAGAGAAATAAAATTTTATTTACTTATTTATAAGGCAAAAAGGAATTTTTAAGCAGAGTATTGAAACTGCAAAATAAAACAAATTTCCAAGTAACTTAATATCGATGGGAAGCATAAGGTCAAGCAAACAATTATGGTAAAAATATTTTAATTATAAACAAGATATTAAGCATAAATTAAAAAAAAAATTATTTAAAAACTAAATTAATTAATTAATTGTACTAAAAAATAAAGCGATGTATTTAAAAAGGTGTGTGAATTAGCTTTATTGCAGAAGTTTGACTGTAGTCTAGGAAAAAGTTCAGTCAATGGTTTTGGTTTTGGCTATGAAATCTCGTTTGTAATCAAAAGAACTTGGTGTTAACGTTAAAGATTTTGATGCAAAATTTTAATTGAAATCTGCTGGATTTCATGCAGTTGTAAGTGCCCTATTTTACTTATTTTGCCTAGAAATCACACATATGTATGCATATACATATTTATTTATTAAACAGACAAAAAATGCAAAAAAAAAATAAAATATTTACGATTATTCTTATTTACTTTTCTTTGCTCCTTGAGTACGTAAATACTTGCTTCCATTAAACTACTTCGCGCAGCTCTATTACTTTTGATAGTCTTATCATTGTACTTGGCTTTATTATCAAATCATTTGTTTTCATTCCAACAAATAAATTCCTTTTCCTTTTTCTTTTTAGCTCAACATTAGATTTTATTTACTTTTTAAAAGGGCCTCTGAAGCAGATAAGATATATAAAATTGTAACTTATTCTTTGTACTCATTAGTCTTATGGCCACTAAAATATTTGTGTGTACAATCGTCTTCAAGTCTGGCAGCAGTACATAAAACAACAACTAAATAACAATTACAACGAATGGAAGTAGGAAAGGAAGAAAGAAAGCAAGAAAAGGAAAGGAAATAAATAAAAACAAAATTTAAGTGAAATAATCTGTTAGAAAGAAGGAAGCCTGTAACAATGATATGCCGTGGCAGAAAAAAATACTTTATTTTTATAATAATCATTATTCTATTGCAATTCTTATATAATAATATAAAACTTTTGCTTAGCTGCTCAAAATTTATTTTGTTTGGGAAGCATGTTGTCCTACGAGTATAATTTTTTTTAACTGCGTCTGTGTTTATTTTATATATTTTTATTTGTTTTTTCTTAAAAGTGTCTATGATTGATTCTGTTTATTTGTTTTTTTTTCTGTAAAGGATATTAAATTAAATCATTACCTTACAATTTATACTGCTTTGTTACAATCTTTGCTCTGTTGTTGTTGTTGTTGTTACTGGTTTTGTTGTTGTTGTTGTTGTTGGTGTTGTTGTTGTTGTTGTTTTCTAGCATTCTATTGTAAAGATTCTTTTCCTTTAACTTGGTATGGCAGCCATGAAGAACAAACCAAGTGTTTTGTAATTTTTTTTATCAGATTTCCTTAGAAATTCTAAGAAAACTATTAACACTAGCGAGTGTTTAAATTGTGGAATAGAAAGATAATTAAAAAATAATAGCATAATTGTTATTATACTTGTACAAGGGAGTCCTACGGAAGTATCAGTAATTCTTATTCAATTAATATTGAGCATACGTTGTGCAGGTACAATCAGGGTTACCGTTAGGAATTTTTGAAAAGTCGCACCAAAGGTGGTTTTATAAAAATAAAGTCGCTCAAAAAAGTTGTTTGAGAAAATAAAAGTTGCATATCTTTTTTAACGTTATTTTTTTTTAATGAAAAGGGTAATACAAAAAAAATAAGTTGAAACAGTGCATATTCCATAACAGTTCCATTATATGTGCTTCTATACATGTTTTCATGTATGTATACTGAACTTCAGCAGTTTAATAAATTTGGCTGTCGTATGCTGCCGCGGTCAGAAGAGTAGGATTCATTAAAAAAAGCTAAAAAAGTTAAACTTAAGATATTTTTGACAAATATTTTCAAATAAATCCCCGTGTACTTTTTACTTTAATTCTATTCGTTTGATCTTGGCGCCACATATTTTGGGTGAATGTATGTGTACTTCAGCAATGTTTTCTTAACATCAATATTACTTTTTTGAAATTTCATATCTGTATTTAAAAATAAGTTTATCAAAAGAAATCCAGTTTTCTATAACTTTGTCTATTAAATTTAAGGCTAACAGAATTGAGTTGCATGTTTTTAGTTTTAATTTATTAGTTAATTTATTATTAAGAAAAGCTAATTTCAAAATGTTCACATGTTCGTATATACCTGTATATATTTTACGATAACTTCTTTCATTGACTCAGCGGGTAAAAATAATTTTGTAGAATAAGCACTCCAAAAACCACAATTTTTATTTATTTAAAAAAATTTTTTTTTTGCTTAAACTATTCTTTGATACTTCTATTGAAAATTTGCGAAAAATTTCTTAAATACATTGTACACGGGATAAGGTTGCAATTAATAAGTGCTTCCATATGAATAATAATCTGTGAATTGCTTTTAAATTTTGACGATTTTTTTTTTTTTTTTTTTTTTTTTTTTTTTTTTTTTTTTTTTTTGATAAAAATGATAAGGAAATTTTTAATATATTGCAATTTAAATGTTTTCTGTGAGAATCCTAACAAAAAAGGGTAAAAAGTTCCAACAAAATTAAAAAAGTCGCAAAAGTCGGTGATCAAAAAAAGTCTTACAAAAAGTCGCACACAGCTAAAAAAAAAGTGTAAAATTGCGACTTTAGTCGGATGAACGGTAACCCTGGGTACAATAAGCTTTCGGGCTTAATATGTGTATGTAGTAATAAAAAGCATGTAACGAAATTAATTCGAAACATAACTCTTTAAGAAAATTTTTATTTATATAAAGAGATGATTTTAGTTTCATAAATTAGGAATTACCAGGATTACCTTGCAGGAAATCCCTGGAGTTTTCCACTAAACTTTAGATTTTAGTCATATTTGCGGCATCTGATAAACTTCATAAGTCTATAAAAATTGAGGAATATCTAAAAATCAATTTCACGAAGAGTTTTGAAGTTATTAGACAGAACGAATCACCCGATTTTAGTTAAATTGGCAGGAGTCGACGTGAGATGTCTTTTTTTGGCTTAAAAGCTGATTGAATTTTGATCTTGATAGTTTAAAAATGTTTAAGAAAATAATTTTGTGAAAATTTAATATGCTAGGGCATTTACATCTGCACAAAATCTATCAGATTTTGATTAAAGTCTGTATGTACATTTATACCGTTTACACCCATTTCTTTTTTTTTTTTTTGACATTTATCAAAATTTTTTATTCAAAACAAAACCCATTATGTAAATGAAAAATTTCAAAAACTACAACCAAACGACTGCATCGTAGCCAATTTACATACATAGGGCTGACTGTTTAGCACAAATTTAAAAAAAAAATCTAAATCTAGAAGACTTGATTTGAAATCTTTATCGAAATGTATATAGTCACATACTAAGCTTTTTTTTGACATTTCTCAAGATTTAGTATTCAAGACAAAATCCTTTGTCTAAAATATGTGTTTAACTGTATCTCAAAAAGTGCCACCTTAGCTAATTCACGCACTTCAATAGAAAATTTTGTAGAGCTCAGCTAATTTACTCACCTTTTATATACAAATATGTTGTACAGTGTAGTAAAAAATAAATAAAAATATTAAATTTTGAATAGATTTCCTTCAAATCTATTGACAAAGTAAATTTCGTTTTGTATGGGTAATCTAGAAAAAACCAATTAGATCTAACTCAAAATCTCGTAAATATTAGATTTCAATATAAGACAAGTCGATTTTGACAAAATTTAGTGATGAAGAAGATTTTGTTTTGTATGGGAAATCTACTAGATTTTCCCCGAAATCTCGTAAGTATTAGATTTTGCTCAAATGTTAAGGCACTATTCGAAAATTTTTGAAATCTACCGAAATGAATCGACTAACTATTTAATAAAGCTCATTGATCCATTGTTAAGTTATGAGATGCTTACATGCACGTGCGCACAAAACTTCTAAATACGATGAAAACTCGATTTTCGAAAAAAAAAATGTGAAATTACAGCTGGAAGTTAAAAAAAATATATGGTATAAGCATGACCTCGCTAACTACGTAGATTTTTGGGGAAAATTTTTTTAAAAAATTGGCGACCATTTTGAAACATTTAATCGATTAAAATCTAGCTAGCGGCATTCGGCGAACAGTGTTTCAGAATCATTTTTCATCGGTCAAAACTCTTTAACTTTTGAACTAACATAATTTTAATTTAACATAATTTGGCTTAAAAAGCGATACGAACTTTAGCCCGTTCAAATCACAAATATAGAAACAAATGGAGTTCGAATAATAATTAAAATTAACTAAAAATTAATAGCCATGGGCCTGTGGCAAAAATTAAATAAAAATATACTTACTAGTAACAAACCAAAAAAGTTTGTCTTAAGTAGAACAAAAAATAAGCAAATTAAGTAACATGTGTATAATTAGTAAAAAGAACAAAACGACAATGGTAAGACTGTTGTAAATATAGTGATGGTAAAATTGAGCTTACAATACAAAAAAGCTTTCAGCAAATTGAAATACGATGAATCAAAACAATTCACATATTCCATTTGCAATAAAATGCTAAGTATATAAAGCAGAAATCTACATCAACTGACACCACACACAGTGGACCAAACACAAAAGAACGCTGATGATGAAGTTTTAGTGGCCTTCGAAAACGGCTGGCTGTTCCGTTCAACTATGTGTTGTTAGTCAGAATATTTAATTACAACAGACTTTGGTGTTATTTGCTCATTAATAATTATCACATGTAATTTGGCTTAAAAAGCGATACGAACTTTAGCCCGTTCAAATCACAAATATAGAAACAAATGGAGTTCGAATAATAATTAAAATTAACTAAAAAATAACATAATTTTATTTTTAATTCTTCTTTTAATGGATAGATAACAAACATCTTAAGCTTTCATCTAAATTTAGTCTTTTAGAATCAATACAAATTTTGTTGAGAAATTTAAGGTTAAAGTTAATCTCTAAATTTTTTTTTTTATTTTTCATAGCAATGCGCGCTCTTTATTATTATTTTGTTATAAAAATTCTTATAGAGCATTTCACAGATTCTAATTAAAATCCGTATGAAAATCTCTATCCATTTACAACAAGTTTTTTTGACATTCATCAAGACTTTTTTATCCAAAATAAAACCCATTAACTGAAACACTTGCAAATCTTTAACCAAACAACTACAATGTAGCTAATTCACACACCCTTTTTAAGCAGAGCGTAGCTAATTCAATCATTTTTTATATAAATATAATAAAAATATTATATTTTCAGCACATTTCCTACAAATATACTCACAAACTTCATTTTATTTTGTATGGGAAATCTAACTAGTACAAAGCGGCTAGATTTATCTCGAAACCTCGTAAGTATTAGATTTCGAGATAATATAAATGCCCTATTATAATGAAAATTAAATCATCTTTATGAAAACAAGCGAAGTAATTTTATGAACATATACAGCCTTATTTATAAAAATTATAAAGGCTTTATAAAGGGATTTTAAAACAAATTTTCATACAAAATATTTCTTATTAAGGCTTGATAAAACATTAATAATTTTTATAAATAAGGCTGTTAATGCATAAGCCTAGTTTGTTCAGTCATAAATAGATTGTAGACTCTCTTGGGCATACATGCATACTCGCACATAAATTTAAATAATTCCTACTTCAATACAATAAAATATTAAAGGTATTCACATCAGTTTTTTTCTTGTTGGAAAAATGGAAAAATGTAAATTTTTTACAACAAACACAAGAAAAAAAATTTCACCTAAAGTTGAGTTTTTAAATTCAACTTTTGGTGAATTTTTTCCCCTGTATTTGTTGTAAAAAAATTACATTTTTCCATTTTTCCAACAAGAAAAAAACTGATGTGAATACCTTTAATAGAATATAATCAGGGCTATCATGAATAGAATTTAGAATTTTTTGTTTTTCCTATTACTTGCTATTAGTTGGAATTATTCCCCCTGAAAAATTTCACGCGGAATTTTATTCATGATAGCCCTGAATAAAACCAACCGACTTCAAAGATCATATAGAGCTTATTATAGAAAAAAGTTTAGGGACCAAATTGCAAACCTTCAAAAATAAAATTTTTTTAAAATGTTCACGTGCCATAACCGCAAAAAAAATCTTAAGCAATTGTTTAGTTAATTGAAAGAAACATGAAAAGATTTTAATAGCGAAGACTGAAACTGAATTAAATAAATTCGGTAAAGTGCGACCTTGACTCGCGCATGAAGGGTACCTTACGGACACTAAGGGCCGTATCCAAAAAAAAATTAATTTGAAGTTCAAGTGTTCATTTGTCAAAATTTCAAAATTTACATGGAAGTTTCGTTTTAACGTACACTTAAAGCCCAATTAATTTTTTTTTTTTTTGATACGGCCATAGAAGTGTTAAACTATACGAACTTTAGCTTATATAATATATAGTTTTCACATTTTTTTCGTTTTTGGGATTTTATCGGCTTTGAGCTTTTTGCGTTTTTTGTACCCTTTACCAAAAAATGGTAAAAGGGTATATATAGGTTTGTCATTCCGTTTGTAATTTCTAGAATATTAATAAGCGAGCCATAAAGTATATGCATAGGGAAGACGAATAAGCGATGTTCGTCTGTCCGTCTGTCTGTACGTGAAATCGGTTTTCCGAAGCTCCCAGAAAAGCTAGAGACTGGTGTTTCTTGGTTTCTTGGACTGGTGTGTCAGAAATGGTCGAAATAAGATTGGTATTGAAAACCAAGAAAATCGAGCAGACGATTTCAAAGCTGGGAAACTTAAACTTCATTTTGCCATACAAAATAACTAACGAAAACTAGTTATTATTATTTTTTTATTAAATAAACTTATTTTATACTTCAGTATGAATTAAATTAATATTTCTTAATAAAAAAATAATAAAAAAAATAAAAAAAATTAAATAGACGTTTCCAGGGTTGGAAAACTTTAACTTTTTTATACAAAATTATACAAAATTAATTTACTAAAAGAAATTTTTCCTTTTTTCTATAAATTAAATATATCTTATATTCTAAGAAGAAAGTGATTGAGTGAAAAAATCAGAAAAATCAAAAAGGATAATTCCAGGGTTGGGAAACTTAAAATTTTTGTGATATAAAAAATTAACTACCGGAAACTAATTTTTATATGTTTTTATTAAATTTACTTATTGTATACTTCAGTACAAATTAAATTGGTATTTCAAATTAAAAAAGAAAGTTAAAAAAATTAAAAAGACGTTTCCATGGTTGGAAAACTTTAATTTTTTTTCTTATACAAAAGTAAATTACTAAAACAATTTTTTTGTTTTTCCCTATAAATTAAACATATCTTAGATTCTTAAAAGAAAGAGATTGGTAAAAAAAATTAGAAAAATCAAAAAGGATGATTCCAGGGTTGGGAAACTTACACTTTTTGTAATATATAAAAGTAACTAGGTCTTACTATTTTTTTATTTTTTAATTAAATTAACTTATTTTATACTGCAGTACACATAAAATTGATATGAAAAATTAAAAAAAAGTTTAATACATGAAAAAAACGTTTCCAGAGTTGGAAAACTTTAACTTTTTTCTTATACAAAAGTAACTTACTAAAACAAATTTTTTCTTTTTCTCTATATATTAAACATAGCTTATATTCTTAAAAGGAACATATTGGTGTACGAAATCTGAAAAATCAAAAAGAACGGTTCCAGGGCTGGAAAACTTACACTTTTTGTGATATATAAAATTAACTACCGAAAACTAATTTTTTATAAAATTAACTTATTTTTTACTTCAGTACGAATAAATTTGGTATTTCAAATTAAAAAAACTTTAAAAAATTAAAACGACGTTTCCAGGGTTGGAAAACCTTATTTTTTATACAAAAGTAACTTACTAAAACAAATTTTTCCTTTTTTTGCTATAAATCAAACATATCTTACACTCTTAAAAAAAAGATTATTTTTAAGAATGCAGAAAAATCAAAAAGGGAGATTCCAGGGTTGGGGAACTTACACTCTTTGTGATATAAAAAATTAACTACCGAAAATTAATTTTTATATTTTTTTATTAAATAAACTTATTTTATGCTTGAGTACGAATAAAATTGGTATTTAAAATAAAAAAAAAACACATTAAAAAATTAAAAAGACGATTCCAGGGTTGGAAAACTTTAACTTTTTTGTACAAAAGTAGCTTACTAAAACAAATTTTTCCATTTTTCTATAAATTAAACATATCTTAAATTCTTAAAAGAAAGAGATTGGTGTAAGAAATCAGAAAAATCAAAAAGAATGATCTCAGGGTTGGGAAAGTTACACTTTTTGTGATATATATGTAAAAGTAACCAAGTCTAATTAATTTTTATCTTTTCCTTTATAGATTATACATATTTTACGTTTTGAAAAGAAAAGTTTGGTGTATAAAATTATAAAAATAAAAACCACAGCTCCAGAGCTGGAAACTTTGAACTTTTTTTCTGGATATAAAAGTAACTAAATAAAACATTTCTTTTAAATTTCCTTTTTTCTTTTTTTACTTAACACACTTTCTATATTTTTGTTGAGAACTACTAGATTGATATAAGGAATCAGAAAAATCTAATATAATGATTCTAGGATTTGTAAATTAATTTTTTTTTTTTTTTTTGAAGATAAAAGTAACTAGGTCAAATTATTTTTTTCTTTTTGTTTATACTTTATGTATGTGCTTATGTATGTATCTCTATACTACATAAAAATACTTTGGTAAAGGGTATATAAGATTCGGCACAGCCGAATATAGTACTCTTACTTGTTTAGTTTTAGCGTTTTTTTGCGGTTTCACGTTTTTTCGATTTTGGCGATTTTTTAAGATTTGGCGCTTTTTTCGGTTTTTAATTTTGGCGATTTTTCTATTTTGGCGATTGTTTTAATTTTGGCTATTTTTCCAGTTCTTGGCTACTAGAATTTTTTTAATTGTGCATTTTTTCAGTTTATCGATTTCATAATTTTGAGATTTTTTAGTTTTACCATTTTTTGAAAAATTCAAGAGTTTGCCTCTTAAGGTTTACAAGATACAACAAGTTGTCAAAATTACATTAACTGATAGAACATCCTTTAATTTATATTTTATAAATTTTAGTGTTAATTGTTGTAGTCTGTATTAGAGATGTGCAAATGTCGTGATTTTATCGTGTCACGCGTGAATCACGCGTGACTCACGCATGATCATGATCAAATTTATAGTTAATCACGCGTGAGTGCGTGAGCGTGACTTAAAAATAAATTACTCGTGCGTGATCGTGCGTGAGCTATTTTTAATAATCACGCACGAATTCTCACGCTCTCACGACATATATCATTCCTGAATAGGTGAGTATCAATATACTATACCATTTTGCACACGCTACGATGCAAAACCATTTGCACAATATTGTGAGTTGGGCTAGTGTTATAATTTTTTCAGGCGTAGTAAACTGGCTCATATGAAATTGAAATGTACCAATGTAGAAAAATAAAATTATTTTAATATATTTCTTTATGGTACACAACTAAATTTTAACTTTTTTCAGAAAAACTACGCGTATATCCGCATTTATGAAAAGCCACTCTTAAATATTAGTTAAAAGTGTTTAAAACTATCTACATAATCTTATAGATAAAATTTTTAAAATCTATCGTCACAACTTTTTATAGAAAGTATTTTTAAAATTTACTATTTTAGGACATGTATTAATGTATTAAACAAAGTTTTTTACAAAACTGAAAATAATGAAGATACTTAAAAAAACACATGCCTTTTTCAGGGAAATTTTAAAACTTGGATTTCTTAGTCTTTTCCCGATTTCACGAATGGATATGTTAATAAATTTTTTTCCTATTTTTATTTAAAATTTTTTCAAAAATTTAATGTTGTCTTTTAACTTAAAATCTAACAATGAATTAAAAATTAATAGGCGAAATACTAAAAAAGGTCAAGCCAAAAAAAATTTTTGTGTTCAGTAAAATATCTTATGAGAGATACGGAAACACATCTTGGGAAATTATTTCTTAACAATTTCAAGTTTATGTCAAAGCGCTTTATCCGATAAAAATCGAATAATTTTTAAAAAAGTTACAAGCTTCAGAAGTTTTTTGAGTACCAGGTAGTCAACTTTGGCTGACTGTAACTCATGTCCAGCTCAAGCCAGAAGGCTGTCATGATATGTCTTATAACTTCTAAGTCCTCCTCTACAGATGTTAGGAGCTTCATATAAATCCAATCAGTAGTTTAGAAGTTCCAGATTTATTGCCATTTACTTTGTAAAAGTCCCCACTGTGCAATGTAAATTTCTCATATACACGTGCATACGTACCACGTACGTGGTACGTAAACCACTCGTGCGTGATTAAGAATATTTTGTTCGTGAGCGTGCGTGATCGTGAAAATTTTCAAAATCATTCGTGCGTGAAAGTGCGTGAGTAAAATATTCATCTGCGTGAGCGTGCGTGTCGTGAGTCAAAAAACACTCACGTGCACATCTCTAGTCTGTATAAAAATATACTAACTTTACAAAATTTAAAGTGTCTATATACATACATTTGTATGTATATAACATGGAATTTTAACAATTTTTGTTTCTCGTTTGTTGTCTACACAATATGTCCATAGCTCGTACGGTTCCCGAGAAAATAGCCTGTGGCGGACAGACAGACAGACAGACGGACAGCGTAGCCAAAACACCTTTGGTATGCGGAACCCTAATAATGATATAAAACCCGACTACAAAATTTTCTAAATATTCAATTCAATTTATAAATCTGTTAAAAAAAAATCCTACCTATTATTTAACAAATGTTTATATTCCCAAGCTATTTCAAACTGTCTAATATCGCTGTGTTATTAAGAAATATTACAAACTAAATTGAATCTAACACAGATTTAAGTTAATATCAAAAACTACAAAAACCAAAGAGCACATGTCAGGAATATTTTTTTTTAAGTCACTAACCCAATTTTGTTCTTTTTTTTTGAAGCATAATACAATTTGTTGTAGTTTCTTGTGCTCAGCATAACAAAATTTAAAGAATTTTCACCTGATACACACACACACACACAACTTCATCTAGTAAATAAGTGAAAAGCTAATACAGTTATATTTAACTTTTCACTCGTCCATTGAAGTCATGAACACGTAGCGGTAGTAAATAAATATTTTATTGCAGCTGTATGAAAATGAAATTTTGTGTGAAATTCTATTCCAATAATCATCAAGATTTTTCATAAATACAAAAAAAAATCGTCATAACTTGCTAAAAATGTCAGGTGTTTTTTTAGAATTAAATCTTTAAATTGCTTAAGATGCTGGTTTTATGACAGAAAATATTGCCAAAGATAAAATTTACATACTTACATATGCATGTATATGCAAATACACATTCACATACTTGCTAAAGCTTAAATTAGACGTGTCATACCATCATATTAACATAGCCACAGCGAGTCACCTATAATCAAATACACTCAACTCTTTTTTATACGGTCTTTTTTTACACGATTTTCAAATAACACGGTTCAAAAATAAGAACAAATGATTTTTTTGCTCAAATTTGTTGAACTTGTACGATATTTTTTTTTTTGAATTTTTACATTTTTAATCCTGTTTGTAATAAGGGTAGATGTCTGTTATTCGAAACCGATGAGTAACTGTAAAGTTAAATTTTAAATTTAGTCCTTCAAGCTTGGAATAAACTTTATTTTATTTATCTTGTGCAAATGATTTTTTTTTGTTATTTAATATTTCTGTGGCAATAAGGAAAAAGTGCTTGAGTCATATTTGACTGTTTTGCAAGAGAGCACTTTTAAGCGTTCAAGTCGATTTTCAGAAATTTATTTCTTTTACAGTTAAATTGGAATATTCTTAGTTAACCTTTATTATTTTTAAGCAAACATCTTTCTACACACTCTCAACAATACATTCAAGTTGAAATATACCAAAGTATAACCTAAATTAAGCTATTATTCCAAATGAGACTACAAGTCTAAAAAAGATAAGCCACAAGTCATTTTGCTATAACTTCCTGAAAAATGGCATAAATTAATTGAGATTTTGCCCAGAGATACTTTCAATTATGCAAATTACGGAAGTGCCATTATCTCGACTTAAGCACTTTTCCCTTTTCGCCACAGATTTATTTATTTTAATAAAACTTCTTGATATTCACTTTTTTCACGTTTTTTTACTCAGTAAATGTTTGGATTTTTTCAACTTACACGATTTTTAAAGATATGGAACGTATCACTAAATATTCCATATGTTGCATTATTTTTTTACACGGTTTTTTTTGCACGATTTCCTTGGGAACGTATCCACCGTGTAAAAGAGAGAGTTGAGTGTACAGTATTGCTCATTAGTTTGGTTCCAACACCTATTTTATATGGTTATGTCTAATTTAAGTTTAACTGCCTTCAACCAAATTTTACAGGAGCGACAAAATATTGTTAGTTTTTTTTATACATAGCTTAAGAAACTAAGTTAAGTTAAGACTTTTTCGAAATGTAGAGTTTAAAATTGAAACAAATATTTTAGCCAGTCGATACGCCGCCTGTTTTTTTTTTCTTTTGAACGGCATTAAAATTGCATATGTTATAAAAGGAGGATTTAGCATGTTTTCGCTCTAAGCCAAGGATATGTTCTTATGTATATTATTTATATGATTGAATTGAACAAACAAAACCTTCAAATATATTAAGACTACATTGCCATGAATATGTTGAGCCGGCTTCCCTTCAGGTTGCCACATTGACAAAATATTCCGAAAAAAAAATTTTTGTTTTTATTTGCACTAACAAAAATTTGTCAATTTAAAATAAAGAATTTTACGAATAATTTTGATCGGATACTCGAATAATTTCCTAAATAAATTTATATAAAAAGTATGTATGTTACATTTCAAAACTTTTTTGATAAACTTTTAAAAATTATTAGAATAAATTTTTTTTATTTTTTGTTCGTTAGAATATTCGAACTAAATTTTACAATTATTCGTCTATGGCACTAAAAGAAATGTATGAAATTTTATTCGAACATATATATAACACGAAAATCTTGACATTAATGCAAAGAAAATTAAGATCATTGTGTGTGCATAGTTTTGCCCACAAAGTGAATTTATCTTGCAAAAATACAATAAATGCAGTTTTTTATATATTGATTTTGTTATTGTAATTCGCTTACAGCTTTGTTAAAAAGCGGATTTTGTTCTTTTCAGATTCTGAACAAAGATTTTATATTCAATTGCTTTACAATTGCCAATAAAAGTGTATCAATTTGCATACAATCACATCATACATGCATACATACACACATACATGCATGCACCGTTGGTTGCGGGTATGTATGCATGTACATCTGTGTGACAATAATGACTGTAATGCCAAATAAAGTGAAGTGAAAGTGGTAATTAATTGCTTAAAATTCAAAGGGAAATTTTACTCAAATTGTAGAGAAAAACTCAGGAGAATTTGGCAAGAAAAATGTAGAATAATGTATTATAGATGAGCATAAAGAATTACAACAAACTATTGATTTCAGAAGGCAACAACACAGTTCACTAACAATTGATATTTATTATTTTTTTCTAACGTGTTAACAAAGCTGATTTCTATTGATATATTACTTGTTAGACACCTATAAAAAAATAATCATTATATCTCTATAAAAAAATGTTATAAAAGTTTTATGTTTCATCATTTTATTTTTGCTAATTATGTATATACAATCATTGTCTTCACTATTGTTAGAGAAATTATTTGCTGCTTTATGACAATTACAATTTTTATGGCAATTTCATTTGATATTAAATAAATATTTTTCGCTAATACGACAATGTTTTTTTTTTTGTGCAAATTTCAGTGATTTCTTTAAACAAAAATTCACTGTACACAAAGAGGAACCAACAAAAAAAAACTAGTGTGTGTTTCCTTCCACACAAGTACTTAAAAATAAATAAGCAAATTTATTTACTCGTAAAAAATCCCTACACAAAAATAAAAAATAGATATCAAGAAAATTGCATAAATTTTCTTACAATAAGCCAGAAAGAAATCAATAAAATGTATATAAAAGCTGTAAAATTATGATTATTATGATTTTCCAACAAGTAAGTAATCTTATGACTTTTGTGTAAGTAAAAAAGATTTTTGAAAATAAAAAATATTAGAAATTATAAAATTTTAACGCAGGGTATTTCAAATTACATTCGCAGCTTACAAAAATCGCTTATTGTAATTTTGTTATGTATATATACATACACACACGTATATGTATATTGATAAAAGGCCTTTTTGCTGTTGTTTTATGGTTAATAAAAACTTTATTAAAATATATATATATTCGTGAAACGGAAATATTTTAAGACAAACGGCCACATTCTAACAAAAAATTAATTTGTATATCAAATGAGCTTTAAAAAAAATGTTATTGAAATTGTTTTTTAACATCAACTTTAAACCGAAGTATTTTTTTAGAATACGGCAAAAAAAAACTTTAAGGATATATGAAAGTATTATAAATAATAATAAATATTAGAAAGGGTAGATTTAGTATACACAAACAATTTTTTCGTTTTGAAATTTGTATGGAAAAATATTTTTCGAAATAAATTGTTGTTATTTTTCATAGAAATTTGAATTTTCGCTTTTAACAATATTATCTAGGTAAGTATTATCATGAAATTAAGTTAAACTATATCATAAGGCAACTAATTCTGCAAGAAAAGATCTAAAAAAATTTCATCTGAAACGACCTTCAAATTTAAGCCATCGCATTATTTTAATAATTTTTCAATAGCCCAAGCTAAGAAAACACCATCATTCGTTTATTAAATGTCGCTTATTTTCATCACTCGTTATATGTATGCTTTCACTCAGCTTCTTTTACTTTTATGATCTTAAAGAGGCCCATACACTACAACAGCATGCACGCACAATCAAGCGATTGAGCATACATGCTCGAACCACACAACATACCAGCAAGCTGGTACAATGTTCATTTCTTAAAAAATTGCGGCAAGGGTGGTTATGTATAGTGACACAGTTTTTGTTGCAATTATTATTGGTATGTTGTTAAAATTAGCAGCTATGTATAACTAAAGTGCTAAAATTCTGTTTTCCATTGAAACAAATTATGTTTCAACAAATTATATTTCTTAAATGCATGTTTACTCCACGACAACTTTGCTCAACTGAGCTAATTTCACCAAATACCACCCCAACAAGCTGGTACCATCAGCAAAATATCAAACTCTATTTGACATCGCTACAGCAAACCGTACAATCGCACAAAACGCCCATACACGACCAAACCGCTGGCACAAACACTTGATTGCGCATGCATGCTGTTGTAGTGGATGGGCCCCTTAAGAGTTAAATATTCTCACATACAAATAAGTGTAACAAATTTTAGTTTTTATAACTTTCCTCCTCTTTAATATTTTGGCTTTAAAATATCCTCAAAATCCTCGCTAAAAATTTCCATAAATAAATCGTCGATTCTGGCAACTATGGATATAATAGCTGAAGAAGTAAAAATGGTGCAAGAAACTGATGGCACGCTATGACAACTTTTTTTAATTTCACCACAAAGTAAACTCTACACTAATTTGTTCAACTGGTGGTGAGCAGACTATTACATGTGAGTGTCTGTGCTAAGCATCCCATTGTAGTTTAGTTCTAGGCTAAGTGGTGACTTTGCTATTAGCAGTTGATGTAAAGCGTAATGCTAGGTGAATATGTGCCGTATAAACTCGATGCTGTGGACGAAACATCGAAATGTCCCAATTTCCGACCCAACAGAAAATATTTAAGACAATTTTTGAAAACATTAGCTAATTTTAACAAAAACTTCCATTGTGCTAATTTCGTCAATTTAATGGTATTTGCGCTAAAGTAAAAACGTACATACTTTTCACATGTGATAAGAAACTAAATTTCGTTTTCTTTACTTTTAACGGCAAAAATTCTTTAGAAACAAAACTTAAATTAGACAGTTGACGTTTTCGTGCAAAAGCAATAGAAAATAAATGCTGTCCAAACTATTTAAGTAGGAAAATATTAATTAGGGTGTCCAGATTACAATCTTTTGTGATAAAAAATTAAGTTTCCTGATGTCCGAAATATACGAAATATGGAAATATTTTTATTTATAGTATGTACATTAGGGATATAACTTTTTAGCAATTTTTTGAAATATCAAAATTGGCATACCACAGTCCGATCGAGCATAAAAAACTACAAGGGAAAATATATTTATTTTTTCGCTAAGGTCAAAAAAGTTCACACACCAACCGCGAAGGAGTTTTGAAAATTTTAATTGAAAATTTAATGTCATTATACCACAAAAGTATTAAAAGACAAAAAGATTGTGATGGTTTGAAGAATGTTTTTGATGTCACTAAAATAAACAGTGATTTCCATTCGGAATATTCACCTTCCATACAAAGTGATTTTATCCACCTGTTTAGAAAAACCAATTGGTGCGTGAACTTTTTTGAGAAAAATTACAAATGATTATGATTTTCGTGGTTACTAGGACATGTTTGATCTCATGGTGCTATGCCAAAAAATTGGTTATCCCGTAATGTACATACATACATAATTTTATTTGAAACTTTATGTTAAAAAAAATTTCAAAAATTTTTTCTTATATGTACATATGTACATGTTTGTTTCCTTTTATATAAATTTGCTAAATAAAATCAAATAAAAAAATTTTTATACATAAATACATACAGACATACATATGTATATATTCATATGATAATGCGTTATGAAACTTTAAATGCGTTTTTTTTTCATTTTCACACAATAGGTCCCTTTTCTCGGAGAAGGTCATATATTAAATTTCTGCTAATATTATACATATTTATATAATTTTGCGAAAGTATGCAATTAGAAAAAAGGACAAAAAAAACAAAATTAGCTTTAACTTACCTTTGTTTTTTATACTAGTGTTCGTACGTTCAATAATTTTAGATATTTATTTAATTTGATAAAACATTAAGGGTTTTCATGAGATTGTTCAAAAGTTAAGTTTGCCCAATAATTTTGACTCGTAAACTTAAGCTGTACAATTAATTGTGGATTTTGTAAACAACGATTTCTTACTTTTTTGGCTTTCTTTATGTACTTTTTTATTTTTATAGAAATATATATGTATAAATATGTTTTTAAATTTAAAATTGCTTAAAATTTTCTTATTTTATTTTTATTAAATAAACTTTGTGACATTTGTTTCAAATTTACATAAACTGGTGCAAAATTTCGAAAGGGACTTCATGACACAAGTCTCGCAAGTTTGCCCAATTGCACAAATGGCAATTATAAGAGTTCTCTTGAAAACCCTTATTATTTATTTATCACCAACTTGTTGGCAATTTGAAATGTGATAATTAATGTTTATTTATTTTTTCATTTAACGCTTTTTATTTTATTTTATTTCACTTTATTTTATTTTATTTTGTTTTATTTAACAATAATTTATTTTATTTAATTTTATTTTACTTCATTTTATTTTAACTTATTTGACGTTATTTTTTAGTATACATACATATGTATGTATATCCATACATATGTACATATTTTATTTTAAATACTTTGTTTAATTTTATTTTATTTTACTTTATTTTATTTCATTTCATTTCATTTCACTTAATTTCATTTCATTTTATTATTTTCTTTTCTTTTCTTTTCTTTTCTTTTCTTTTATTTTCTTTTCTTTTCTTTTCTTTTCTTTTATTTTATTTTATTTTATTTTATTTTAATTTATTTTATTTACTTGCGCTTCATTTAACATTCACATTTAACATTCAAGAAATTTATTAAATTCACATTTAACCATTTCCGTTAATATTTGGCACTTTTCAATTGATTTCATCTTATTTCCTTTATTTCCTCTTTTTTATAAAACTTTCATATACATATATATTTACTCACACTTCTTCAATATGTCTTAAATTATGCACACTAACAAAACGACTACATGCCAGAATGCATCAGGGCCACAAACAAACATGATACACCCAACATAACAAGTTGTTGCACCTCATATCTAATCAACACTAAAAATAACACAAATGCAACAAAATACAAGCAAACTTGGAGCACTGCACAATACTCAATACCTTTTTCACAGATTTTTAGCAAATATATTATTAATTTCAGTATTTGATCGAATTTATTAACAGAAGTGAAAAACTTGCGATTGAACGATTTAAAAGGCGGCAAAATTTGACACTTCCTTGGCATGGCGAGTTGCATTTTCAGGCACTAGCGTAGAGTTGCAGAGTTGTACGTTAGCGGCTATTTGATTTTTGAGCACTTTTGTTAGGCCTACTGAAACATTTTTTGTTGTTGCTAGTATGACAATTAAATATATATTTTTCTTTCAAAAGATTAAAAAAGATAACAAAAAATAAAATAATTCACGTATGAGTATGTAAGCTTGTTGTATAATGTAAATGTGTCTTAATGTCAATTCATTTCATATCCAAAACTCTCATCACTGTCAGCAAGATTGATTTCATACAGAGTTGCTGATTTAGGTACCACAATAACGGAGTATATTTTAAGTGTGTATTTGTGTGGGTGTGTGTTTGCATATATGTAATCAGGGATGATAAATGGGAAATCCAATTTCGTACCAATTAGCTTTTAAAAATGTACTTTTTCGAACCCAATAGTACTAAAATCGGTATTTTTTGTATTTTTAACTTTATTGTATTATATTTTTGGAACACGTCGCTCATTTACTCAAATAACGTCATAACTCATAACACAAATTTCAAGTTTTCAATTTACACACGTCTTAATGAAAAATGAAAATTTTGTGTTTGTTTCAAAAAAAGAACTATATGAGGATTAATATGCATCATTAACTGAAATTTTATTAAAATTAACGAATGAAACAGGCAGTAAATACATATCTTTGGTCTCAAGTAAAAAGGCCCTAACTCAAATAATTGCTATTTTACAGGAGAAGGTAAAAACACAATAGAAACAGTAATATTCTTTCTGTAATATTTTTGTACAACTGATTGTAAAAGCGTTACTTTTCAAACTATTTTAAATATATTGGAATCACTGAAAAACGGAACTTCGTAAAAAAAATATGAGTTACAGCCTCCAATAAGTCATTTGTTTGTATCAGTCTTTCAAGTCTTATTTTTGATTATGAAAATTCTCTTTCCACATTCGCTGATGGGTGAAGAATTGACAATATTCTCCTGATAACTTTTGAAAGCTCATTAGCTCATCCAATTAATTTTTTAAAGCTCGAAACTCGTTATATATTGTATTATAATTTCCATTTTCTTTTAGGAATATTTTTTAATAAGAGAGATACTATACTACTAACATATTCGGGAGTGAATTTTGTTAGCCATGTTAAAATTTCGTTATAAAAAGAAACTTTATTTAGTTTCGCAAAAGTTTCTATAACATTTCTTTTAAAATCCGGTTGTTTAACATTTATTTTAAAATCCGTAACTACACAACATTTAATTTTATTTCTAGATATATAAAGTTTTTAATTTAAAAGTAAACTTTAATCGTTTACATATGTATGTAGCATACCTAGCTTCATTTAATTTCATCACTTAAACGATTGATATGATAATAATATATCAAGTTTTTTATTTCTTACAAATTTTATATCAATACAATAGATAAAATAAATGAAGATGGCGCAATCATATTGAAAACGAAATACCGGTGAAGTTAGATGTACTTCTCTATAATAAACCAATCAAGTGTAATGCACATCTAACAAGGTATTCGCTCTCAACAACAAAACAAATTCGCCACTTTTCTCTCAAATTGCTTTAAATGATCGCGATTAATTATTTTTGTGAAAATAAAACAAGGGATAGTCTCTCGCAAATTTTTCAACTGGTACCAAATGAAAGACGGGGGTACCAACGTACTTTTAGGGTTTGAATATTACCAAAAAAGTACAATTGTACCAACTTTATCATCCCTGTATGTAATACACAGAGATGTCAGTTGGTAAAGTACAAAAAGTTTCTCAGTTGAGTAGATCGATTTGTCAAAAAACCTTGTCCACAAAGGTCCGGAGTGATTTTGTTTAATATCATTTTTTAGTAAATGTGTGTTAATATATTAATATTTTTATACATATGTGCAAGATTATTAATTTTAAGCCAGTAATAATAATTTCCAAAAGGCTTCCATTGCAATAAAAGCGTATGAATATATCTAAAAAGAATTTAAAATCAGTAAACAACCACACACAACGAAAGTGAAAAAAAAGTAATTAAAAAAAGAACGTAAGCAAGAAACGCTCGCAGTGAAAAAATATTAATTAACGATTTTGTTAGTATAAGGAAAAAAATGTTTAATAATAATCTTTACATAAAAATTTGCTAATATTTTGCAATTCTATCGTGTGAAAAAAAAACAAAGAGAAGCAATCGAAAGATAATCTCTTTCTAGTACAAGAAAGGTGGCATAAAAAGAAAATGCAAAAAAAATACATGTTACAATAGAGTAGGAAACGTAATGCAAAAGATTTATTGTTATTTTTTGCAATGAAGAATTAACAAAAATATAAATATTGGAAATAAATTAATTACTATGTTAAATTTGCTTGCAAAATTTATAAATTGTCAAAATGAAAAATAGTTGCAAATGCAGGCTTGCCACACTTCCACTGAAAAATATTTTATTATGGGAAAAACCGGTATAATGGGAAAATTTATTTTTTTCAAATTTCCGAGTACACAAAAATCTCCTTCAAAGTGAAATTAAGCTCTTGAAATATTTCGAACACAAAGTGGTAATAAATTTAAATCACCATATTTGAAGCAACAACCTTAATTAATTACTACCTGTTTACCGGATTTTCAAGGCTTGAGGGTATAGTTCCCCTAAAACGGTCTTACATAAATGTGTATATATATAAGTATACTAACTGAAACTCGGCTGACTTCTTCCTGTCAAAAAAATTGGATTAATGCTTTTCGAAAATCAAAAATCATTCCTAGCCACAATCTTCGAATATGTTTTCTATTTTAAATATATTTGTTCTGCCATCTACGTTTTTCACTATTTATGAGGCCGTTCTCGAGTTGTAAGCTATTCATTAAGATAAATATTTTGAAAACTTTTGATTTAGAAGTCAATTTCTCAATAGCATGATAATAATATTTATAGAAATTTCTAGACATATGAATCTTAATACGTTCGAAATATCTCGCTCTAATTTTAGCTAAGCTATTTTTTGATAAATTTTCGACATACATAACTTATAAATATTATTTGTATGAAAAAAATTGCTTTGAGACTTATTTTTCAGTGCAATATTTTCCAAGCATATACACATTTGCACAAGTTAAATTCCACATGATATATCCGTCATAATTAACTCCAAATGTGAATTTTCTATGATAACATATCAAAACATTATTATAAAATGGTTAACATAATGCACTATTTCAAAAGCAAACAAATTAAAAAATTGTGGAAAAATAATTTAAAATGCATATCTAAGTATGTAATATTATATTATAAGGGCCATAAATTCCAAAATCCACTTTGTAGTATGTTACCAATGTAACAATTTTTGGCTAGATCTAACGATTTTATATAAGTCATCTAGTCGGAAGATTTATACATTTCCATTAACCATTGCATTTGACTTTTTTATTTTGTAGATATACCTGGCTGGTACTTTTTTATAAAAAGTAAGCAGCTGTGAATCCACAAAATTCTTAATAAATTAAAATTAATGCGAGAAAGTGGTCTAAGTCATGCATTTTTGCTTCGAAATATTAAATACAATTAAAAAAACAAAAATGAATATATAATAAATTTTAAATAAATTTATATTAATCACGACTAGTACACCTCTTGTTTGTTTAAATGGTATCTATTTAATATCTCGACCAAAGAAATATATGACTTAGACCACTTTCATAATTAAGGGCACAACATATTAATTATAAATTTGCTAATTTTAACTAAAACTGTTAATACTAAATTGTAGTAGAAATACTAAAGACTTTCTCTCTCCTTTTTGCCAGTAAAACGTCAAAAGCAACTTTATTTAAACACACAAGCAATAAAGTTAATGCATCCCTTTTATTCAAATTGATGTAGTTATTTAATATTTGAAACAAAAAAGCTGGCAACCTTTATATCCCCCTTGATGTTGCATTGTGGGTTTGCCTGTTTTCTTCATTCATTATTTTTTTGTCACCTTTGCCTGTCCTCTTCATTCTCACTCACATCTTGCTCAAATATTATAAAATGTTGTTGTTTTTTTAGAATTTTTAAGTTGCTACTAGAGCGCGACGCCGGTCTGCGAATAATCGCCGTCGATACGAACTAATTATTAAACAAAACTTAATTATTATATATTGTTTGATGAAATTTTTTAAATTAACTATTTACTTTAAGTTACCAAACAAATTTCTTGCTATACAAAACTAATTCGGGAGTGCTACCACAAAAAAGTATAAAAAAGCGGCATATACTAGAAGTTGGTAGGAGTAGATAATTTTTTCAATTGAGTGTAAAAAAGACAATTCGCTGTTTTAGCAGGGCTGTCAGATGTGGCGATTTCTCGCCAAACGTGGCGGATTTAAATCTAGTTTGGCGTCCTAATTTTCGATTTGGCGACATGGCGATATTTTGGCGTTTTATAAAAAAGTTTGCGATTTTGTTGGCTATTTTTGATGAGCCTTGAATTGGCTTGAAAATCGTTAAATACTATTTTTATTATGGTATTTTGATATGTGGTGCTAAGAACATTTAATACTGGTATTGGCAGCAACCGTTTTAGAAAACTTGTAAAAATTTCTGCAACTCGTTGAATGTGCAATGGGTGAAGCTTAAACATCATTTTTCACTTATTTCAACAGCCGAAAATGATAAGACAGCCCCAAATATACACAAAGAATTATGTGACGAAAAGATGTTTATAAATCCAATAGTAAATGAAATGAACCATTTAAATCTTGAATTTCAGTCAGATAACATGCACGCAGGCAGTATGCATCAGAAGCTATATTCTACTCTTCTTTCATTTTGCTCAAAAGTTTTCAAGCCAACAATTTTGAATGAAACTCTTAATAGCGAAAAATTGATAACCATTGTTATTATATCTATTGATATACCAAACACTTTTCTCCCACTAAATGCAATTTTGGGTCAGCATTTGAAATGGCTGATGAAGATATTGAAATACTTTTAGAATATTCCCCCTTATCGTGGTTGGCGTATGTATTTCGACTCTTACTACGACGTTTTTGTAATAGATTAAAAACACGGCAACACCTTTTTTTTTAATCTAGGATGAAACTGTCGTAGTCGAAGTTGAAATACGCCAACCACGATAAGGCCCATTGTTTGTCATATTTAAAGATGCTCGTGAAAGAATTAATAAATATAATTCCTGAAAATATGAATATATTGAAGGTTTACGAACATTTTTCCATTATAAAATGTTGCAATCCATCCAAAAGTGTATGATTATAAGCATATGGCAGGTACGTACCATTTTAAAGAACTTGCTTTGGCTGTAATGCCTGCGTTGAAAGGGTATTTTCAATAATGAACGAAACTAAAACGCATTTCCGAAATATCATGCAATATTAACTTCTTGACACGTTGTTACGAGTCATAAATTATATGAATATATATAACACATGTTGCACTTTTTTATACCTTCGCAAGATATGATGAAAAAGTTCAATTCTCATACGATGTATTCAAAAGAAGAAGACAATGTGGAATATCTTGACGATGAAGTATAAAGTTTTTTAGATATGTAATAGAACTGCAACTACATACAAATGTACATATGTACATATATCCAATATTTGATTAATACTAAGCTTCTTTATATCAAATATTGTACCTTTTTATGAGCATAACCATTTTTACATTGCTCTAAATAAAAATAAACATTTTTAGGTTTTAATTGAACTATAGTGAATTTTTAATCAGAAATAATTTTTAGTCAGGCTTAAGTTCAGTAATTTCAATTCTTTTATTGAATGAAATATATTTATTAATTAATTAATTATTAATTAAATAAACTATATTTTACGCAAATTATATAGTCATGTTAAGAAAAGAGTTGTTTATGGTATAATTATGCCTATTCTATTATATGGCCTGGAAGTTTATTCTGGTACTTTTGGTTATGTCTTGAGGAAGTTAAAGTTAATTTTTAATAGAGTAATTAGGTACATGTACTCTCTCCGAATATGGGAGCATGTGTCACCTTACATTGTAAGATTTTTGGGAGTTTCTTTTGCAGATTATATAAAGTTCCATAATTTATATCACTTTTATAAGTCATATTCATATTTGATTGAGTTATTTGAGTTTAGTAGATCCACTAGAAATAAACAGTTGATTATACCAAGACTGAGTGGAGGATTGGAACGTTCTTTTTGTGTAAGGGTTGCACGAGCATACAATGTTTTGCCTAATTATTTGAAAACTTTTAATGTCTCACCGTTCACGTATAAGAAAAAACTATTTTTAGAACTCTCTAGTAATGATTTGTAGTATTGATTGATAATGTATAAATAACTATTTTGCAAGATAGCCATTGTTGGCAATTTCTCACTTCTCTTTTTATAATTTTTTAATTTTTTTCTCTCTTTTTCTCACTAATATTACATTTTGACCAATTGGGATGGTTCTATTGTTCTTACATATTTTCCTAATTGTTAAACTTTGTTTTTATTGCATATATTTTATTGTTTTTATATTGTATAAGTTATATTTTTACATACTAATTTAAAATATTATTATAGTAGAAATTTGTAACCGTTTATGGCCTGCATTGGCTAGGTTATTGGTAATAAATAAATAAATAATGTGAGTTTCTAAAGAAGAGAAGAAAAATAAATTAGACTTTTAAGCGTTGCAGCACAGAAAAATATCGGTAATTCCCGCATCTTAAAAGTCTAATTTAATTTTTCTTCTCTTCTTTAGAAACTCACATTAATTACTAAAAATATTTCATTCAATAAAAGAATTGAAATTACTGAACTTAAGCCTGACTAAAAATTATTTCTGATTCAAAATATATATAATGGCGATTTTTCCCATTTTTTTGGCGAATTTTAGGGATTCGGAACAAATAAATTTTTTATAATTTATAAAATAAATTTTTAATAATTTATAAAATTGTCAAAAACTAAGAAAAAGAGGATTTGGCGATTTTAGTGATTTTTAACATTGGATTTGGCGAAAAAGTGAAAATAAATCTGACAGCCCTGTCTTTTAGCCGCACAACTGCACTGCTCCTCCCCAGTTTAATTATAATAAGAAACATGGTGTTAGCCGACCGTGTTTTGGTTTAGTCGCCGATCATCATTTTAGATCGGCCTCGTGCTCTGGTTGCCACCTGTGTTCTTCCTTTGAAATGCGGCTAGTGTTTGTGTTCACGTAAATAGTGTTGCTTTCTAAAATTTTGTAAAATTTTAGCAAATTTATTGTAAATATATAAACTATATTTGTTATAAATATAAACTTTATTATAAAGTTTTCCAGTGGAGGCTGTTATAAATAAAGCAAGCTTGGAGAATGCTGAACTAAAAGACAAGGTAAGTTTCAAGAATTGTGCATATTAAATTGGTAACTTCAAATTTATTATTATGTTTCCTTGTAAATTATTTGCAAATGCAAATACCCAGTGTGGCGAAATCCATAATGATTCATCGTGTTCCACGATGAAAATGTTTGTTCATCAATGACAGCTGTTGAATTTTGTTTTGATTTTGTCTGTTTGAAGTTGATTTTGTCTGTTAGGCGTCCTCGCCTTGGTAAGTTCTGGCAGACAAGATCGTCATGAATCCTTTGCAAATTTGTATGCTCTGTGTCGCTAACTTGGAGGCTCATGACGGGCAATATCACTTTGAGTTATCTGCGAAATATAGCAGCGTTCAGCTGGTTATAGACTTATAACAGACAACATCGTTAAGTTTAAATTTTGTAAGTACAGCGTCATCTTTTCAGATATAACTTTTTGTCTGTCGTTTGTATGTACGGTGTATTACAAATTATCAAAAAAAAAAACTAGAAAAAGTGCAACATTTTTTAAGTCCTTATTAAGTTAAATGTAATTTAGTGTTCGTTTAAAGTAAAAATTTACGCTCATAAGGGGCGATACAATCATTTTTAATTAAATCTCTGTTGCAAAAAACCCATTTTATTGCGAATTTTCATAGAAAAGTGCAATAATTCTAATATTTTTTTTTTCTAGAAAAAATATGTGTTATATTGAAGTTAGAGCGATTTTCGATTATTTGGTAGTCAAAATTGTGGAAGAAGGCTAGCTTGTAATTAGTTTGCAATCAGTCTAAAGCTCTGCAGCCCACCTGGAAGCAATAAATTTTCAATATTTTATTAAAGTATTGGAAAGTTTCCGACAAAAATTAAAATATGAAGCTAAAGGTATGGTCGCACTTGTCAAACATTTGCCAAAAAAGCGTAACCATTAAATGCTAATGAAAAATCTTTCAAATCAGGCAAAAGTTTGTCAAGTTAAAGAATATGCAATATCTATCATTGTCTATTAGTTATGTTCGAAACTATTTAATATAATAAACAAGTGTCCGGATCAAAACTTTTTCATTAGTGTTTGTTGGTTACGCTTTTTTGGGCAAATGTTTGACAAGTGTGACCGTACCTTAAGATATCTATTTATAAACTACTATCGTTGTAACAAAATAATATTTTTCTGGAAAAAAAAATATTTTATATATTTGCTTACCTTGCAAAAGAAAAAGAAAATACAAAATTTTTGAAACTCGAGTACTACCTCTTAAGAAGATCCTTAGAAACAAGGTTAGAAATAACATAACAAATTTTGCACATGTCATACAATCGGCAGGTAGAAAAATATGACAAAAGTAAGCCAACGTTTTAACAACATGGAAGTCTCTGAGTTTGCGATATTTGTATGTCTTAATCCGTTATTTTCAGTTTATTATGTATTGAACAAAAATTTAGCTCAGACTGTATCTCATTAAGAGTTGAAAATAGAAATAGCATTTACTAGATACTATTAAAGTATATACACACAAATATATACATAAATTGATGGCAATTTAAATATGCACATAAATACGAGAAAAAACACAGCTGGCCGTTTTACTTACGCAGGCATCTTCATAAAGTATCTGAAAGTACTTGGGTGTATAGTATGTACATATAAATCTCTCTTCGACAGCTTCTTCACATCAGTTTCATTTTTCTTTATTCTACTACACTACTTAAGTTCAATTTAAATTATTTTCAACAGCGAAGAAATCACATAAAAAACGAAGAAGAAGAAGAAAAATTATATTTACGAGCGTTCAACAAGAAGCAACAAAAACTTTGAAAAATATATAAACTAGAAGTAAGAAAGTAAAACAAGTTTAGCAAGATTTCTTTTTTTTATTATTATTATTATTATTTTCATCGGTTGTCTTCTCCTGCCCAATTCGATACACAGACTTACATACTTCTTAGGTACAAAAGAACCATTTCAAACTCAAGTTCATTTGCAAAAATTATTGTATAAAAAAAGGGAACTAAAGAAGCTAAAGATAACTTGTATGGCCAGACAAATTTTAGTACTTCAACAACGTTCATTACTTGTTATTATTCAAAGAGGAAAAAATGTGATGTAAAAAAAGTCGTTAATAAAAAATGTATATATGCAAATATATAAATTTTGATAGAAAAGACATTTTGTATTAAATTATTAATACTATTTCCACATGTAAAGCAACTTTTCTTTGTATAAAAAACATATGTATTAAAATTTTATTTTCGAAGAACTATACAAATAAAACATGTTGACCCAATTTTTGCATCGCTGTTTAAGATATGCTGTCAAAATTTATTCAATTTAGAGATCAATAAAATTAAAGAGGTGGCAGAAGAAAGCGAAGACGTTCTCTTAATTCTGTGATATTGCTTGAATTTGTTTTCATATTAATTTTATATATTTAACCATTTCATATTCATCTATAGTGTTATAGCAATTCAACTAATTGTTTTTAGCGAATTTGTTGTCTCCATTTTACCAGTTGTCAACAGCATGAGATTCAATTTGTTGGAAAATCCCTCTAGAATTCTAAAAATCTGATTGTCCGTCCGCTCGAGTTTTGAAAAGGAAAATATATAATTTCCATTAAACTAAATCAAATTCAATGATTATTTAATTCAAAATATGACTGCAGTAAGCTTTATTTCAGCTCTATTACAGCTGATAAAAAAATGAAATCGTTTAACTTTGGAATGCTTTAGGTTGTTGAATAATATAAATACATACTTACATGCATACATACATATGTATATAAATGATGTGCACTCTGCATAAGAGGATGTATTCATTAAATTCACATTTTTCATTTTATTTTATTTTAAATTTGTTGGGATTTTATCATTTTGCACCCAAGTGAGATTTTATTTAAAGTTTTGTTGATGTTTTTTGTGTATTGAATACCATTAGCTGTATTTTAATGTGGGCGTTGTTTGTTTGTAAGAAAAAAAATTTTAGGTATTATTCAAAGTTTTTTTTTTAATGCAGTGGGAAAATATAAGCTTTTTATAACGAACTCTTAAGGTTTATTAGAAAAAGTTCTACAAATCATGTTTCCTTTAAAACTGATACAATTAATATTACTACTTACTAATGGTTCGAGGGAAGTGTTAAAAGTCTTTACAATATCATATATCCATAGTTTTTTTTTTTAATGCAGTGGGAAAATATAAGTGGAATATATAAGTTTATTAGAAAAAGTTCTACAAATCATGTTTGATTTAAAACTGATACAATTAATATTACTGCTTACTAATGGTTCGAGGCAATTGTTAAAAGTCTTTACAAAATCATATAACATAATTAATAAAATATTACAATTTAAATTTCTGAAAAACATTAAGCAAATTAAAAAAAAAATCATAATTTTTAAATTCTCACCTCTGATAAAAACAACGCGTCTTAAAAATTAACAAGGTTTCTGAACCAAAGCAGTTTGTTGCTTTTTTAGATCGTTATAATATCATATGTATGTATTTAAATATTATGGCTTCAATGCGCAACACCTTCTCGTTGTCGCTTTGAGCATCTCATTAACTCTTAATGCAGTTTGAATTCAAACTTAATTTGGAAGAGAAAAGATATCTAAATACGTATTTATGTAATTAAGTGTGTTTTATACGTTTTTATTTCTTTATTACCTGCAATAATTAGCTATTTGTTTACACTTAATTATTCCTAACACACACCCTCCACCAGCTTAAAACAATTCTAGAAAAAGCACCTGATTTTTCTTTTCTCTTACGGCATAAATTATTCGGATAAGTTGATAAAACGGAGCTCTTCTTTTATAATAAAAAGGCAACTAGTTTAAATTATGATATTACTTTTGCATACATGAAATACTGAAGTATATTTATTTGACATAATGTCTATTTAATTTAAAAAAATTGGCTTGTTTTTATGGTTAAGCAAATGCATATATTACTTTTGCTCCACATTTTATATACTTATTTAAACATTTATTTTTATTAATTCTTTTTTTTTTTATACCAATAGTATTAAATTTTGGCTAACTAATTAACTCTAGTAATACGATTTTGGCATCGCATGCTTACTGTATTACAGAATAAAATAAAAAATTAAATAAATTCAGCAAAGTGCGACTTTAACTCGTAACTCGTGTCGTTCGTACGGACACTAGATGTATAATAATATATGAACTATATAATACATATGTACATATCGAGCCTTATTTTCGAGTTTATCTTAAGCGACATGTTATCGAAAATATACTTTTTATTGAAATTAAAATTTTATGGGCATACCCATAGTTTAGAATTATCAAAATGACAAAATTATTGCTAAATTTTAAGATAAGAGCTGTAAAATTTTATCGTAAGCGACAATTTGCGCACAAAAACATATTTGAATATTTAAAAAAAAACTGGTCCTGAAAAATTTAATTTTTGTCGCTTACGATAAAACCGAAAATAGGGCTCGATATTCATTTTTGACGTTTTTTAGGCTTTGAGCTTTTTTTTAATACTGCGTTTTTTAGTTTTGGCGTTTCTTACGTTTTATAGCGTTTTTCGGTTTTGGCGTTCTTTTTTAGTTTTGGAACTTTTTTTAATTTGATCGATTTTTTATGTTTTTGGATTTTTTAATTTTTTTGATTTTTTTCGTTTTCGCGATATTTTTTAATTTTAGCCATTTATTTTGGTTTTATAATTTTTTTATATGGCGATTTTTTCGGTTTTTGGCGATTTTTTTCGGTTTGGCGATTTTATAATTTTGGGATTTTTTAGTTTTACCGTTTTTGGAAATTTCAAGAGTTTGCCTCTTATAGTGTTTTCACACTGAAAGTTAAAACCATAAACAGCTGATTTTGCTTTCACACTGCAAGTTTGTTAAATTCAGTTTTTAACTCACAGGCTGTCTAGTAACTTTGCTCAAAATAAAATAAATCTCCTGCCAAAATGCGTGTATTTGTTGTTGCATTTTTTCTGCTTTTTAATAACACTTGTTGGACATACTGTTCAACTGTTTTTATTTGCATGAAAAACTGAGATATTTCACAATGCGCTCTAAAATGAAAATTATTTTATATTTTGTAAATAAAATTTTTTTAAATTATGGAACTTCTTATACAGAATGAAGAAGTGCTTGGAAATATTGTTAATAATATAAAAATGCACAAATACATTATAAGATAAACCTTTTTTATAGGCAGATGAATGTCAGTCATATTGTCTATTTTCACTTTCCACAGTTCAATTTAAATTATTTTCGTTGTTTTCCTTCCAAAAAACTCTTTTTTTCCATAATTTTTTGATTATTGTTTCTGCTGCATTAATTTTTAAGTTGAAAATTTTTCAGACGCCATCTATTGTTATTCACTGTCATACCATTACCAGCTGCTGTCGGTCATTTCAACTTGGCAGCACTGAATTTATTACAGCGAAAGCAAGGTTGCATTTCAGAAAACCAACTTAAAACAAATTCAAAAATGGTTTTAATTTGGTTTTAACAAAAACAATTTGTGTGGTAAAACCAGGTTTTAACAGTTGGTTTTAACGTTAAAATCAACTTTTATTAAAACCATGTCAGTGTGAAAACACTATTACGGTTTCCAAGTTTACAGCTAGTTGTCAAAATTACTTAGTGAAAATTACATTAACTGATAGAACACCCTTTAATTTTTTTTTAAATTTAAGTGTTAATTGTTGTAGTCTGCATAAAAATACACTGGCGCATACTCATAGTCAGAACAAAGTATACTTTTATGTATTTAAAACCAGTATTACCATACAAAATACTGGTTTTAAATTCTTAAAGTATACTTTGTTTTGACTATGAGTATGCCCCACTAACTTTAAAAATATCAAGTGTATACATACAATTGTATCTATATTACATGGGATTTTAACATTTTCGTTGCTCTATTTGGAACACCCTGTAAATTTTTAACTCTCATGTATTTGTTGTTGTAGCGGCCAAGGTTCTATATACTCTGTCCGAACTTCAAATTCGCATCTCTTACGGTATTCGATAAAATAGCCTGTGACAGACAGACGGACGGCGTAGTGAAAACAATAGGCTTCCTTTTCACCTTTGGTCTACGAAACCCTAAAAATACACAAATGGAACCATATATGGTCTTGACATTTCAACACTACATAAGCATATTTTGCTTTGATTTGACACAAGAGAAATTAACAGCTGATCAAAATATGGTGAATCGAAATCACCTGTACCTGGATTCAGTAACTTTTATTACGATAATCGTATCGTTATAATAAATATAACGAAAATTTATCGACTTTGCCAGTAACATATTTTAACGATATTCGTTGTCGGTTGGAGAAAAAAATTAAGTCACAAGATCTAATTTGTTGAGTTTGTCTTAATTATTCCTTGTGCTTTTCGCTTGTTTTCACATTTTCTATACAGAGATAGCACATAATATTGAATTAAATGATGAATAAGGTAAAGTGGGAGACTATCGTAAAAAGAAGTTACAGAATCACATTATCGTTATCGCAAGCGAATAAATATGTCGATAAATATATAAAAGTTTTATTTAAGCTTTAGGTCCTCTTGTAAATAATAAAATTGTTATCAATTATTTACAAAAGGACCTAAAGCTTAAATAAAGCTTGTATATATTAAACTAAATGGTCGAATAAATTATTATAATATGTCGATAAATACTACGATATTCGGTTCGCAAAAAGTTACAGAATCCAGGTACTGGAGTTGATTCGCATTGAATAAATGCTTCAAAATATATCGCTGCCGAAAACTTTGAATATTTTTTACCACAAAAATTATGGATTTTACAGCGGCTTGAGGTTGAAATTAGCGGGAAGCTCCTAAGATGATAAGTATATTTTTTTCTAATTTCTTAACTTTGGTGATTAATACTATCATTTTTCTAATTAAAAAAAAATTTATTAATTCAAGTATTTTCAGTTAAAATTATTTTTTTATTTTTTTCCTCTGTAAATATGTAATGTTAAATATCATTCTCTTTAAACTCTTTTTACTTAATATGTGTTGTATATATAAACAACAATAGGTTTAATTTTTATGAAAAGAAAAAATTAATTTTAATTTAAGTCAAGCTATAAATAAATAAAAAATAAGTGTATGTGTAGCAACTGCATTTAGAGTTCTTAATAACCTTAAAATTTTTATGAAATAAAAACATATTCTAAGAAACAGTTGTGCAAACATAAAGTAAAACAGATTTTCACACACTGTAAGAAGTAACTGTTGTTACATTTAAATATGACAAGAAAATCTTGTTGCGAAATAGCAAAAACGGAACAGAAAATTCTACAGAATGAACAAAGAACTATGATTGAAAGAATAGAACTGTATGTATGCAGTAACTGGATACAGAGACCCCACTAACACTATTTACCACACCAGCAAAAAGCTTTTAGGTGCTTCAGAACCAGAAATTAAAGAAAAGAAGAATGAAATTCAACGAACCTACAAAATGCCTACAGATATAGTGTAGTGTAACACTACATAAAAACAAAATACATACAACTCTAGGTCAAAGTATGTACATATGGATGTATAGAGAGGTACAATCTTAAAATGTGTAGACAAATAAATGGCAGCAAATGTATAGAAATAGACAAAAACTTGTGAAAAAATACGTACACAAGTAAAATAACAAAAAAAAAAAATAATAAAAAAAAAAAAAAAATGTTCAATCTTAAACAATAGCATCTTAGAAAAAGTGCTTTGAAACGAAAAACTAACTAGATTTTAGCTACGTACTAGTGATGTAACGAATGTAAAATTTTGCGAATACGAATACGAGTACGAATATTTGAAACGATATTCGAGATTACGAATACGAATATTATTGGCCTATTTCCCAACTGCGAAAGAAAACTTCCGACTTACAATTTGTATTGAAAACAACAATAAAATATGAAAATTTGTTTTTGTTTTCAATATAAATTGTAAGTCGAAAGTTTTCTTTCGCAGTTGGAAAATAGGCCATATATGTATGTGAAATTTATAGACATAAAATTGGAGTTCTGTTTGCGCCTGCAAAATGAAATATGAAAAAATTATTATGAAAAAGAACTTCATACGCCTTAAATTTAATAAAAAATATCCAAAATTTTAATGATTGTCATTAAATAGCATTTGTAAATGATACAAAGCACAAATTTCTATAAAAAATTTAATGAAAATTTATTTTTAGCCTTTTATTTAAATTTCGTTTAGGATTTATGCATTTATTTACTTAATTTTTTGGGAAAATATTCGTATTCGTATTCGCCTGAGTTTGGCGAATATAAAGGGTGTTTTTTATTGAGGTATAGAACTTTAAGTTGGCATTACTTTTTTAACTGGCGGCCATTTTGTCAGCTGCCAAGTGATTAATATTTAGTTTGGTTTGCCATTTCATCATGAACAGGTCGACAAAAGAACAACGCTTGCAAATCGTGCAAATTTATTTCGAAAATAATGGTTCAGTTCGCGAAGTTTACCGCAAGCTCCGTCCATTTTATGGTCGACATAATCGTCCATCAGAGCAATTAATTCGGTTAACCATGGATCGTTTTCGCACTACGTTTACTCTATGTGATAATACGCATCCGCAGAGACGTCGAACAGTGCGCACCGAAGAAACAATTGCCGCTGTAGAGCAAAGTGTTGAAGAGGACCCGAATGAATCGATTCGCCACCGTGCACAGCAATTGGAGCTTTGTCCATCAACTTTATGGAAGATTTTGCGCAAAGATCTTGGCTTGCGACCTTACAAGATCCAGCTTGTGCAAGAATTAAAGCCGCGAGACCATGCAATGCGTCGTGATTTTGGTGTATGGGCCGAAAATGAGATTGATCTCGATGCTGATTTTCATCGCAAAATTTTGTTCAGTGATGAGGCTCATTTTTGGTTGAATGGCTACGTCAACAAGCAAAATTGCCGCATTTTGAGTGAAGAGAATCCACATGAGACCCTTGAGACGCCATTACATCCACAAAAACTGACTGTTTGGTGTGCTCTATGGGCTGGTGGAGTCATTGGGCCATACTTCTTCCGAAATAATGCTGGAGAGTCAGTTACCGTTAATGGAGACCGGTATAGAGCCATGATAACCGACTATTTTGTTCCCGAATTGGATGGCATGAATGTGGATGAGTTGTGGTTCCAACAAGACGGCGCTACATGCCACACAGCGCACGTCACAATCGATTTATTGAAGGAAACATTCGATGAGCGCATAATTTCGCGGAATGGGCCTGTCAATTGGGCACCAAGATCGTGTGATTTGACACCATTGGATTATTTTCTTTGGGGATATGTGAAGTCGCTCGTCTACGCCAACAAACCAGAAACGTTAGGGGACTTGGAAGCCAACATTCGTGGCGTTATTGCCAACATACAGCCCCATATGCTCGAAAAAGTGGTTGAAAATTGGACCTGTAGAATTGGCTTTATTCGAGCCAGCCGCGGCGGCCACATGCCCGAAATCATATTTAAACATTAATGGCATAAAATTATCCTTCCAATAAAGCCAAATTGATGGACATTAAAACGATTTTCTTGTGTTTTATTTCAATTCGAAGCTCTATACCTCTAAAAAAACACCCGTTATGTAGTATGTATGTGTGTATTTACTTAGTAAAATTTTAAACTTATCGTTAAAGATAAGCCAACAAACGCATTATGATTTCTTCCTGCTGCTGTTTTATTATAATTTGATTTTACCGATTTTGTTTGTTTGTGGTCTTGCCTGTTGTAGCCAGAGTAAATGTTTTTGCGATTCTAAATTCTGGTTTCTATTGCTCAGCCATATTAATACCAATTACTAAGGAAATTCATGGAAGACTTTAAATACATTCATTTGATTTTGTACAAAGCAGTTAAGAACAAAAATAAATTTAAATAACTAGAGACAATTTCATTAAGAATTCTTAACAAACATTGTGAAGAAGCCCTTACCACCACCCATTGTTTTCGCAGATATTGCTGTTGTTGTTGTTGTTGTTTGCTTTTAAATCTGAGTTCAAATGTACTCCTTGTTGTTGCTTTTTCTTCTTTTAATAACAAAAAACTTGATTTCATTACGTTGCACATTGGGTAATTTGAGATACTTTTTAGGCCAAAATTAATTTCAGTCAAATTTTTGGACCGATATGGTTGAAATTTGAAATTTAAGAGTTTTTCATGAGCACGCGCAGCTGGGTTTTTATTTTTTGCAATAGGGTAAATTTTTAGAAACAATTTTAAAAACTAAATATCTTGCAAACGAAGGGACAAATATTTTTTCTTGGCAAAGTCGATAACTATAACGATACATTTTTACAAAAAGCTTATACCTTTTGCTGCAACGAAGTCAAATCGTGTTTTGAAACATTAAGGGCCATTATTACAACTTAATGATAGTTAATTTTTGTTATATTTTATGATTTATATCAGTTTCTTTCATACAACAACAGCTTGAAATATAGGGGGTAATTATGAATAAAATTCCGCGAGAAATTTTTCCCGGGGAACAATTCCAACTAATGGCAAGTAAAAGGGAAAACAAAAAATTCTAATTGAAAAAGGGAGAAATTTCTCACGGAATGATATTCATAATTGCCCTGATAGTGAACTTTTTAAAAATTCTAAAAAACTCCCGAATATTTTTTAGAAAAGATGTGATATCTTCTAAGCGGCTGGACCGATTTTATTAAAACATAGCTAAGAACCTTCTCGATCAAGTCACCTTTCAAACAGAAAAAACTAAATCAAAATCGGTCCAGCCGTTTGGTATGTACGTGTACTCGTACAGACACACAGATACACAGACACACACTACAAGCTTATAACAACCCTTTTTTTGGTCGGGGGTTAAAAAACCGAAAAACCTCAAACGAAAATTAAAAAAAAAATTAATTCAGAACTTTTTCTTAATACTTTTTATCAAGAAAAAACACGCCAGTTCAGCCAACATTATCAAAAGCTTATGCGAAATATATATTTGTGACGCTCAAAATAGAAAGGGACCTAAGGGTAAAAACCTGTTTTGTTCAGGAGAGCCATTTTAAAGATTTAAATACGTGTATCTTTGGTGTACCATCACTGAATAAAACGCGCATATCTCTGGGAGGGAACACTTTTGGGGCATGGGATCGGTCTCACTCGATGCTCAGATGTTGTCCAGATCAAAAAAAAAAAAAAGTGAAAATTGATTTTTTTTACCCTTAGGTCCCTTTCTCTATAGAAAAAGTTATTTCTTTGAGGTTAAGTTAGAATTACACGTTTTTTTTTAATAAAAAGCATAAACGTCCATCAAAAAATTTTGTTTTTTTTAATAACTTTCTATTCCTCCCTCTCTTCTTCATATTATGCACAATTTTCTTCTTCTTGTTTAACACCTCGTAAAAAACGTTTTAATTTATATCAAAATTATAATTTTTATGCTGCACTGAGCACGTTGTCAACTTCGACTGCCCATAAATCGGCTGATATTGGTTTTTACAAAAATCAAACATGCAGTTATTTGTTTTGATATATCCTTAATCCAACGTCATTTACAAAAACATTATTATTGTTAGTTCAAAAAATTATTTTTGGCTAAGATTTCGAGTCAAATTACCTACTGTGCGTTGGTTGTTGTGCAAAGTTCTTGGCATTCAAATTTAATTTGTAGTTCAAGCGTGAGAGGATGAAAAGGTTTTACGCGATCGTAAAGAGCAGCGAATGAATAATAAATTTAATATTATGGAAAGTGAGCTGTTCATTTTTTGAACAGCATAATTTTTCTAGTATTTTTTTTTTTCAAAAAGTCCTAATACATAATTCATATTTTAATTACATTTTGTCTAATACAAAAAATTAAAATATTAAATCACCAAACCATTTTATAGTTAAAAAAAAATTTCAATGTATGGCAATTAAAAAATTAAACATATCATTCATTTAATCAAACAACGTCATAACTCAAAAAATATAATTATTGAGTGAATGATATTCATTCGCAACCAAGATTCATCAAAATTGTGCAACGCAACAAGATTTACGAGTATTTTAAACATTGAGTGGACTGTGTTTCGAGATCGTGCCATTTCAACATTCCAAAGCAACTCAATCGAATATCTCTTGAAAATGAAGTTTATCATAACGTGCCATAACCGCGAAAATAGCGTAAGCGACATAATTTTCAAACTTCAAGTTTTTACTAAAATCGATCATTTGCGATCGTAAAAAGTCGATTTTTGTCAAAAAAAAAAAAAAATACGAAGTCCAAAAATGTGTCGCTTAAGCTATTTTAGCGGTTATGGTTCGATAATTTAAACGTTTATTTAAGTTTAATTACTTACTGCTCAATTCAATTTTAAAATACAAAATATGTATATTATACATATTGCTTTTGGCTGCCACATATACAAAGTGTGTTTATTTTGTGTCACACTTTAGCAACAAGTCCACGTCTACTTTTTAAAGTGTTTAATTAAAATTTAGTCATAACAATATTTTTTTGGTTTAAATGAAGCAATTAAATGAATTTGTGGTCTTAAAAGAGGGGTTAGAGAGGGTAGAGAAGGCAGCATAATTTTTAATTTTTCTTTAATATCGAAGAGAATTTTGTTTGTTTTTCTTATTATTGCTTAAATTCTTAGAGCTGTTTTTTTTTATTGTTAACATTTTGTCATTTATTAGTAGCTTTTACCAGAATTTAAAAGATCTGTTTTTCTTCAAATGCATTTCAACTTTTAGGAGACATTAGCAATAAATAAAAGATAGTTGTCTTTGAAAGTGTTTTTTTTTCTATTTCGCTAAGTGTTTATCTTTAATTGTTTAATTAGCACTTTATACATACATACAATGTATATTATACATACATATAAAAAAAGTTCCAAAATCTTTATGTGAAAAGCATTTGGAACTTATTAAAAATTTTACAATTTGACTATTGCTTTTGTGGCAATAAAAAAGTCAAGGCCATTTTTAAATAATGCGATTTTATTTAAAATATATAAAAAAACAACCTTTCGAGTACTTGCTATTTTGTTTCGTTTCATTTCCTTTCCTTTAATTTAAACATCGAACTATAAATTTTGTATGTACACTTTATCAAGCCACATGTACATATGTATGTATGTATGTTTGTGTCAGTGTGACCATTGAGGCAATTTTAAAACCAGCTATTACATATCTCAATAATATTTTTCTACATACATATATAAATATCATCACCTAAAATCCAAAAGGCCTTAAGTCAACTTTTCACTTTTTTACAGGAGAAGCAAAAACATAAATTTAAGAATATTTACATATTTGTTAGGTGCCAAAGTGAATAATGAATAAAATCGGTATTTTTTAACATATGTGAGTAAAATTTTAATGAAAGATGTGTTGTGGTTAATCACACACAACGTAATCAATAAAAAAGTCTATTTTATGTTTTTTTTGTTTTTACGGCCTTTTGGATTTTAGGAGACGATATATATGTTTTTAGTAAATTACATATATTCCCAGTTGGCTAAGACTTTCGTTAATGATATCGATTTCGAATACATCTCGAACATTTATCGTGTAAAACTATCGAGAATGACTCGAAAAAAGTTTACCTGTGCTCAGTTTTGTTGCAAAAAACTTCCGATACGAAGGTTCGCTAGCAATAACAAACTATTTTCGATATCGCAAAAGGGCAGCAGAAAAATAAAAAAAAATAATTTAATTTATTTATTTTAATCTATTTTATTTATTTTTTTAATTGTTTAGCTTACCTCCAATCTAACAGACTAGCACAATTCCACTAGGCTATCGTAGCAAATTTCTTTCAGTTCAATTATTGCACATATCATCGCTTTTTTTTACTAACTGACCTAACTAACAACTTAAAAATTCAACAGGAGAGCAGCTTTTATGGTTGTTTTATACATTCATTCTTATGGCTGCGTCAGAAATATTTTTACTTATATAGGCACAAATGTTATGCTTACTGTCATGAAAATTATGACTTATAAAGTCTAGTAGAGGACTTAAGCCATTTTTAAAAAAAATGTCAGTTAGGTCAGTTAGTTAAAACAGCGACGATATGTCAGTATGTATGTGTATTTTTATTCTTTAAGTTACGGTGGAGTCATGGCTCTAGACTAACAGACTAGCACAATTCCACTAAGCTATCGTCACACATTCGAGAAACTATCGAGAGGAAATCGCTTTAGCGAACATTAATTTTTTTTTTGTTTCGCGTAGAAATATGGAACAATCAGGTCAAGTGGGTCATGGTGAAAATAGGTGGAATCTACTCTCAGTATCTCAAAACGACGAAATTTGATGAAAACTCAATTTTTGAAAATGTGGTAAACTCAGTAACTTCCTATAACGGGAAGTTAAAAAGTATTGTAGAAATTTATTTTCAAATCAATTGATTCCTCAATAATTCAATAATTTCAATAATTTTTTTTTGTCATGTTGAATGAATGTGTATTAGAGGAAATGAAATGTAAATACGTCTTGTTTTTTAAATGTATTGCCGTAGCATGTATTATATTAAACCAATAATAAATGATGTCGTTTAATAAGCGAAGCACAATGGATGTATTGATGTGCGTCTTGTTCGTAACAAACACTCAGAAGAAGTAGTGTTGATGCGTGTATGCTTGTTATTTTGCATATTGTACGTTTGAGTGTGTGTGTGTGTGTGTGTGTGTGTGTGTGTGTGTGTGTGTGTGTGTGTGTGTGTGCGTGTGTGTGTGTGTGTGTGTGTGTTGTGTAAGATGTAGATGGTAAGCTATTATGTGTTTAAATGATTAAACAGAATACCGGCTTCAACACAGTTTCCATACAAATTGACAAAAAAAAAAAAACAGCCGCAGAAACCGGTCGTGAGATAGAATCTATTTTATTTTGAGAGCGTTTTTTCTTATACTCTCCAATATCAATGTTCATTCTCACAATAATGTTACCATACTTTCAATAAATTTCATACATTTTGTAAACAAAACTACAAAGAAAAATAAGCACAAAAGAAAATAAAACAAAAATTATTGAGCATTTGAAGTTACTGCCGTCGATGTTATAATGGGCTTGATTAATTTGTCAGCGATTTTCCTGAAGTTGAAGACTTTATTCTGTTTCTACATTAAGGGGTTTTTTTTAAACAAGCGCAAACAACTAATGTGAATGCATGTGTGCGTTTGTACCCACAACATGTGCGTGAATGTACATGCATTACGTTTGTATACGCGCCCATGCGTATGAAGAAGCAAGCATCACAAATTCTTTCGTCACGAAATATTTTCTTCTTTACTCCTATACCTGCAATAACGGAAACAAATTTCTTCAAAGATTTCGCTGTAGTAAAGCATTTGAAAAACCTCTCATGTCTTAAAAGTTCTTGTAAGTGGTCTTGTGCAGGGGTATAATGTGTATGTAGATCTCTAAGAAGCTAAGTGTCTGGCTGTTAAGATTATATTTAAAACACATTATGGACTTGCTAATGTTAAGCTTCTGTCGTACTGGCGCCAGTTGCCTAAACTAATTAAAATTTGCAGATATAAAAGCCAAAAAGTAAAAGGATTTACTTTGTAGTATTTGGTAAACAATCCCAATTATTTTATATTCTTAAAGATAACGAATTAAATTAATCTTTTTTTTTTGAAATTTCTAAAATTTTGTATTATGAAAATTTATTCTTTTACTAGTTCGTAATTATACCCAAAATCAATCAATAAATTAGCACAAAATTATTATAAAGGCCTAAGGTCGATAGAAAACAACAATAAAATGAAAATTTTTTTCGATCGAACGTTTGCTGTCGACATCGTGAGACAGACTGTAAGTATGTTTATAAATTCCAAATTATAATTATTAATATAATCATAAATTTTAAATTATTGGGAATTATTATTATGAGTGTCGTATTACGACTACGAATACGACGATTTTCTACTAGACTAAAGAGCATTGCCATAGTTTTTCTAGTCGAAATACGACACTCGTAATTAGGCTTATTATTACTTATTTTTTTGTAAAAAGGTACGCTTTATGAGGACTTTAAAGTTCCCCAATGTTAACTTGTTCACTTGTCCTTTAATACACTTTTCTGTTTTTATTATCATTTTATTGCAACATTCTAATTGCCATAATTTTCAGTTTAATTATTGAAATGATACGAATCAATTGTAGGGAAATAAGAACCCTTAGCAATTTTTAACCATGCCGTGTTTTTCCCTCAATCAATGTGTACATGTTAATTATTATTATTATTATTTTTAGCTTTGTAGATCCCTACAAGGTTGATAACTTTTGTAAATTAACATGCGTCGGCTTTTGTTTAATACAACTTTTTCCTATTTATATGTATACATATGTACATATGTAATATGTATGTAATGAAAACAGAGAGAGAGAGAGAGAGAAAAAAGTAAGCAAATTGTTTGGAATTTGTACCACTTTTTCAAATAATTTTACATATGTATAGCCTTAGGCAAATTCACAGTTGGTGGGCAAATGCTTTTGAAGTACTTTAATAAAAAACCAAAGAATAGAGAAATGTCAAAACCATAGCTCCTCCATGGTAGAGGACGGTCGAAGTAAAACAATATAATTAAAATAAAAATTTACAATGAGCAGCAACCAACTGCTGCTGCTGCTTCCAATAGCAGCAGCAATACCACCTTCAATCATGGAAAAAATCAATAAAAGCATGTTGTATATGCTGAAACCAACATGACTGACTGAATTGAAGGAACACAAAACTCATTGAAAGAAATTGAAAAAAATTAATGAATTTTGTTGGCTGGCGATAACCTTACCTTATCGCTACCTTAATATAAAAAGACCTTAATGCATTGTATTTTCGAAATGGATATTTTTGCATTTTTCGAAAAATAATACTCGTATGTTGGTTGTTCTTTCAAAATATACAAACAGCTCGAATTAACAAAAAAAAAAAAAAAATAATGAGTTAGGGCCTTTCTATATTGAAATAACGATATGTAGTATGTATATTTAAGCTAGAGATGGGCGCATGTCGAATTTTTCCAACACGATATGACTCGAAAACGAATAGCAAGATGTTCAACACGCATGCCAAAATTGTTCCCAACACGAACGAAATCGTATTGAAAGCAAAAAATTATTTTTATTTTATATTCAAAGAGATACATACTTTTGTTTCATTTCAGAACTTTAAGCTTAAGAGACTCCTGCATTATCAAAATCGTTTCGTGTTTTTTTTTGTCGGTTTTCGCCAACATGATGCGACCCGACCACAGAGAAACAAGTCGACCGGTTCGAAGCCGACGGCTGAAAATCAATTTTCAGTTTCAATTTTTATTTTCTCTTTAAATTTTCATATAGTTATTTGCGTCGCTGAAAATTCTCTCGGCGTGCCGCCGCCGGTCACAAAACTACTGCGCCGCCGCCGCCGATAATTTTGCCTCGACTTGTTTCTCTGCCCGACCACGCATGAAGTCAAATTTTCTGTTAGTCGTGCGTGTTTGTGTCACAAAAAAAAAAAACAAGACACGAGCCCATCTCTAGTTTAAACGCCAAGTGGGGTGTAGTGAAACAAATTTTTTTTATCACGCGTACCAACATTAGTGTAGGTGTTAAATGTATCTACATATTTGAATACTATATATGTATCTACATATTTGAATACTATAGAGAAAAAAAAACATCTGAATTCTGCCCTGTAGTTCTGGATGTTGCCCAGTTTTTAGCAAATATTTTTTAACCTTAAAATAAAGAAAAAGTAAATGATAAAAACATCTCTTATATTTATTGCGTTGCTGTTTTTTTTTTTATTAAATAACATTTTATGTTATTTTGTTATTGTTTTACCTATAAGCAGAACTATTCTCAAGAAAAAAAAAATAGTTTTATTCTAAAGTAGTAAAGAAAAAAAATATATTTTTAAACGACAAAAAAACCAAACACTCATTGCAATATTCTACAACCATTGAAAGCATTGTGAAAAAATCCTCTTAGTATTTAACTACAGAAATCTTGAATTAATTGTTGGTTTTCTTAAAGCAAAAACCATAAAATGTCTCAGACGAAATTAAAAGTATCTTTATATGGGAAATCATGACCGCGCTGACGATGCTCAACACTTTGATGTTGAGTTAAACTATAAAATGTTATTTTATACCACACAGGATAAAAGATTTTTATGAGAAAAATGCATTTACTTCAGTGTTGCCAACATGTCGTGCTGTAACCGCCAAAAAAGCTAAAGTGACATAATTTTCGAACTTCTTTTTTTTTATCAAAATCGATTATTTGCGAACGTAACGTGGGGCAGCACTAAGGGTATAATCCCTACTCATGCGACGCATTGTGCTAGAACTAGGAAAACAGGTTATAGGAGAGGAGGATAGAGGGAGTAGTGTCTGTGGACATTCGATTTAAACTTTCCCACGCTGGTAGTGACAGGAAAGGCTTCCGAAGGTTGTTGGTTCCACATACGAACAGCGTGGCTAAAAAAGGAATTCTCTGTGCAATGCGTAGTGCGATTTCTTGGCTAATGGACCACAAAGGGATGTGCCCGGAACGGGGCACTTGTTGTGCGTATAAATGTGCGGGTTTCAGGAACAATCTCCCTAATTTCATTAGAACACATTCCGTTGTATTAACGATAGAACAAGAAAATGCACACCACATTGCATCGATGCTCTAATGAATTAATAGAGGGATACCCTACTGTCACCGATGAGCTTCTTCGCCCTCTCCTACACGCCGTCGAGCAGCCCCACAATAGAATTTGAAGCGCCGGCCCATACATGAGAGTTGTATTCTATTTTCGATGTATTTGTGCCATTTGGGCTTTGAATTAAAATAAAAGAGAAAGAAAAATTTAATATCGAATCTTTAAAATTAATGAAGATTGTGTTTAAATATAATATTATGGAGTTTCAATATTGATTAATCGGACGTTCGAAATATAAAATAAAACCTAAAACGTGCGCTTCGTAAAATCAAATTTGCTGAAATTCTTTCTTCAGCACTGCTGTTCTACTGAAATCACGTGCCTGGTAAATTTATGCCTGATAATAAATACATAAAACGAACTGGCAACATAAATTTTAAATAACTGAGCTCTGTAAAATTGGTCAACATTTGGCAATTTGAGATTCCTTGCTTCTTAAAATTTCCATTTGGCAACACTGGAATCAATCTAAGAAAACGTTTTATATATTTGCTTTGCTTTGAAAAAGCTAAAATTGCATGTTTGTATTTTGTTGCTTTTTATTTCGTTACACCGATTCGTAACAACAACTAACATGCAACGGAACGTTTAACGTTGCACAGTAGGTAACTTGACCCAAAATCTTGGTCAAAAATAATTTTATGCACTAAGAATAATAATGATTTTTTTAATGAAGTTCGATTAAGAATATGTCAATGCAAATAACTGCATATTTTTTTTTTTTTTTTTTTTTTTTTTTTTTGTAAAAAAAACAACTATCAGCCGATTTATGGACAGTCGAAGTTGACATTTGCAAGCAACGTGCTCAGTGCAGCATAGAAAGTGTAATTTTGATAGGTATAAATTAAAACTTTTTCTACAAGTTATTAATTAGACAAAAAGAAGAAAATCATGCATAATATGGAATAAGTAATTAAAAAAACCAAGATATATATTTTGATGGACTTTATTGCTTTTTATTTAAAAAAAGTGTAATCCTAACTTAACTTTAAAATAAATTACTTTTTTCCATAAATATAAACTTCCCATAAGCTTTTTTATAATGTTGACCGTGGACGACTGCTGTATTTTTCCTTGATGAAAAATGTTAAGGAAATAATTAATTAAGAAACTAATTTCTTTCATTTTTCATTTCGGTTTTTTTCGCTTTTTTGTTTATATCATTTTCTTTCAGACATCCTCAGCTTTAAACATAGGAAACTTTTTTATACATATTTGGATTTGTAAAAAGAATAAAAAGGAATAAACTCATGCTGGTTACTATTTTATTATTAGTAAAGTTGATGTAAATAATGTTCCAAAGTAAGATTTGGCTTCGTTGAAGCAAAAGGTACAAACTTTTTGTAAAAAAAAAATTATCGTTAAAGTGGCAAAAGGCTCACGTAAAAATAGCTTATACGCCATTTTGTTAGCCTCCTTACATATTTTCGTCGTGCCGAATTTCTAAAATATGTGTTCTTTCGTTTCCGAGATACTTATTTTTTTTACTTTTTTCATTATCTAACAGGGAAAGTAGCTGAAATATTATTGACGTCCCTTTTCACAATGTATGTTTAAGAGTTAACGTGAACTTTAACTACAAGTTCTTCATACAAAACTTGCCGTTAAAGTCCCTGTTATCTGTTAACCATACATTGTGAAAAGATACGTAAGTACGAGAGTGTAATTTTAATATTGTTCATTGTACATTTTTTTTTGTTGACATACTCGGTACATTTTAAACCGATTGTAAATATTCTTTTTTTGACTGAGAGGGTATAGCTTCCCATTGGTCCCATTTAAAAAAAAGTGGATGGGTGGCACGCCCAAAGTTTTTTTTAAGTTTGATTTTATGATATTCTACTTATTTTATTGCTGCAAAACCTAGCAAACACCTTTGGTTCTTCTAATTACAGAATTTTACAGCTGAAAAAATGGGCGGGTCTACGCCCATTAAAATTTATTATTATATTTCACTTGGTTCTATTTAACCGATTTTTACGAAACTTCGAAGCCGGTTTTTTTTTGTAGAATTATTTTAATGACTTTTGTTCTATATACGAAAAGATTAATTTTTACTCCAAAGTTTCTGGCAACTCTGGTCATTAGTTGTGGCCGTGTGATTGAGTTTATGGTCAGCGTTGCAGTTTTGGAAATTTTCTGCCAAATTTGGTTGGACTTTTTTGTTTGGTTGACTGGCAGTTTATGTCGAATGTTTGAAGTTTTAACAAAAAATTTATTTGAAATTAAAATTTTTTTTGTAACAAAATTTTTAAAAATTTTTCAAAGTTTGATGTAACCTTGCAAATGAAAAAAAAAACTGCAACTCTACTTTGGTTGGTGTGTGCAGCAATTTACTCGTAGTTTAGAGGCGTTGATTTTTAAGTAAATTTTTTCTGTCTTAAATACGAGTAGTTTTTTATATTGCAAGCAGGCATCATGTAACAGCTCAGTACAATGCAGTAGAGCATCATAATTACTATTTTGTTTATTTACTTTATTATCTTGGCAACAGGTTTATTTTCACTGATTTCTTCATGTTATGTTTCTTTTATCTAAATAATAGCTGGAAAATATGTACATATGAACATCTTTTTCACAAAAACAATTTAAATTATTTCATTGTTGTGTTTTTTTTTCTTATTTCATACGTCCTTGACTATAATAACAAAGAAGAAAAATAAATAAATTTTTAATAGTTGATGCTGACATGGAAAGCTTCTGGTGAAGTATTTATGTTGTGAATCTCTCTTTAGCAAAACTAACGCAAAGCTAAAATTATTAATTTACTTCTCATTCAAGAAAATACTAGTTCAAAATTACCCTAGACATGTTTTGCCAGCAATGGTACTAAAATAAACCTTCGAGTTAATCACAATTTTAATAATAAAACACTCATGAAGACTTGTGTGTAATAAAGTCCTGCACAAGACCCCTTAAAAGAACTTTTGAGACGAGGGGTTTTTCAAATGCTTTACTGCAGCGAAATCTTCTAAAACAACACGGTTGGCAAGACATTTGTTTCAGTTATTGCAGCTATAAGAGTAAAGAATAAAATACTTTGTGACGGAAGAATTTGTGATGCTTGCTTCTTTCTTCATACGCGTGGGCGTGTATACAAACGTCATGCATACATACATACGCACATAAGTTGCGTGTATGCTCTTTGATTTTTCTGCACACATACAAACGCACACATGCATTGACATTAGTTGTGTGCGCTTGCTTTAAAAAAAACCTCCCTTAAACACATAAAAACTTACCATCTAACGCACAATATGCAAAATAACGAGCATGAACGCATCAACACTACTTCTTTTGAGTGTTTGTTACAGACAAGAAGTCATCGCGAGATCGCTTGAAAACACTGATATGCACATACACCAATACATTCATAGTGATTCGCTTATTAAATGACATCATATATTATTGGTTTAGTATAATAGATGCTGCAACAATACATATAAAAAACAAGACGTATTTACATTTCAGGACTGTTTACGCAGGTCTCTAGTGTGTAATCAGTCAGCTCAGAAGTAATTAAATATACACACATTTTTTTTAATGGAATCAAGTGTAACTAATTAATAATATGAAAAATTGTCTAATATGAAATTAGATTAGGTTCTGCAGAAATTTAATTTTACACAGCAAGATTAATTGCTCATATGTATGGATATTTTCTAACAGGAGGTTGCGACTTGCAAATGCTATTTGTCTTTTTAACAGTACGATATTGGAAGTTTAAAGAAAATATTTATGCGTTTCTTTAACATAAAAAATTACAAAGACTAACACCCACTTTCATAAAATTTAAAATGAGTTTCAATTGTATTTTATATAATTTTTTTTTTTTAATTTTTCTTAAAATTAATTTAATTTTATATGAATATGGTGTAAACAATTATGTATTGGATGTTTTTAAGCCTTCGTTGTTATAAACGTGGTGGTTTCTTATATAATCTTCTATACAACATTTTTTAAATAATAATAGGTACCTATGTACATACATATTGGTTTATTCATCCTTCATCTTTTTTATTCAGCTTCTTATTTACATTCCATGAATAATTTTAGTTATATTTAAATTCTTCAATTGTTTGCCCAGAGATTAAAAATTGCTCACGGCACAGGGGAATATGATTAATTTGCGTCACTCGGTTAGATTGTAAAGGGACTTTCATTAAGCGTTTTTTATCTTTAAATTTAAATAAAATAAAGTGTATGTGAGATATCATCGAAATGTTTTATTTTATTTAAATCTACGTTGGTAATAGTCCACCTATAGCTTTCGCGGCCGCAAAATGGTCGAAACTCGCGTAATGTTGCCCGAACAGAACACCCATTTTGATAAAACAATTTCATCATTTGCACATATTGTTGAAGGCTGTATTCTCCCATAGAGATTTGTTGAAAAAGTCTGAATAAATGACAGCCAATTCGGCAGATGCATGTATGTACCTTCAATAATATTGCTACTATCAATTGTCAAAAGATGGGAAGTCCGTGTTGGAAGAGTATTTAGAAAAAATCTACATGAGAAAATTTCATAAAAAGCACAAAGTCAGAAAAGTTAATCAGATGGAAATAGAATCTGAAAAGATTAGATAAAAAAAGTAAGCGATTTCCTTCTAACTAAACATTTGAGTAATAAAGTTATATCGTTTAAGTATCTCGTCTAAATGTGCATATATGTACATGTATATGTACATACTTTTTTTAGTTAAAACTATTTAGCGGAAACATTTTTTAAATGGACCTTGGACTTTTTTTTTTACTTATATGTGACCTTCTCCGAGAAAAGGGACCTAGTGTGTGAAAATGAAGTTTTGAGAAAAACGAATTTAAAAAATAACATTTTAATGTTTTGCTCATTTTGATCGATTTTCCCAAGTTCCCGTTTTTTGACACATAGGTCCCTTTTCTCGGAGAAGGTCACATCTGATGAACAAATCTTACTAGACATTTCTAATTGAAAGTTATTTCCTGGAATAATTATATCCCCTCTATTATTATACATACATGTGTAGGTGTATATGCATGGGTGTAGGTAGTTCTTGTTTTTATGAAAAACAAAGAGTCTTGTTATTTTTTATAAAACAGTTTGCTTATCTTCTATATTTTCTATTTAATAAATATAATGAGTAGAGGATTTAAGTTATTTTTGTTTTGCTCTCTCCCGGGGAAAATACATAAATAAGTAAATAATATTTGGTTTATGAAGTCAGCGAAGTTTTTCTCTCACATTAGGCGAAGAGTTATGAAACCGGATTTTTACTATAAACCGGTTATTCGATAAACAGGATATTTGATAAAATCTAATTTCTATATTTTCGATAATTTCAAACAACTAATCAAAATTTACAATTCCTTCTATAACTCACACTGCACTACTGTGCACTACTTTCGAATACTGTATTTCAGTGTATCTTTTATTTAAAAACAACCAGTTGTAGGTGTTGCGTCGCTACAAAAGAATCTTTGCACCACTTGAACAGCTTTTAACTGCTTGTGTTTTCCTTCTTTCTCTAAAGTAGAACAACAATAAATCATCTTGCCTATTCTGTAAATCGAGTCGATTTAAAAACGCTCGATTTAGAAAAATTAAATCCACTAATAGCAAATTTTTTCAGATGTGTTCTATTTTTTAGAGCTTGAAATATCATATCTGAAATTAGTTTTGTATGTATGATTTAAAACACATCAGTGGGGCCATTATTTATTTTTGGAAAACGAGAAATTTACTCGAACATTGGGTGCCCCTGTGGCTGAGTGGTAGCGATGCTAGCCGCTCAGTCCAGAGGTCGTGGGTTTGATTCCCACCATAGGCCCTGGGTGTTTTTCGCAGTCAAGCTAATCGCTTTGCGAGTTGTATTTGTGTTAAAAAAAAAAACATGGCTGCATCCTTATCACTAGTGCGATTCAGCAACTTTTTGCGAACGGAATATCGTAATATTTATTGATACATCCCAGCAAAAAGCACTAAGACTAAAAGAAGAGCTTCGGAGATTCGGAAAAGCACACAGTGCTTCCCGTCTGCCTAACCAGGCTGCACTAACGTAAGCGAATGACGAAATTTTACACAAACACTACTAAGTTGGTCGGCTGTTTATACTCAAATACTAAAATTTTTATAGTGCATTCTCTCTCGCTTACCTGGATAGAATTTTGGATGCGAGTGAGATTTTTACTTGGTGATTTGATTCATTATTTTTTAATTAAATTACCTTGTTTTAATTAAATTACCTATTTTTAATTATTAGTACTTTCTTAAATCGGCTTTTAAGGTCAGCGAGTTCAAATAGTTCATGCTACGTTTCGTTGGAAAATCCCAACTTTTTCAGTCATGGTTTTATTTATTATGTAGTCTGGTAACTTTGTTAGATTGAAAGAGATAAAAACAATGGCGCATAGTCATAGTCATAAACAAAGTACACTTTAAGAGTTTAAAACCAGTATTGCCATACAAAATACTGGTTTTAAGCTCATAAAGTATACTTTGTTTTGACTATGACTATGCGCCAATGCTTTTTATAATAAATAAATTGTGTTGATGATAACAATATCTAAATAATTTTTATTAATAACCATCGTTAATAAAATATAATACATATTAAATTTTAGAATTATAGTATAAAACACAAACCGATAAAACCGGTTTTATATTAAACCCGAAAATCAGTTTGTTAAAGTTAGTATTTTTTGAATTTTTTATTTGAAAACAGATTTTTTTATATGTGTAAAATTTTTGTCTCTTTCAATAAGTGGGTGATTGATTCACCTACCCACTTTATAGTAAAAAATTTTTTAAAATTTTTAAAATTTGAGACTGCTTGGTATATCAGGATTACATACATATGTATGTATTTGTACATATTTCCCCAGTTCAATAAAATACCGTGTATAGAAAACCCTAACAATAACTATAACTCAAGGATTTACTCGAATTTCATTGAAAATTTATATTTTCTATACCTACTTGTTGTTCGAATTGAAAATATAATTCTAGGAATCAAGAACTAAACAAAACAACAGAAAAACAGAAACGTTTTAAACAACTTGTTGCTGCCACTAACAAGAAATTCCTCTTAACTGTCACAAATTCATACTAAAACAAAAAGAACACCACACATATGTACCTACGCACAATGGGTACATATGTATGTAAAAGCGGCTACGTACAGAAAAAAAGCAAATTTGCTGGCAACAGTTGGTATGTATTAGGAAAAACTAGCAGAAGATAAATAAAAAAAAAAATATAAATAAAACCCACAATAAACAAATAGGCATCTACTAGAAATGTTGCAATATAATTGTACATACATACATACATATGTACATACAAACATGCATATGCACATACATATGTACATATATACATACCCAGCAAAAAAAGACATGCAAAAGAAATAGTTAATGCATGGGTTCTACTGCAAATGCATTGGTTCAACTTAGGTGCAGAACGCATGATTTTAACACAGGAGTGTCATTGACGAGCATGGGTTCACATTTAGCAAAACTGCTCATCATTCGAATGAGTGCTTAGAACCCATGCAAGAACCCATGATTCGATGACGTTTGAAATGAGTGCTTAGAACCCATGCAAGAACCCATGATTCGATGACGTTTTTTCACGTAAATACAAAACGAAAAAAAGTTTTCGCAGCCAGGATACGAACCGTGCTGTTCTGACTGTTAAGGCATATTCTCTACCACTGAGCTATTGCACTCTTGTTATTTGTTGGAGATAAAACTTGTTTTATGAAAATGCTTCAATGTGATGATTTAATTCCTTTTTTGCATGCCTTTTTTGCTGGATATTAATTTCAATGTATGCATGCGTTCGTCGCATGCGTTTTTAATGAGTTCAAATAGTATAGCATTATTTACGTTTTGCGATGCCATTCAGAATGCATGCGAAGAAACACATGCTTAAGAACTCATGAAACACTACTTCATTTTGAACGCGTTCATTTATTTTTTGCTGGGTAATAAAATATTCTGGTTGCGTCACTTCAAAATAAATAAAAGCATCATTTACTCAAAAAATTTAATTTTTGGCTTAATTACACAGAATTAATCCTCATATCGTTCTTCATGTTATGTAAAAATTTCATACAAATATCTTGTTTACTCAACTCTTGAAAGCAAAATAAAATTTTCTTTTTCCATTAAGTTGTGTGTAAAATGAAAACTTTCAACTCGTTTTCCGGCGTTATTTTCTAGGGCCTTGTTTCATAGCGCTCCCGCTTCATACATATTTATGTCTTACTTTTTTCCTTTCTTTTCAAATATTTGATAATAATTTAATTTATTTAATAAAAAGTAATAAATGGTTTGCGATTTATGCTCTTACTTTTTTATTATACCCTTCACCAAAAACTGCAAGGGTTTATCTTTCCATGTGTAATTTTCACAATATTCATATTTGATCCCATAAAGTATATCGTGCCATAACCGCTACAAAAAAGCTTAAGCGACATAATTTTCGAAATTAATTTTTTGACGAAAATCGATTATTAGCCACAGTAAATAATGGATTTTCGTCAAAAAACGAGTTCAAAAAAATTTGTCGGTTAAGCTTTTTTGGCGGTTATGGCTCGATATGTGTATGTAGTATGTATATTCTGGGTCTTTATGAACAGGGAAGTTCAATGAGCTATGTTCGCCTGTACGTGGAATCAGTCAGAATTGGTCATAAATAAATTTTTATTGAAAATCAACAAAATAAAAAAACGGTTCCAGGGCTGGAAAACTTATTTTTGGTATATGAAAGCACTTAACTAAAATTAATTTTAAGTTTAAATTTTTTTTAAACGCACTAATAATCCCAAATTAATATTTTACTTATTAAGTAAAATATTTTTTTTAATTAAAAATACATTGAAATTGATTATTGAGGGGTTTAGCTGGATCCTATGCGCATTTCACTGTTGCTAATGCAGATCATCAGGGAACCTTTACCCAAAGTTTCTTAGAACAACTAGAGTTATTATGTTATAAACTTTCATTTAAACAAATGAGAAGCTTAAAACAAATAACAAAGTTGAAACAAGAACTCAATAATCAACATGTTTTTTATTTTCTTTACCAAGCTAAACCCCTCAATAATCAATTTCAATGTATTTTTAATTAAAAAAAATATTTTACTTAATAAGTAAAATATTAATTTGGGATTATTAGTGCGTTTAAAAAAATTTTAAACTTAAATTTTAACAATTCCCATAAAAAATCACTAAAATTAATTTTTTTTCGATATTGGTTAAATATATTTTATATTTGGAAAGAAATATTTAGGCATTGGAAATCAGAAAAATCAGGGAGACGGTTCCAGGGTTGGAAAATTTGAACTTTTTTTGGTACACAAAAGAAACTAACTAAAACTAGGTTATATTTTTCTTTATTTGTTAAACATATTTTATATTTATAATTAACTTTCTAGAACATATAAACTTCCTAGGAATGATTCTTAACACCGTTTAGGTAGCGCTCAGGTAGCCGCAAAAGGAAAAATTTCGAAAGAAATGAAATTAAAAAATTTTCTGGGAAATTTTTCACTTTTTCGGCTACCTAAGCGCTCCCTAAACGGTGTTAAGAATCATTCCTAGGAAGTTCGTATTTTCTAAAAAGTTGTTTATTGAGATCTTCGGTACATTTTTGCTAAATGTTTGCTACCTATGGACCTGAACAGGGAAAAAAGGTAAAAAAAATTGAATTTATAAATTTTTTTGCGATTTTGATCTTTTTTGGATTTTATATGTTCTTTATGACAAAAGCTACAACTTTGCCTCAGGAAGTAAATCAAAATTCCGAACGGTATACAAGATATGAGCCTGAGAAAGTGCAAAAAGACACCGAGTCCCCAAATCTTTGGGGCCCATAAAAAAGTGCAAAACTGGGAGGGTATAAAAGATTCGGCACAGCATTCTTACCTGTTTATCTTAATTTATACTTATTTGTTTCATTTTGCATACACACACACATACATAAATTTTTATATACATACATACATATATTTATTATTTTCTTTCATATGCATGCATTTTTGTTCATTATTTAGTTAGTGCAGTTTTAACTTGTTTATTTTTTCGGTCAATGTTTTTGTTTTTATAAAAAAAAACAATTTCGGCTCAAATATTTGTAGCCAAATATATAAAAATGTGGTTCAATTTAAAATGCTATTCACGTTTTTCCTTAACAGAAAAGCATGAAAAACAAAACCAGCAGCTTTAACAGAAGCTCTCAATCATGGAAACATTTTGAATCATCCCAAATAAAAAATAATTGCGATTAAAAAAATGCTTTATTTAATATGTATAAGCAAGTTTATATTTAGCCTTTGGAAATTATAAAAGGTTAATAATTAATTAATTTTACGAGCTCATGCATAAATGTGTACATTTTGTACCTATAAAGTTTTATGTATAAACAAACAAGAAAATTTATTTCAGAAATTAAAATGAGCAACAACATACGGGTTTGTTCCATAAATGGATATATCCAACAATAATACCTCATAATATATTTCCTTAGTGCCAAGGACTGTCGACATCGAGATATCCACTTTGCTGCAACCCAAATTTCAATGGCTAACGATCATGGTCATATGATTGCCTCAAGGTTTTTACTTAGCGTAATAAATTATGTTGTTTATTTAAAAAATAAACAACATTTTCGTGTGGTAAACTCTGATCAAAAATTAAACCATTTTTAGTGTTAATCTTTTAAAGATTAAAGTACCTACCAAAAATTAAAAAAAAGTTGAATGTTCTACTAAATAATTTTGTTTGTTTCTAAGGCCGAATTAAAATCTGTGTGCCATATGCCCAAAAAAGCGTAATCACTAATTACTAATGCAAAACTCTTTAATTCAGACATGTTTGTATGCAGTGTACTAGTCTTGTAGTCGGAGAGTCGCAGGTTCGAACCCTGCATTTTATTTTTCAAATATATTTCAGCTTAAATAGTCAATTAAATAATGTTGAATTAAAATTTTATTCATGATGGTGTATAATAAGTGTGTATCTAAAGAATATTTAAGGTTATTGTGGCTGAGTGAGTTCCGAGTTCAAATCTTGGCCTGAGAAACCAATTTATATTACATACAAAAATTTTTCTGATGTTTTTGCCAATGTACGTAAATTAAATAATTAATAAAATAATCAAAGTTATTTTATATTTTTTCAACATAAAATAATTTTTTTTTAAATATAAATAAAATAAATAAATAAATAAAAATATTAAAATAACTTTGATTCAACATGATTCTTCGTGTTATTTCACTATTACGTTGCAATAATTAACGTTGTTCCAACTTGAAACAACTTTGATTCGACATGATTCTTCATTTTGATTTAACAGTATGGGAATATTAAATCAACACCAAATAAAGTTACTTTAAAATGTAAAATTTTCTTTGAAAATTACTCTAAATAATGTTAGATTAATATGAAGCAAACTCATTGCCGAAAAATATTAAATAAACCTTGTTTATGTAGATTTTAAGTTTAAATTTTTCTGTGTGAATGTAAAATGAAGTTGGGCACATTGTTTGTAACGTCCACACCGAAAAAATTTAATTTCAATTGTTTGTATTAATTTTTTCATCAATTAAACTAGAATTTTAAAGAGAGCTCATAGAGATCTATAAACAAACAAAAATATAGACGTATTTGTTTCTAAAAAAATAAAGAAATATGAATAACTAAAATATGTAACGTCCAATTTTTTTTAATCTAATTTCTCGACAATTGTTTATAAAGGGTGTTTTTTTAGAGGTATAGAACTTCGAATTGAAATAAAACACAAGAAAATCGTTTTAATGTCCATCAATTTGGCTTTATTGGAAGGATAATTTTATGCCATTAATGTTTAAATATGATTTCGGGCATGTGGCCGCCGCGGCTGGCTCGAATAAAGCCAATTCTACAGGTCCAATTTTCAACCACTTTTTCGAGCATATGGGGCCGTATGTTGGCAATAACGCCACGAATGTTGGCTTCCAAGTCCCCTAACGTTTCTGGTTTGTTGGCGTAGACGAGCGACTTCACATATCCCCAAAGAAAATAATCCAATGGTGTCAAATCACACGATCTTGGTGCCCAATTGACAGGCCCATTCCGCGAAATTATGCGCTCATCGAATGTTTCCTTCAATAAATCGATTGTGACGTGCGCTGTGTGGTATGTAGCGCCGTCTTGTTGGAACCACAACTCATCCACATTCATGCCATCCAATTCGGGAACAAAATAGTCGGTTATCATGGCTCTATACCGGTCTCCATTAACGGTAACTGACTCTCCAGCATTATTTCGGAAGAAGTATGGCCCAATGACTCCACCAGCCCATAGAGCACACCAAACAGTCAGTTTTTGTGGATGTAATGGCGTCTCAAGGGTCTCATGTGGATTCTCTTCACTCCAAATGCGGCAATTTTGCTTGTTGACGTAGCCATTCAACCAAAAATGAGCCTCATCACTGAACAAAATTTTGCGATGAAAATCAGCATCGAGATCAATCTCACTTTCGGCCCATACACCAAAATCACGACGCATTGCATGGTCTCGCGGCTTTAATTCTTGCACAAGCTGGATCTTGTAAGGTCGCAAGCCAAGATCTTTGCGCAAAATCTTCCATAAAGTTGATGGACAAAGCTCCAATTGCTGTGCACGGTGGCGAATCGATTCATTCGGGTCCTCTTCAACACTTTGCTCTACAGCGGCAATTGTTTCTTCGGTGCGCACTGTTCGACGTCTCTGCGGATGCGTATTATCACATAGAGTAAACGTAGTGCGAAAACTATCCATGGTTAACCGAATTAATTGCTCTGATGGACGATTATGTCGACCATAAAATGGACGGAGCTTGCGGTAAACTTCGCGAACTGAACCATTATTTTCGAAATAAATTTGCACGATTTGCAAGCGTTGTTCTTTTGTCAACCTGTTCATGATGAAATGGCAAACCAAACTAAATATTAATCACTTGACAGCTGACAAAATGGCCGCCAGTTAAAAAAGTGATGGCAACTTAAAGTTCTATACCTCAATAAAAAACACCCATTATGTTGAATTGAACTATTTTTCAAGCTTTACGTCTGTTTATATTTTTATTTTTAAGTCATTTTGTTAAGCTTAACTTCTTAAAAAAAAATATGGAAATATCGCACTAACAAATAAAAATATAAACAGACCTGAAGGTTGAAAAAATTGTTTAGTCCCAATTTACATTATGCAAGTCTTATTGCTAAGCTGATTAGTTTGTTAGGAGAGAGAGACGGGGGAAAAGAAACGTTTCTGTGCCCCTCGTCTCTCTCTCTCCCTAAAACTAATCACCTTAGCAATAAGACTTGCATAGTGTGATTTGGTTCTTAATTCAGCTACGTCCAAACACACATACACTTATATCTGTATTTGAGGTAAACAGCTTTGAAGGCTCTTAAATTTGTTCTTGTTTCTTTGCAAAGTGTGAGCAAGCATTGTTGTATGTTGTGTTGTTGTTGTTGTGGATGTGCACAACAAGCACAAAAGCGTAAAAGCACAAAAGCTCTTTTGTAAAAGCTTGCACATGATGCATATGGCTTGGACGTAGCTTGTTCCCAGCTGGACGAGTGTTATGAATTATAGAATTCGTTCCTCGTCCGTATTAAAATAATTCATTACTTTCCTAGGACATTTTCTCTGTTAACAGTGACGAATTCTGGAATGAAAAATTATACATGCTGTGTATTCATTACCATCTCCCTTACTATTCATTACCTTTTCCCACTAAATTAAACATATGTATGTAACATCTGCAATAGGATGAAAATACTCTCAAGTAAAACTAAAAATTCGGCGTTCAGAATGTCCTACATCTGCTCAGAATGCGGACACTCTCTGCTTTAAATCATATATCTCATAAATTAAAATTTTTCTTTAACAAAAATTTAATTTCAGTTATATTATTTAAATTTTTTCATATTTTTTTATTTTTATTTTTTTATACCATTCATATTGTTGTTCTTTCACTTCCCACTTTGCGTTCCAGCTTTTACGATCGTTTTAATGAAAGAATTTTTTACTCGTTGTTGAAATTTTAAAAGGTGTTTATTTCCCATTCTTTTTACTCGCATTTAATAAATTTCTTTATTTTTTTATTATTATTATTAAATTCTTCAAGTTTCACAATGACCATAAATTATGTGATTTTATAAAGTCACGTAATTCTGATTTAAGAAAAGAAAAAAAATGTATAATTAAAACCGAAAATGAAATGAAGAACATGCACAACATTTCCAAGCCAAGTTGCGAGGGTGAATTGTTTGATTGTTATCAGAAAAGAAGCTACGCTCCAACTGTGATTTTTACTTCCATAGAGAATTTTTATGCAATACATACATACGAGTTTTTAATGAATGAAATGTTCCAAAGAAAACTTGAAAACATGATTTTATGTTAATATTAAAGAATTGTTTTTCTTTTTGTTTGAATTAATTGTTAATAGCTCATTTTAAAAATGAACTTGCTGGCTAATTTCATTTTCTTTTTTATTATTATTAAATTAAATTGTGCATCTTTTTTTTCTTTTGTTAATTGTTTTTAACAAAATTTCAAATGTAAAGAAAATCTTCAGTTTTTTTTTAATATTTATCTGTCTGGTGATGTGGATGTAAATTATTTGTTTTGTAAATAGGAAATATTGTTATGTGGTATGTGTGATGTGGCCAAAATTTAATTTGTCCACATCCCATACACACACATCCAAGTGGTCAGTCACACTTTTCAAATACATAATTTAAAGTAAGTAAAAGGCGTTAGTTACATCACTTGCAATGCAAAGCTTAAAGTGTTTCTTCGCTTTCATTGTTAAATAAATTAGAAAAAAATATTCTTTACTTAAATTTTATATGTATATGCAAACATAATCGTATGTACACATACATTCGTATTTATGTATGTTTGTATGTATATATGTGTTTGGTTTTAATAACACCTGTCTGTTTCTCGTGTGTTGCAAAATATTTTTTTTATTTTACTACTTTATTTTTATTATGCGGAAGTTGTGCTAAAAAAAGCTCAACAGCCGTCGTTTAAAATATTTACAGTGTTTCAATGTTGTGAGTGCATTTGTGGCATATTTGCTTGTTGAATTTTCGCCTTGATTTAATGCGAAGATTTTTTTTCTATTTACTAAATGTCATATATTTGCAGTGTTGTCACGGTTTTATTTAAATAACGATATTTGGCTTGTGAAGAAGATAATTGTACGAATTTGGCGTCATTTATTGTGTATAAAAAAAGAAATTGTAACACTATAAATGACTGCAACTTAACAAATTGTATAACAGAAGATTTATGCACAAAACAAACATGGCATCTTCAATATTAACCCCCCATGTTCCAGTTGTCAACATCGATGTCACGTCAATACAAAACCAAACAAATTGGTTAACGAAAAAAGTGACTGCTATAGATAGACATGTTTATGATATTTTCTAGACCTTAGGGAACAGAAATAGACTGTCATTAGCACAAAATTGTTCTCGAGAGCGAGTGGACAGATCCGTATTTTTTGGTATTGTATTGACGTGACGTCGATGTTGACAACAGGAATAAGGGTGATTGATTTCTTTTTTCGAATAACTCTTGTCTAGTTATAAATTTCGAGAGCATGTATAAAAAAAAGTTTTCCGATATAAATTTGTGAATTGATTGCAATAAATATTAGGTTGGCAGCTTAGTGGTAAAATTATACATTACGTAATCGATGATATCAGCAATACTTAGTAGCAGTCAGTGGTGATTCGTTCGCTTATTTTGCAATTTAGATTTAACATAAAAATGTCATAGGATGCGTAAGTGGTGCGCTCTCGCTTACAAAGTAAGCCACGATGTCAGCAAGTGTCACTAGCATTGCACTTATACATCGACAGCGGAAGTGTAAGGGAGCATGATAATAAATTTAGCCTAAAAGTAGACCAGTATTTTAATTTTGTATTATCACAAACTATTTATTTTAAACGATAACTGAATCCCTCCTCGTAATCGAAGTTATTAGTAACACAAGGTATATCAGATTACACGTACATTACAATCCAAGTACTTAGATTGCTCGCTTACGATGTCATACTGACGTCAGTGATTATTATCGAAGTACTTCGCTTAATTTCTCGCTGGTAGATTTTTGAGAAGAAAATGTAAATTTTCAGCGTACTTTGGTCCAAATAATAATGAAAAAGAAGGGAGATATCTTAGTACACCCGGCTAGAACTATGCTACTTAGCTATGAGCAACAAAAACAAAATAAATTCGGCACAAATATTTGCATGTGTGTACATTTCGCATATGTAAACGCGTACTTAACACTCCCCCCTCCCCCCCCCCCCCCCCCACCTTTTTTAAGTTCGTATCAGTAAGTCATCTGGCTTCTCCTTTGTTACGATCAGAGAAACATAAAGAAAACGAGAACTTAAAATGTAAACAAAGAAATCAAAACAAAAATAAATTTATAACTATAATAAAGTCGATTATTTTTGTTACGAAAATCACGGCCTAGCTGCTGTGTCTGACATAAAGAGCATAGCTCTAATAATGCAATACAGGTATAGAAAATATTAATTCATTTTTTCGATTTTACAACTCTTCTATTGTGCGTTTTGTTAATTTTTATAACATTGTTATAGCACCTCTGGAGGATGCTGCGATATACGTATACGTATAGGTCTGCACAGATATACATATGTATGTACAGATACTGTATGTTATTCAGCGTTAGCATAGCATAGCAAAAAAATCTGTTATGTTGATATGACTGGGTCTGGCCCAAGATTGAACTTGGCTCTCGGACGCTGTCTGCTTTGTATTGACACACTAACTACTCGTACTTCAGCCAACATATTCATATTAGGTATATTCGATTTGAAAAATTCATGCTTTGGATGTCAAAAAAAAAATGTAATAATAAATATGTGTTGACATCTGCACGGTATTCAAATTATAAGCTTTTAAAAATAGTCACCTGGGCAGTTAAGACCACCTGATATGAATTCGCCTTGGTTCCAAGCATTTTTTTATAATAAAAAATTTATATATTTTCTTCCATAAAAGATGCATAGATACATACATACATACAAATAATGATTTTCAAGGTCAAATTGCAACTAACTACAGATTTATGTAAATAAACATTTAAATAGCAAAACAATTATATATTTATATTTCTATCATTCTTAACGATTAATTAACAAAATGAATATTTCATTAACATTTTGAAATTGTTCTCGTGCTTGTCTAAAAAAATAGGAAAACTAATTATAAGAGCTGCAAAAAAACGTTATCTACTTTAGAGCAAAAAGTTGCACACACATTTCCGGTGAGTTTCATTGAGCGAGCGAGCGTATTTAATTGAAAATTGTAATAAAATTATTAGACCTCTAACTGTCAGAAATATTTTAACACTGAACGTTCTCAGTTGGAAGCAATTGAAATGTTATAATAAATTTTTTTAAACCAATTGAAGCAAAAATTATTATTGTACATATGTACGATCTAGGAAAATTTATTTTTTTACTTCTAAGGCCGGGTTTCCATCTGTGTGCCATGTGTCACACAAGCGTAAAAAAAGCGTAACCACTAATTACTAATGAAAAACTTTTAAATTCAGAAATGTATTTATTAAGTTAAATAGTTTCACACATAACTAATAGACAATTTTATAGAATCCAGCATGATTGCAAACTGTTTAAATCAATAAATACAGGTCTGAATCAAACAGTTTTTCATTAGTAATTAGTTGGTTACGCTTTTTTGGGCAAATGACACACAATAAATGCCAGATGTAAACTTAGCCTAAGGCATGCCTAAATAAAATGATATCACTTTTTTTTATATATAAACAAATTCTTTAACAAAAAAAAAATCAAAAAAGGAGGCAATTCTTGAACAAATAAATGAATTAATGCGAACACATTTTTCAAACACACTGGGCATTTATTACAAAACAAAAAAAAAATAATAATAAAATATTTATTTTCTTTTTGCAATTGCATTATTTATTTAAATTTGCAAGTTAAATGATAATTGACAGACAGAATTGAAATCTTAGCAACATGTGTATGTCTTTCAATAAGATTCTCAAATATGAGGGGGTAATCGCAGAGCACAAGGAATCATTTAAAAAAAAGACATTAAAAATTTTTCGTGAATTTATTGAATGTAGTCAGTGTGCACACTTCTACCGATATTCGGTAGATTCTACCGATATTCGGTAGATTCCACCGAATATGTTTGTGAATTTAACAATCTACTAATTCTACCGAACTAGGCCTGAAATCTACCGAATATTGTTATTTAGTAATTTAAGTCGATATATGTATGTGTAAATTGCCTATTTTGCCACATAGCAGTGCGGCCGCAGAGCGGTCATTTTCTGCCATGAAAATCATTAAAACAGAACAAAGAAATCGGTTAAAAACTGAAACTATAAGTAACCTAATATTTGACAAAGAATTGTGCCTTGAGGATGAAATATTTATTCCTACCAATGATTTAATAATTTTAGCACAAAAGCTTAAATTCATAAATGGATCTTACATATAATCTTTGTAGTTACAAATGTTTGTCAAATAAAAGTTATTTCAATAGCTTTATAAAACCTATGTATGTACAAAAACTGAATTCCTGTTATTTATGTATATTATTTTATACATATATGCATAGCATATCTATATAAAGGGTAAGGGCAAATAACTGGGGATAACACTTTTTTTTATTGGAAATGCTTCATTGTTTATGGCAGTTTAATTTCCAATCACATGTGAAGTTTTAAATGCGCTTTTGGAACCTGGGGGCAAATCACGACATTCGAAATCGAGAGCACGTTCGTGTAGATAAATATTTCGATGGCTGCAATTTTTCGAATCACTGTATTCGATCGTATTGTATGTTACCTACTACTATTTTTTACATTGCAGTTAGCATATAATGGTAGGTACAGACTTAGCAACGTGTTTATGCAACCAGGCAGGTTGCATTATCGGTTGCATAGTGTGTAGTCTTGTTCATGGTTGCATTCGAAGTTGCGTTCGAAGTTTTGAAAATATCAAAATGTTTTGATGTTTATGGGTTGCATTGTAGGTTGCAGTGTCTGTATCAAAATATTCGAAAACGTGTTGCGTATGCAAGTTGCAAAGTCTGTACCTACCATAACAATAAGAAAAAAAAACGAAACGTGATGTTCCATCATAAATTGCTCCAATAATTCTTTTTGTTTCCCATTTACTTTATTTTTATTTGTTCTGCAAGCGATTTTCCCTTATTTATTTTTTTTTTGCAATATTGGGCAATCTTTGTATTCATATTCACTCTCCCTAAAAACAATTAAAATTATATTTTCTAACCTAATTGTGCGAATATATTACAAAAATACTTATATTTTTATTACTTCTTTATTTTTTTAAGTTGTTTTGTTTCTTTGGTTTGTTTCGGGGCAAAAAGCTATCCATGATCCACGTTAGCAACATTTCGATGACAAAGTACTCGATTTTGAATGAGGTGATTTGCCCCCTGTTTAGTTTGATATTCCTTGCACTTAGCCTTTATATATAAGTACATATATTTTGTTATTTTTTATGTTTCTTTGAATTATTATTTTTTATGTTTCTTTGAATAAAAAAATTGTCTACCGAATTTCATTAAAATCTACCGATTTTTTTTGTCGATTCTACCGAATTTAAAAGAAATTAAGTGTGCACACTGAATGTAGTGTCGTACTACGAGTATTTCGTATCATCGTGCCATGGGATATTTTTAGTGCATTAGCTGAATGCTGAAGCTTTGAAAATTCGAATTTGTATATTATTAACTTTACAATTCGCAACCATTTCAGTTCGATACGAATAACATAATCGGACCTATTATCATTTAAAAATATCATTTTAAAATAATAATCGTACATAAAAGCCAATCATTGAATGGTAATACGGTACTAAGGTAACACGGTACTCAGGTAACACGGTACATTTTCAATGTAAAAAGCAGTGCTTCTAAAACGAAACGATACTCAAAGAAGAATAGGCCCGAATAACTTCAAAAATTTTAGAATAATCCAGTATAATACAGTATCAATAGTTTTTTTTCCACTCCTGAACATCCGGGATTTTTTGAGTGGTGAATGTTAATGATTTAGTATGCAATATGTATTTGTTTGTATATTATTTCATCTGTAAAAAACGTCCGTTATAAGCAAAAATCAATAGCCCAATGTAACAGTTATGCACCGTTATAATATGTATGGCTCTTGTTGCTTGTATGTGAATACCCTTAATTAATCATAATAACCTTACAAACATTTGAAAGATATCTTGCCCAGAAGATATAAAGACAATGTCTTATTTTTAACATTTAGAAGAAAATCATCAAGGCAATACTTTTTCTATATTAAAATATTTTCATTTCAGTGAAACTTTTTGAATGAACAGTTCAAAATGTATTGACTATTTATTTTTTCCTTTAACAAGGTATTTTATGTCATTAAATTGTTGCATTTTTTCAGCCTGGCGTTTTATCACATGCGCAATAAATTTATAATATCAATATGTTTTCAACTAGAAGATAAAAAAATATTTAATTTAAAATAAAAACAATCCGAAAATTTTCAAAACATTTATGTCAGGAAATTTCTTTTTATACTGATGGCTCCCGTGATGATAAATTGAATTTATTTGACTATAAAAAATTGCTTTAAATTTAATTTAATGGTAGTTTTATATACATATACGTACATATGTATGTATATACATATGTATATATTTTTCTTCTTTCAGATAATTTAGCAAAATTGTAAAATTGTACTTTAGGAGATAATCTATCGTTATAAATAAATTATCTTCCTAAAGATAATCTGGCAATATCATAAATAATTCTATTAGATGATTATCTAGCAATATTACAGTTTTATCTTCTAGAAGTATTGCATTCGTATTTCTTCGAAGTATCGCCCTGGCCGCACAAATTCTCCCGAAGGGGGAATCTTCCGCAATACGAATTTGATTGTTGCCGCAATAATATTTTTCTTCCAAGCAATACGATTTCGAATCATTTTCGTATTACTTTGCCTGTAGGGAAAATTGTATATTCATATGCGTGTGTATATTTCGAATCACGAGATTTCTTTTATTGCTTTATATCTTAAATTTTTGATGCCTAAATTAACTTTTTTTTTGTAGTCCATATTTTTGAGTCAGACATTGAAAAATTCTTTTCGTTTTCATTATGATTTTATTTATGTATAAACATAACGGGTGTTTTTTTTAGAGGTATAGAACTTCGAATTGAAATAAAACACAAGAAAATCGTTTTAATGTCCATCAATTTGGCTTTATTGGAAGGATAATTTTATGCCATTAATGTTTAAATATGATTTCGGGCATGTGGCCGCCGCGGCTGGCTCGAATAAAGCCAATTCTACAGGTCCAATTTTCAACCACTTTTTCGAGCATATGGGGCCGTATGTTGGCAATAACGCCACGAATGTTGGCTTCCAAGTCCCCTAACGTTTCTGGTTTGTTGGCGTAGACGAGCGACTTCACATATCCCCAAAGAAAATAATCCAATGGTGTCAAATCACACGATCTTGGTGGCCAATTGACAGGTCCATTCCGCGAAATTATGCGCTCATCGAATGTTTCCTTCAATAAATCGATTGTGACGTGCGCTGTGTGGCATGTAGCGCCGTCTTGTTGGAACCACAACTCATCCACATTCATGCCATCCAATTCGGGAACAAAATAGTCGGTTATAATGGCTCTATACCGGTCTCCATTAACGGTAACTGACTCTCCAGCATTATTTCGGAAGAAGTATGGCCCAATGACTCCACCAGCCCATAGAGCACACCAAACAGTTAGTTTTTGTGGATGTAATGGCGTCTCAAGGGTCGCATGTGGATTCTCTTCACTCCAAATGCGGCAATTTTGCTTGTTGACGTAGCCATTCAACTAAAAATGAGCCTCATCACTGAACAAAATTTTGCGATGAAAATCAGCATCGAGATCAATCTCATTTTCGGCCCATACACCAAAATCACGACGCATTGCATGGTCTCGCGGCTTTAATTCTTGCACAAGCTGGATCTTGTAAGGTCGCAAGCCAAGATCTTTGCGCAAAATCTTCCATAAAGTTGATGGACAAAGCTCCAATTGCTGTGCACGGTGGCGAATCGATTCATTCGGGTCCTCTTCAACACTTTGCTCTACAGCGGCAATTGTTTCTTCGGTGCGCACTGTTCGACGTCTCTGCGGATGCGTATTATCACATAGAGTAAACGTAGTGCGAAAACGATCCATGGTTAACCGAATTAATTGCTCTGATGGACGATTATGTCGACCATAAAATGGACGGAGCTTGCGGTAAACTTCGCGAACTGAACCATTATTTTCGAAATAAATTTGCACGATTTGCAAGCGTTGTTCTTTTGTCAACCTGTTCATGATGAAATGACAAACCAAACTAAATATTAATCACTTGACAGCTGACAAAATGGAAGCCAGTTAAAAAAGTGATGCCAACTTAAAGTTCTATACCTCAATAAAAAACACCCATTACATACGAGCATGTATGCACATATGCCCATTTATTTAATTTTTCCTTTTTTATTTGTTATATTTTTTTTTTCTTATTTATAAAAGTTTAATAACCCACATCGGACATTTTTCCAGACCAAATACAACAACGCTCGCATTTTAAAATGGAGAACAAGTTTTTATTTCTATTTTTGTTTTTAATGAGTTATTTATTTTTTTATTTTCAGTTTTTGTTTTGTTACTTAAGATTTTGTTGTATGGAAGTTTAGAAAGCTCAAGTAAAAAATAAATTATAAAAAAACCTAAATATATCTTACACGACATGACAGTAACATTCAATAGATAGATAGATGTCTGTTTGTAGTTATATGGATGAGTTTTAAAATCTTAGTAATTTTGTTTCTGATTCCATAATTCGCACTTGCAAAGTTTCGTTTTTATTTTACAAGATGTCATTAACACTTAAATTGTTTCACTTGGTTTCACACTTTTATTTTTATTTATTTTTTCTTCTCTAAAATAAATTCAACTGCCAGACATAAATTTCATGTCAAAATAAAAATAATGTAATTAAATTAAAGTAAAAGTTAATTACTTTGAAACATATTTCGATAACCACAAGACAAATGAAAGTTTCATAAACATTTCATTCTAAACTAATTAATCTTAACTACAAACGTTATGCACTCGCACACGTATGTAATAAAAAAATGTTATCTTGGTTAATAAAAATGGAAAGTATTTGCCATTTGATATATGAAACATTAGTTGATGTACAAAAAATATTTAAAAAAATAAATAAATTGAAATATTTCTCTAAACTAATGGACCATAAACAACAGGCAATGCAAATTTTTAGATTTATCTTGGTCAGGCATAATAAAAGCCCTACAAGTGTAATAGCAGAAAAGTAAAAGTCGCTTTGCAAAAAAAAAATAAAAAAATTAAATAGATTGCAAACAAAGGAAAAATTGACAGCAAAATTTCGTAAAAAATAAAGAAAATTAAAAAAAGTCTTAAAATCATTTAAGCATGAAAAAACTTTCTCCAAAATGTTTATGAAATCTCACAGAATTTAATTTCACGGATTTACACTATGAAATTTGTAGCACGAAACTTTTTCAATTGCTAAGAGATTCGTTAAAGAAAAAAGCGTCTTAGAAAAAATAAAGCAGAATTTGTTTAAAATTTTTTAAGTATAGTTTGCTTCTAATAAAAAAATCACGCAACTAATTTATATAACAGCAATCAGTAATTTATGAAAGACTCACAGATTTCTTAATTTATATAAAACAAAATTTATTAACCAGAAATATATTTTTGTGTCATTATATTCAATATACTTATATGATTTCAAGAATGCGGACTTCGCAGCAGATAATCCATAAAGTATCGTTTTAATCAACCTTTCAGTATTGACCATCAAACAACCATAAATGCTTCCAGCATTTAAACCGAATACGTATAACTATAAACAATCAAAAACTATTCAAACACATTTCTTAAATTACGCAGCACAAACAGCTATAACTAAAATTTATAGACTGTATGAGCTACAATCATACCCACGAGTATAAAAATACTGTGACTATTATTTGGCTACACATGCGTATATACAGGGCTATTTTATTTACACGCACACACACACTCACAAATCATGTTTTCAAACAGCCACATACACGCCCACACAGTTTTCGTTCCATTTTATGTACACAAATGTACGGTGGCGAATGATGAATAAATATCCCGAGTATCATCCGTATATTTTTTTGTCCGACTAAATATCCATACTCTAAGTATAAGCATTTTCCGACTATAAGTATGAGTGAATACGCTTGATGGGCATTGCATTTTTATTTTTAGTTGTAAGGTATTTTAGTTTGAATTTGAGATGCTCATGAATGTTTTAATCGGCTATAGTCATAGTTGCTTGAGCGAAAATATGTGAGCGTACGAATTATTTGCGTTGCAATTGTGATTATACACATCATCATGGGGAAAATGTTTTCAAAATTCAATCAATCGAAAGAAAAAATATGAACTACTCAATTTTATATATATCAAACAAAAAACTAAAATTTTGTGAAAATGAATGAAATCACTTAATTGTGAATAGTAAATAGAAAAGTAATAAATATGAAACATTTTAGTCGTTTTCGATTTTTCATGATTTTTTTAAAACAAAAAAAAATTATTTTCACCTTAAAAATATATTTTTTGCTTAAATTTTTTATTATAACTCCGAAACTACTGAGCCGATTAAAACGCAATATACAGGGTTATTAAATTTTAAGGGCCGATGTTGATTTTGAATAAAACACAAATTATTTAGGAAATTATTGTCATGTATTAGCTGTGGCAACTGTCTTGTTGAAACCACATATCATCCACATCCAATTCTTCCAATTCGGGCCATAAAAAGTTCATTATCATCTCACAATAGCGATATTCACAGTAACTGCCTGACCGGCCTCATTTTGGAAAAAAATACGGACCGATGATGCCGCCAACCCATAAACCGCACCAAACACTCACTCTTGGATTATCATTAGCCCAAATGCGGCAATTCTGCTTATTGACTAATCCATTGAGGTGAAAATGTGCCTCATCACTGAAGATGATTTTCTTCGAAAATTGAAATGATCAAGATGCTTTAGTTCTTGAGTCAATTGCACCTCACGAGTTGAGGTTGAGTTGAGGTTGACGGCTCTTCAGCCACACTATCGCGAAAAGCATCAATATTTTCTGCAGTACGAGCATGCACTGGTGTTTTCACATCTCCTACAGACCCGGTTTGCTCAAATTTTTGCACGATTTCTCTGATTGTACGCACATTTGGTCGATTGTGCTGACCGAAAAAATCGCGAAGTGCACGATATGCATTTTGATTTGAACGCCCATTTTCATAATAAGCCTGTATAACTTTAACGCGTTGCTCGATTGTATATCTTTCCATGGTTCAAATTGAGTTAGGCTGAGTTTACATTTGGCATTTCTCTTGTGACATATGCCCAAAAAAACTTAACCACTAATTACCAATGAAAAACTGTTTGATTCAGACATGTATTTATTGATTTAAACTGTTTCCAATCATATTAGACTCTATAAAATTGTCTATTAGTTATGTATGAAACCGTTTAACTTAATAAATACGTGTCTAAAGGCTTCATTAGTCTTTACTTTCTGTTGCTGTTCTGTGCCGTTCCTTTCTGTATAAAATATTTTGCAATTACTTTGTCTGTGAAAAAAATCAGCTGGCAACCTTTATAATTGATTACACTTGTGTACACAAAATATCACAACACACTAATACATACACACTTTTGGCTCTCACTTAACGTTGAATTCTATTTTCTACAGATTCGTCCGCAACAGAACAGAACGAAAAAGTAAAAACTAACCACACATACAGATTTTCAACTCAACAGAAACAAAACAGCTGATTCAGAACAGAACAGCACGTACAAACTAATTCTGCCTTAAATCAAACTATTTTGCATTAGTAACTAGTGGTTACGCTTTTTTACGCTTGTGTGGCACATGGCACACAGATGTAACATCGGCACTTTAAATTTAATCACCCTTTATAAACGGTATAAATGTTATGTAAGTTTAAATTTTTCTAAGTTTATTTTAATAATATCGGACTTACCCTTTTTGAGTTATAATTAATTATGTGGAGAAACTTCTAAAAAATTGGAATTTTACTTGAAAATTAAAAAAACAACGTCTCTATAGAATTTAAAATTTGGAACATATTTGTACTACTGGAGCATTTGTACTACTGGAGCCACAATACATCAAAATTGTATAGTGGTTTTTCAAGCCTTTAAAATTTTTTCGATTTTGTTGCCTTGTGTTAGCAGTGTTTTGAGCCATTATAATTCGCTTACGTAGTTATGTATGGATGTATACATATGTAGATTAAAAAAAGAAAAAAAAATATTTATTAATTGAATTTTAATTTGGTGTAAAAAAAATTAAATTGTTTATTGGTTTAACTTAAATTTTAAAATTATTGGTGTTTTGTTTTTCAGCATTTTTATGCGGGTGCTAAAATCCGAATTAGGCCAAAACAGTTTATTTAAATAAAAAGCATTTATTCTGCACCAATTAAAAAATAAATAAAAAAAAATTATAAATGATTAAAATATTGAAATAATACAAATTGTAATATTTGCACAAGTATTGGCCAAATTATGCACAGCTTATGTTCCAGTTCTTTTCTGAAAGAAGTCATAAAAACGCATTGAAGACACACGGTCATTAACCTGATTTTGTTTCATCGCAAATTTGCTGCTTTAAAATAGTAAAAAGCAAAAAAAAAAATACGCGTTTTGCATTAATTACTTTATAGAGTTGTATAGAAGTAACTACATTCGTATTTCATCATGCGTTTTTCTAAATGAACGTGATTTGTTTACATCTGCGTGCACAATATTACATACGACTACATAAGTATGTATGTATGTATGTTTGTATGTTGTATTTCGATGAGTTTTGAGAAATTATGTTAACTAAAACTTTATATTATTTTAAAGTGCCTCTGAAGCATAAACATTTCAGTTAAAAAGTAATTAATAGTTTAATTAATTGTTTTGTTTAATTGTTAAAACAACTGAAAATCATATTTATAATTATTTCGCTTGAATGTGGGAACACAGCACATGACGTTAACGGCACGGTTCAACTGTGCCAAGAAAAATACACACAATAAATGAACTTGTTTTTAATAAATAATTAAAACAACATTTCTTTTTAATTTATTCATTATTTGATTAATTCTTAGAAAATTAATTATTTTGTGATTATTAAAAAAATGCAATTCTCATTAATTTGCTTAACTTTCTTATATAAGTACTTATAGAGGTTCTTCATTAATTTCTGGCTTCCCAAAAAATATGAGCAACATTTTTGTAGACCTGTGGCTGGATTCAGTTACTTTTATTATAATATATAATATATATATATATATATATATATATAATATATAATATATAATATATAATATATAATATATAATATATAATATATAATATATAATATATAATATATAATATATAATATATAATATATAATATATAATATATAATATATAATATATAATATATAATATATAATATATAATATATAATATATAATATATAATATATAATATATAATATATAATATATAATATATAATATATAATATATAATATATAATATATAATATATAATATATAATATATAATATATAATATATAATATATAATATATAATATATAATATATAATATATAATATATAATATATAATATATAATATATAATATATAATATATAATATATAATAATGGGTGTTTTTTATTGAGGTATAGAACTTTAAGTTGGCATCACTTTTTTAACTGGCGGCCATTTTGTCAGCTGTCAAGTGATTAATATTTAGTTTGGTTTGCCATTTCATCATGAACAGGTTGACAAAAGAACAACGCTTGCAAATCGTGCAAATTTATTTCGAAAATAATGGTTCAGTTCGCGAAGTTTACCGCAAGCTCCGTCCATTTTATGGTCGACATAATCGTCCATCAGAGCAATTAATTCGGTTAACCATGGATCGTTTTCGCACTACGTTTACTCTATGTGATAATACGCATCCGCAGAGACGTCGAACAGTGCGCACCGAAGAAACAATTGCCGCTGTAGAGCAAAGTGTTGAAGAGGACCCGAATGAATCGATTCGCCACCGTGCACAGCAATTGGAGCTTTGTCCATCAACTTTATGGAAGATTTTGCGCAAAAATCTTGGCTTGCGACCTTACAAGATCCAGCTTGTGCAAGAATTAAAACCGCGAGACCATGCAATGCGTCGTGATTTTGGTGTATGGGCCGAAAATGAGATTGATCTCGATGCTGATTTTCATCGCAAAATTTTGTTCAGTGATGAGGCTCATTTTTGGTTGAATGGCTACGTCAACAAGCAAAATTGCTGCATTTGGAGTGAAGAGAATCCACATGAGACCCTTGAGACGCCATTACATCCACAAAAACTGACTGTTTGGTGTGCTCTATGGGCTGGTGGAGTCATTGGGCCATACTTCTTCCGAAATAATGCTGGAGAGTCAGTTACCGTTAATGGAGACCGGTATAGAGCCATGATAACCGACTATTTTGTTCCCGAATTGGATGGCATGAATGTGGATGAGTTGTGGTTCCAACAAGACGACGCTACATGCCACACAGCGCACGTCACAATCGATTTATTGAAGGAAACATTCGATGAGCGCATAATTTCGCGGAATGGACCTGTCAATTGGCCACCAAGATCGTGTGATTTGACACCATTGGATTATTTTCTTTGGGGATATGTGAAGTCGCTCGTCTACGCCAACAAACCAGAAACGTTAGGGGACTTGGAAGCCAACATTCGTGGCGTTATTGCCAACATACGGCCCCATATGCTCGAAAAAGTGGTTGAAAATTGGACCTGTAGAATTGGCTTTATTCGAGCCAGCCGCGGCGGCCACATGCCCGAAATCATATTTAAACATTAATGGCATAAAATTATCCTTCCAATAAAGCCAAATTGATGGACATTAAAACGATTTTCTTGTGTTTTATTTCAATTCGAAGTTCTATACCTCTAAAAAAACACCCGTTATATAATATATAATATATAATATATAATATATAATATATAATATATAATATATAATATATAATATATAATATATAATATATAATATATAATATATAATATATAATATATAATATATAATATATAATATATAATATATAATATATAATATATAATACATAATATATAATATATAATATATAATATATAATATATAATATATAATATATAATATATAATATATAATATATAATATATAATATATAATATATAATATATAATATATAATATATAATATATAATATATAATATATAATATATAATATATAATATATAATATATACATAATATATATATAATATATAATATTATAATTGCTATAATAAATATAACGAAAATTTATCGACTTTGCTATTCCATAACATATTTTAACGAATTTCGCTCTCGGGTGAGGTAAAAAAAATCACAAGCTCAAATTCATTTAGTTTTTCTTTATTATTCTTTTTGGTTTTCGCTTATTTTGATACCACATGATATAGAATTAAATGGTGATTAAAATAAAGCTAGTCTCAAATCGTCACATCCGTGATCGTATCGACAATCGTACTAAAACAAATTAAGTCATAAGTCAATCGTATAAGCTGTATGAGATTTCAGTAAGTTCACGTATGTCATAATCCATCCGAAAATGGTGTTTTTACTTGACGAGTTGTGACGATTCAACCCCTGGAGACTATCGTTAAAAAGAAATATAGGAATCACATTATCGTTACCGCAAGCGAATTAATATATCGGTAAATATTAGGATTTTCGCTTCGCAAAACGTTACCGAATCCAGGTACTGACTTGAGCAGTAGTGAGACAAACCAGTTCAGTGTTTAACTGACTTCAATAATAGGAGGTTATCAATTCGTCTGAATTATTTTTTTGACATTGTTACTTCATAATTCGGTAGATTTTAGACCGATTGTAAAATCCTTTTTTTGTCTGAGTGGATATCGTTTCCAATTGGACCCATTGTAAAAAGTGGGCGGGAACACGACCATAATTTTTTTTAGCTAATCTTATGATGTTCTGCTTATTTGATTGCAAACACCTTGTAATCACACAATTTTAAAGTGGGCAAAATGGGCGTGACTACGCCCAGTAAAATGTATTATATTTCATGTGGTTCTACTTTACCGATTTTTACAAAACTTAACACACACCTTCAGCTCAAAAATAGACACAATCTTCCATTTGAAAAAATGGGCGATTTTTAAAAAACTTTTAACACACTCTAAGCTCTGAAAAACACAAAATTTTGCATTTAAAAAATGGGAGGAGGCTCACTCATTAAAATTTAATTTTATATCCTATAAATTTTTTTTCGAAAATGCTCTTCCTTTGCATTGAAGTCGGGTTTTTTGGCAGAATTTTTTTTAATTAAGTTTAGTCTGTAAGAAAATTTCATATATTTTTTATCTTGCAAAAAATGTTGCAAATCACAAACTCAAGAATTTGCAAAGTAAACTAAGTGCGTGTAAAAGCCATCTTACTAGTTAAAGTGCTTTGCCATGCAACAGCAAAATGTTTCCGTTAATGTCGTGTCACCGTTTATTGTGTTTCTACCCTAATATTACTTTTTATTATTAGGAAATCTTAAAATTTCAATGTGGCAATACTGTGCCATCTTAAAATTTTCATTGTGAGCAAACAATGATATAAAACACAGTTAGTCATAATTTACACTTTGCAGGTCTTATTGCTAAGCTGATTAGTTTGATGGAGAGAGACGAAGCGCACAGAAAAGTTTCTTTTCCCCTCGTCTCTCTCCTAACAACGATATGTATTGAAGTATTAAAATAATCAAATTTTTTTTAATTAGAAATTATTGTTGTATAAATTTAACAAAATAACTTTTGTTCTGCGAAAAATACAAATATTTAATTAGAACGCAAACTTTGCAATATTAAGACATATTTCAAAACGCTATTGTGAACTCCCTATATATTTTTAATTTCTTTGCAATTTTCGGGCAAACATATTGTATCGTAAATATTGCCAATAGTATGTACACATATTTTCAAATATTGTTGCTTTTAGGTTTTTTCTATTTCAAATTTCCTGCCAGTGTTACGCTTCACTTTCTTATGCACTCAAATAGACAAAACAAGCAGAGAAAGAAGTAGAAAAAAAATGTATAATAAAACATTAGCAATCGCTTTTTTGTTTTTCTTAATAATATTATTGTAATTTTTTTTTTTTTTTTTTTGTGGCAAAAACTATAGTTGGCAATGTGATTTTTATGTATTACAATTCACTTAACAATAAATATTACTTACAACAGTATGTTTTAATGCAATTACGAGCAATTTCACAATTAACGATTTTGCTAATAAATGTTGGCCTGGCAGTCACCTAGACGTCATCGTTTAAAACTTCCATTTACCAATTCAATTTGTATTTGTTTTCATAATTAATTACTTTTGTTACAATGAATTACTTCATCTTAACCGGGTGATTGAATGTCTCTTTCTCGGTCGTTGTGTATCCTCTTAACATACATTTAAGAAATTGACCAATTCTGTTGAATTACAAAAAAAAAATAAAAAAATATATATATATCGGTCAATTGTTAAATTTTTGTTGGCACTTACATGAAATTTGCGAAACTGGTATTGAGATTATTTAATATTTTACACTAGTAGCTGATGAAACCATAAATTGCAAAAGTAATTTATAAAATGTTGCTATTTGTTTTCTGCACCCAACAGACAAATGAATTTTGTACTGAATATGACTCAACGACAACTTTATGCAAATATACATACATATAAGCTTCAAAGAGATTAATTTCTTTCGATAAAGAATGATGTTATTACAATATCTTTTTAAAAACAAATATTCCACTCATGTAATTATTCCATTTGTCGACATCTACGTCACTTTAACACAATACCAAAAACTTTGGGCTTGTGTACCTGTTGTCGAAAACAATTGAGTGCTGTTGGCAGGTTTATGCTATTTTCTAGACCTTAGGGAACGTAATTAGATTATTAGTAGCACAGAATTGTTCTCGAGAGCGAGTAAACAAGCCCCAATTTTTTGGTATTGTGTTAAAGTGACGTCGATGTCGACTAGACTTGGGTCGAACTCGTTCACTAGCTCATTTTTGCCACAAACCATTACAATTATATTCCATTTGCCTCTCGTTATAATAATAATAATAAACAGAAAACCGCAGAGAAATATGTTAAAAAAGTTCGTGAAGATTGTTTTGAAAATTTTAATGATGGAATTCGTGGCAACTTTGAAAGAGAATAGAAAAAATCGCATGAAAAAACTTCATGATGTAAGTTCAGTCTAGTTCATTCACTCTTTCCTGTAGTGCTGATATTAGCAAATATAAAAATTTTCGTGTAACCAATATCATGAAAACTTTGCTAAGTCCCGGTCCAGACTTGCAATTTTTGCTACAGCAACTCTTTAATATTGAGGAGAACTAAATACATTTTGTATTCCTCTCTCGTTCGTAAATAAAATGGGTAAAAAATGTTTTTGTTTCTTTCAAATATCAAAATAAAAATTTTTGTTTTAAAAATAATTTATTCAATTTATTCATTAAAAAATGCAAATAGGGATACAAAATCAATGTTGCCAGATTTTCTTAAAGTTATACCTTAGCCTCTCTTTTTAATTACTTTGCAAATCCATTTTATTCAGTTTGTTTTACAAAAATTATGCTACTTAAATTAATAATTAATTTATTTGACTTAATTTTATTTAAAAAAAATCTTCCTTCCTTCCTTAGCATCGTGCATCCTCTGGCCAGATTAAAATAATGCAAATATATTCTGAAGTGATTTGCTTAGGAATTTCTTTGTTTAAATTTTAAAATGCGCACTTTGTTGCTCATTTTCTTCCAGCTTTTTATTTTCCATATGATTTTACTGTCTTGTCAAAAATTATGAATGTTTATTGTAACAAACTGAATGGGACACGGGGTGAACTGGAGAATTTATAAAACTTAACATTGCATATCATAAAAGTATCTTGAAATGTTGGAGCAAAGACAGTGAAGGGAGGGCGCAAGTGGAATGTTCTGCTTGTGTTATGAAGCAGTTTGTTGCCATTTGCTTTTTTTATATATTATAATCCAATGAAACTATTGTGGGAGATGATGAGCAGCTGCTGGATTAGCAGCAACAAGCTGCAGTAAAAGACCATAATTAATATAAAGACTTTTTGTTTTATTGATGTCACTGTTGTTGTTTATAGTCTTATTAAACCACAAGACAGGCGGGCAGACCGATAGACACATGCACTGCTTAAGCGCATTTAAGCATGTTTTCCTTTTTTAACTTTTTTTATATAAAGGGAACATTTTATTAAACAATAACAACCAAATAATGCATAATTTCTTTTTTAATGTGTATCCAACTAGTGGCAGAGAAATTTTTAAGAACAAATCTGCTCAAGAATTTAAATTTGTTTTAATATATTGTTACGAAAATGGCCGTCGACAAGGTTAAGCAGCATTACACAAAAATATTCCAACAGGGTTAATGTAAGTGTTACGCGAAAATATTCCTACATGGTCAATGTAACGAATAATCTAGAATAGTAGCAAACAACTAAATAAGCATGCGTAACACGTAAACAAGCAAAAGCAACAACAAAAAGCGCCTGCTTATTAAGAAGATTCACATATTTACACACATACATACATGCCAATTCAAACGAAAAGCAAAAGATAAACAACCACCGTGTATTGCTTAGTTAGGGCCAATTTCACCAACTCTATTTAAATATCAATTCATATTTAAATGTAGATTTTTATGAATTTTTGTATGGAAAAATGACTTTTAAATATGAATTGATATTTAAATAAGTTGGTGAAATTGGCTCTTAATGATGTACACACGTATGCATATACACATGTATGTACATAGTTACCACACAGAGAAAACAGTGCCTAATAATTACCTCATAAAATAGAACAAAATTAATAAGAAATCTCTATGGTTTTTTTTCAATAAGGAAATCTTATTAATTTCATAGAGAAAACCTTTTTGAAAAAATCAAGAAGAAATCTTGTAGTTTTTATGAGGTTATCTTATTGATTTTTTTAATAAGATTTTCTTCTTGATTTTATGAGGCGACCTCATAAAATAAAAAAAAATTATGTCTTTCTTTATTCTTTGTGCTGTGCTTATATATTTTCATTTAAATTCTATACCATATACTTTGAAAGGAGACAAGTATTGAACCAGCAAACTTCTGACTGATAGACAAACACTCTAACAAATATGCTAACAAGCAGTCTGAATAATCATTGAAATAATTTTGCAAACATGCTTATACAAAAACGAAAAAGATCATGAAAAAAAATTGTGTGTGTATTTATAGATATGAAATAACAAGACACCTCATAAAATCAAGAAGATTTCTTTATTAAAAAAATCAATAAGATGCTTTACACATAATCATATAGGAACTTAATAAAATCAAGAAGAAAACCTTATTGAAAAAATCAATAAGATAGCCTAATAAAATCAAGAAGAAAACCTTTTTTAAAAAATCAATAAGGCAACCTAATAAAATCAATAAGAAATCCATATAGTTTACAATTTATAAGAAAACCTAATAGAATCAAGAAGTTTTTCTCTATGGATTGATTTTTTGGTGCCAAAAATAACGGAAATTGAGTAAAAAAAAGTTGGGAATAATAAGATTTCTTCTTGATTTTATGTGGTTTTCTTCTTGATAAAATTAGTAAGATTTACCACACAAAAACAATAAGGAATCTCTATGAAAAAATCTTCGCTTCTTTCTGCTGGGATACCCCTTAGCCTAAAAACGTTTCATAGAGAAAATCTTATTGATTCTATGAGTCAGTTTTTTTTCTGTGCACATGAACTTAATTAGGCACTTTGTAAACAGCATATAAGATGATAATGATCGTCTAGACATTGCTTGAAACTTCTAGTGGTATTTGTGTGGGGTATAAAAAGCGGTGACACATCCAATGAGTTAGTTAGTTGCAGTTGTGAGTTAGTTGCGAACAAGTCAGTTGTGAACAAGTCAGTTAGTTGCGTGTGAACAAGTCAGTTGATAATTAAGTTGTGAATTAATAATAGTCTGCGATACATTGGTGAGTTGATAGTTAAGAGCAGTCTGTGCTTTACACGTGAGTTGGGAAGAGGAGAAACTATAGGACAGTCTATAGTGACAGCAAAGTCTGTCGTGGAATTGAGATTATTGTGGAGTCTATTAGACTTGTTTCGAATTCTTTCACTAGCTCGTTTTTGACACAAACCAATGATCAAACCCATTTAATTTAAATGGGTTTGATCATTTAAATTAAATGGGTTTGATCATTGGTTTGTGTCAAAAACGAGCTAGTGAAAGAGTTCGAAACAAGTCTAGAGTCTATCGTGTCGACTGGAATAAAGGGAACAGCGCAGCGAGTAGACGTGTGTAAGGGTGTAAGTAAAGCAAGTGAGTCTTTATTGGTGTATCAACTGTGAGTGTCGGCAGAGTGAGTGCCGTGTATGACAAGCAGCAGACAAAGAGGTATTGGTGTATCAACTGTGAGTGTCGGCAGAGTGAGTGCCGTGTGTGACGAGCAGCAGACAAAGAGGTGTCACGTGATTACTTGCGCATCCAGCTAAGAAACGTGCGTAAACTACAGCGAGGAAGGCGTAGTGGTAACCAGTTGTGAATATTTGTGTGTAATTCAGTAGTTTAAGTTGTATTAGTTTATATAAGCTCTTGATTAATTTAGTTTAAGGGTATTTGTAATAGTGTTTTCACACTGTAAGTTAAAACCTGGTTTTAACGTTAAAACCATAAAACCTGGTTTTAACGTTAAAACCATAAACAGCTGATTTTGCATTCACACTGCAAGTTTGTTAAATTCAGTTTTTAATGCACAGGCTGTCTAATAACTTTGCTCAAAATAAAATATATCTCCTGCCGAAATGCGTATATTTGTTGTTGCATTTTGTCTGCTTTTCAATAACACTTGTTGTACATACGGTTCAACTGTTTTTGTTTGTATGAAAAACTCGGAAATTTTATAATGCATTGTAAAATAGGAATTATTTTATATTTTGTAAATAAAATTTTTTTAAATTATGGAACTTCTTATACAGAATGAAGATGTGCTTGGAAATAAAGTTATTATATATAAAAATGCACAAATACATTTATAAGATAAACCTTTTTTTATAGGCAGGTGAATATCAGTCATATTGTCTATTTTCACTTTCCAGAGTTCAATGCAAATATTTTCTTTGTTTTCCTTCCAAAAAAACTCTTTCCCATAATTTTTTGATTATTGTTGCTGCTGCATCCATTTTTAAGCTGAAAATCTTTCAAGCGCCATCTATTGTTATTCACTGGCAGAAACATTAACAGCTAATGTCGGTAATTTCAACTTGGCGGCACTGAATTTATCACAGCGAAAACAAGGTTGCATTTCTTAAAACCAACTCAAAACCAATTCAAAAATGGTTTTAATTTGGTTTTCACAAAAACAATTTGTATGGTAAAACCAGGTTTTAACAGTTGGTTTTAATGTTAAAACCAACTTTTATTAAAACCATGTCAGTGTGGAAACACTATAAATAAAACTTGTATCATTCTTAACCCTAATTACTACACTCGGCTCTTGCATTCATTTGCAAATCTTCGGGTCCACGGAAAAGCGTTTTTATAGAGAGAAAAACGTAACAATATTTTGCTTTAAATTTTTCTACAAGAAAAGTGTGCTGTGGCCACAGTCGACTGTTCTATAAGAAAAGTGTGCTGTGACCACAGTCGACTTTTCTATAAGAAAAGTGTGCTGTGACCACAGCCGACTTTTCCATAAGAAAAGTGTGCTGTGACCACAGTCGACTTTTCTATAAGAAAAGTGTGCTGTGACCATAGTCGACTTTTCTATAAGAAAAGTGTGCTGTGACCACAGTCGACTTTTCTATAAGAAAAGTGTGCTGTGACCATAGTCGACTTTTCTATAAGAAAAGTGTGCTGTGATCATAGTCGACTTTTCTATAAGAAAAGTGTGCTACTCGTAAATTCTAAATTTTCAAAACATCACATGTCCTTTAAAAACACTCACGCCAATATGTTTTTGCCCACGGCTTTGAACGTTCGCATGTTTTAAAAACGAAGTTATTCACGATAAACAATTATCATTGGCCGACTGATTCATGTCAATCAAATAAACGTTGTCATCTCTACTTTGCATTTAGTCTTGGGAATGTTGCACATAATTTTAATATTTGTTTTAAAATATTTCTGTTTAAAAATAACGTTCGTTTTTCTTTGTTATTCATTTGCGAAAGGCAACAAACAACATTAAACAAAATCTTTTACAAAAGTAGGATCATATTGAATTTTTATTGTTTGAAAAAAAGTCGTAAATATTAATGACGACTTTGACGTTTCTTCAGTATGAGGTTTATTTATTTTTAGGTTTTCTCCAATTTTTCTTTCATGTTTAAATTTTTTAGCTTCCTTATGTGCGTGATTTTATATTTTATAATATTTAATTTAAGGTTTAAAGTTCATTAACTCTTATTATTATATATTTTTTTCGAAAGTACATATGTATGTATGTATATATTTTTATGGAATCGAAGCACTCGACCATTACTTGCTAATTTGTGTATGAAAAAAATTAGCTTAGTTATTTACTAGAGAAAAATTATACACAAAAATTTAAATTATCATAACATTTAATTTTTCAACTAATTATAAAAATTATTCAAATTACTTACTACTCTTATTTAAAGCTTGATTAATTTCGTTAAGTACTGTAAATGATACAAGCGCTGATTAAAATGTGTTTGTTTTTATAAGGTCAAACTTTTCAGGAAGACTTCTCTGTTTATTTTGGTGAGAGAAAAGTTTAGCTTAAACCAAGGCGAATTGATACCAGGTGGTCTCGATCAGGACTGTCAAATATGGCGATTTTTCAACTTGTTTGGCGTCTAAATTTTTGATTTGGTGGCATGTCCATTTTTTTTTTTTTTTGCCATAAATAAATTTGTTGGCAATTTTTATAGCTATTTTTTAACAAAATTGAACTTAACAATTTTTATAATTCAGAATTAATTTGTTGAAAGATTATTTGTAACAAATAAAGTCATTAAGGTATTTTGAATTTGGATGAGAAAAATTTTAAAGAAATATTTTTGGCGATTTACTTTGTACTCTTGGCGATTTTCTGCTGAATTTTTTTTTATTATAAATTTATAAAAATTTATTAAAAAAAAAAGTTTTATATAGAAAAAAATTATTATAATATATATATTAAAAAATACTACATAAAATTTATTTTGGCGACTTTTGGCGATTTCTTATATCAATTTGGCGATATACATGGGTCGAAAAAAATCTGACAATCCTGGTGTCGATTTGCAACTCTGCATATTCGCTTTATATATTTGTTAGTATAATAGTTCCTGCTGTCAGAATATTTCCGAACAGTTTGTTCTGATTAGACAGCAGAGAAATTATCAGCTGATCGTCAGCTGGTGACTTGAGATCACCTGAAATGAAACTCATTTTCCTCTCACTTGAAAACAGTCTTGGGAAAGCAAAAACGCAGGAATAAAATTTAAAAAGAGTGAACTCGTCCATTTCCAAATAATTTTTCTTCTAAATTCGGATGCTAGAAACATGCTATTAATTTGTATATTTTAAATTTCAACTTCAACAGGTGCAACCATATGCTTTAACATTCCAACATACAAGTAAACTTGTAAGAACGATTCGGTAAAAATATGTAATTTTAAAAACGTAAAATGGAAAATTTTTGAAAGTTAGTACAATTTTAAAATTCTCAATGCCATCCCTGATTCATAATAAAGTGGCGCTCAAGGTGTATATAACCTGGTGGCAGCGCTGCTTCACCTGATAATTTTTTGCTCTTTGTGCTTCGTAGCTGACGAATATCAAAAACTTCGTTTTGTTTTGGTTTTGGTACAATTATTTTTGAGCTTTTGAAGTTCTTCGGTTCATTACACAGCTTTGGTTGTCGTATTTTTGTATAACAAATCCTTACGCAGTCAGCTGTATAATTACACCATGGCGGCGCTCTAAACTGAGCACAAACGTTAATGAAGTTACCAGATTTGATAGTTTAGTCTAGACATCCCCAAGACATGGTTAGACGACAATATATTGCGTGTGATAATTTCATGATGCCTGCGGTCCTATTCTGTAGTTAGATATGAAAGTAAATCCTTTCGAATTAGCATGTTATTTTCTTTCGTTTCGTATTACAGAGTAAACCCCCCAAAGGTGTAATCCCTAATAGAAAATATAAACTAAAAAGACGCCCCTTATTTGTTTAAGTTTTTTTTCACATTTTTTTAATTGTGGCAATAATGATTTCATGATTGAAAATTTATATACACATACATACTTGTTATGTAAGTTTGTATAAAGTACATGCAAAGCAAAAATAATAATAATTTGTTACGTATTTGTATCACATTTCATTATTAGTTTCTATAACAAAAACGAACTGACATTTCAAATTGTTGCATATCCGTTTTATATAAATTGTCATCAAAAAAAAATTTAATTCAAGTGGAATATAGCAACATACAAAAAATTGACGTAATTGAATGAAATAAAAGTACAGTTGAACTTCCATAATTTGAATCACCATTATCCAAACAAAAAACTTCAAGTTAGAGAGACTTCAAGTTATGGAGTAAATTTCGAAAGTTTTACATATAATAAATATTTTTTACTAACTTTTTAATTGTAATAAAAGAATTGAAAATGTGTATATAATTTATTACATGTTGAAGTACTGAGTAATTTTTGGCTGGACTTGTTTATTTTTGTTTTGTACTCGTATAAAAAGTGTTTCTTATTTTGTGTAGTGGTTTGTAGTGGTCGTCAGTCGTATTTTCATTTGTGTGTAAATATAAATTCAAATTGTTCAACGAATCCTTCATAGTTTCCCTGATGGGCTGTGCAACAGTTTCTTCAACTATGTCCTCCTCATCACTATCTATTGTGATTCCAGTGTGGGATACTGCAATCAACAACTGGTAGTTATTCGAATGCAGTCTAGTAAGTTAATATCGCTTTTGCTGTTTTCTTCTATACGCGTTATAGCTTCTTTTAATATTCTATTTTGATAATAAGCTTTCAAGCATCGAATTACACCCTGATCAACTGGTTGTAATTTTGATGTCATATTTGCAGGGAAATATTGTATACCATTATTTTTCTTCAAGTTAGAGAGAAATTCAAGTTAGGGAAGTTCAAGTAATAGCAAAAAATCTAAATCTGCTTGCCGCTGTTGCCATCCGATTTGCTTCAACTTATAGAAACTTCAATTTATAGAAGTTCAAGTTATAGAAGTGCAACTGTATTTACTCACAAAATTGCATAAAAGTAATGATTTTCCAAAATCTAGTGAAATACTTTTACAAATTAGAGAGCTGCGTAAACAGTCTTGAAATGTAAAAACGTCATGATGCACGTGGCATGTATTATACTAAACCAATAATAAATGCTGTCGTACTATAAGCGAAGCACGATGGATGTATTGGTGTATGTGTATATCAGTTGTAACAAGCGATGTCGCAATACAGCTTGCTTGTAACAAACACTCAAAAGAAGTACTGTTGATTAGTGTATGCTTGTTATTTTTCATATTGTACGTTTGAGTGTGTGTGTAATATGTAGATGGTAAGCTATTATGTGATTAACCGCATAGAACTAATGTTAATGCATGTGTGTGCCTTTGCATGTGCGCAGAAAAATAAAAGATCATACACACATACATGCATGACGTTTGTACACGCGCTCATGCGTAGAAAGAAGCTAGTATCACAAATTCTTCCGTCACGAAGTGTTTTCTTCTTTACTCCTATACCTACAATACTCAAAAAAATTTCTTGCAAACAATGTTGTTAGCGTTTGTTTTATAATATTTCGCTGTAGTAAAGCATTTGTCTTAAAATTTCTTATAAGATATCTTGTGCAGGAGACTAGTACAAATCGCCCATTTACTCAAACATCGTCATAATTCAAAAATTTAAATTTTTTTATTTAATGATGCAGAATTAATCCTCATATCTTTCTTCATAACTTAGAGGGGCAGACACACCCCCTAAAACACAACTAATCGCTATGAAATTTTTTCTATTTTTTTTTTTTGTATAAAATCGGATCGATTTTAGGGGGGGGGGGAGAATATAAGAAATCAATATATAATAAATATTGGCCACCCTAATGTACATACATATCGTTAACTTAATACGAAAAGGCCCTAACTCATTTTTTAATATTTTACAGGAGGAGGAAAAAACTAAATAAAAAAAGATGCAATATTGATACAAAATTTTTTTAAAGGCAATTTTAATTTAAAACACTTTACATAAGCACATAATATTGCGTTTAAAAAAATTTTGTATCAATATTGCATCTTTTTTTTTATTTAGTTTTTTCCTCCTCCTGTAAACTATTAAAAAATGAGTTAGGGCCTTTTCGTATTAAGTTAACGATATGTATGTATGTATGTATATATGTCTGTATGTGTATATATGTATGTGTTCCTTTGCGGCACTATATAAATCGAATGCGTATGCTGATTTTAATTATTATTATTTCGTCAATCGATTTATTTTAATTACGGAAGTGTCACTAGAGGTATGGCAGTATTCAAAATATAATATGGCGGCCAACAGACGCCATTTTTTTGTGAATACTAATAGAACATTTTGTCGAACTGTATCAAAATGGGTATCAGTCGATAGGTATTTGAAGATGATCTTAAGGTTTCTCTTATGATTTTTCATTTCGAATGACCTTTTAGGATCTTTAACGGTTTAAAGCTGCTCGCAGTCTTAAATAATAAAAAAAAGTCTTTATTAAAAAAAAAAAATAAGTTTACAAAGCAAATCAAGAAAATTGTGCCAGTTAAATATTTAGTTGAACATTGAAAGATTTTCACATCAATCTCTTACACTTTGTTGCCATCAATTGTTGATCTGTTTATTTCACAATCTGATATTTATGTGTTAATCTAACACTAGAGATATAAAACACGCCTTGTTATTATTGTTAGCTATCATATTGTCTGGCTGTCCATTCATCTGTCCGTGTGTCCGTAATTTATTCAAACGTTAATTTATACCTATGTATGTATGTGGATCAATTTAAGAAAACCTTTGAAAGATGTATTTACATGTACATACATACATACATATTTATGTATGTTGTATGTATGTCTCTTTATAAATACATTTAAATTAAACATAGACAATTAAATTAATTTACACATTCCTTTCGTTGTAGAGGAAAAAAGCAAAAATGTGTCGTTTCTTTTTTTTGCAAAAAATTATCATATGTATGTTTGAAAATAAAAATTTTAGATTTGAATTTAAACAAATATTTTAGTTGGTTTTTTAATTAAACTTTTTTTTCTCATTGCAGGTGTGTAGAATATGTGTGTTCAATTTAAAATCCCATTATTCGAATCCAGGTAAAGTATTTATGTATATGAGATTATTTTTAAAGCCGTGGTCGGCAACCTATACCATTAAGGCAGAATTACCCGACTGTAAATGTAGAAATGTAAATGTAAATGTGTCAGCTGATCGAATCTGTTGCATGAAAAGCTATGCAAACGCTTACCTGACTGAAATGGCACGTAAATGTAACGTCTGAACTATAGCATTGCACAGATACATCTGTTTGCACTAGTTTTGCGTGTTTTTTGGTTCTGGTATGAACAAATATGTTATTTATCGTTTTCTGTTACTAGTTGTAAATGTTGATTTTTTAAGCAATTATTGTATGGCTGGGCAATGAGCAAATGAAAACAACACATTTATTTTTTTTGTTTTTTTTTTAACAAATAAGATACATAAAACTGCTTTTACCGTAAGTGCCTTATGTTGTGTTGAGAAAAAAATACATGCCTGATGATGAATGAATAAAAGCGAAATTTCACATACATATGTAAGTAGATGATACATGTACATGAAACACATAAGCTGCAAATACAAAAAAATGACACGATATGCAAGTGTAATTACTCTCAGCAAAATTGTCTCTCTCTCTCTATATACTTGGCTGTGCCACAAAATAACATAATGAACGTCAGCACATACATCTGTCCATCATGTACTTGTTTCAACAATGGTTTTTTTCATATAATTGTATTACAATATGTATTTTTAAGCAAAAACAGATCAAACAGTTGCTCAGCAGCAATACAATAAGCAATTGTTATTTGTTTTTAATTGTATTGTAATTTGGAAAAGCACGCACACACAATAACTCGTATACTAGTTCTGTCGCTCACACTACAATTACATGGTACATACCATGGTATATTTGTTTTGGCTATACAAACGAGTATACAAATGCAACCTTTTAGTCTGAACCTGCAGAAAATAGAATTTCATGACGACGTTACGTGCAGAGAACTGCAATGAGTAGCTGTTTTTATGATTTAAGATACTCGCTTAAAAACGAGTTGCGGTGTAGTTAATACAGCATATTGTTTTTGTATCTGCTCGCAATACTCGTAAGAATTTGTGTTTGAACATACGAGCCTGTATCAATCATAAATGATTAAACAGAATACCGACTTCAACACATTTTCCATACAAATTGACACAAAAAACAGCCGCAGAAACCAGTCGTGAGATAGAATCTATTTTATTTTGAGAGCGTTTTTTCTTATGCTCTCACATATCAATGTTCATTCTCACAAAAATGTTACCATACTTTCAATAAATTTCATACATTTTGTAAACAAAACTACAAAGAAAAATAAGCACAAAAGAAAATAAAACAAAAATTAGAGAGCATTTGAAGTTACTGCCGTCGATGTTATTATGGGCTTGATTAATTTGTCAGCGATTTTCCTGAAGTTGCAGACTTTATTCTGTTTCTACATTAAAGCAACAAATCAATAAAAGCGAGTGCTGAAAAGTATTCCAGACTAAAAATCATATAGTAAACAATGAGTGCGCTCGCGAGTGTTATGTATTGTTGCAGATCTCTGGTTACGTGACATTTGTAGACAGTGATGGGATGTATGTATATTGAATGAGAGTGTGGCACAATAGCCCTGATTTGGTACTTTTGTTTCTTTTAATAATTTAAGCTTTTGAGTGGTTAATTTGTATACGTACTATAGGGTTGCATTTGTATACTCGTTTGTATAGCCAAAACAAATATACCATGGTATGTACCATATAATTGTAGTGTGAGCGACAGAACTAGTATAAGAGTTATTGTGTGTGCGTGCTTTTCCAAATTAAAATACAATTAAAACAAATAGCAATTGCTTATTGTATTGCTGCTGAGCAACTGTTTGATCTGTTTTTGCCCAAAAATACATATTGTAATACAAATATATGAAAAAACCACTATTGAAACAAGTACATGATGTGCGGATGTATGTGCGGACGTTCCTTATGTTATTTTGTGGCGCAGCCAAAGCATAGAGAGAGAAAGAGACAATTTTGCTCTGAGAGTAATTACAAATGCATGCGTTTCATGTACATGTATCATTTACTTACATGTGTATGTGAAATTTTACTTTTATTCATTCATTCATCAACCATGGATTTTTTTTCAACACACCATGTGATACTTATGTTAAAACCAGTTTGATGTATCTTATTTGTTATAGAAAAACAACGTGTTTTTCTCATTTGGTCGTTGCACAACCATACAATAACTACTTTAAAAATCAACATTTACAACTAGTAAAAGAAACGCTAAATAACATATTTTTTCATACAAGAACCAAAAAACACGCAAAACTGGTGCAAACAGATGCATCTGTGCAATGCTATAATACGTACATGTCATATTTAATAAATTTAGTTTTCTAAAAAAGTCGATAGGTGCGGGTTCGATCAAACAAATGTGCTATAGATATTCGTATCAATACATGTGCGCACAAGCATGCAATGACGAGTATGACTATATGAACAATGTTACCAAATATGTAAGTAAACAAAAAAAAATCGTTGTGTATGAATTTAACAAATGCCTAATTTATATTATGCATTTTTTCATGAAATCTATTTCACGAAACTTTTTCTATTTGCTAATAGAGAAGACACGTAACATGAATTTCTGAATCATTTTGACAACTTTTTTGGTCTAATTTGGTTCTCCAAGAGCCTGATTACAAATGAAAAATTTTCATACAACCAATTTTATGAAAAAATGCGTAAATACGAGGCGGGTTTCTTTAGCAAATTTCTATTAAAAAAGTTATATATTGCAAAAATCGCAAGGATTAAAACAATAAAAAAAAATCTTCTGAAGCTGATTATTAAACCTCAAAAAAGCAATAAGTGGAAAGTTTGTTCCGCATATTAATCGCGAAAACTTGCAATAATGCGAATATTATTTTAAAAAAATGTCCAAAACCTAAAAAATGTGAACGAAAATACTCAGTAGATTTTAAAAATCAAAAACAATCTCACTTACAAAAAGTTGCGAAAATTCGTGAATAATTTTTTAATTGAAAAAAGCCTTAAAATGTATTAAAAAAACACCAAAATTGTAACGAATGTCAAAAACTTGGAAAAATTTGCGACCATGTCGAAAATTAGCAAAAACTTGTTACATAAAAAAAGATAAAATATATCATAGTCTGATACTGGTTGAAAATCTTTAAAACTGAAAAAAAGCAAATAGTTGGGAATAATTAATTTTATTGCAAAAAAAAAAAGAAAACATTTGCGATATATATCCCTTAAATAACTTACAAATACTTAAAGATCTAAGGAATGATGAAATGGCGAAAATTCGCTAACATCAAATAGATATGCAGATGGATTAAAAATCGGTAAAATGGTAAAAAAAAGCTAAAAATTCAGTTTTTTCGCGAAAATTGGCGACAAACAAGCGCTAAAATTGCAAAAATTGTAAAAAATGCCATGGTTCAACCTTTCTTCCACTAATTCTGCTCTTAGCTCAGATCTAAAATGGAGCGTGTTTCTTTACCCGTGGTCAAATTACTCCCGTAAATATTTAATAAGGCTTTTAAATCTAAGGACTGCGAAGAGTGTGTGTGTGTGGGTAAAACATTTTTATTGAATTTAATGTTAAAATAGTTTGAAAAAAATGTTATTACCTCAACAACTACAAACTAGTATTTCTGGTAACACTTATAAAAAAATATTTAAAAAACCGAATGTGTTGCAAGTCATGGGTATGTCGATAGATATGCGTAGATATGCGGGATGTAACGAAGAATACGCATCGATACATACACGTATGAAATAAAGTGCGCAGGGGTATACGCAAGTATGAGAATGAATAGATATCAACACGCACTAGTATAAAAAATGTTTGATATGTGCGAGAGTATCCAAAATTTTTTGTATCGATAGGCTTTCCCTGATACACACAACTTGCTCTCAACAATCGTGTGTACACATACCAGTGTGCACACTTCTACCGATATTCGATAGATTCTACCGAATATGTTTGTGAATTTAACAATCTACCAATTCTACAGAATAAGGTCTGAAATCTGCGGCCGCAGAGCGGTAATTTTCTGTCATGAAAATCATTAAAACAGAACAAAGAAATCGGTTAAAAACTGAAACTATAAGTAACCTAAATTTGCCAAAGATGGGGATGAAATATTTATTACAACCAATGTTTTAATAATTTTTGCACAAAAGTTTAAATTCATAAATGGATCTTACATATAATCTTTGTAGTTACAAATGTTTGTCAAATAAAAGTTATTTTAGTAGCTTTATAAAACCTATGTACAAAAACTGAATTCCTGTTATTTATGTACATATATTATTTTATGTATGCATAGCATATCTACCTATTTATAAAGGGTAAGGGCAAATAACTGGAGATGACACTTTTTTTATTGGAATGCTTCATTGTTTATGGCAGTTTAATTTCCAATCACATGTGAAGTTTTTTTAAATGCGCTTTTGGAACCTGTTTAGTTTGATACTCCTTGCACTTACCCTTTATATATAAGTACATATATTTTGTTATTTTTTATGTTTCTTTGAATTGTTATTTTTTATGTTTCTCTGAATAAAAAAATTTTTCTACCGAATTTCATTCAAATCTACCGATTTTTTTTTGTCGATTCTACCGAATTTAAAAAAAATTAAGTGTGCACACTGACACATACGTAATAGAAGAGTACTTCAAAAGGTGCGGCACCGTTATTTTGCCGACCACGGTTTTAAAGCAATGGTCACCAAAAAGAGAAAATGCTTAAAAGTGAGAATGTATTAGATCTGTTCCACTGAAATATATGTACATATATGTATAATATATATTGTATAATTTTTTCAAGTTTTAATTTTATCCCCCATATTCATAAAATTTTAAACGAATTTGAAATGTATTTTAGTTAAAATTTTCCATACAAAATTTTCCTAAAATGAATTTCAAATTCATTTTATTTTTTTATAAATATGGGGATATACCTATGAATAAACGTTTTTATTTAGTTAAGCTTTAGGTTGTATGTACTTATTTTTTCCATGTGTATTTAAGCTTTCAGGTTGATGAAAGTATAATGTAAAGCTATGTACAGACGATTGGCAGATCTTACAATATTGTCAGATCTGGCAATGTGCTGACAATGTACTGGCAATCGAAAATTTCCAGCACAATATTCCTTGTCAGTTCACACGGTTGTCAGAAAATCTTACAATTTATTGCCAGACGGTTGTATGACAATAAAATCATTTGACAAAATCGTCAGTAGAAAAATTGTCAGTTCACACGGTTGTCATATGCACAAATTGTTCGATCTGTTGTTATGCGTTGCCAGACTTAAACCATTTGTTGGCCATTGTTAAATATTTATCGTTTGTGTTTGTGTTAAATGTAAAAAGTGAAAGTATAAATTATTATGGACCATAAAGAAGCAATTGCAATGATTTTGTCTGCATATATTTTATTATAAACTTTTTCTTTAAAATCAAGCGTGTGCAGTGTTGCCCATAGAAAGAATTGTCTTACAATGACGCCATTGTCAGATGCATGAACTTCGCACATCTGACAATATTAAACTGACAAATATCTGGCAATAATTTTACAATGTGTTCACACGATTGTAAGATGTCTGACAATATGTTGTCAGTTGCTAGTCTTGCAATGGACTGACAATGCTTTTTCTGGCAACGTCGTCTGACAAAAATTTCCAGTTCACACGGTTGTAAGAAATTTTGAGCACATTTTACTGGCAATATTGTAAGATCTGACAACCGTCTGTACATAGCTTAACAAACCTAAATCAACACATAGTAAAAAATGGGTACAAAAGTAGTCGCCAAACTTTTTTCCTTGTGAGTCAATTTTTTCACATCAATAATAATAATAATAATGTGATCGGTACTGTCTTTAGTCTTTTCAAATAAAAATAGCTTCTATTCATATTTCAGTGCCATTATAAATACCATTGATTATTGAGTCTTATGTCCTATCGGTTTATTTCCTTAGTTCACCTGCTTTTGCAAATCATTTCCAGGAAATTCACATTTTCATTTCTTTCTTTTATTCGTATCTCAGGTTTCTTCCATTCAACGTCTTCTCAATTTATTTTTATTGTTACAGAAAGTATAAAATAAAAAAGAAAAATCAATTCTTTATTCTTATAAATACAAGTTTTTAAACTTTTGTCTCATTATAATTTTCTGCATTTTTTTCATCTCATAATGTTTTTTTTTTCATTTTGTTTTTGTTTATTTTAACAACAAAGATAAAGATAATTATTTTATATTTTTTCTTGTTGCTTTTTATTTATCAGTGATGTTGTATGTATGATTCATTGTTTAGAGCTTCTCTAAATAAGTGAGTAATTTTTTTGTTTTCAGTATTTATTTTGTTAATATTTTAATAATTAATTTTTACTGCAAGTACTTGAATATGTATGTTTATTAAGTAATTTCAATTTGTTAATTTATAAATTTTTAAATAAGTATTTCATCTGAAACCAGCAATTATTATCTAAGGTGATAATTTTTGGCAAAAAAAAATATTTCAAATATCTATTGAATCATACGAGTAACTTCAAGGTCAGATTAATTTTTGTCTGGAAAATTTACATAATTAACAAATCAAATTTATTTGCTGGTGGTTAAGCTTTATGTACATATATGCATTTCATTGTCGCTGTAGCAAATCGTCAGTGGACTTCAGCCACACATTTTTAACAGTCACAAACCTCTTATCTTATGCACAGACATTCAAAAACTATTTGAAAATTCACAAATAATAATATTTTTTAAAATCACAAAAGAAAAATAAGCGTAATTAACTTTTTAAATAATTTTTGGTTTTTTTTTAATTTAAGGTGTTGATTGGAGAAGTATTTTTTCTGTATATTTGCAGTAAGATATGGATTAAACTTGTCTTTTTTTTAACACAAATATTGAGAAAACTAATTTTTCTTTAGTTAGTTTTTTTCAACGAGAAATATATTCAAGTTTAACACTTGTTAAACACTAATAATCCCAAATTATCATTTTACTTATTCAGCAAAATTGAAATTGATTACTGAGGGTTTAGCTAGATCCTAAGCGCATTTCACTGTTTCTAATGCAGATTATCAGAGAACCTTTACCTTAATATATCTTAGAACAACTAGAGATATTATGTTAAACTTAAACAAATAGGAAGTTCTATTAATATTATATTATATTTATAAAATTGGACAGTGATTCTCAAATGTTTGCAATTAACAAGTCTACAAGTAATTTATTTTTTAAATTTTTTATTATCAAAACAAATCTTCGTCGTATTTGGCTCTAGAAATGTTTTTTCAGCAATATTTTTTTTTAATAAGAAATAGATTTCAATCTATATGATATCACTCTTTACCCTTTCAAAAGCTTTTGTCGCACACAATTCTTGTTACTCTATTAAAGGCTTCTTACATTTTGGAAAAAGAAAACTACATGTACATAAGTATGTACATATGTACTTTCGTTTTCATTTATTTTCTTCAATAAAAGCATAAAAATACACGATTTTTAATACAAAAGCTAAAATTAAAAATAAATAAAAAAAATCACATATGACACATGTCTTGAGCAATGCAAACAAAGTATTTACAAAGGCGTGCGCCTTCCTCTGTATTGCTTTTGTTTGATGTGCTTCTCCTAAAATAAACCCCCCCACCACCCCCTTTAAAAATAAAATCTAAAAACGTTTATATCAGCTTAGCGCAAAATAACCACCAACAAACAACATGAAACCTCTCCCACTCATGACCAATTTAATTCAAACTTCAATGCTTTATTGTATATGGTTGCACAATGAATGTTTTTGTTGTTGTTGCTGTTGTTATTGTTTTTGTTGCTGTTGTTGTTGGCTTCAATTCTCTCATTCATAAAATGATGTTTGTCAATTTCCGTTAAAGAAAAATATTAATGTTTTCTTTTCATTCAATTGCATAGATGCACACACACACGTGTTTATTTATAAATACATCCATACATACATACATACATGCATACAAAGCAAATCCGTTATTATTGAATGTTGTTCTTTTCCAATAAATTTAAAAAATGTATTTACATAAGTATATATGTACATACATATGTATGTATGTATGTACCTCGTATGTTTGTATTTAAACGTGCTGGCTTATTTATGTACTAATGTATGTATGTATGCATAATCCAAAAATAACCCGCCAACTAAAGTAATGTTAATGATTTTTAAACAGAGAATTCAAGAATATATTAATAATTTTTTTTGGAAAAGTCACAAGACCTGCCTACTTTTGTAAAACGAACATGTGAATAAAAGTTATAAAAGTTAAAAAAAAGATCAAGTGAAATTCGGTTCTTAAACATTTAGATTGGTTACAGATAAAACCAATTATCTCAACATAGATGAAAAACCATTAAAAGAAAATTTGTTAAAGGCTGCTCTTCACTATGCTACCTAGTCAAACGACTTTTAAAGAGAAATGCAACCCTAATCTAATGGAACTGTATGAAAATTTGCAAAGACAATTGTATATCGTTACCTAAAACGCAAAACGCCCTATCTAACAATTAATATGAAATCGTAATTTTTTTATAAATTCCGTGGAATTTCATTAATATAGTCGCTACAAAAAATACCAAGTCTGTGCGAAGAAATAGCGACTTTATATCGAGCCATAACCGCTAAAATAGCTTAAGCGACACATTTTTTGGACTTCGTTTTTTTTGACGAAAATCGATTATTTACGATCGCAATTTTTTTTTTTTTTTTTGTCAAAAATTGAAATTTGAAAATTATGTCGCTTAAGCTTTTTTCGCGCTTATGGCACTATATATCGTCGGCTTCGAGTGTAAACCTGCTAAATCCACTTTTTATAACATATGATATTTTAATGCCGTTCGAAAGAGAAAGAGACGCCTCATCGACTTGTCGAAGAAACGTCCCCCCAGGGGAGTCTATTTTTGACTACGGGTGTGGCAACCCCGGGGCCCCAGCTGGGGTGATGTGGCGATTGACGTACCTTTGGTACATTACCCATAGAACTTATGTGTTACTACCCAATCTCTGAACATAAACAGAGCAAAGGATGTGCACATATTTATAAAAGGAAGACAGGTCCTGTTGATGTCAGTTAGGTGCAGCGTCACCTAGAACTGCCCCTGAGTTCAAAAGATGATAGAGGTGAAGCCCTTGTGGTGGAACTTCGAGGTCTGACCAGAGGCTACTTCTGGTGCCACGGGTGCCGGTTGCCCGACAGCCGAGCTGCTTTGAAGTTTTATTGAGTGCATGTAGCGGTCGTCAGTTTCCTTTGCCAAAATGCCGAGTTCGTCCTACCCCAATGGGGTATACCCCACGGGGTTTAAGGGATGATTTTGGTATGTGTGGAGTAGGCACTGGTTATTTGGCGACACAGGCATGGGTTCACCTCGGATGAGTGGTTGAGCTGTGCCGGCAATGGTTGAGGAATTCTCTTGGGGACCTCGCTATGGGTGTATACACAACACCTTAGCATGGAAGCCAGAGAATTATCGTGGTGGCTGTGGTTGCTACCAAAATCGCTGGGAGAGTAGTCTTGGCTTCCCAGTGTGAAATCAATGCTAGTGATTGGTCTGACGCGGTCAGCCAGACACTATTCTAGGTGCTGTTGCCATTCAACAGAAGCTGCTATGGGCACGGACATAGCAGCAGAGTTTAGATAGCTCAAATTACCTCAGCAAGGTAATTGAATATAGTACAGGGATAACTATATTCAAAGATTGCAACCTATGTGCCTTATGGAGTGGGCCATAGGTTCATTCTAAAGGGTGTTTTTTATTGAGGTATAGAACTTTAAGTTGGCATCACTTTTTTAACTGGCGGCCATTTTGTCAGCTGTCAAGTGATTAATATTTAGTTTGGTTTGCCATTTCATCATGAACAGGTTGACAAAAGAACAACGCTTGCAAATCGTGCAAATTTATTTCGAAAATAATGGTTCAGTTCGCGAAGTTTACCGCAAGCTCCGTCCATTTTATGGTCGACATAATCGTCCATCAGAGCAATTAATTCGGTTAACCATGGATCGTTTTCGCACTACGTTTACTCTATGTGATAATACGCATCCGCAGAGACGTCGAACAGTGCGCACCGAAGAAACAATTGTCTACGCCAACAAACCAGAAACGTTAGGGGACTTGGAAGCCAACATTCGTGGCGTTATTGCCAACATACGGCCCCATATGCTCGAAAAAGTGGTTGAAAATTGGACCTGTAGAATTGGCTTTATTCGAGCCAGCCGCGGCGGCTACATGCCCGAAATCATATTTAAACATTAATGGCATAAAATTATCCTTCCAATAAAGCCAAATTGATGGACATTAAAACGATTTTCTTGTGTTTTATTTCAATTCGAAGTTCTATACCTCTAAAAAAACACCCTATAATAGGGTGCATGGGGGCATTGGTCTGGCGTCTAACCCACACCCGGTGCTTTGGCACCCGTGAGATAAGGCCGTAATGCTAGGTGCTCACGGAAAGCTATCGCACATCTGTCGAAGAAACGTAATGTATTAGGCTAATTTCTTAAGCTTTGTATAGAAACCGTTAACAGTATTTTGTCTCTCCTGTAAAATTTGCTGGAAGTGAGTTAGCAAGTCTACACTTTAAGCCGACGATATTTTATTACATTGCAAAAATTGGCATTAAACACCTCAATATTTTCCATTTTATGAAAATGTTAGGCCCTTTTGCGTTTCAGGTAACGACATAAGCCATTGGATCAGAGTTGCATTCTTTCAAAAGTAGTACAAATTTTTAGATTGAGTATTTTGAGATACTGTATATTGATCAAGTGCCGTACGGAAATAGAATAATAATTCAAAATCTTCAAATTAGACTTATGCTGTTATTTATGAAAACCACAGAATTTCTCATATCCGAGGGTGGGTCAATAAGTCCGAGATTTTTTTTAATGAAACATTTTTGATGTTCAGTAAAGTCCTCTTTGAGCTCTATTAACTTTGTTCAATATTTCTCCAATTTCTTTATCCCTTCCAAAATATAAGATTTGTCGAGGTCATTAAAATAGGTATATTTTAATAGGCGATTTCATTGTTGGAGTCAAAACTTTTTTTGAGAGTAAGAAATAGTCACTCGTAGTTAAATCCGAAAAATAGGGCGCATTAAGCAGCAATTTGTAGCCCAATACATGGACTTTGGCGCGGAAACTGCACATGTGTCCACACACTCGCATTGTCCTGGAGAAAATAAAAACTTTATTGGACAAATGCGGTCGTTTTTTTTAAATAGTTATTAAGTCGACCCAATTTTGCACTGTTTGGTGTGGATTTTGGTTTAGTGACGAATGAATGATTTCTCACACACATTTTGTTTTATTTAAATTTAAAAATATAAAACGCATAAACAAAAAGACCCTTTACATGCATACGTGCTTACATATGTATAGTATATGTAAATACATATGTGTTTGTTAATATGCATGTTTACACGACTTAGATTATGTTAATGCATGTTTCTATATTTATTATTTAATAAAGTTTGTATACAAAATGCAACAATCCATTTATCGCCATTTTGAATTTTTTCACTTGTTTTGTTGAGTTATTTTTTTTTTTCTTAATTTTTAGAAAAACGTGATTGGAATATTTGTTTAATTTTTTTTTTTTTTTTTTTTGGTAAAAATAACTATATATTTAAATATAAAAAGTGAATGTTTTCAATTAATGAAAGGCAATAAAATAAAGATAAAACGAACCAGCTAAGGTAAAAAGAGGGTTTTTTTAAAGGATATACATATATATATATGTACATAATTCTGCCGGCTTCCTAAATCTCACTTACTTTGTATTCGAACACAGTGTAGGGTTTTATAATAAAATGTTGGCATCACAAACCTTTTCAAAATGTCGTTGACAACTATTAGAACCGCCGCAAACATGCAATTAGGGCATACGTTTCAAAGTTTCGTAACTTTGTGTCTATACAGAATATAAACACCAGAGAATGAAAAAAATATGGCTTTAAGTACTTTTTGAGTTTTGTCCGTCAAACAATTATGAATGCGTACAGCTAAAAATAAGAAACCGAAACCGAATGCGTATAACTGTAAACATCCAACAACTATGTTTATACACTTTTATGAATTACGCAGCTCAAGCAACTATAACTAAAATTTATAGACTGTGTGAGCTACAATCATACGCATGAGTATTAAAATACTATGACCATTAATCGGCTGCACATGCCTATATACGGGGTTTTTTATTTACCCACACACACATAAAATTTGTTCTCAAACAGTCGCACCCACACATTTTTCATTCCATTTTACATACGGTGGCGAATGATGAAAAAATTTCCCGACTAACATGCGTATATATTTTTGGCCGATTAAATATCCATACCCTGAGTATAAGCCTGCTCCGACTATAATTATGAGAGACAGTCAATGCGTTTGATACGGATGAGCTTTTTATTTTTAGTTGTAGCGTATTTTAGTTTTTTGCATAAACGAACTAGAGATGATCTTGTATGTTGGAGATGCTCTTGTATGTTGGAATTGTCTAAGTGTTACAGACAATTAATGCCTACTATTATTACTAGGTGTTATCTTTTTCAGGAAAGGAATACTGATAGAGCAGACAGGTGGTGAAGTAAGCAGAGTTGCAGCGCCTCTGATGTCAATGAAGCGTATTAAATTTTAAATTTTTAGTAGCAATTTTATTAGTTGTTTTACTTCACCGATGATTCTGCTACAGAATACGACGAACGCGAGCGCTCTGTTGTTAAATTAGGATTAGCATCTGCTGAAGTCGGTATTCTTCAGTGACCAGTGACTATGAACTTTCCTACAACAAAGGGAGACTAATGCACATCAGAAAAATGCGTGGTGTTTTTTAATGACTGTTGGATACAGAGATTGAAGCCAGGACTTTCGGTTTTGTACTCATCGTGCTAACTACCTCAACCAATGATATGCTATTGCATTTTAAATTAAATTTTGCTCGTTTGATGCAGAGCAGTGATGGATTTCCCAACAGGTTCTATTTCGTAAAAGTCCAATGCATCGCTAGAGATTTTATAAAAAAAACTTTTTGTGGCACTTTACCAAGTAAATCCTGCTCTTATTAAAACTCTTTATTAATCCTTATGTAGTATGTATCTAGATTGTTTTGCAGATTAATTGGTATTATTGGTTTCATCAATTGCTTAAGAGGTTAATAAAAATACATGCTAAGGCTTCATGATGTAACTGAGTACAATACTCTTCCCTTCACATTTTGAATTTTATTTTATTTCTTATTTGCAAAGCAATTTTTATACAAAATAGAGTATGCACGTTTTTTACATAAAAAATTTATTGCATTTTTATTGAAATGGAAATGTTGATATGTATATTATACATATTTTTAATTTTGTTAAAAGCTGATTCTTCCTATAGAACACACACTTTTTATATCATTTTAAAAGTCTACTCAAATTTTTTTACGTTAACAAATGAAATATTTTTATGTTAATGAAATTAGAAAAATAATTTTTTTTTGCCAATTCAGTTTAATATTTGCCACATAACGAGAGGAATGTTCGTTACACTCATTTGATTTATGAAATTGAGTATGAAAATTTCGACAATTGCAGCAAAGCCGCCAATAACGTTTTAAGTGACAAAATAATAACTTTTCAAAAGAACAAAAAACCCTCTTTTAAAGTTAAGAATATATTTTTTGTTTGTTTATTTTTTTAGCATATCAGAAATAACTTTTATTAACAATAACTTTTCTCAATAACCACTCAATTGCAGTATTATTGTGCAATAATTGATATTGCACAATAAAATTGCCTATGTGCATATTATATTGTTTAACTTTAACTAAACTTGGTGTACCTCTTTTAAGCTATCCACTCAATTGCAATATTATTGTGCAATAATTGATATTGCACAATAAAATGCCTGTATGTATATTATATAGTGCAATATATAATGGATAAAATTAAAATCATATTGATTATAAATCAATAGACTTTTGAGCAAACAAGAAATACTTTTTATGCGCAAAAAGAAATATATTGTAATGTTTGACAATAATATTGTGCAATTTATTGAATAGTGCGGTGCAAAACGACAATAATAATAAAGTAGTCAATAATATTGCATAGTCCATGAGTGTCTTTACATTTATCAATTACTTTCGACCCTTCTACCAACAAACTCTTTCTGATTGTATTTTAGCCACGATACATGCATAATTTTAGATAGTTTGATGTTTGACCACTGCAAGAGAGTAAACGATAATCTGTGGAAAAAAACTGGTTTTGCAAAATTTGTCTCTTACAACGTTATTCGCGGTTTTGTTTAAATTTTTGCAATTGTTGGCAAAAAGTATGTATACAAATTTCACAGTTAAAATTTTATTAACACTTATACCTGGTTTACATTATGCATTTTTTTTTTCATAAAATTTCACGCAACTTTTTTTTTGTTTGCTAATATCAGCGCTATTGGAGAAAGTGATTTAGAAGAATTGATGTAGCGTGAATCTCTGAAGCATTTCTGGCACATGTTTAGATGTGATTTGCTTCACCGGGGCTGCTATTGACAAATGAAAAAATTTTCATGCAATTTTTTTCATGAAAAATGCCTAATGTAAATCAGGTATTAATTTAGAATGTTGCACTTTTTCTTTATTTTTTTTTCTCTTAAATCACTTGAGTTTCTAAAAGCTATTTCTTTAAATGTAAGTGATTTTCTTAATTGAAAAATGCCAATCAATTTTAACTAAATTGCTTCGAGAACTTACAATAAAAAGAATTTTCTTCATTTCTACACCCTTAAGCTGCCACAATTTATATATTTATATATTTTTTTTATTAATTTATGACTCTCACTATCAGCGAATAGTAAGAAAAAATTCTCTATACATACATATGTACATGTAAAATTGAAATAAATAAAAATCAAAATTTAATTGGCGCCACCGGCACACGCTTATGCTATTTCCTTGTTTGTGTTCTATTTTGTAAAACATCTCAAGTCGAGATAAGGCAATTGAAGTTTATTCAAGTTTGTTTTATTACATAAGGGTAAACGATGAATTTATAAATATTTTCTGCTTGCTAGTGTTAATGTATGTGAATTAGTGTCCTGCACAAGACCATTTATAAGACCTTTCAAGACATGAGAGATTTTTCAAATGCTTTACTACAGCGAAATATTCTAAAACAAACGCTAAACAACACTGTTGGCAAGACAACAGCTTTAGCGTTAGCGTTTTTTTTTAGAATATTTCGCTGTAGTAAAGCATTTGAAAAATCTCTCATGTCTTGAAAGGTCTTATAAATGGTCTTGTGCAGGACTTTAATGTGTATGCAATTAGATTTTGATGAGCTTGTAAACAAAAACATTTTCATAATATGTATGTATTTTAAAATAAAATAACAGTCAGATTGTAAGGGAACATCTTATTTTAAGCTAAAATTTTCATGAGATACTGAGATTTTGATCATTTTATTGTAATATTTTTTTATTTGAACTATTTGCTCTCTTAAAAAATATAAAATTTTTAGCTTTTTTAAATTTTAAAAAATTTTTCATTTAAAATTTTTCTTCAATTCCGTAAAAAAAAATTCAATGAATTAAAAATCTGTAGCATTCATAAATTACGCTTAGAATAATCTGGCTACTTTAAAAACACTTCAACATACATATATCCAATCCAGAATTGCCAGTTTATGAGATTTGACCCCAAATTGGGAATTTTTTTCGCGATTGGCGATAAATATTTCGTGTTGAGGATCTGGGGATTTCCTGGGAAATATAACCAAATTTTATGGGATTTTTCGGGGATTTTTTTTTATAACTGATGGTAACAAGACTGATTTTTGAGCTAAGAAATGTGCGTCTGGCAAGCCTAAAAATGTGTGTTATTATTCATAGTGAATGGTTTCTAATAAAGAAGAAGTATCAAGGCAGATTAACTAATAATGAACACTACCAAAACAAAAATGCGTAACAAAATGCAATGCAATTGTTGGAAGCACTGCTTGGAAAAAACACACACTTCAAAAATAATTCAATTTGTTGTGACAAATTTAATCCTTCTGCTAAAATGCTAAAGCTTTTAAATACAAGTACAACACAACTTCTGAGGCTGAAGAATCAGAAGATTTCGATTATATTATACTAAACCATGTGTAATTTTTCTTTGGAAGTTTTATAAATACAAATGAAATTAATATGAATGTGAATATAGCTATCGATATAAATGAATTTTATTGAATAAATATGTTATTTTTGTTAGTATTTTTAAATAAAATTAAAAAGGAATTCTCACAAAAGAATAATTTGAATCAAAAAAACTCAATTTGGGGATTTTTGGGGATGACAAATCAAAAATTGGGAATAGGCTCTAGAAAAAAACTGGCAACACTGATGTAATCAATTAAATATGTTTAACCTACCATTTACACATGAAACGAATTGCAAGAAAGTAGAAATACAATCACATTTTTTCACTACCCCACTCACATTTTTTTTAATTTCCAGTCAGCTTTCAACTATTTTTTCAAGAAAGTAAATTTTTCATGTTTTCAGAAAGTGAAATGAAAAAAAGGTTTACAGTGTTACCCCCTTTAAAGATTTGTGCAAATATACAGGATTGTGGTAAATAGTTATTATAAATTATCCTTATTTTGTATAAATATTTAAAGAATTATAATATCGTCCCTACCACGTCAAACTATCTAATATGCAAATTTGAACTTTTAAGAAGAGTGCGAAGACACATCAATTATAAATTTAAAGTCAGCGTGTTCCTAAAAGGCTTAAAAAGCCTATCGTCCGTGATAATTTCAGCATTTTGAAACGAGGCATATCGTAAAAATTAGGGTACCAAGATAACGAATCTAAAATACTAATTTTGCATATTGGATAGTTGGACGTGGTAGGGACGATATCTCATGTTCAAATATACATGGAGAAGAGACTCCATGCCTTTTGAAAACAATAATATTATTACAATATTAACAATAATATTTATTCCCAATTTGTTGCCTTATAAATTTGTGTAGGTGATGTTCTCGGTAACTCTAAATAAGAAGTGAACAAAAAATTTTTTTTTTTAACTTTACTTTTCGACGACATTTTTAAAATGAACTTTTACTTTCCCATGAAAATTAACAAGAAATTTTCATGAAAGTCATTTATATCATTAAATTTTTCATTCATAATATGTATACAGAAATTTCAAGAAAGTACTTTCATGTGTAAATGTAGCGTAAGTTGATTTCCTTTTAAGCTAAATGGGCCTAATATTTCAATGCAAATAAAAATCCATTCGTTTACAGTTTTTCCCGAAGTTTTGTAGATTTTTTGTCTACTTTTTCAAGGGATCGTAATTCATGGAATAATCAATTACATAGGTACATATACATACATATTTTACATATTGAATAACAATACTCAAAATATGAACGGATTTTTATTTGCATTGAAATATTAGGCCCAATTAGCTTAAAAGGAAATCAACTTAAATCTAAATACTGGCCAAAATAACAAATAGATAAATATGTATGTTTAAAATTTAATTTTGCTGTTTATGAGATACTGTGGTTTTGATCACCTTATTGTAATATATTTTATTTTAAATAAATTTTTTGTTTTAATTTTTTTTAATTTTCATTTAGTTTTTTTCTTCTTCAAAATTCTGCAAAAAAATCAAATAAAAAATCTATAGCATTCATAAATTACATTTAGAATAATCTGGCCACTCTAAAAACTCCTCCGACTATACTTCCCCCCTTTTTCCGGTTATGTGTTCTCAAAACATTTGAACACAGAGTAGAAAGAAAAAAATATATCCAATCAATTAAATATTTTTAAATATAGAATATTTACACTTGTTCTTGTTGTTTCTCTCCCTCTCGTTTGGTAATTTAAGTATAAATAACACAGTGGCCTGAATTTTTGTTTGCTGTAAATTTATTTTATTTTTTTTTTTTTGCTTTTTTAGATGTAAACAAAAATTGCATTGAAGTACAGCAGCATCCCAATGGTGATCGTATCGTGTCTGTTTGCTTCAGTTCAATCATCAATCCAACAGTAGTGTTGCCAGCAAAATCTATACATACCACTGAAACGAAAAAAAAACAAAAAAACTTTCTTGTTTAAATTTTTCATATTTTCCGCATTCTTTTCATAAGAAATAAACAGCTTGTGTGATAAAATTGTAAACAAAATAGCCAAAAAGTTATAAAAAGTATTAAAAAAATATATACAATTAAGAGAAGAAAAATACCTGTGTAATAATAATAATATATGCATAAATGATTTACTAGATAGTCTTTGATTGCGTATATGCAACAAAATTTTCAATTACTAATGAGCCACACGCTATGAAGAGGCACGTTCGGTTCGGTTTCAATGTTTATGATAATTTGTACTGTTTTCATCATAATTTCATTAAATTTATTACAATTGAGTGAATAATAATAAAACGAGTTTATAGTTTTTGTGTGCCTTTGCATTGAGCAAGAGTTAAATGAAAATATCGATGAGATAATTCTAGAAACTTTTTACGTATAGAAAAATATGTAATAAATAAAATATTTACTTAAAATTAAAAAAAAACATTTTTGTGCACACCATGTGTCCGAATTAATCTTTTACATTGACCACCCTCAAAGTATGCAACATGGGCTGCATTGAAAACCTTCTAAAACTATGCTACCATTATCGACAAGTTGTATTTAATAGCTTCATTATCACCTTTTTTCAATTGTCACTTTATTTAGTTTAAAATGTTGGCTTTTTTTTTAATATTTGCCACTGGTTGTATAAATACCATTAAAAATTTATTAATTTAAACGATTTGTAGTGACGAATTCTCTACCTAAATAGCTTTTGTAGAAAGAGTAATTAAAAATTCGAAAGATTAATACATATACAATTAGAACAAGTAAAAATATCCTTTATTTTTTTAAATTACTAGCTGAATAAATGGTTTACTATTATACAAACCGGTCATATGCAAGTAAACACTTGGAGGCGTTAAACATTATAAAACTTTTATTACATTTTTAATGTCATTTTATTAACGCAAATGGCGTAGTAGTGACATTCAATGACTTGTTAGAATAATAAACGCCCCATGATATGTGGACATTTTTATGAAGGCTACTTTCTTTTCATCTGACTTGGTTAAATGTATAATAAATGAAATATTTAAGTAAACAAATAACAACAAATAAGTTTTAGAAGTTTTCCCATAATCTACTAAAATTAGGATTTCCTTACAACTTAACAGCTTGAAAATATTTGTAACGAACAGCTATTCAAATTCATGGTGGTTACGTAATTCCTGATTAATATTTACACGTTAGAGAATGGCCAAATTATTGTTTTAAGTACTATTTGAGTGTTGGCCTTCAAAAAATGAAAAGCACACTCATATGCAAACACACGCATTAATTTTAAATCGAATACGTATAACTATAAATATCCAACAACTATGTGTACACACAATTTTCAAATTAAATAGCCAATACAATTATAACTAAAATTAATAGACTATGTGAGCTAAAGTCATACACCTGAGTATAAAAATACTCTGACTATTGATCGGCTACACATGCGTATAAACAGGGCTATTTTATTTACACACATGCTCCCATAACGCGTGTTCATAAACAGCCACACACACACCCTCACACTTTTTCCATTCCATTTTGTAAACACAAATGTATATACATACACATGTATGTAGTGGCGAATGATGAATAAATATCTCGAGTATCATGCGTATATTTTTTTCTCCGATCAAATATCGAGCCCTATTTTCGATTTTATCGTAAGCTGCAAAAATTAAAGTTTTTGGGAGAATTTTTGTTAATATTCAAATATGTTTTGGTAAGTAAATTATGTCGTTTATTGCAAAAGTGGTGTAACTCCATATTTTTAGTAAATACATATTTCTGTAGAACAGTATTACATTTAGTCATATCTTTCGTAGTAACAGTAAAGCAACTGCAATATTTGCGATAAAATTTTACAGCCTGTATCTCAAAAGTTATCAACAATTTTGGCATTTTGATGATTCTAAACTATGGGTAGGCCTATACAATTTTAATTTCAATAAAAAAAGTATATTTTCGATATGTCGCTTACGATAAAATCGAAAATAAGGCACGATATTCATAGCCTGAGTATAAGCATACTCAGACTATAAATATGAGAGACAGAGTCAATGCAATTGATACGCATATACCTTTTTATTTTGAGTTGTAGTGTATTTCAGCTTTTCGCATAAACGAAGTAGAGACGCTCTTGTATATATGTTGGAAATGGCTACAGTAATATACACTTTACTAAAATTAGGACTATTTACTTAAGTGCATATACATATATTTTTTTGAGTACTCATTGTCATTCTTTGCTGCATACATAATACATATTTCTGTGCTGATGCGCCTACTTTTATAAATAACCGAGCAAATGATTGATTTTTTTACTGACTGCTTATTAAAGCTTATCAAGTTCCTGTTATACTTGCAATTAGAACACTACGCAGCAAAAAAATACACATTACCATCACAACTACTTGCCATATAGTGACTTACTTTTCTGATTTCCAAATTTCATTACTCGCTTACAAATCACATTACATAAAACTTAAAAAAATGCTGCACAAGTTGATAAAAGAGGAGAATAAAAAATAAATAAATAATAATAAATAAAAATAAATAAGTACTTCTCAAGAATCGATTATTTTAGTCTCACGCCTTGTTAAAATCAATAAGTTGGTAATCCAGTAGGGAAGTGCTTCCACCAAAAATGCCTAATTCCAAACCCAATTACCTTTTTTTTTTTGAAATTTTTTGCTGGGTAATGCACAGAAAAAATATCCCTGCAATCAACAACTTTAATTAAAAATAAAACCAAAAATCAATTAAAAATGTTTTTAAGTAAATTAAACTTTTGTTTAAAAATTTAATTAATTACAAAGTTTAATTGACTAAATTACATTTTTTAATAATTTTTGGTTTTAATTTGAACTAAAGTTGTTGAATGCAGGAACATATTTTTGGTTATATATTTCTACACCCAGAGTGCAAAAAGTACATTCGCTGACAAAAGTATGTTAACTGCAGTGTAATTTTTCCCTCAGCTTATATTCAAGGCATTACAGCTAGCTGTATTCATAAACAATCGTTAAAGTTAATAATAACATATACGAGTTTTGTACTAAAAAAGCGGTTTAAAGAACTTTAACAATCGCTTGTGAATAGCAATATTAGTCTTTATTTCACAAATCATCAGTTTTACCATTTATAAAATTTTCACTTATTTTCACATATTTTTAAATAAATTTATAGTAGTTCCTCTTTTATATTTTTTTTTGTTGCCAAAATGTATGCTACAAAATTTTTAAAGATAAACTGCAAAATATTTCTGTTATCGTTATATTCTCTTAGTAAATTATTTTTTTTTTCATGAACATTACATACTTACATTTCAGCATTACACAACTTTCACATCTTGCTGTCTAACATGCAAAAGATTTTCGTCCTACATAACACAGTAATCGTTAGCGCATTTAAATAGGTCATAAAAACTAAAAAAAATAATACTTAAGGATATACATACATATACATTCATACTTACATATGTATGTGCATACATTCATATATCAAGCTTTTTCCGTTTATTTTTCAACAACTTTTTAAGGAGTGACAGCAAATTCTTTTTTCCTCTTGGCTTGACTGAGTAACATAACTGCAAGTCCTTAGAGGATGTTATAAAAAATGATGAATACATAGTTATGCATGTCTGAACATTTTTTCAAAGGGAAAATTTAGTTAGTGTTTTTCTTTGAATTTCTGTTGTTGAAAATGGACATAATCAGCTATAAAATAAATTTGCGAGCTAAGTTTTTGGGGCGTTTTTTATTGTCGTATAAAAGGAGTGTTTCCTTAAAAAAAAATGTATGTTAGTATAGCACAAAAATAAGCTTTTTATATAATTGGATTTTCGGACAAAATGTTTAAATTGTGTTTAAGAAAATTCACTACAGTTAAATCCTTTCGCTGACTGCTTGCGTGACTTGATCTAGAATATTTTACAAATAAACTTTGCTGGCGAATTTTGAAGTATCCTTAAGTTTTATCAACAGGTACCGAGGCACCCTACTTCACAGTCTTTTCAGTCCAATATGTATGTATAATGAAGGAAGTCAATAAGTTCCCGATCTTGTACATGACATCATTTTTATTTCCCTAAAAATTAAGAAATAACTTCTTAATTCATTAATTGGATATAAAAAATTCACACACTTTACTACTTACGACTTTTGAGAAAATACAACTCTGATGTGAGGATATGAAATTGCAATTATGTAGGAAAGTGAATCCTTAGTCTCAATTGGTAATTTGAAACTAGAGAAAAAGTAGTTCATCATTAATTACTTCCAATTGCTTTTTTTTTACCGGAATGTAATTCATATTGTGCATGTGGTACGAAACTGAATGGCAACTCCGGCAACACTGAAAACAACACAACAACACTGCTGTTGGATTTGATAATTTCCTAAGCATACTTTTGGGTTTTGCTTTCTTACTTCTTCCTTTTTTAGAAAAAAAAAATTAAATTTACTCTATTTGTATGTAATAATATTGTTAAATAAAATCAATTCTACCTAAGCAAAAAATTATATACAAGCATAAACTGATTTTATAACGTTAAAAACTATCGATGACCTACTTTTTGCCAATTTATATTGTGTTCATCATAACATTTGTAAAGCATACATTAAGGCTAACATAAACTATCAATATGTGTAGTATATTTATAAGAGCGTTGGGGAACAAAATTAAAATATTAGTTGGAATTTTATTAAGTGTGTGTGTTTTTTCTGGGTTAATTGTAAGCAAATATTGAAGCATACCTTTAACAGGAAAGCCTTATACTTTTAATTAAACTAAATTAAATAAGCAGCTGCAAAACATTTAAATTTAGGGCGTATTACAGTATACACTATTAATATTAATTTTAATTAATTACACTTTCTTGAGAAATGAGTTAATACTTTTAATTTTGTTAATTAAATATTTTATTATACCAAGAAACGTTAAATCACGTGTAGAAAAAAAAGGTTTGTTCTTAATAATTTTTGATAACTTTTGACATTTTAATGCGTACTTATTTTATTGTTAGAATTTAAAGACATTAATAAATTGTGTTTTACTATCAATTTTTATATTTAACTTGTTTATGGTTATTTCAAAGAAAATTTCTTTTGAAATCATTAAGCTGATAAGGAAAATAATAAAGTTAAGTACTTATAATTTTTACCAATAACTCTTTTTCTTGTCAAATAAATAAAATAAGAATGTGTAAAAAGAAGAAACAAAAAATATTTATATGCTGGTTATAAATAAATCAACTTTGCCGCCCCGCCCATACGCTTTAACAAACTTGTCTTACATTTTGTTATCATGATAATGAAAACTTTTGATAATGGAAAAATTAAAAATAAATTTTCGTAAAATTTTGTTAGTTATATTTTTTAAAACAAAAATATAAAGTATGAAGCTTATCCTGTCTGTTAAAGCTCTAAAAATTGAAGGTCTAATAGAGGGTCTTCCAATAGAGACTTCCGAATTTTGACATTTGCTAAATGTTTTTTTTTCGGATTACCCTGTCAGTCAATCAACAAATAGTCGTAGCAAGGTCTGCCAAAAACATCCCCGCTGTCTGCGAGAGTGTGCAGAGGTCTCCTAGGCAGTCGATTTCGCGTCGCTTACAAGAATTCAGCCTGTCGCATACCACAACTTGACAATTTTGCTTCGTGATTTGAGCCCACGCCCGTAAAACCCAGGAGCTGCAGGTAAACAACTGGAGACAAGGACTTGTGTTCGCCGAATGGGCCCTGGAACAGTTGGAAATTTAACCTAATTTTCATCGAAAAGTTATCTTGATCGAATCCCATTTCTAGATGAATGGCTTGGTCCACAAACCAAATTGTCGAATTTGGTACTATACCAGTCCACAAAGAGATCCAAAAGCGTACAATACATCATGAAAAAGTCACTGTTTGGTAAGGATTTTGGGTTGGCAGCGTCATCGGCCCATATTGCTTTGAAAACCATATTGGCCAGACCATTATCGTCAACGGCGAGCACTATAGGCCTATGATTACCATCTTGCCATTACCATTGCCTCAGACAATTTAGTTCTTACACTGAACAAAACTGCGAAGACGGCTGCGTTAAAACAATTGATTATCCGATCTCAAAACAAAATTCGACTATTTTAGTTCGTTGTTCAATACTGTACTTTTCCATTTTAAATATCTCAAGTCCTCTCTTTACAACAAACTGAAAAATAAAAGAAACTCATATTACAGTAATGAACTTGTGAAACCCCTTCGCTTTTTTGTTACTATAATTTTCTTTTTCGCTTTAGACGTAGTGGTTTTTTTTTTCAATATATTAAAAAAAACTATTAAAAGTTTAAGTTCAAGTTTATTAGCAGCAATTATTCGCTATCTACATTTAATAACAAAATTTCCTTTAAAAAGTATAAAATAACATTTCTAACATGTTGTTGTATTTACTCGTAGTAATCGGCGAACAGAGCTGATAACAAAAGTTACGTTTAAAGTTCGTTTTGTAATATGTGGTGTACCTTCAGTGGATTTTTGTTGTTGGTCCACTTACAAGTAAATTGATAAATGGTTGGTTGAAAAGTTATTATAAAAGTTGACTTTTATATTAAGAGCGATTAAATATAATCATAGAATTAAAGAGAGTTTGCAATTTTGATTAAATAATTTATAAAATTTTGTCGTACATGCACATACACTTCGAATCATTTAAATAAGGAATTTAATTTGAACAATTTAAAATTTTAAACGAATATTTTTCTGACGAAAAAAGTTTAATACCGATGGACTAGATGAATAGAACTTTTTCCCCGACTTAACAAAAAAAAAATATTTTTGCAGCGAAGACACAGCAGCAAAGGCTGAATTATGGTATGCGGTGCCAATTCTTCAATGACTCTATAGTCTTGGTATTTGAAGCGAAAATATTAGTGGATCATCGTAGAAAAAATTAAAAAGCCTATCTGGACCCATACTGTGAATATTCCCACACGAGAATGCTTCAGTACGTACTGTCAGCGCTGTAACTCAGTGAATTCATGAGTAAGATTGGGAACTTCTATATTATCCGGATCTCAATATAATGGAAAATGTTTTTTTTTATAGAAAGTTATGTGACGGCTTAAAACATTTTGATACAAACGAATTTTTAAAGGACACCAAAAAAATTTCTGCAGCTCATGAATATCACGAGATTATATGGGAGCCTTGCTCAATTCCTAACCCAATTTGTAAAGTGTTAAGATATTTTGCGCGTACCATTTTTTTTTTAATTTAAAATAAATCTATTTAAAGGCTGTCCCAACAAGAACGCAAGATTTAAATTTGGCGCCATTCGAAGTGTCATTGTTTGACATTTGAACAATTGTTATTGTTTGCTAGTAGAAGGTACGAGGTTAGTAAAAATGGAGCGCTACACGAATGAACAACGCATTCTCATTGTGAAATTGTTTTACCAAAATGGTGAAAGTTTTGCGGCTACAGTTCGCAAATTGCGATCAATTTGATGGCTTCGTCAATAGGCAGAATTGTCGCATTTGGGGTGAGGAAAATCCTCGAGTGATTCACGAGAAGCAAATGCATCCTCAACGTGTCACTGTGTGGTGTGGATTTTGGGCTGGAGGAATCATTGGACCTTTTTTTATGAAAATGAGGCAGGTCAAACGCAAACAGTCAATGTTCGGTATCGTGAAATGATAACCAGTTTTTTCGTGCGTAGAATTGAAGAAATGAATGTGGAGGGCATGTGGTTTCAACAAGACGGCGCCACATGCCATACAACCAGAGAAACAATTCAATTGCTACATCAGTCATTTCCCGGTCGTGTTATTTCGCGTTTTGGAGACCAGAATTGGCCGCCTAGATCGTGCGATTTAACAGCATGTAACGACGAAAGTCGGGTGACCCTCGTTTTAGCCGTACAACCTAGACAATGTCACCACATTTATGGGCCAAGCAGCCGAAACCAATTCATTTTTCGTTAAATCAAAGTAATTAATATTAATTATTACAATTCCTTATATCAGGGATATTTTCGGAAATATTATTTTTGTTATAATAACAACATCATATTGTTTAGTTAGTCATTAATTTAAATGTACTCTTATTCAAACATATTCATTTGTTATTTAAACATCAATTTAAAACTAACGCATTTTTTAGATGGAGTCGCCATCTATATGTAAATTATTGTACTATTGCAAATAAGTTGACATTTTTAAACAACCATTATTTAGTAAGTTACGTTTAATGACAACTAAGTAATTGCAGATATTTTTGGTATATAAGGAAGAATCTTGGTATCAAAAGGGAACAGCGTGACCGTTTGACCGACTAAAGTGGCAATTTGCCACTTTTTCGTCTGCGTTTCCCCTTTTTCGACTGCTTTGCCACTTTTTGACCCCCTTTATTTAGGGTGAGTTATATGAAAATACATTAAAAATAAAAAGTTTAGTGCAGTTTTCTCGTTTTTTTTTTTTTATTTTGCCCCTTTTTTTTTGATAAATCCCCTATTTGGTGCCACTTTTTGAAAAATGTCATCGGTCACCCTGAAAGGGGAGTCTGCTGCTAGCGGTCAGCAAGGTAAGAACACAAAGTTGAACGTGGTGTTACACATCCATCAGCATTGTACTTGCCTATAAACACATCTAGTAGACAGACTTATAATAGCACCAGTAGTGCAGAATATTTGTCGCAGCTGTAGGTTGTGCGGTGTTACACATCCCGCCTACACCTGTTCAGGCTCTCCACGAGCACACCGCTTCTTCTGAGCAATTCCGTCGCGTTCTCATACGCACAGCCTGTAGGTTGTGTGGTGTTACACATCCCGCCTGCATCTGTGTGCTATTGACTGCGCTCTACACGAGCACGCGTAATACCGCTCCTTCTGAGCATTTGTTTCTCGCGTTCTCACATGCGTAGCCTGTAGGTTGTGTGGTGTTACACATCCCGCCTGCATCTGCGTGCATAGTGACTGCGCTCTACATACGCATACTGCATACGCATACCGCTCCTTCTGAGCATTAAAGTTGTCATTTAATTATTTGAGAATTCTAATAAAGTACTATTGTTATTGAATTGATTGCGTTTTTTTATTCTCTCTCTCACGGTCCCAAAAATCAACAAATTTTTGTGGACGAACCTTGGACGTCGCTGAGTTTTACCCCAGCCCAAGAAACATCGTTACAACCATTAGACTTTTTTCTTTGGGGTTTTTTGAAGTCGATGGTTTACGCGAATAAGTCGACGACGACTCAAGCCTTAAAAGAGGAAATTGGACGCTGCATTAATGAAATACCGAAGCACTTATGCAAAACGGTCATTGAAAATTTCATTAAAAGATCGCGTGTGCCAGCAAAGCCGCGGCGGCCATCTGCCCGATATGTTGTTCCACACATAACCTCATTCTGTCTACTTTACGATATAATAAAGTTTCACGATTTTTGTTTAAATATCTGTGTTTTATTTGACATTTAAATCTTGCGTTCTTGTTGGGAAACCCTTTAGTTTTTATGACATTCGTCGATTAAAATTGCATTACATGCCTCTACTTTCTTAAAATATACAGATTGCTTATTCAAGTGATGCATAAAAACTATTAATTTATTATAGATAAGTTTAAAAACAAACCCAAATTTTCTTTAATCGAAAAAAAAAATTAAAATGTTCAGCAAATAACGGTAAGAATATGCAGTACAAAATTTGTAGGCCTCCCAATATCTGGTTTGCGAGATAGTTAGGTTAGGTTAAGTAAGGGTGTCAGTCAGAATTCCGGACTCATTTAGACCATTCTGGTCCATTTTGGTACAACGGAGTATCCACCATCAAACCAACCAGAGCTTAATATAAAGCTACTAATACGCTGCAGTTCAAGCTAGGTAACGTCAGAGAATTTCCTGAACTCAATTGTACGTATTCTTCTTCATCAATGGGCTTAATTCGTCACTGTTTTAAATAACCCACCTAACTGAAATTTTTTTTGAAAAATGAGTTAAGTTCTCTACTAGACTTTATAAGTCATAATACAAATTAGTTAAAACAGCGACGAATTGCGAGTGTCCTATTTCTGCATAAGGCTGAGGTTTTTTAAGAAAAGGCAATGAATGCCTACTACTATTACTAGGTGTTACCTTCTTTAGGAAAGGTATAGCTACATTTTTTTGAAGCTGTGTTTATTATTATTTTATTGGTTATTTTACTTCGCCGATTATTCTGCTACACAAAACAGGAAAAAGAGGGTGCTCTGATGTTACATTAATTAAATATCCGCTGCAGCCGGCTTAATTCAGGGACCAGTGTCTACACAGAGAAAACAGTGCCTAATAAATACCTCATAAAATACAAAAAAATTAATAGGAAATCTCTATGGTTTTTTTTTTCAATAAGGAAATCTTATTAATTTCATAGAAAAAACCTTTTTGAAAAAATCAAGAAGAAATCTTGTAGTTTTTATGAGGTTATCTTATTGATTTTTTAATAAGGTTTTCTTCTTGATTTTATGAGGCGACTTCATAAAATAAAAAAAATATGTCTTTCTTTATTCTTTGTGCTTTGCTTATGTATTTTCATTTAAATTCTATACCATATACTTATGTATGTATGTAGTAATTATATGTAGATGTTATTTATTTATACTATACATACTTACATAGATACATACATATTATAATTGTATTCTTAATTAATTAACTCACCATACATACATATTATTACTTGAAAGGAGACAAGTATTGAACCAGCAAACTTCTGACTGATAGACAAACACTCTAACCAATATGCTAACAAGCAGTCTGAATAATCATTGAAATAATTTTGCAAACATGCTTATAAAAAAACGAAAAAGATCATGAAAAAAATTGTCTGTGTCTATTTATAGATATGAAATAACAAGACACCTCATAAAATCAAGAAGATTTCCTTATTAAAAAAATCAATAAGATGCTTTACACATAATCATATAGGAACCTAATAAAATCAAGAAGAAAACCTTTTTAAAAAAATCAATAAGGCAACCTAATAAAATCAATAAGAAATCCATATAGTTTACAATTTATAAGAAAACCTAATAGAATCAAGAAGTTTTTCTCTATGGATTGTTTCTTTGGTGCCAAAAATAACGGAAATTGAGTAAAAAAAAGTTGGGAATAATAAGATTTCTTCTTGATTTTATGTGGTTTTCTTCTTGATAAAATTAATAAGATTTACCACATAAAAACAATAAGGAATCTCTATGAAAAAATCTTCGCTTCTTTCTGCTGGGATACCCCCTTGCTTAAAAACGTTTCATAGAGAAAATCTTATTGATTCTATGAGGCAGTTTTTTCTCTGTGTATGACTTTATCACTATTTCCTACAACAACTGGTACAAAGGGACACTAATGCACATCAGAAAATGCGTGGGGATGTTATTTAATGACTGTAAGAGACCGGGCTCGAACCCAGGACTTTCAGTTTAATACAGTACTTCAGCCAACGCCACCCTCTCGAGTTTGCCTGAAAGCCTCTGTGCTCTGTAATCCAGATGATCCTAATATTAAACTGCTCTGCCATCTCGTTTAGATATTATTGGCAATCAAGGGCTGTTGTTGTTCTCAGTAGCGGGGATTCTATGGCCATTGGTTTGCAAGATATATTCCTTCAAAATTAGTATGATTATATTTCTTATATAAATGATTCGCAGTGTATATACAAAATGACGAAATAAAAAACTTAAACAAAAACTGATGATGATGGTTTAGTGGCCTTCGAAAACGGCTAGCTGTTCCGTTCAACTATTTGTCGTCAGACTATTTACAACTAACTTTGGCGTTATTTGTTCATTAATAATTATCGCATGTAATTTGGCTTAAAAAGCGATACGAACTTTAGCCTGTTCAAATAAATACAAAAACTATTAAATTTCAGTTGAACTATTTTTTCTAAGTTGTATTTATCTACCTCCGCGTTCGAATTCATTGTTGTTTTCTTACGAAATCCTTGATATTGCATTTAAACTTGAATTCTTGCAAGCCACATGCCTGCCTTCCTCCCACACTGTTGTCAAAAGATGTGGATTTTCTTTCTTTCTTAAATTTCAAAACTGGCATATGCTGTAGGTTTATAAGTTGTAGGAATAGAATTTCCATATAAAACTGGCGTAATAAAAAACATTTTAAAATAAAAAAGAATGCCTTTAATTGAAATGCTCGATTTATTAGGAAAAATGATGTATAAAAAAATAAGCATTAAACTAAAATAAAATGATGCAGTTTATATTAAGAGAAAATTTGCCTGCAATAGTAAAATAAAGCCAACTATTGGACCCGGTTCACATACGTCAACTTTTATTGATAAAATCTTAACTCAGCTGTAAGAAAAACGGAGAAGGAGATACAAATATCTCTTTTTTCTACCAGCGGAATTAAAACTTCACGCTTGTAAACCGGGACTAATGAATTCAACCCAAATCAAAGAAAGAAATCAAAAAGTTATCTTACGCGACTTGAGATAAGAAGTTGTACTCTATCTAAAATAAATCTAAAATCGACTTTTTATGACAATTAATAAAAAAAGAAACACGAATCTTAACAATTAATTAAGTCAGAGTAAAATAAAATTAATTAACATACATACTCCAGTTATAAATCAATGTTGACCCTCTAACTGGCCAGATCGTAAAAATGGTCGGATGAAGCTAATAATTTTTTTTAAGTGGATATAGTCAAAAGAGCATTAAGTTTTAATTTACAGGTAAAACAAAAAAACATTAGGAACGAACGCCAGGTAAAGAATAGTACAGACCGTCTGTAGACGGTCTTGCCAGTTTGCAAAAATTTTATTAATAAAAAGTTTTATTAAGATTGCAGACGAAATTAAATTAAAATATATATTTTTTAATTTTTATACTCCCAGAATATTTTCACCATTTATTGGCTTTTGTATCGACCAAAACAGTAAAATAATCGACACCATCGAACCGAATATCGCCATCTGAACGAACAGCCATTTTTTCGCTAGACTGTGCTTCGTCCAATTTTTTACCATATGATTGCCCTACAGGATACATTTAGTTAAAATGATACAAATGGATAAATTCAAAAAAGGGTCATAAAAAGTGTCATTGGCCCGAAAAAGGGTCAAAAGTATTACTTTAGTGTCACAGCGGCCACGCTGCTTCCAGACTTAAAGAATTGGCTCGGCAGAAAATATTCCCGACATTCTTATTATTTATTATTATTTTTTTTTTTTTTTTTTTTTTTGTTTTTTAATAAACAATTTTTGCTGTGAATGGAAATTTTACAACAAAACTAATTGAATATAAAGTGTTCGTAATTGAAATCAGATATCAGTTATTCTGTGTAATTATATCGATTGATAAGAAAGAATGAACTTAAAGAATGTCTGTATGAGTGTGTATATGTTTGTGTGTTTGTATTTTCTGTGCTTTAGCATTTTGCGCTATATTACAAACTTTCTGTGTTGACAACTTTTTTCTTGTTTTTCAATTTATTACATTATATTTATTTTTTATATTATTGTTTATAGTTTTTTTACTACAAAATTTACAAGAAAAACACATCTTATCACTTGATATTCACAAACACACACACTCAAACTCGTGTATAATATACACGAGTTTGATATACACTGTATATAAATAATGTGTAAACATTTCCTCACTCATAGACTGGCAGGCAGACGTTTGAAATGACAGCTTAACAAAAAGACAAAATGGCAACAACAACAATAAAATATGTCGTATCAAAAGATCTTTTTTCCTCTTATTATCACTGTAATATATTTATATTTACATGTTTATGTGCTAATAATTATGAAACTGATCTAAGTCATACGCATTTGTGCTAAGAAATATTAAATAAATTTTATATAGACTTTAATAAATGTTTATTTAATAAATATTAAATAAAATTTTCATTGATCGATATTATTAAAACAAAAGTCTAGTTTAATTTTTCTTCCCTTCTTTAGAAACTCACATTGATTAATAAAAATATTTCATTCAATAGGTATTTGAAAATACTGAACTTAAGCCCGATTGAGAAATTATTCCTGATTAAAATTCACTTTAGTTCAATTAAATTTAATATGCAGCACTTAAATCATCATGGTAACAACACTCAGGCAATCAATGCCTACTACTATTATTTTGTGCTACCTTCTTCTAGGAAATGGATAGTGATAGAGAAGACAGGCAGGCGGTGAAAGAAGAGACAGAGAAAAGCTTCATTCCTTTACAACTCTGCTTTTTGCACGTTTTTGATAATGCAGTGTTGCAGCGGCTCTGGTGTTAATTAAATGAGATATTTTTTGAAGCTGTGCTTATTTCATTAGTATTTTACTTCGTCGGTTATTCTGCTACACAAATAGGGAGGGGTATAGTTCAGTTACCAGCGACTATGCCTTCATCACTTGAACTTTCCTACAACAACTGATACAAAGGAACACTAATGCACATCACAAAAATGCGTGGTGTTGTTATTTAATGGCTGTTGGAACTAGGGATTAAACCTAGGACTTTCGGGTTTGTATTCAACGTGCTAACAGCTTCAGCCAACGCCACCCTCGCATATATTTCATGAAATGACCTTTTTTAAAATATGTTACACGTCACCATTTATAAGTAAATTTAAAAACTCTCGAATCTAGTTTTTAAGTAAACTCTTTTAACTAGTATAATGAATTCTAAGAATTTGAAATTTGTACTATAAATATTTTTGTATATATAATTTTTTCTTAAATGTATGAAGGAGGACATTAAAAGTATCTGACAGCTCGGCCGCAACATGCTGCCAATGATGTTTTCTTATTTTTACAAAAAGAAACAACATGAAACGAAAGAACTATGATTTACAATAATGACGTGTGACAATAAGAACAAATTAATAAAAAGTGATGACGTGAACTGGTTTAGCATGGTGGCAATACGGTGACTTGATAATAGTAAAAATATAAAAATGACTTCTGTGTAAGAGAGAGAGAGAGAGAGATTTTTACCCCTACTAACGTCATCGTATCTAATGTTTATTTAAGAATATAAATTCTAATGAATTATAATTTTTTTTTGTATTTTTTTAATAAAGATATAAATTCAAATAATCAAACGCAAAGACAACCGTATAAGAAAATATACAAAAAAATAGCAAGAAGCAAATAAATGTGTAGTAGTGTTGGCAGTATAGTGATACTTAAGTATTGATTTAAAACAAAAGTTTTAATTTCTGGCTCGAAACTACATATGTACATATGTATGCTTATGTATCAAGTATGTGTACATATGTGTTTGTACATATGTGTGTGTTTATATACACAAGTATGTACATATGTCTGTATACTTCTATGTTCACTTACTTTTGTTTATTTTTTATTTCTTCCCATGCTTAAGTTTTAAATGTGAGTCTCTATGTCACCTGGCGGTTGGCCAAAAATATTAAAACACAAACACAAAACATCAGATTGCAATGTAAATTTGCAAAGTCATAAAAATTTAGTAAACTCAAATACGAGGGTAGCCCTCTTATAAGCTAGGTGCTAGGTGTTAAGAAACAAGGGCGGTATCCAAAAAAAAAATTAATTTGAACTTCAAGTATTCTTTTGTCAAAATTTGTTTTAACTTACACTTTATTAAGCCTAATTTACTTTTTTTTGATACGGCTGTAAAATTTTATTTTTTAGTTCATAAAAATTTGATGTCTGGAAAATTTTAACTCAGAGCTAACGATTAGTTATATGATTTTATTTTACTTAGTTTTGTTAAATTTTAAGTGTCATAAATATATGATTTAATATATGATGACACTGACATACATTTCACTTCGTATTACCTTTTGCTTTATTATCTTCAATGTCTGATAGATATTTATCTTAAATAAGATATCTTATAAGCAAAAAAGGTAAATGACTTTTAAGTGTAAGTTCGTTGAAATTTTAATAAGCCTTGTGCAAGCGTTAACGTATTATCTTGGCTAAAATTAATAAAAATACGTAAACACTTGCTTTAAGCTTTAAGACAGGCAGCAAAGATGTTAATATACTGCAGCCGAAAAGTATGCAAAATATATTTTCTTCATGTCCTTTAAGAGAAGAATATTTAAATGTACTCGTATTTACAATATTCGTATGTAAGTCATTAGACTGAGGAAAAGTACCCTTAAAATTTTTAAGTTATATGATGTAAATAAAAAGAGGTGAATAGCAAACTATATATTTTGAAATTATATCTTATATATATATATATATATATATATATATATATATGTATATGTATATACATATGTATATATATAAAATCGTAGTGGTTTTTACTCCCAACGCACGATTTCTGGAACTATAAGAGCTGTGGAGCTGAAATTTTCAACACAGTTTTGAGTCAATACCCGGTAGTTTTTCATTTTGTTTTTAACCCAACAAATAATTTGGAGTTACAAAAAAAAATAATTGAGGGTACGACAACGTTTGCCGGGCTCAGCTAGTATTTATATACATATTACTACATTTTAGAATTAATTAATTCTGCTGCGTTTTTAGAACATGGGCGCATTAATGGTTATTGCCTCATGCTCCCGCCTCTACCCCTCTCACAAAATAAAGTTCTAATATTATTAAAAAAAAAGAACTAAACGATAGAGTACTGATTATTCTGTGCCTGTAAAGTTGACTAATTATCAGCCGCTCTGTTCTCTAAAATTCCGCCAAAAACTAAAACGTTTCCATTTATCTTCAGACTCCGTGTACTATAGTTTATATAGAATAGCTTCTTATTAAGATCATTAAACATCAAAGTTTTTTTTTATAACCACTATAGGGAATGTAATTTCACTTTTCAGCTTTCTTCCCAACACTTGATTGTATGTCTTATTTTTTATAGCCTCATTATCTAATAAAGTCTTTTTTGTAAAAATTGTAAAAAAAATAAAACATACATACATACGTCTCTTTTGAAATTGTTTCAAAAGTAAGAAAAAAAAAATCACAAGCAATTTTTTACACAAAAAAAAAAATCAAGATACACACGAAACGTTGCCTACTTTCAGACCCATGTGTACAATTTATCATGCGTTATTTTAACTTTTTCGTTTACTTTTAATAGATATACATACAAAAAACATTATAAATGAAAATATATTTTCTAATATTTACATGCACATGCCTAAATAGTTTTATGTATTTATATAAGTATGTCAAAATCTGCTGACATACTCAATGAATAAACATGTTTACAAAATTATCAGCAATAATAAATAACATTTTCGTTTCTATGTTGTCTATTTTTAGGCTTGTGACAGTAAATAAATTTAATGGCATAAGAAATGGTAAGTTTGTTTTTACTTATTTCAATATATGTATGTACAAACGTAAATATCGATGGCTTAATATAAAAAAGGCCTAACTCGAATTTTCGATATTTTACAGAAGCAAAAAACTGAAGAAAAAATAAAGCATTTACTTGCATAAATAGTTTTTAAAGTTGCCATAAGTCCTTGATTTTGAGCTGTAATGTACTAAGATCTTCAAGGAGGATCAATTATACGTTGTCGCCCAGAAAACATTAAAAACACGATTTCGAAAAAAATTGAGTTAGGCCCTTTTTGTATTAAGCCATCGATATGTTTAGTGTTTTAAGAAATATACATATATGTATGTAGACATACATATAAGCATACATAAGACTTTCATTATTAAACATCATTAACAAGAGTGAAAAAAATACTTTGTTGACACTATTATCTGGGTAACATTTATTAATGGGAAATTGGACAAACCTAACTGAAATTCTGGGACATACTATATGCCTTAAATAAATGTCGCACTAAACTTCGAAAACCTAATATAACATGTGTATACATGTAAAATTGTTTTAACGGAACTTATATTCATCACTCAAATAAATGTAGCTTTGCACTAGTAAATTTTTTTTAATATGGCAATATTTGTCTCAAAGTGGCAAAATTATTTATAATAAGAAAAAAACCAACTTACATAAATTTTTAATTTGTCAGTACTTTCGTAAGTCATATGTTAAATTACTATTTTATTTTAAAAAACTTCTATTTGAAGAAAATTTTCTATGAAAAACTTGACTAAAATACATTTGAAACTAGTTTTAAATTTTATGAATATGGGGTTACTTTTTCACTTTTAAATATTGTTTGCACCACTAATGATAAAATTTCAACATTGGCAACACTTCTTTAAAAATGGCAATATTGTTTATATACACATGTATGTATAAAAAACTAAACTCGTGATTGAACCTGTTTTTCATATATACATACATATGTATGTATATTGCATCAAAACCAACCAATATTCAAAGATATTAAGAATCTCTCCTTTTTAGCATTATATAGGGTATTTTTATAGAGTTTCACAACTTTGAGTTGGCATCACTGCTTTATTTGAGCACCCATTAAACAGCTGATATTTGCTTTTTGTTTAGTTTGCTTTGAAATACCATTATGAATCGACTTACACATGAGTGAAAATTTTTGAAATTTTTAATCAAAATAATTGTTCTATTCGCAAACTCATCGGGCACTTCTTCCATTTTATGGCGTACGTAATCGATGAAGCCCATTTCTGGTTGAATGGGTACGTAAATAAGCTGAATTGTCGCATTGTCGGAGTGAAGCATTAAACACATTCACCACAGCAAGCTACCGACTACCAAATGTCAAGGATAGAATACACATGTTTATATGAGAATAATTCTTTTGAAGACAGCAAGGCAACAGGGCGACAGGTTGTTGTCTATGCTGATTTTGTCGTTGCAGTCCAATTAAACTAATTTCTATTTCTTTGGCTACAGTGAGAAAATTCAGTATTGCCAGTATAATAGAAAATGTTGAATGAATGATTTTGTACAATTATTTCATATTATTTAACAGAAATAATATCCAAAAATTGATGTTAAGAATAAATTGATTCATTTTTGTACTTTAACGTGAAATAAGTACATTTTAAGAGTAATGAATTTTTATAAATGCAAAATACATAAAAGTGGCAATACTGAACTATGTATTTGTACTTGAATATCAACTGCAGATGGTGCTGCTGCCGTCTCCAAAATAATTAAGTAGCTGGCTACGAGGCGACAAATGCTGCTAGCGGCATTTGAAGTCGTGTGTTCGTGTAGCCTGCTGTGGTGAATGTGTTTAATGCATGAGGAGAATCTACAAGCTCCACAGAAAATTACTGTTTTGTACGCTTTATAGGCTGGCGAAGTCATTGGCTCATATGTCTTCAAAAACGATGATGTACAGAATGTGAAAATTAGTGTTCCAAATTGCGTCGTGGCGGCAACATGGCAAAAATCATATATAAAAACTTAATTTCATAAAATTTTCTTTCCAATAAAGTCCGTTTCATTGATATTGAAAATATATTTTCTTGTTTTATTACGATTTAAACTTGTGTCACTCTATAAAAAACACCCTATATTATGATTTTTCTAAAAACTGTTGTATTCAAATAAGTTCTTAAAAAAATATTCCCATAATATGTATTTATTTTAAGTCTACATATGTTAACCATGTGGTTTGAAAAACCAACCAACTCATTCATATAAAAACAAAAGAATTAAACACTTTTTGATATTTTGCAATTTAATACACCCCATAGCTTGACTTCATTATTGAACCAATTAAGTACAAAAATGTACATACATACATACATATCGCACACTAAATCATAAACAGTCACAAATCAACATTATGAATTTTTTTTCATAAACAACTTAACTGAATAAATCTCTAATGGCCGCAAAAATTTCTTTTGCAACACAGTCTTCTTGAACAATATAAAATACCGTTATGTTTGTTTTTATATTACATATCGTCACCTAAAATCCAAAAGGCCGTAACAACCAAAAAATTCAAAATAGACTTTTTGATTGATTATGATGTGATTAACCAAAATACATCTTTTCCTAAAATTTTACTCACATACATATGTTCAAAAATACCGATTTTATTCATTATTCAATTTGACACCTAACATATAAATAGTATTAAATTTATAAAGTTTTTTGCTTCTCCTGTAAAATAGTAAAAAGTATACTTACGGCCTTTTGGATTTTAGGTGACGATATGTATGTACTTGCGTCATTTGTATAGCATACCAACAATTTTTTGCCACTCCTAAACATCTGAGATTTTTTTGTTGTGACTATTTTTGATTCAGTGTGCGATATGTACGCACTGAACATCTGGATGGATGTCTGTATGTTAAGTATGAGCACCCAGTGATAAAAGTAAAATGATACTTCATTACAATAATTGGGGTAAGCATAATAAAATTTTTGGCCGTAACGAATTGAGATAAGCAAGTGTATGTATTTAAAAAACAAATTTTTGAGGTCATTTGTATTGGATGCAGTGTTAATGAAATGTAAAAGACACATGTTTTGGTATAACATACTAGTTTGAAACTGAATTAATGTAGCATATTACGAATTAAAAGAATTTAATATGTGGAACACACATACATACATATGTATTTAAATACAAATGTACATACATACATACATACATGTCAAATGTGAATAATAAAAGTTCATAAAAAGTACAACTTGAAATTTTCGCTCTAAATGAAACAATTAACATTTAATTTAAGTTTGCAAATAGGGAACATACATATCACTCATTTACTTCAATAACGTCATAACTGCAAAGAAAAACAAAATTTTCGTATTTATTACCAACTTTATTCTGAATAAAATTTCCCCGGGTAGAAATTAGTTACATAGCCTATGTCTTCTTCTAAATGAAGGGATACCTATACTGTAAGTTTCATTAAAATCGACTTCAAAGTTTCGTAGGAGCAGGACTCATCCTGCCCCCTTGCTTGTCTTACTTTTGAAAAGTTACATAGAGCGTGTCTCTTTCTAATGAAAATGTACAGTGTCTGTGTAAATTTTTATATTCAGATCTATCTATGTTCTAAATTTCATTAGGATCGGTTTCAACGTTTTGGAGGGGCAGAAATTTCCCCCGTATCGTCCTCCTGGTCCTAGTTTTAAAAAAGGTAATATCCTGAAAACCTTCCTGGAGTTGCACAAACTAAGGGCACCAAATTTCATCGCGATCGGAGTATGTCGCTTAAGCTTTTTAGAGGGTCATGGCTCGATATGTACATACACACATTTATAAAACATAAGCTTTTTTTCCCATGACCCAGAATTATATTGTTTTGAAGATTTTTATTTGTTTTTTATTGCAAATAGAATTCGTTTAGTAAATAGCTGAAGTATCTGCAGAAATACATAAATTCATTATATGAAAAAAAAGAGATTTATCTTAAGACGTCAGGTTAGAGCTATGCTGCTTAGCTAAGTACTTATGTAAAATAATTTTCATGTGTTAAATAACAATGCAATCAAATTATTTGTATTTTTAAAACTATTTAATTAATATTAAAATTTATTTATTTTATTATTATTTATAAAATACAGTAAATTGGCCGCAAATATTAAAACAAAACGCAGACTTAGCACCCCTGTTTTTTAAGTTCTTATTAGTAAGGCATCTGGCATCTCCTTCTTTACGAACAAAGAAAAATAAAGAAAACGAAAATTAAAAAATTTTAACAAAGAAATTAAAACAAAAATAAATTTATAACCGTAATGCGTCAATTATTTTTGCTACGAAAATCACGTCCTAGCTCCTGTGTCTGGTATAGTATACATAGCTCTAAAATTTTAAAATTCATTAAAAACTTAAAATTAAACAAACAATATCACAATTATGCCTAAACATTTAACAGCCTTATTTATAAAAATTATTAAGGCTTTATAAAGGCTTAAAGGCAAATTTCGGAAATAAAAACGTTTTTTTCGTTTTGAAATTTGTATGGAAAAATATTTTTTGAAACGAATTTTCCTTATTTTTCATACAAATTTGAAACGTTTAGAAACGAAATTTTTTACAAAATCTGCTTATTAATAAGAAAAATTTTGTTTGAAAATTTGTTTTGAAAAACCTTTATTAAGCCTTCATAATTTTTATAAATAAATGATCAAACAGAATAAGTCCGTAACTTCAGGGAAAAACGCTGTCAAATTAACAAATGCCATAATAAAATCTGCGGCAGTAATTTCAAATGTTCTCCCATTTTTGTTTTATTTTCTTTTGTGATTATTTTTCTTTGTAGTTTTGAGTAGAGATGTGCAAATGTCGTGATTTTATCGTGTCACGCGTGAGTCACCCGTGATTCTCGTGATTCGTGATCAAATATTATAACTAATCACGCGTGAGTGCGTGAGCGTGACTGAAAAAAATTTACTCGTGCGTGATCGTGCGTGAGCTTTTTTAATAATCACGCACGAATTCTCACGCTCTCACGAGATAACATTCCTGCATTTATTATTATAAAATAATATATAAAATAATAATAAATGCATATATGTATAGTAATATGTATGGTAGTGTGAGCTTACAAACATAATGAATACCCCCCAAACAAAATGTTTCGAATTTTTCTGAAGTCAGACTTCAATTCGTACCGAAATATCGTTACGAAGTCGTGTCAATTTGATACAAAAATTGTTACGATTTCGGTAATATTTCGGTGCCGAAATCGGAAGATTTTGTCGACCAATCGTTACGAATTCTTTACGAATTCGGAGCATTTTGTTTGATGGGTACATACTAGTCTCCTGCACACATCTTATAAGAACTTTCAAGACATGAGGGATATTTCAAATGCTTTACTACAGCGAAATCTTATAAAACAAACGTTAACAACATTGTTTGCAAGAAATTTTTTGAGTATTGTAGGTATAGGAGTAAAGAAGAAAACACTTCGTGACGGAAGAATTTGTGATACTTGCTTCTTTCTACGCATGAGCGCATGTACAAACGTCATGCATGTATGTGTGTATGATCTTTTATTTTTCTGCTACGTGCAAACGCACACACATTCATTGACATTAGTCGTATGGGCTTAAATACATAATAGCTTACTATCTACGTACATATTACACACACACTCAAACGTACAATATGAAAAATAACAAGCATACACTAATCAACAGTACTTCTTTTGAGTGTTTGTTACAAACAAGCTGTCTTGCGACATCGCTTGTTACAACTGATATACACGTACACCAATACATCCATCGTGCTTCGCTTATAGTACGACAGCATTTATTATTGGTTTACTATAATACATGCGACGTGAATACATTTAAAAATCATGACGTTTTTACATTTCAATACTGTTTACGCAGCTCTCTAGTACATACAGCTTTTCTCATTTATTTGATTATCATTTATTTAATTGATCATACGTCTTACCTTCGCATTTATATTATGCTGTATTACGGTGATCGATTATTCGACTTTTTCCAGAAACCGGTTTTCGAATAGTTCGAATATTTGATATTATGAAAAACCCGGTTTCGGTTTTTACAATTCAGGAAAAACCGGTCAACCGGTTTTTTAAGTAAGGCAATTATTATACAAAAGTTTCGATTTTAAATTGCTTTAATAAAAAGAAAGAGTTAACAGTTCATGAGTAAATACTATAAAACAATAAAAAATTGAAGAAAAACATAAAAATTAACTTCATATACCTACCTATGTGTAGTACATATACATACATAAGGTCTGCTCATTTACTTTGCCAGCAGAAACTAGCAACTAGAGAGTAAGGCAGAAATTTACAAAATTACTCTCCTAAATATGAAAAAGTAAATGAACGCTTTACTTGTAAAAACTCGCAAGAAAATTTTATTCATATCAGAACCATGGATGGAAATCATGATACAATTGTACTTTTTCTGATGTATTTTGTTTGATAAAATTTTAAATTGCAATTTTTCTTTAGAAATTGACGTTTAATATGAAATTCTTTACACAGTTTCATGTCTTTTTACTATTTTTATGAATTTTTCATAATTTTTTAATTTTATTCATTAACAAATACAAAAATGCCACTTTCCATCTCTGATTAGATATGAGAAAAAACCAAATTCTTTACAATAAAATTGAATTTATGTGGCTTAATGAAAGATAAACAATAAATTAAGAAAACATGCTTTCTTTTTTCATACGTATACATGTTTTTTTTTAACAAAGAAATGCACATTTTTCAGTTTTCCTTTTTCAGATATTTTTGAAATAATTAATTTGACAACAAAACATACAACAGGTGGTTTTATAATTCTTGCAAATAAAAATTCTACTAGTAATAATTTTTAAGAATTTTTTTGACGCTCTCTCCTTGCAAACTTTTTGAGTTAATGAACACTTTCCAGTAACAATTGTTACAAATTCGTAAAAATTTTTAGTAAATGAACAATCCTATATGTATATAATACACATATATACGTATGATTGTATGGACAAAGTGGATATCTACCTCTATATAAAATATAAGCAAACAAAACTAAAAAACATTTTTACAAATGGATTTTGACATCCATTGAACACATCCTCTGCTACCACCTCATAAAATAATTTCGCTTCAATTTCATGTTTCAGTAAATGTTGCCATGCTCAAAAAACAACTAGACCTTTTACACTTGAAAATCAATCGAACACGTTGGTCTAAGTTTTAATATAGTAAAAAGTAATATTAAAAAATATACAAATCGAAAAGTATTCGACTCAGCCGATTTTTAAATTGTAAAAAAACCGGACTATTCGACATTCGAAAAATCAACATTTTGAAAAAACCGACCACCGTATTGTAAAAAAAAACCGGGTTTTAAAACCGGTTGAAAAACCGAGTCGATCACCCTAGTATGTATACATACATAAATGTGCGGAATGTCAATTTTTGATATACGAGAATTCGAATTCGAATATTTAAAATGGTATCCGCGAATACGAATATTTAAAACGATATTAAATTAACTTTGTTTTATTTTAATTTACATTGTAAATTTTACAAAAACACGAGCATACATACATACATACATATATACATAGATACATATGTGTATATGTAAGAACCTATTTTTCAACCCAAAAAACATGCAAATTATATTATAAATATACTTTTTCGTGAGCGTGCGTGATCGTGATAAGTTGTAAACCACTCGTGCGTGATTAAAAATATTTTATTCGTGAGCGTGCGTGATCGTGAAAATGTTCAAAATCATTCGTGCGTGAAAGTGCGTTAGTAAAATATTTTTCTGCGTGAGCGTGCGTGTCGTGAGTCAGAAAACACTCACGTGCACATCTCTAGTTTTGAAAATATGGTAGCATTTCTGAGAGAATATTTATTTATATGTGAGAGCATAAGAAAAAACGCTGTCAAAATAAAATAGATTCTATCCCTCAACTACTTTCTGAGCTTGCTTTTTAGTGTCAATTTATATGGAAAATGTGTTTATGCCGCAATTCTGTTTGATCATTAAGGCTGCAAAAATTTAGTGAAACTGAAAAAGTCGATAATTTGAAACAAAAACTAAAAAAAACAAAAATTATTAAAAAAAATTAATTTACCCACTACTGTCCCCATATGTTTGTAAAAGACAAAATGTTCTTTTGTAAAAGTAATTTTTATAAAAATCAATTGTTTATGAAGAGTTTTGGAAAGCAATTTTCATAAGAAAAGTTTTATAGAAATACGTAATATAAATACATACATTCGGCCATGTCACAAAGTTCAATTCCGTTCGGAAACGGAATTCAATCCACCTCAATATGTCAAACCCTAGCTGGAGCTTACCCCAGCATACCAGTGCCCCCAACAGTCTGGAAACACCCGACAAATTTACGTATTTTAGTTTTCTTTTTTAGACACCATCTCCTACAAAAATGGGGCGGATTAAAATCCGTTTCCGAACGGAATTGAACATGGCCGATTACGCATTTTTTTTATTTATTAATTTTTTCTTTTCTCTTTCTTCTATAAAGAGCTGCATGGAAATTACGGCATTCGATATCGAACTAAATTTCAAAAAAAAAACGGCTGGCTGTTCCGTTCAACTATGTGTTGTTAGTCAGAATATTTACAACAGACTTTGGTGTTATTTGTTCATTAATAATTATCACATGTAATTTGGCTTAAAAAGCGATACGAACTTTAGCCCGTTCAAATCACAAATATAGAAACAAATGGAGTTCGAATAATAATTAAAAAAGCTTTCAGCAAATTGAAATACGATGAATCAAAACAATTCACATATTCCATTTGCAATAAAATGCTAAGTATATAAAGCAGAAATCTACATCAACTGACACCACACACAGTGGACCAAACACAAAAGAACGCTGATGATGAAGGTTTAGTGGCCTTCGAAAACGGCTGGCTGTTCCGTTCAACTATGTGTTGTTAGTCAGAATATTTACAACAGACTTTGGTGTTATTTGTTCATTAATAATTATCACATGTAATTTGGCTTAAAAAGCGATACGAACTTTAGCCCGTTCAAATCACAAATATAAATTTCAAAATACTTGAATATAATTTAAATGGAATTAATTATAAATATCGTGTATTATCGAATGCCGTAATTTACCGCCTGCAATTAGAAAAAAAAATATTTCAGTCATTTAAAATTTTGTATGAAATTTTAATTAAACATTTAGTTGTGTAAATTAAACGTTAGTTTAAAAATTTAAAAAATTAAAAAGCTTAATTGAAACAATATATATATATATATATATATATATATATATATATATATATATATATATATATATATATTAGATCCTTTAGTTCCTATAAGGAGCATAGGGCCTCAATTTTTAAATTGAAAATTTTTATTTCTTTATTAAAAGTGTTGATTATAGTATCTAATATTTCTTTCAGTGGCTTTAATATATTACTTAAATTCTTTCTTAAATATAAGTTTATCTAATTTTATTTTATAATGAATTTAATTCTCCTATGACTACTGCATTTCTTTTTATAAATTATGTAATTATTATTTTAGCTCTCATATTTTAGAGTTTTATTTGATGAATGTTTATTATTACACTCGATTAAACATAATTCGAAATGCATCATACATATAAAAATTTCTGCTTGAATTTATCTATTTCTTCTTCTACAATGCGAATAATTAATTAAATTTTTTCTCATGTACATAGTACATTTAAAAGAAGAAGAAAATGATTTTTTTTGCATGCAATTGCAGTTTTTCGGTTTTTGTTGATGATGTTGAAAATTTATTTATAAAAATGTGCATCTCTCCCACACTTCAGTAAATTGAAAAGGAAAAATTAAAATAAAAAAAAAACATAAAAAATAGAAATTTTTTTAAAGAGAAATATTTGAGGGAAAGAAAACAAAATACTTTCATTTTTTGTTTATGAGTTTACTTCAGTTTGAAGTTTTATTGTATTTTTTTTTTTTTTCAAAGAAGATTAAAAAAGCTAATTTTATTTGAGGAAATCTGGGTTTTCCTCAGGTACTCGTAACACAAATATATAATAAGCCTTTTAATTCATATTAAGCATTTTTAAAAAAGGTAACTAATAATATTAAAACCTATGTTGTCTTTTGCTATATAATATCAAAAATTGGAGTTTCATTAGTGCTTGTGAAATTGGAAAAATCTCTATACAAACCCAGAAAAGCTCATAAATTAAAAGAAAAGCTAAACCTGTTAGAAGTTTATACCTATACAGCAACAGTGAATAATTAAGTAGGCCCGGGCCGTATTAAAATTTTTCCACTTTTAGTCTTATTTAATTACTTAACTAAACACAAAAGTTGTTAACTTTCCCCATCATCATTATTTAAATACAAAGTCAAATAACTATGTATTTCAAAAATAGAAAAACTTTTTTTTTATTTGCAAATACATTTATTAAACATGAAAATACCTAAACCAAACTAAAAATATTTATATATAAAGTTTATGGGTAAACTTGTTTGAAAGCATAAATGAAAAACTAAGTAAGAACAACTTGCACATGCACTCACTCACTCACTTTGAAAAACGGCAAATTAAAACCAAGTTAAAATACAAGCAATACAATACAAGCCCTTTACCCCGAAGAAAACAAATAAACCAAGGATTCCTCTTGCTAAAAAAAACTTTCAAGTTCTTAAAGGTGTGTGTGCTTTAAAAACGCAACCACTTTATCTTGTGTGGCATATTGCTTAAAGCATTATTTTTGCAGACAAGCATTTTTCTTACTAAAGATAGAAGATAATGGTGGCTAACACAAAAAAGAGATAAAAAAATTGTGATCCCCTTTAACACTTGACTTGTCAAGGTCATTGTATTGTTGCATGTTGAGAGTTTCTGCTATCTTTCTTTTCGTAGTCGCATACTCATGAGTCTTCTTATATTTTCATTTGCCTTTAATACTCGTATCTCCCTTATAGACAAAGTTAAGCAAGACTAACTTTAAACGGCTAAAGTTTTAATTTCTTATATTACTTTAAGAAGACAATAACGACAAACAAACAGACTCTAATACTCATACTTCTACTTACATAAGCTTTGAGTTGAATGCAGAAGTTGTTGCTTTAAAATATATATTATTACAGCAGCAAATTGTGGCATGTGGTAAAACTGTTGAACTTGTATTTGCAAGGAACAAAAAAACTTGTTTTTATTAAACACGAAGAGGAAAGATTTTAATCCTGATGGAAATCTGGTAGATTTTTTGTTTTTCTTTCTTAATGCGCTTGTGTTATATACAGTTGTATAAATTTTTTTCAGTGTGTTTCTGTGGCAATATAAAAAAATTATTCAAGTTTAAACTTTATAAAAGTTTTTAAATGCATATCGATTTCTGCAAAAAAGGTTACTTCTTTGCGTGACCGCGCTATTAGTTGAAGAGTCGGGTGGTGACCCTCGTTTGCTCCAATGTCGGCACACGCACGGAGTATGATTTGACATTTCAAAACTATATTTTTACTATACACTAAGCGAATTTTGGATTTTAAACAAATAAACGAAAAATAGTGCAAAGATAGAAAAATTGTAATTTAATTTCCTTGTTTTTCAGTGCGCTACCAATTGAAATACTGTTTTAAAAATTTTACAGTACAAAGAGGACAAACACACCATGGTCCAATTTTTACTTAGGAAAAAAAAACAAACAAATTTTGGTGCCACTTTCTGGTTTCGCAGTGAGACTACCATACGTACCTCTTAAAAAAGTGTATAGCTCACCTTCAAAACATTTTAGAGCTATGCTCTTTACGCGAGACACAGGAGCTATAGGACGTGATCTTCGTAAAAAAAATAATCGAAGCTATTTTACAGTTATAAATTTATTTATTTTTTTATTTCTTTGGTTAAGGTTCCATCAGACGTGCCATAACCATAACCATAGAAAACAGTTGTTCGAACCAAACTTATGGGCAACACTGTATTTCATTATAGGAGAACCGCCATAACGCCATAGGCATTACCATAGAAACCAATTGAATTTTGGTTTGGTTATGGCCAAGGCATTATGGCTATTGCACGTCTAATTTAAGCTTTAAATTTTTAACCCTTGACGAAAAAAGCATGTTATAAGTTTGTAGTGTGTAGGCTGGACTGTTTGTAATTTAGTTTTTTCTGTTTGAAAGGTGACTTGATCAAGAGTGTTCTTAGAAGATGTCACATCTTTTCTAGAAACGAGTATACCGCGGCTTTTTGAATTTTTAATTTTTGTTATTTAGTTTTCGTTTTCTCTATTTTTCTTTGTTCGAAGAAGGGGGTGCCAGATGGCTTAGTAATAAGAACTTAAAAAAACAGGGGTTCTAAGTCTATGTTTACATATGCGAAATGGCCACGCTTGCAAATATCTGCAGCGAATTTATTTTGTTTTATAAATAAAAATAAAATAAATATATACATTTTATGAAATTAATAGTTTTGAAAATATAAATATGAATAATTTTATTGCATTGTTATTTTGTTTATTATTGTTAAATTTGTTTTACATAGCTAAGCAGCATAGCTCTAACCGGGTGTCCTGCGACACCCATCTTTTGGTACAATTCTAAATTTCTTAATGCCCATCCCTGTAATGTATGTATTTATTAGATATTGCTATGTGCTTTATTTTATGCACCAATATGTTTACACATTAACAATTAAAAATATTTCGAAAAAAAATTCACAATAAAAAAAAAATAAAAAGCACACAAAATCTTAATCAAGGTAAAGGTCAAGTTTACATCATAATCAAATTTTCTGCGCTGTGCATAAATACATATGTATATATGTACATCCATATGTATGTATGTATATGACTTTTAATTCAGCATTATTTATCATTGTTTTAATGATTTATTAAGACATAATTACATTATGCATACAAATGTAAATGAAAGCTGATTAATATGGCTAAAATGAAATAAAAAAAGGATTTAAAGAAAATTAATTCATTTTTAAGTTCATTTGCCATTAAATTTATGGTGGATTTATTTAATAACGTTATCTTGTTTTCTGTTGTTATTGTTGCTGTTGTTGTTTGTTTGTTCATTAGGTGTTAAATGTCAATTTAACATCAAATTAAAACACGCGTATTAGATTTAAAACTATTTACACATAGATATTGTAAATGAATACTCTTGATAGGTATATATGTATTTTATTTTTAATGGTAATATTACTTCAATAAAAATTTCTGATCATCATCTTTCATTACATCTATGGCGGCACTTAAGTAACGAAATTATATACTACATACATACATATGAAGTTTGATTGGCAGTAATGAAATAAATTGGTTAACAATTTTTTTATTAGACTAAAAAAATGTTTAATGAATAAAAATATTTTACTCGTTTTTTTTTCGAAAACCCCACAACAAGTCAGTTTGATTGATTTTAAATTTAGAACTAACTTTTTGTTAATGTCGTTAAAAAAAGATGGAAGTACATCATCGTATAGATAAAGACACAACTTCTGTTGATAATATATAGTAGATTTTTTTCGCTTGCTTACAAATTACCAGCATCAATATAGAATTCAGGACAAAATTCTCGTAAACGAATATTCGACTCAATATACGCAATACGGCTGAATATACTATAGAAGATACAGTGAGAGTCAAAAGAAAGTTTACGCTTATAAGGTGCTATCTATGGATTCATAAAAAATATTTTTGGTTAATTAAAACAGATTTCCGTAAGAAATTTGCTGTATAAAGACTTTATAAAACAAAACTATTTTTCATGAAAAAGGCAGATAGTATTTATTAATAAATCTTTGGATTTTATTAATTGCTTAAAGTACTGATTTCACCCCCATTTTTCGAAACTCAAGGTCCTGGGAGTCGATTCTGACTGTATATGTATGTAAATATGCATTTCATAACTTAAGGACGGGTCAACAGATCGGAAGCAAATTTCCCGCATTCGATTCGGTTCTATACATTTCAAAAAAAATTTACTGAACTCTTTTTCTTATGCAATTTCTCGATCGCTGCCAATTTGACTAAAATCGGTTGATTCGTTCGAAAAAAATTTGTTTCTAATAACTTCAAAAGTCTTCGCCAAACGGATTTTAGAATAACCTGATTTTTTCAGGATTGTAATCTGTATCGGATGCCTCAAATTTGGCCGAAATCTGCAGCGTAGTGGGAAGTTTCAGAGATGGCCTGCTATGTCAATCGATTCCCATATTTTTTTATAACTGAGACAAAATCCACTCAATTGAGAAGTAAATACTGAGTTTAACCAACAATATTAATAATATTAAAAAAAACTTATCATAATGCGTATTTCACGCCAAAAGAACGTCTAGATAAGATATATTTAAATTATTACAAATTTATTAGTAAGTGATTGCAATCTCCGTGGAATAGATTCCACAAGGTTGGAATATGTTCCCTTAATTCAATATTACTCTTTTCATAATATCCCTGTTAATAATCGTTCTCTTACCACCCGGTCCATGTATTCCCACAAATGCTCTATTTGATTGAGGTCGCTTGCTTTTAGATGATGTTCCAGCTGTTTGGGTAGATACAGCTTCCACTATATTACTAGTTTGGCAGTGTGGTTTGGATCATTATCCAGCTGAGAAAACTATGTAGAATCCACTCTCAATTTTTCCACAGTCGACTGAAAATTGTTTTTTTAATAAGGTAATCTGTATGTGGAACCCACTCCCAATTTCTCCAGTGTAAATACCTTTTTAATATTTCAGATAATCTAGTTTGTTCATATGTAGTAATTTACCCACTCTGTTCTCCAAAACTACGCCATGCTTGACTTTCGATACTACATTTTTCTCCATATTTTAACTGATTTTCTTTTCCCAAAAATCTCGAATTTGCTTTAGTCGCTAAACAACGTGTTTCCAGAAAGAAAGTGACATGCTTTTGTACGGGTTTTTCCTCGGAACACGGCCATTTAAGCCATTAGCTTGAAGAGCTTGTCAAACAATACTAACACTTACGGACTTTTTCTAAGATTCTGATATGGCTTCTGCGATTTTCACCGAACTTTCTGTGGAACTTTTCCTCATAGTTCGTACAATGGACCGTATCGCCGTTTCATTAAATCGTTTTGGCCTTCCAATTTTTGGAAGAAATTTCCGGTACTTTACATATTTACCAACAATCTTTTTTAATGATGCATATGTGTTCTGAAAAGATCTCTTAAAGATCCAATTTCTCTGACAAATTTTCGATTTTTCCGGAATTCGACCGCCAATTCTCGGAAGTCATGAGAGATTGCTTAGACATTTAGAAAACTAATGACTATTAACAACTTTTATCTAACTTATATAAATAAAGGGAAAGTTGTTTTTTTCTTAGTGTATAAAATTTTTCAAATTGGGAATAGTAACTTTATTTTGACGTCTGGAAATTGCGAGTTTACTTAGTTTTTGTCCATATGTATATATTTTTTCTCTTTTTCAATTGAATAGCAGTGAAATATAAAAAAAGAAACCCATATAGAAACCCAATTTTGTGTTTTGAAGCATATCACAACAATAAAAAGTTATATTAACAATGTTGAAGACTAATGTGTAAACATTCTTTAGATGCTCACTGTACATATGATATTAGTTATCATTTTTATGCTGTAACAACTTAATCGAAACCATTAATTTATGTTATTTAATGTTATGCAAAGTGAATTCACCTTGATTAAATATTTCATAATTTACATCTCTTTATGTAATGTTATGTTAATTTCGAAAATTCGAAAATAATTTCGAAATCTGTAACACAGTTATGGAAAAGCTTTTAACATTAAATTTCCTCCAGAAGTATAAAACTGCTACATTTTTTAAAGACAAGACAAATAACATTAAAAAATTAAGAAAAATATCAAGTACAGGAAAAAATATTGTGACAAATTAAGATAAGAATAAAAATAATGAAAAAAACTTACTATATAATTTTCATAAACTAAAAGGTACTCGTACTTAGTTATAAAAATATATAATTTATCAGCCTCATGGACTCTTTCTTAAAAGAATTGAAGCTCTTAATTTAATGCAAAATAAATTATATGTTCATGTGTGTGATATACATACATAACGCGCCATAACCGCAAAAATAGCTTAAGCGGCATAATTTTCAAACTTAAATTTTTCACCAAAATCGATTATTTGCGATCGTAAATAGTCGATTTTCGTCAAAAAATTAAGTCCAAAAAATGTGTCGCTTAAGCTATTTTAGCGGTTATGGCTCGATATGTATGTATATGTATGTATGTATTTTCACTTGACTTGATTGCAAACTTTGAACAAATTGTGTCCATTTACTTTTACCTTTAGTGCAACAAAAAATATTTTAAATTGAGTATATTAACAATTTGCCATTTGTTAAATGTCAATTTAAATATTGTACTCTTTTAATTAAATTAAATGTTTTTTCGTTCCACCTACTGTTGAATTCAGAATTGATTTAATTCAGAAAGAAATAATTGAAATTCGTATCATGTTTGAAAAATTCTATTCTATTTTGGCTATTTTATTTATATTTTTATAAAATTATAACAACAAATGCAAACAAAATTCGTGTGCCTAATATGAATTTGCAAACCAAATTTTAATTTATTTTACACATTGTACCAGGAAAAAATTCAAATAAAGCTTCATAGATTTTAGATTTCACCAAACAATTGTTTATTTAGAAGCCACATCTCATTTTATTTTATTCTCCTTAATTTAGGCGTCCATGAGAGAGCAACAGTGCGTCAAATAAATTATGGAATTAAGAAAATACTTTTCGATATACAATGCCTTTGGTAATGTCCAATGTGTTTTATGTTATCAAACATCAGTGATGCCAGAATTCCTCCACCAAATATGGCTAAATGTAGACAAAAAAATGGCTAAAAACTATCTGAAAAATGGCTAAGCAAAATTGAATGCAAAAATCATGAACTTTAGCAAAAACAAGAAGGTATTTCATATATTGTTTTTTTAAGGCACATCGGGAACATTTTTAAAGTAAATAAAAACAATAAATTGAAGTAATAAATAAAATAATTTTTCTTCAGGTAATAAAAAAAACTGCGCATATAGTGCAAACTTACAATACTTGCATTATGCCTTCTATTCAATTGTACATTCTGCTATTAAGTCTTTAAATTTTTCGGATACTAATCCATTCCTTGCGAAATTTTTGTTTATACTTTTTATTAACTTTCTATTTTTTAAACTTTCATTTACAATTTTATTTTTCTTGATATTTTCACTCGTGTAAAACAAATATGACCCTTGTTTGATTGATATCATAAACCACCAATTACAGTGAAATCTCTCATAACCGGACAATCACGGTCGTCCTGGTTTTTGTCTGTTTATTAGAGGTGTCCGCTTATGAGAGAGTTACACATTTTTTGGATTTAATTGTAGTTGAAAAATTATTTTAAGAGTAGAATTCTTCAAATTAGATTGGTATAATTTCAGCTGTTGGGTTTCAAATGACTTTCAATGATTTTATTTGTTGGAAAACAACAAAGTCGTCTCCAAAAAATGCTTTTCAAAGGCAGTTTGTATAAGAAATGAAGCAATATGAATTGTTAAAATACACAAGAAACTTTATATCTTCACAAGTTCGTGCACCGAATATTTTCCTTTTTCAAACTCGTTTAAAATATATTTTTTTTTCTGTAGTTGATAAAAACACTACAACTAATGAACGTGTTTGATCTACAAAAATTGCCCGGTTATTAGAGGTGTCCGGTTATAGGAGGGTCCGTTATGAGAGGTTTCACTGTAGACCCGACAACTTATAAACACCTTGCAGTAGCAAATCTTATTGTTACCATTTGAGCCATCTCTTTCATATAAACGCTTTTAGACTGCTGCAACAAAAATGGCAAGTTTGAACCGGGATTTATAGATATTAATGTGAAAACAATAACACATTACTCTGTTGTGTTTGTTTGGTAGTTAATTAATGTTCCCATGTTCCGACTTTAAATTTTTTGTGATAAATCACAAACAAATTTCATGTTTGGAAAAATAGCTAGAAAAAATAGCTAGATTAAAATAAAAATGTCTAAAAAAATAGCTAATAGCTAAACTCACTTTTCTTCCGGCTAAATGGGATGAAAAATGGCTAAATTTAGCCAGAAAATGGCTAAATTGACATCACTGTCAAACATATAAGAGGCAGTATAAAATGTTATATAAAGGCATTATTAGTCTTTTCATATTAATATGATGAGAAAAAATTAAGGAAGTGTTAGAGGAGAAGAAACTAATGAAAGCAAATTAGATTTTAATTAAAGAAAAGAAATTTCAAGCTTAGTGACCTTATTTATATATTTTTATGTAAGATATACCGTTTACCGGTGGACTTTTTATTAAGGAAATTGCTATTTGTTTACTTTATAAAGTCGGAAAATTTTCAATATAAAATTTTCTTAAAACAGCAAAATCTATTGAAAAGCTTTCAATGTTACCAAATCAACAAGTAGCAAATTCAGTGTATACTGTACTCTGTTACCTTTTTTACAACCACAAAAAATTCTTGTGATTAAAATTTAATTAAAATCTTTGTGCCTACTTTTTCGTATCACTGTACTTCAAATTCTCTCACTAATACAGCTGTAAACATTTTTGGGCTTCCCTGATCTAATGTATCGAAAAATGTAAAAATCTCGATTTCGAAAAAGAAAATAATGAATTAGGGCCTTTCTATATTAAGTTAACCATACGTACTTGCGTATGTGTGTGAACAAAGCAAATTGTGGCAGATAGAAATTTTTGTTGACTTCAGAAGAATTTAAATAGGTACATCAATTTGCCATGCCTGGATTGAAGCTTTAATATATTCAATAAATAAGCCACGTTCATACACAAGTTAAAATTTTTGAACTTTTTTTTTGTGATAAATTGATTGATTTTTGTCTTCTAAATTTTTTATTGTTTTTTTTTTTTTTTTTTTTTTTTTTTTTTTTTTTGCAAAATTAATAACAATTCATTTAAAGTAACGCGACAATGAATTTAAAGTGGTTATTTAAAGAATATGGTGTGTTTAAATAAAATTTATAACTAATACTGTTCATACATGTCAACTGATAAATTGAAAATTCCTGACTTTAAGAGAATTTCTCTAATCACTTAAATTACAAACGAAATTTCCCACGCTCGCTTTTATTGCTATAAAAAATTGTATTCACTTTTTTTCTATGAAATATAAAATTTGTTGAGCGACAAAATTTCTATGTAAATTTTACACATTACACACAATTATTACCAGTTGTGCACGATTGTTTTTATTTCCATATTTTAACACCCACTGGGATTTTTTTTTTTTTGTAAAACTATTTTCTAAATGAAATATATGCATTACCGCTATTGTTGTTTATAACATTTATGACAGTTGTAATAAATACATATGTACATTGTACATATACATACAAGTAAATAAAGTTGTTTTATTTAGTTGTTGCTAAAAATAAATATGAAATAATAACTTTTTTACCTAACTTTGGTGATGAAATAAATAAAACAACTACGCCGTTAATGGGAACACATTTTCTCACTGCAGAGAAGAAAGTATTGTAAACATAACAGTGATGGCGCTGAATGAAAATAAAGAGTTCACTACACCACATTATTCTCTCCTTTCTCACTAACAAACTCAAACTCTCTGAAACAAAAATTTCGTAGTGTGAACCGGGACTTACTTGCAAAGAAATATGGCATCATTCTTATGGAAATTAAAAAGAGACAGATGAGCCGCTGCCGACATATGCGGGTAATGTAGGCTTCGGCTTAGCCGCTTCTTTTAAACCCCCTTTTTTTTTGAATCAACAGAAAAGTATGTGCCGTGCCCGCTTCTGGCATTAATGGTAGCTGAGAGCTTTTGGTGACATTACATCACCTCAGAATTGTTTTACCCCAACGACCATTCTTAAAACAATGAGTTAGGTATATATTTTGAATACCCTCTTTTTGAATCAAAAACGCGTTTCACAAAATGTATTACTGATTTCTGAGATATTAAGCATTCATTTTGCTCTATATCAAATAATTTTAGGTTTGAGAAGTATTGTTTTGCTGTAAACGCCACTGTTTGGCGATTGCGTTAAATTATTCATACGAAAACGTACAAAGTTAAGTTAAATCTTGTTTTGCTTCATTTCTGTAAGAAATTAATAAAAAAAAAAGAAAAGGTTAAGCAAAAACATAATCAGCCAAATGCAGCCGCCAGCTATATATTTTTATATAAACATTTAGACACTAAAATAAAATAAAAGAAATCTTAATTATGCACGTTTGAGTATAAAAGAAATTATTTAATTTCATTCTTTATTTTAAGTATACTTCAATTATTTATTTTTCTTGTGTAAGCAGATAGATAATTAAAAAGATTACGATGGCGGTTTCATGGTCGCCGTTAAACGTTCGACTTATTTCTCTGGACAGCAAGAAAATTAAATTTGAAGCATTAATTTTCGTCTCAACAACAAATTTCTCAAAACACACACAGCAGTGAAGTAAACGTATGGAGCACAAAAAGCTACTTTTTTTAAAATAAATTGTGTATGCGGCGCAAAACGTATTTTTCACTTACAATAAAGTAATAATTAGTTCTAACTTCATTCATGAAAGTTCACAAAAATTTATATTTTTCTTCGAAAGATGTGTCGGAAAAATCCATCGGGTATCTTTTGAGAAAACTTCAAGTAAACCTTCTTTGTCGTACTCGTATTTCTCTACTACAACTTTTTGGCGTATGCGCTAAACCAATTCTGAGGCGGCGATTAGCCGACTTTTAGCCAAAAAATAAGTATTTGCTTTTTACTTAAAAATTTATTTTAAAACTCCAAATATGTATGAGTTTTTTGTTTTTTTTTAACAAATTTTTAAGTAAAAATTTGGTCCAAATGAGTTTCCGATGGTTAAATAGCTCCCCTATGAAATATTCATCTTTAGTATAAATTCCGAATCAAAAAAAATTATTTTTTCTCGTTTTATATTAATTTTTATTATTCTGCTATCTCAAAGTATATTTTTTTTTGGTGACAATAAATGCTAACTCCCATGTAAATTTTCAATATTTTTTAACAATTAGTAATTTATTGCATTTGGCATGCTGAACACGAATCTAGTAAGGATTTTGATATCCTACCGATAGTTTTTGAGATATACGTCCGATAAAGTCCTACTTTTAACTAACTTTAAGTTGTAATAATGGCCCTTAAACTGTTAATCGAATAGAAACATAATATATGGACCGATTGTAGTCGAAATTGATAATTTGGACTGACCCTGTTACACTAGAGAGTGAGTTAGAGAGTGCTAAAGCTGACCACCTCGAGATGGATGAGGCTTTCTGTCACGCTTGTGTTATTTTTTTTTAAGTATTTTAAATTTTTTCTTGTATCTTTTCAATTCTTATATCCAGTATTGGGTAAAAGATTTCACAAATTGATTAAAAAATAAATACACATATTCAAAAAAATCCTATTTTTTCCGACAAAATATGCTAATTCTAAAAAAATATTTATTTTTTAATCGACTAAAATATGCTATCTCATGAAATACGCAAACCAGTTCAGACCTATAAATTAGTAAGCATACTTAAACCATATTATGGAAGGCACATCATTTATTTTTACAATAATGAGTGAATTAACTAGTTTTTTCGACCTACTGAAAAGTTAGCTTTTTTGAGTTGATGTATTTTGAATATAGGCTCTCGAAATACTTTTTTATTCATACTACCCAAGCACATAAAGTAAAGACAATTTCTGTCAAATTTGTACGGAAAGAAAAGGTTTGATTTTCTTCGTTACAAATCAAGTTAGGACAGAGGTTGCCTTGTAATTTTTTTCTTATAAAAAAGCGGTGTCAATATTTGTTTATCTGAATAATTACATATGTATATAATTTGTTTAATATGCCCTTTTTTATTACAATCATAATTTCGTTGATCATTTAAACATTTCATAAAATTTATTTTCATAATTTTGATACATTTTTAACTTGATTGATGGTGACAAGTTGATTTAATTTTTAAATTTTAAACTAAAACACAAGAAAATATTATATCGCTCATTTACTCAAAGTCATAACTCAAACAATTTATTTTTTTTTTCGAGTTAATGCTGCAGAATTAATGCTCATATCGTTCTTCATTCGTATTGTGTAAAAATTTCATACAAATATATTGTTTACTCAACTCTTGAAAGCAAACTAAAATTTTCTTTTTCCATTGTGGGTAAATTGAAAACTTTAAACTCGTTCCCTGACGAACTACTTTTTTTGAGTTATGACGTTGTTTGGGTAAATAAGCGTTATGTTGTGCTATAAAATAGTACATACTCATATTAAAAAAATGTATAAAGGTCAGTATCTGCCCTCTCATACTACGAATATATGATTTGCACTTTTCATTAATTTCATTTACAGCTTTCAGTAACGTCCATTTAGCAAAAATAAAAATAAATTAAATAGAAAAAGAAATAAATCGTAGATGTAGATGACGTTCATGAGACACGATAAAACTGACATTGAACTTTATTAACTAAAAAATATTCTAGATGTGTATAATGATGTTGTGTGTTTAATTGGTTTTGAGTGTATTAAAAAAAAAACATCCAACTAAAATAGGCGAAACGTAACAAATATTCGTAATAAATAATGCACGGTCGGCCGGTTTGGTTGTTGTTGGTCATTGATGGCACGTCGTTGTTGCATTTCAAGTTAATTGAATAACTATCTACAAAAATTAATGACATTGAAATGCAAAAAAAAAACAGACTGATTTGTAAAAAGGTAAAATAAGGAAAGGGGCTATTAAAAGTGTTTTGATTTAATAATTTGTTTAAAGTGGGTTTTTTAATTGCAATCAGTGTCATTTTCTTAATTGCTTAATTATAACTATCAAGCATAGTGTTTTTAAAATATGTATGTATATTTGCAATTAAAAATGTTTAGATGCAAAAATTAATTTCACCGAAATTTTCTTGCTTATTTTTGTGGAAGTAGCAGCAATAGACTTTACATATTTTCATATTTGATAAGTCATTTGATACTGTACTTGCAAGGCCAATTGCAAAGCTACAATTAAACAAAAAATTTGAAGGCTATTGGATATACCTTAGAATACCATAATTCTATTTAATGCAATTCAATGCATAACTCTTGATCGAAATCAAAGTATTAGCTAAAAAAAAGACTTATTTCAAAAATCCAGTACTGCAGAAATCTTGAACTGTTAGTAAACCTGATACACTTACTGCCCTTTTCAAAATGTGCAAGTTTTGTGTGAAGAACTGCCAGTTAACTCTTTATCATACATTGTGAAAAGGGACGTTATATGTATTAATTTTTAATAAGAACCAAATGAGAATTCTATCATGCATTATTGTACATAGTGTGTAGCATTAACACGTTTTTTATATTATTTCTTCAGAAGACGAAAATGTATGTACACTTGTTTTTCATACTTCGAAAGCAACGAATAAAATATTGAAATTACAATTCTTTCTTTAGCTGTAAATTACTCTGCAGTGCATACTTTTAGGCATTGCGACGCATTTTTTTTTTAGCTAAAATTAACCTTTGCGTGTCAAAAGTGCTTAAACTAATATAAGATTTTTTTCCTAAACAAACAAAAAATGTAAGCAAAACTTAATATTACAGCCAAAAATGAACGAATTCAAAGCATTTAGTTTTTATTTAACTTGTGGACATAGAAAGAAAACTAAAAAAAATCCAAAGCATACTTCTAGGTTAACATAATTAAAGCTTACATATATTTTTGTACATACCTTTTTATAACTCTCACAGAAATAAAAAAAATGTTTTGGACATCTGATAACTTCACTGACATAATTGTCATATGTGTGTCCCTAAATAATTACCACGTGTAAATTTTTAAGCTTAAATAGGTGCGTATTAAATGCTTACGCTTTACATTAATCAATGTCAGAACTTTAGTTAAATTAAACACTTGCACCCGCTGCCCACTGAAGAATATATGTAGCAGAAAATAATACCAAGTTTTTGATTACATTGGAAAGATAAAACCGCGTAGAATGCTAAATATTAGAACAGAAACTATTAATTAAAAAAAAAATATTTATAGCTTTGGCACATTGACAGCATAAAACTGCAACAAAAGCTAAAGTTTGCATTTTAAATGTGTTTTAAATAAATACGAATAGACATAAAGAAAAATAATAGAACATTAAGAGTTTTTTGCCATTTTATTTTTTTAAGGCAATCAAAAAGGACTTAATTTTTTCACAAATATAAAATAATTAAAAAAGAAGAAATATTTGTTTAGTTAAATGTTTACTTGTAAAATTCTTAAAATTCCTTCTATGTATATTTCGTTGTTAAAAAATCATAAAACTAAACAAAGTTCACATGAAAACAAATTTTGAAGTAAGTTGGCCTCTGCAGAAAAATATACAGTAGAATCTCGATAGTTCGTAGTCGAAGGGACTGCTTTTACGAATTAGAAGAGTTTTCGAAATAAAGAGATTTCTATTTAACGAGGTTAAAATATAAAAAACGATTTATATGGGGTTCGAAATTAATGATGTTTAAATTAAAAAACAACTTCAATTTTCTTTGCTCCATTGCTAAATTATCAATAATGATAATATTCTATGCGTTTTTTTCTCTGGGCATTTAACGTCACACTCTGCACAGAAATTAAAAACAAAGTACTCGTAATATTAAGATACACGAAAATTTTCAGAACGAAAACTAACGGCAATTGTAAACAAGCTTGTAATACACATTCAAGGAATTCACAATGAGTATCTTGAAATTTTAATGTGGCAACATTGTGCCATCTTACAATTTTCATTGTGACCAGGCAACGATATGAAACACAGTATATTGGAATATTAAAATAACAAAACATTTTAAATTAAAAAATATTGATGGATAAATTTATCAAAATAACTTTTGTTCTGCAAAATGCCTAAAGACAGTGAAAAAAATACAAATATTTTTTCATCAACTACAGCTGCGCTGACAGTTTTAACTTGTGTAGTTTAACATTACCATATTGAAAATGACATGCTGTTTATACTTTTAAATTTGCCATTTGGTAATAAATTTGATTTCACAGTGCAACACAAAAAATATAATCATATACGGACACCACTACGTCATAAAAGACCAAAAAAGAAAAGAAAAAATACCCGTATCTTCCAGTTTTGCCAGAAGAGATGCACTTTTTTCTATAGGCCCCCAACGATTTAGGGCCTCGGTATCATTTTTGCATTTTCTCAGGTCCATATCTGGGAAACCGTTTGGAATTTTGCTTTACTCTTGCTTTGCTTTTGTGAACATATAAAGCCAAAGAACCTCATCTTCAAGATCCAAATTGGCAAAAATATTAAAAAAATTCGAGCTATTACCATTTTCCCCGCTTCAGGTCCATAGGTAGCAAACCGTTCAAAATTCAAGGAAACAATCAGCTACAAAAATGTACCTAAAATTTCAATAAACAACTTTCTGGAACATATGAACTTTCTACGAATGATTCTTAATATCGTTTAGGTAGCGCTTAGGTAGCCAAAAAAGTGAAAAATTTCCCGAAAATTTTTTAATTTCATTTGTTTGGAAATTTTTTGCTACAACTTTGCCTCAGAGAGTAAATCCAAATTCCGAACGGTTTACAATATATGAGCCTGAGAAAATACAAAAATTACACCGAGGCCCCAAATCTTTGGGGTTCACAAAAAAATGTGCTTGACTAAACGGTAGTCATAGTGTCATAATGTTTTAAAATTTTTGTTTAAAAGAAAAAACAAAAGCAAACATATTTATATTATAATAATTTAAAACATTATAAGTATATGAGACTTATTATTATTATTTTATTACGAATTTTAAGAAGTTGTTTATGAGTAAGTAGAATTTAGAGAGGTCTATTCAGACTTTAAAATACAAAAAAAAACGAATTGGCAAGGGGACTTAAATGCATGTAATTTTTGCGAAATAAAAAGTTTTTCTCATTGGACCAGCCGTTTATTTCGAATTGTTGAGGTCTTTTCATTGACTGGCTACGAACTATAACGGTTTGACTGTATATGATAACATTTCTCCTATAAATCAAAATTTTCGGAAAACTTTTCTAAAAGGAAGTTTTTGAATTAGCTTATAAATAAATTTTAACCAGGAAACTACGCCTATATACATATGTGCCCTTAATTATGAAAGTGGTCTAAGTCATATATTTCTTTCGTCGAGATATTTAGTAGATTACATTTGAACAAATCAAAAAATATTTTTATGTTATGCAACATATGAATTTAGAGTTATACTAGCCTCGATTAATATAATTTTATTTAGTATTTATTAAATATTTATTGAAGTTTTTTAAGATATATATAATATTTCGCAGCAAAATTGCATATGCCTTAGACCACTTTCATAATCAAGGGTACACATACATATGTGTGTATGTATATTTATGTTGATAATATAAAAAAAGATACAAAGATAACAAATTGATATGAATTCTTGGAAACGCATAATGTAAAGTTAATGATCAATTAAAATTTACTTTGTACTATTTTTATAAAAAAGACAAAAGACCCATCCTCTTCACTACAAAAAAAAATATTTCAAAGAATTCTTTCAGAAACTCAAACAAAACAAAACAAAATATACTTTAAAAATTTTAAATCAGTATTTTGTAAAAAGATACTGGTTTTTAATTCTTAGAGTATACTTTGTTTTGACTATGAATATGTGCCAAAGCATACTTCTAAGACTCTGTGTGTAATTTGTTTTCGACAGCATTGAAAATATTTTAATTAATTTTTTTATTTTTCTTTTTATCTTTACAGTATTACGTGCAACAGAAATGTCTCTTCTTTTGTTTTCGCAATATACAAAAATGCTTTTTACTTAAACCTTAAAAATGTGGTGGCTACAAATAGAACAGAGGACTCAACAAACAAACTAACAAATCCACAACTTAAGTCTAAAAAAATAGGCACTGCTGATCCATTAACAAAAGCAACAAAATAAAAAAAATATCAAACTAAAATAGAAAACAAGCAAACAAAAAAAAAACAAACTAAAGTTTTCCAAGTGTTGTGCAGCAAACTTCCTATTAGAAAATAGATTTAAAAAAAAATCGAATACAACTGGCATTTTAAACTCCAGAAATTATTTTCACAGTTGGTATCCTCTCAGGGACCGTTCGATAAACACACAAATATTGTTTAAATTAAACTCTTCCCTTTTTAATTTTTTTTTATTGAAAAGTTCTGGGTTTGAAATACTTTTGAATTTCAACTTTTGAATTTTTATGAAGGAAAGGGCCTAAGTGCCCACGGTTATGGCCTTTATGATGAAAAAGAAAAAGTATCGTTTCAATGTTGAAATAAAATTACAAGACTTGGAAAATGTGGCCCTGGTAAATGAAGTGCTGTTTGCCAAAATACGTTTGTTGGATGGTGGTTCGTTTCAAGAATACAGCAGCAGGTGGGAAATTATAATAATTGCCAAAAAAAATGTGTTGTTTATTCAATTTATTTTGTTTTTTTTTACAGGGAAGAAGTACGCAATCATCGTGTAGAATGGAATCGAAATTTCGAATTTCCATGCAAAATGTCAGCGAACGCCTCAACGGGCGTTTTGGATCCCTGTTATTTACGTATATCCATACGCAAAGAGATGAAGGGTGGTCGTAGTTATTATAAATTAGGCTTTATAGACTTGAATCTTGCCGAATATGCTGGCGCTGGTTTAACCTCGCGACGGTTTCTCTTGGAAGGTTATGACTCGAGACATCGTTTAGATAATTCCATGTTAACATTATCGATAAAAATGTTAATGTTAAGTGGTGATATTTTATTTAAGGCGTAAGTAATACATCATATTATCAATAAGAATTTATGAGCAAAAGCTAATTTTTTTTTTTTTTAATTTTAGTCCTACACCAAATTTAGTCCTACACAAAAATAAACTAAAAACTCCGACAGATGATTTGGCCACAGCGGCTGCAGGTGTGGGCCTACAGTCGCCCACATCATTAACTTCCTCCTCTTTGCCCACCATAGGGGTAACAACAACGCGTCCTATTTCCACAATAAGGGATGATGGTGAGAAATAAGATTTTATTTAATTTTTCCTCTCTTTATTCCATGTTTTTAATTAATTTTTTTCAGATTCCGATCCTCAGTATGTTATGGCCTCTATTGTTACCGATTCGGGGCATTCAGAATCTTCGGAATCGGCCGTTACATTGACACCTGATGCTTTGCTTTTGCAGCAACAACAGTTACAGCAACAGCAGCAGCAACAACAAGCGCATATGCCATCTTCCTACCCACCCTCATCTGCTGCCACCCTGGTGCCAGGTGTTTCTCTAACAAATGCACAACAAATGTTGCCCTACGGTGGCATAGGCGGCACGGGTGGTAGTGGCGGGGGCGGCGGTGCCAGCAGTGGAGGTTCCGGCAGTGTTGCTGTCGCCAGCATTAGTATTATTGGCAGCAGTAATTGCGGCACTACCGCTTCAATTAGTGGCTTATCAACTACAGGTGGCACTGTTCCAGGCCTTGAAATGGGCCATTCAAGAAATTCCAGTAACACTAGTCAAGTAAGTTGTATTGTTCTAATAATTACAAAATTGTAGTCGTAATATTTTTTATTTTAGAGTATCAGTAACAATTTTTAAAATTTTTTATAACTTTAGCATATACAGTGGTTAGCACACTCTTATGCATACCTTAAATTTAATTACAATTATATTTTCATTTTCATATAAGGAATCCCGAAATGTATATTTATTTGACACTTACGTTCGTATTCTAACTGCCATATTCATAAAAAATAATTTTGTTTTATAAAGAGATTATAAAACAAATTTTATCTGAAAACTGTTTTATAGACCTCTAAGGCACTTAAAAAAATAAAGATATTCATTTCAGTTTTATTTCGTTGGAAAAATGTAATTTTTTTTACAACAAACACAGGAAAAAAAATTCCACCGGAAGTTAAATTTTTAAATTAAAATTTTTTCCTGTGTTTGTTGCAAAAAAAATTAAATATTTCCATTTTTCCAACGAAAAAAAAATTAAATTAATACCTTTAATAAATTTGTATTTCAAGTACAAAGTAATTTTTTTAGAATACGCCCGTGTGTCTTTAATTATAATTATAATTATTAGGAATTTTTGCTTGTTTATTTTTGGTTAAGCACCATCTATCTATATGCATTTCGTTCCTGCTTAAGGAACTCATCAGTAACTTTCAAGCCAAAAGTTTTTGAAATATTATAAATTCATATTAAACAGCTGAAGTTAATAACAATCTTTAGGTAGACATGGGTGCTGATGAAGTGCGTAACTGCACAGAAAAATTCCGGTATTTCCCCCAGCTAAAAAGTCTGGTTTAATTTTTTCTCTCTTCTTTAGAAAATCACATTAATCAATAAAAAATATTTCATTCAATAAGAATAGAAAATACTGAACTTAAGCCTGATTATGAAATTATCCTGATTAAAATTTTAATTTTCAGATGTCAAAAGGTTCCGGTTATAGTAGTTTTTCGCACAGTCAACATTCTCGTCAAAGCTCTGAAGGTGATTCGGGACATGCAAGGTAAGTGTTATCAGTTCCATTTTTAAAACACATTATTTTTGCTCTTATTTTCCTTTTAGATTTAGTATTATTTTATTATTTCTTTTTTTCTTAACAAAATTATTTTGCTAATAATGAAACAAAAGTAATTAATTAAGATGATTAAAAATTATTGAAACTTCTATAATATAATACTTGAAATCGTTTATAATGTCAGTTACACTTTCATTCGAATACACTTTTTAAAACTCTTGTTTTTAAAACAACTAATAACAAAAAACAGTTTCCACTAATTAAACTAAACTACTCTACTACATTACTTGTGAATACTACTACACTTAACAATGGAAAATAACTTACAACAAGTTTATCACATCAATTTCCATCAAATTCTTTCTTATAAACTTGTTTTAAAAGTTTTGAAGATTTCTTTAATTTTCCTTCTATTGTTGAATTCAATAAATTATTGTAGGTGTGTGTTGTACAATATATAAAAACAACTAAAATATTATTTGATGCTGTATTGTGTTGATCTAACTAAAAGTGGGTTATTAAGTCAAATTTATCGCCGTTCGTAAAATATGTATTTTAAAAATTTTAATGTTTATTAAAAAAATTGTTCAGCCTTATTTTTAGAGGGCATGGCTTAAAACTTGAAGTTTTATTTAACATCTGAAAAACTTTATTATCACACATTTCAAATGTCTATTTATATTTGAAATAAAGTTCTGGAAAATGTTCACATACGGCAATTTCAGTTCAGCAACTTTTGAATTCATTGCCGACAGAGGAAATATGATGGCTGCCCTCTTCATTATCTTTTATTCTCTGTCTAATCCGATCTTAATTACAATTCAAAGTATTTTAAACCATCTCCACCTAATAGTTACTTTTTGTGTTTTAATATTGGTTTTCCTATACATTTTTCATATGAGCTCAAAAACAGGTTTTGCTCCAAAACTAGTCAAAACAATTTGTCCAAAATTGTGTTTGTTCAATGATTACTAATGCAAGATTGGATTAAACATTAAAAGCGATTGACAAATGCACAGAAAGTGACTACGTTTGTCAATCTCTCAATAATTGCACGATATCGAAAGAAAACTTTCGACTTAAAATTTGAATTGGAAACAACAATAAAGCATGAAAATTTGCTATTATTTTCAATATAAAGTTTCCTTTCGATATCGTGAAAGAGACCATAAATAAAACTAATTAATTAATTAATGGAAAATGTTAATATAAACGCCAAATTAATTTCGAAAATTCATACAAAAGGACGACAATATAATGGGAACATTTCGAAACGTTTTCTTCAAAGCAACTTTTTTGCCTATAATGGAAACGTACTATAAGTTATATATTTATATGTATTTTACGAAATGTTGCTAAAATAGACTTCTTCCCCAATTTATTACGTTAGATCAACACTGCAGAAATCTTTCGAAATTAAAAAGTTTTGGTAAACTTGTACATTTTAGCAATAATATCAAATAAAAGTTGTAAATTCTTTTGTATATGTGTTTCATTTTGTATAAAAAAAACACTTTAGTTACATTAAATACATATTTAAAAATATTATTGGCTTTTTAAAAATTTTGTTATTTTTCAATTAAATTACTAACTATAGATATTTATATACATATGTATGTAGCTATGTATGTATGTATGTGACTTTTCATTTAGTTGTCTTCTTCTACTTATTTATTATTAGTTTTAACTATTTCTTCCTCTATTGCAAAACTTTGAATGGATATCAAATACAAGGCAAAGTTTAAGGTCGCCATCATATTTTTTGTTTAAATGCGTCCATATTGAAGACGCCTTAGATTTTTACACAATTAAATTTTTTCTAATGATGCACTTATAGTTGCATTTTTGGCTTCAAGTCAAAAAATTTATATCACGATTTATTTTATATATTGTGTGGCTCCTACATATGTATGTATATACGAGTACATTTATCAATTTTTTTTTTAATGTTTTTAATAAAAATCTATACAACATTCAAATTGTTTATACACAAAATTTTGTTGTAGTACATTCATTGCATTACCATGAAAAACAATAAAGCTTAGTACACACAAGGCAATTACCAAGTGAAGCAATGTTTTAAAGATCAAATTAATTTAATCGCCAGAATATCACAATCTTTCGAGATACAAGAAAGAGAAATTAATTTTATTTAATAATCTGTAAATCTATATACGAATCAATATTATATTCTTTAATATTTAGTTGCCTCGTGTGTAGTTAGCATAACGTCCAAAATAAAATTATTTTTCTCTTAATATTTTATTGTATTGGCGACTGTACCACAAGCTGCTAAACAACGTGGTGTTGATTATGATAATAATTGTGATAACTTTTTTCTAGTAGACGACATCATATTTCAATGTTTAATAAAGGAAATGTTGATGCAAATATTTTTGTGCAAAAAGCTTTCATCAGAAGGAAATAGATTTAATGCGAGTAATGAAATGTATGAAAGACTATCATATTGTAGAATAAATATTTATGGCCTTATGTACGAGTATAACAAAAAAATATGCTACGTAGTTGATTTAAATTAGCATTTTTTAGCATAAGCTTTCTCCGTCTGATAAATTAAAATTAATATTAAATCAAAAAATGCAAAACAACTGAATCAGAAAGATGCATATGTACATATTTGTCTTCTATATCTTTGCTCAATTCACAACCTATTGTAAGAGTCGTATTTTGTACAAACGTTGTTGGTAATTTACATGTTAACATTTGTTTAGAAACAATAGCAGAATTCACGGTTGGCCTTGTAAATCTTTTACATTTTGTAGCTTTGGTAAATCGTTGTTGCTTTGCTTTAAATTTAACAAAATTTATCAAAACTACAACATGTAAAAGAATTCTCATGTACGAACTACGACTCCCACAATTGGTTGTGAATTGAGCAATTATCTTCTGTATAAAGACGTTTTCAAAATAGTTTGAGTATTAATATTTATCTCAAACATTATCACAACATTTCTAGAAAGAGAATAATGAACGGCCTTGTGTACAAGATCAGCATCAAGCATCAGGTTTTACATTATGTACAAGGATAAGCCAACTAGGATGTGAATTTGTCATATCAACTTGTTATCATAAAATTTATGCACAACATCTTATAGTCAATCTACTAGCTTTTTAGTTACGAAGTATGAGTTTTAGGGAAAGCAAATTGTAATTATGAAGTATATAAGCCATAGTGTAATAAACAAGGTAAAATCATACGGCCAGGCGTAGATGTGTATTTTAGTTTTGTTTTTTTACAATTCGCAATTCAGGCAAATTATGCTGTTCATATACATATGTAAATTTTCTACTTAAGTCGATCGTGCGGGTTCTAGAAACAGGGGGTAAAACTTTTCTGTTTTTTATATTTTTGAAAAAGTCCTGTGTGAGGACAGTTTTATATTGTTTATTATAATACCATCATGTAACCATTGAGCTTGATTTTCACACATGTCTTAATACTTAATTAACTTAATTTACACACACAAGTACATATGTATGTACATACATATATGTGAATTTTCCTTTTATACACACATTAAAAAACTTTTATTCAAACTGTTAATTAAATTAGTTTATTGGTGGGAAATATTATCGGTTGTGGGGAGCTTATTTCAACATCGACTACGGCTTTTTTGTAATAGATTAAAGAACATCGAAGCTTTTTTTTTCTTTTAATCTAGGACCAAAATAAAGTCGAAATACTCCAACCACGATAAGGAACATTATTATTATTGGTGGGAAATATGCGCATGTAGTATATCTAAAGGGTGTCCCAACAAGAACGCAAGATTTAAATTTTAAATAAAACACAGATATTTAAAAAAAAATCGTGAAACTTTATTATATCGTAAAGTAGACAGAATGAGGTTATGTGTGGAACAACATATCGGGCAGATGGCCGCCGCGGCTTTGCTGGCACGCACGCGATCTTTTAATGAAATTCTCAATGACCGTTTTGCATAAATGCTGCGGTATTTCATTAATGCAGCGTCCAATTTCCTCTTTTAAGGCTTGAGTCGTCGTCGACTTATTCGCGTAAGCCATCGACTTCAAAAAACCCCAAAGAAAAAAGTCTAATGGTGTTAAATCGCACGATCTAGGCGGCCAATTCTGGTCTCCAAAACGCGAAATAACACGACCGGGAAATGACTGATGTAGCAATTGAATTGTTTCTCTGGTTGTATGGCATATGGCGACGTCTTGTTGAAACCACATGCCCTCCACATTAATTTCTTCAATTCTAGGCACGAAAAAACTGGTTATCATTTCACGATACCGAACATTGACTGTTTGCGCTTGACCTGCCTCATTTTCATAAAAAAAGGTCCAATGATTCCTCCAGCCCAAAATCCACACCACACAGTGACACGTTGAGGATGCATTTGCTTCTCGTGAATCACTCGAGGATTTTCCTCACCCCAAATGCGACAATTCTGCCTATTGACGAAGCCATCAAATTGATAGCAATTTGCGAACTGTAGCCGCAAAACTTTCACCATTTTGGTAAAAGAATTTCACAATGAGAATGCGTTGTTCATTCGTGTAGCGCTCCATTTTTACTAACCTCGTACCTTCTACTAGCAAACAATAACAATTGTTCAAATGTCAAACAATAACACTTCGAAGGGCGCCAAATTTAAATCTTGCGTTCTTGTTGGGACACCCTTTATATCTATACTAAAATTATAAACCTGAAAAGTTTGTATGTTTCTATGTTTGTAAGGGGTAATCTCCGCAACTGCCGGTCCGAATTTTCAACAAAATAAAGAATAGAATCTCCTAACGGACATAGACTATATAAGGTTCCACTAAATTACTTGGGATAGTGTCCAAGGGCGCTAAAACCCCTATGCTCAGAAAATGTTAATTATCGTTTTCGAAGATATCTATTGGGGCAATAGTTTCCGTACTCAAAAGAAAAACAAAGCCATTTTAACGTGAGTTCGCTGCTCTCCCTGCATTCCGCCTCCAGGCTTTCTGTCTGCTCGATCGTCCCCTGACGGAATGCGAAAGTGACTTGTGTTTGCTACGCTTTATCAGCTAAATAGCTGAACCGCTTTTAATTTTATTGTAAACTAGAACCAAGAGGAAAACATGGGGATAGTTGCTGCCTTTCCGAAAATATCTAACCAACTTTGATAAAATTTGAACCATAAATAGATAATTGAGCGTAAGACAATGTTGGCCGGGCTCAGCTAGTGTAATATTAAAAGAGGATAAAAAGGTCGTGGAGTAAGTGATATATAAGGAAATGATTTTAGTTGCACTTATGTTAGTTGACAAGTTACCAAATGCTTGGCAATTCATTAGCAACATTTTAGCAGGTAAAACAGCGTTAAACACAAGTATAATAATATATTTCTTACAAATATTTTTTAATAACTGCAGAAAAATAAACGAAAAACCGGCTGCATATTTGTTTAAGTTTTTAAATTTTGCAACGTACATATATAAATACATATCTGGACGGGAATTATTTTACATTAATTTTTTTATTAACTCATTTTTGTTTTTGAAAATTGGAATAAGGCTTATTTTTCCTATCAACAAAAGAGTTGACAGACTAGGAGGATAAATGTGCCCTTAATTATGAAAGTGGTTTAAGTGATATATTTCTTTCGTCGAGATATTTAGTACATTACATTTGAACAAATCTGAAATTTATATTATTCAACATTTTAGTTTAGAGTTGTACTAGTCTCGATTAACATAAATTTATTTAACATTTATTAAATATTTATTGAAGAATTATTAAGTATTGTTTGATATTTTGAAGCAAAAATGCACATGACTTAGACCACTTTCATAATTAAGGGCACACATGACGCTATCAGCACATTCGTTTTTTGGTTGCTGTTATGGTAATAAATACATTATTTACATTAACAAATAATTTTTTAAGTGGAAAAATAAAAACGGCATTGCTTTACATTTCTTATACACTTATCCGAGGTGCCCTACTTGCAGTTCCTTCCCCTTTAGGAAAATTAAGTATAAATTTTAAACTTAATATTCTACATTCTAGTATGGCTCGCTTAGAAATTGCAAATTTATAACCAATTTCTTCATTTATATCCCACTGTGCCGCGGTTACCACACCCTAGAAGATATGTGCAATTTATTAAGCATTGGCTCTCATCGGGAATAAAAAGCGACCAGTTTGTTTACGAAAAAAAAAAAAAAAAACAAACTGTTCGCCCTGTTTTCCCGATAAAGGGGATTATTATCATTTGTAAATACTAATTTCAATGAATATAGTTAGTCTTAGACTGGCTTTACACTAGAGATGAGCGCTTGTCGAATGTTTCTAGTCCGACACGACCCGAACACTAATACTAAGATGTCTCCAACAAGAACGAAATACGCACGGGAGAAATTTTCTTTAAAAAAATTTATATTCAAGAAAATACTCGTACATATTTTTGTTTAATTTCCGAAATTTACGTTTAGGAGACCCATACATTATCAACAAATTTGCTGGTGTTGTGTGTTTGGCAATACAAAATATAAATTTTTTCCCTTATTGGCAATTAATGCCATACATTTTATATTACATATTTTTGTGTTTTTCGTGTAAATTTTGCTCAAAACGAAACGGCCCGACCAAGCAAGAGATCATATTTTTTGTCACGAACACTTCTTGTTGAGTCTCGCGTGTTCGTGTAACGAAAAAAAATACGACACGCGCCCATCACACTATGACTTGGTTTCGTGAAATTTGTCGCATGTAAATTTCTCATTTGGTGGATAGAAATGGGTTAAAGCAAATAGTGCGATTTTTTGCTAAATATTTACTATAATGAGGAGGCTGTGGCAAGTGGCGTATTGGTTGTAGCTGGTGTTTTAAAAATTATGGAATTAATTAATTTAATATAACAAATTGTGTGGTAGACTTTACAACTTTCTATTTCATATTTGGTTACGGTGGTGTTTTTAATTTTATATATCACAAAAAGTAAACTCCTTAAGTTAAATTAATATAGTTTTAGTTATTTTCAATTAACGAATTTTATAGTTTTATTTATTTTTCATATTATGCTAATTTTAAATTTATTTTCTTTTTTACATATTATTTTGGTTTGTTTAATTTGTGTTTAAAAATAAAAACACAATTGAAAAATCTTTACAATATAAAAAATAAAAAAAAAATATCCCCCACTCTGGTAAACGGCTAAAAATAAAAATATTCACCACCTCCTTCCTCTACACTGAATAAATGAATTAAAATGAATTTGGCAAACGCACAAAACAAAACAAAACAAAAATTTGAAATATAAATAACAACAAAAAATATTAATAATAATAATAATAACACAAAACAAATTAGATTCAGCAAATCCGTTTCTCTTCTGAATAGACTTAATCAGAGAGCTATAAATGCAATGAAATTGCATATACCCGTTTTGATACACCAGAATCCGACGGGTGATAAAGCTAATAATGCTTTGGCACAGAGAGTGGAAGCGGAGGCAAAAGGCCACTTGAATGTGATGCACATTGAAGAGAATGATGAATTGATTTTTCAAACTCCCAACTCTTCGCTAAGAGAAGAACTGGGCATAGAAGACTATCGCACGCCTTTAAATGAAATGCCATCACCACCTCCTCTGTCATCGAATTCCTTGTACAACATGAAACTTTTAAACACACCTTCGCCCACCTATCGCAGTGTTAATAGCACCAGTAGATCATGTTCACGCGATTCCGATCTATACGTTAGTGGAGAAAGAGATAGTGAAAGTGAAACGGCTGATGATTCCGGCTTAGATGAAAATTTCCATACACCTCGAGTAGCGAAAATCAAATCAATGGAAAATCTTTCCATATTGGAAATGGAATTTCATAAGGCCTCGCAAGAATTGGATCGCAACTCGCCGAGACGCTTAAAGTGGTTGGCCGAAAGAGAACGAATACAAATGCCAAAAATGAAATCTTTGAATAATCTTTGCTTCGATAATTATTCTGAAGAACAGATAAGAGCTGAATTCCAAATGATAAGAGAACAAAATTTAGAAGAGAAACATCGTTTTAACATGCAGCAAAGAAAAAACTCTACTTCCTCATCCAATTCAGGAAAGCTTTATATAAAAAATTTCAAAGTGGGCAACGCCAAGTTCATAGGTAACGATGATAGTCCTATGCCTCTTCACAATAACGTAATAGCCAATCATATGCATTATCCAATACAAAAAATGAGATCTATGGGTACCATACCCGATGTAGTAACTGATCGCATACAACCCGATCCATTTCTAACACCTACCTCGGCCAGAAAAATCCAATTTCCAACTGATACACAATCAGCCGAAAAAACTGTTACACCTTCTTATGCCGCAGCCAGATTACTCAACTACGATAGTGTAGACGGTATACAAAATCATCATTCGCATAATTCTTTGAGTGAACTCTACTCACAAGATCGTTTGGGTAAACTTGTTTTAGCCAATGAGGCTTCATTCATGTCCAGGACACCGTTTGAGAGGGCCTATCGTCGTTCGCTTATGAAGAGCTCTACACCACTGAGACAATCTTTGGGTCTTATACAACAGTACAGCTCGGAGGAGTCGAATCCCCCTACAACCCATATAAGACCACATTCCAATAATGCTGTCTATGACGCAATGAGGTTCGTAGAGTTAAAAATTGTTCTAGTATTATGTATCAAGCAAACAATTAAGTTACATCATCAATCAACAATAATCAAAAGCCTCTCAAGTTTATATCAATTGTCCTAAATATTGCTTTTATCGCTCATTAACAATTAATTATTTTTTTAATGTAAAAATTAAATAATCAATCATACAATAGAAACAAACAAAATGCACTTTTATTATACATATCTGTCTTTTCGTCTAACACAATAAAAAAAGCATTTTTACTTTTTTTGTAACAAACTTTAATGTTTAGAAAATGTGTTAAAAATAATTACCAAAAATACACTTGGATATATATAATAATTAGTTTAACCCACTTGAAAGTAGTTTGATATTAACCTTTCGATTTAAGCACTTTGGATTTGCTCAGAGTGAAAGAGAATGGGCTCAGTCAGCATCAGATAATTTATTTTATGTGTATGTTTTTTTTAGATTTAGATGAGTACATACATACATAAATATGTGTACTAATATATATCATTGATTTCATTAAGTTCTCATTAGATCTAGGAAATAGATTTAGTTTGGAAGAAAGCTGCTTTTTAAAAAAAGTGCTGATGTTTAACTGAACTTTTAAGGTTTTCAGAGACAAGGACACAATACCCAGAATGAATAAAGAAAATTTGAAAAAAGTCCTTTTTACTGAATTATGCACTTAAAAATTAATCAAGAAATCACCACTGCTTGATTGAGGCACAGAATCAATATGCTACATAATCGTGCGACTTTTGAGAAAATACAACTGGTGTGATAGGAGTTTATGAAAATTTTTAAAAATACCAAAAAAAATTGAGAATTGTTTAGACTTTCTTGAATACAATGGACTGCTACTGACAACTCATGCTATTTTCTAGATCTTAGATAACAGAAATAGGCTGTCAATAGTACAAAATAGCTCTCGAGAACGTATAAACAAGCCCCATTTTTTTGGTATTGTATTGAGGTGATTTCGATGTTGACAACTGGAATAAGTGTGAATAACAATTCATCAGATCAGGGTTGTATTTTTTCGTAAGTCGTGCGATTGTGTAGGTTAGTGAATCACGGCATTTAATATATCTTCTTAATTTATAAACTAATTGGTATATTGATTAAACAGAAAGTTTGTATAAGTGAATTTCATATAACAGTCATGACATATAATAGTCCAATAAATTATTTATTTATTTTTATTTATGGTTTCATTATTAATTTATTTATTTTTAACTAATTTTAAATTAATGCTTTAAACACAAACGAATGAAGATGCGGTTTTTGTGAATGTATTTAATAATTTAGTTAATTTTGTTTTATTTTGGGAATTGCTCTTGTTTTTGGTTTTGGTTATAAATTTTTAATTAATTATAAATTGAACATATGGATGATGCACTAACCAAACAAGTCATGTGTTTTTTGATAAATTGTCAGGAGAGAGAGAGAGAGCAAATTGTTTCGAATAGTTTTGTTGAAAACTCGTAGTTTTTCTGAATACATATAACTAAAGGTATCCATAGACTGCACAATATTATTGCTTACTTCATTGCTATTATTATTATTTTCATTTTGCTTCACGCTCTTCGATAAGATGCACAATATAAAAAAAAGATAGGAAGTACATGGAGGAAGTTTTCTTACACTAAGTATATGTAAAAGTAGAAAGGCAATTCCAAGGCGAATTGACTTGAAGTTGATATCAACGAGGTATATTCATATATGTATGGTATGCCCGCCTTAATTCGCTTTGAAAAATTCATAATTTTGACGTCAAAAAATTCTACTGAAAATGTGTGTTATGGATATGAATTCGCCTTGGGTGGCAAGAGTACCTTAACTAATCTATTTTTTAGATTAGATTAGGGTTTTAATGACTTGTTTCATTGGTTCTGTTTGAAAATATAACATTTTGTGGTGAAAACTTTTATATTATTTATATAACATTTTCAATAGCTTTAGGACAATAAAAACGAAAAGCTCTGTTGTAAGGATGTCTTTCTACGGCAACAATTTAATTCGCAAAGCCAGTTTTCGTAACGTTTTGTACATTTCAGTATCAATTATTTGGTGAAAAATAACAAAGGAGTATGTGATCCAAATTGTACAATCCTTACAAAACCTTGACACACTATTTGTCCTTGTAAAGTCGTCTGTTGTTGTTATCTGTACCTGGACACGAAATGGCACTTGGGCAAAATTTAAAAATGTTGAAAAAAAGTAAATACCCTGCTAAAAAAATTATATATGGTCCATATATTTTTAATATATGAATGTATATAACTATATATGTATATGTATGCATTCATGTATGGAAATGTATGGGATTATACATGGCAAATATATATGAAATGTATTATAATATATGAGCTCATATATGGAAATTTTATTATGAAGCTCTTCATATGTGGATCCATATATAGAAATAAGATTTAATATATGGAGCCATAAAGCAAGATATCAATACATGATATCTCACATAAGATCGTTTTTGCAATCAAAAAAGCTTGGATTTTATCACTGGTGAGTTGGAAATACATTAGAAAATACATACTTTATGCAAAGTAACTTTTGTTACAAAAAAAAACCATTCTTATACATTGTGGGCCCATTTAATATATCAGATAATCAAAAGGATAATCCAGTCATTAATTTTATCGAAAATAACAGAATTCTCTAGATAAGAAACAAAGTTCATATTACTGCAAAAAATTATATTGAAAACTATTGTTAGACGGATTATTGTTTTTTTATAATTAATTGCGTTAGTTTTTAATCTGATTTATTAAATTAAATTTTATGTACGAATATGAGTTTTGTGTTTTTTAAATAATTGATTCACCTTTTGACTTAAAATGATAAATGAAATGACTTTTAGTTCGTTTTTCATTATTTGTCCAAACAAATGTTTCATTAAATACAATCCTCTAGTTCAAACTCTAAAAGAAGCAATTTTAATAATTTAATTTATTGCACAGCAGTGCGCTTTTGTGAATCAAGAGAGTATGAATATGAACTTTGCATACTGTAGAGGGAATATTTACACACACATGTATGAAAATGTGTGAATATATATAATCATATATGCCCATATACCCTCATTTTTCGGATCCGAACCATATATGGGATATCATATGCTCCATACATATTTTTTTTAGCTGGGTAACAATAGAAACTGCAAAATAATGGCAGGTAACAAACAGCATATTTTACATGCCTCTTATATTTATTACGCACATATTAGATTTAAAAGAAGGTATTCTTTTCTTAAATTATGCCTCTGTAGTTTTTTTTTTGCATACAAATTTCTCAATCCGCCTACAAAGAAAAATAAAATGCAAACAAATTTGCTCTGGCGTCGCATCATTATGTAATAAATCAAACAAATTTTTAATTTATTTGTTTTTATCTTGTAAAGTGTTATATTATAATTCCTTTAAAAAAAATTTTGTAGTTTGTACTGCAATATTTTCCAGTTCACAGCATAAAAATTTTTTGGAAATCCTTATTTTCCTTCGATATGCAACTAGTGTAACTATGATACTTTTTTTAAGAGTTTTTTATTTACTTCTGTTGCTTAAAGAAGCAATTTTAAGAGGAATTTTAAAAGAATACTTTTCAATAAAAAATATTTATTTTTTAGAAAGATATCCTTTCGAAAAATCATCTTTAAAAAAAATCACCCTGATTCCAGTTGTCAACATCGACAATCATCTTCAAAACAATCCCAAAAAATTGGGGTTTGTCGAATTACAACTGACTGCTGTTGACGCGAGTCATGCTATTTTCTAGACCTTAGGTAACAGAAACAGACAGTCAATAGCACAAAATTGTTCTTGAGACTGGTTAGACTATTTCGGTATTGTATTGACCTGACTTCGATGTTGACAACTAGAATAAGGATGAATAAATATCCTTTAATAGAGAAGTACTTTCCTCAATACGATTTTTATTACCTGTTTTGCAAAATGTTTTCAAGTCTTAATGAAGGTAAAGGGTTATGTTTCTCGAGCGTATCTTATATGTATAGAAAGTGGCGTGTTTTTGACACGATATAGTAACACTCTAATAAAAAAAAGCTAACCAAATCTGTCGAGTAAGGTACCAAAAGAAAGGAAATTAAAGGAGGACTACACAAATGTATACAAATTAAATTGAATTAGGAATAATAAATTGCTCTAAAAAGCGTTTTATAAGTGGCTGACACCTCCCATAAAAAGTAAACATACGAGTATATATGTACCAGTGATGCACGAATATTGCCGAATATTCGGCCATTTTAAAATATTCGTATTCGTCAAACTCAGGCGAATACGAATATTTTTCCAAAAAAACTAAATAAATAAATGGATAAATCCTAAACGAAATTTAAATATATATCTAAAAATATTACTTTGTACTAGTCATGCACGAATATTCGTATTCGTATTCGAATTGCCGAATATTCGGCCATTTTTAATGCGAATACGAATCATTCGCATTCGTCAAATTCAGGCGAATACGAATACGAATATTTTTCCAAAAAAATTAAATAAATAAATGCATAAATCCTAAACTAAATTTAAACAAATGAACAAAAATATTAGTTTGTACGAATCCATTAAATTTTTTATAGAAATTTGTGCTTTGTATCATTCTCATACATTATTTACTGGCGATCATTAAAATTTTGGATAGTTTTTATTAACTTTAAAGTATGCCAACAGGAGTATGAAGTTCTTAAAATTTTTTAATATTTCATATTGCAGGCGTAAATAGAGCCCTAATTTAATGCCTATAAATTTCACATGAAATATTCGTATTGGTATTCGCGAATATCCTTTCAAATATTCGTATTCGCATTCGTATTCGCGAATATCAAAAATGGACATTCGTTGCATCACTACTTTGTACCAATCCATTAAATTTTTTATAGAAATTTATGCTTTGTATGATTTTCAAATATATATTATATAATGACAGTCATTTAAAGTACGCCAACAGGAGTATGAAGTTCTTTTTAATAAAATTTAATGCGTATTTCATATTGTAGGTGTAAATAGAACTTCAATTTAATGCCTATAAATTTCACATATAACATTCGTATTCGCGAATATCAAAAATTGACATTCGTTACATCACTAATATGTACATATGTTCATCGTAATAGTGACAACTTTGAAATTTGTATCAATAGTTTAGTTTCTACTGCGTGCAACTCTCCCATATACAACTAATGCAATGGATCGTTCAAAATTTTGATCTCGAGTCAGTGCAGTGCACAACTTTATACCGTGCACAATAATTTTTTTCGCCAAAGGTCTGGTTTAAGTCGCTTTCATTTGAGTTCTCTCAGATCTAACGATTGGTTTGCTTGATTTTCACAGTTTTTGTTCATAAGAGTGTGCCGAGATACAAAAAAGTTGAGAATAAAATAAAAAATTAAACAAATCAAAATTTCAAAGTTAAAAAAAGACAATTGAAAAGTAATTTACTAAAAAGACCGAAACAAGATTGAGAAATAAAATAAACTCTACTTCGGTTCAACATAGTGTATATTCTGAGCACTAAGTTGGAAGGCGGGAGGGACCCAATTGCAAATTATGCACCGAAATGTAGTAGAGTTTATTTTTTTATATTCATGTACATATGTAGTTTATTTAAATTTTATTTTCTATTCCCAATCTTGTTTCGTTCTTTTCGGCTTTTTATTGTATTAATTCTAAATTGCTTTTTTGGCCGTTGGGTTTTTTATTTTTTTTTTATTACTAACAATATATCGTTACCTTAGTATCTAATGTATCGAAAAATGCAAAAATCTCGATTTCAAAAAAAATTCAGTTAGGTTCTTTCTATATTAAAGAAATGATATGTATGTAACTGTTACAAGTCAATATTTTTCTTATCATTTCGTTTAAGTATAAAATTTAAATAACACTTAAGCACATACATACATACGAGTACCTTTACATAGCCGACTGTAATGGAAAGTAACTCCAACGGTAGGAAACAACTGATTAATATTGTTATGTGATAAGTAATATACATATTCTTACATTCCGGTTACATCTCTATAACCATTTTCATTGCTTTTCACATAACAATGTCGATCAGATGTGCCCTACCGTTGCAGTTACATACATTCCATTACAGTCAGCTACCTGAGCCTTTTCAATCCATTTACATTTTCATTACTTTTTACGTAAAAATATCAATCGGCTGTTTCCTACCGTTACAGTTACATTCCATTATAGCCGGCTAAATGCTCAGTTAGCTGACTGTAATGTAAAGTAACTGCAACAGTAGTAAACAGCTGATCGATATTGGTATGTGAAAAGTAATGAAAATGGTTATAGAGATGTAATGTAACGTAATCTACTTTTCAAATAAAAATAGCGATCAGCTGTTTTCTACGTTACAGTTACATTACATTACAGTCGGCTAACTGAGCCTTAACTAAGCCTTAAGTTTGGTATAAAATACATGCCCACAAAAGAACACATACTCATACATATCTTTATTGTATGTATGTATGTGTGTATATGGTTACATTTTTTTATCATTAGAAAATTTCTTACAATTGAAAAGCTTCTTATAAAAATCTTTATTAATTTGTTTATTTGTTAATTTATTTTGAGTTTTTAAAAAGTTTTTTTTTTTTTTTTTTTTTTTTTGGAAAAAGGATTAAAATAATACAACTCTGTGTTCAATCATTATATAATTCTCTTTTCCATTTACAAATTCATCACACTTCTTAATTTTTTGCTTTTCTTAATGCTTCATTAAAATGGATTAAACATTTGTGCAACGTCTAAAAACAAATTTAAAATACTACATGCAGCAGTCGTAATTTTAGTGGGGTCCCTAGACGTTTATTAGATGGCAGCAATCGTCAAATATCTTCGATTGCTTTAAATGCGTCATCGACCTCATCGATGAGCAATAATGTTTTAATGAGTTCATCAAATTCACCTTATGGCACATTGGGTAGTATTAAATCGACTCACTCCTCATCGTCGTCATCGAACGGTAGCCACAGCAGTAGTAGTGGTAGCAATAATCTTATAACATTTCAATGTACTTCAATCGATACAGTGGATGGTCCTCCCCCGGCTCCTTCATCATCATGTTCATCATTTACAGCCGCCAGCCAGCAACAACAGCAACAGACTCATCAGCTACAACAACAGCAATCGTTAGTAGGTTCACCTGCCAGTGGTGGTGGGTGTTGTTTAGGTGTTATTACCGCAACTCCTGCAGCTACTGGTCTCAGTAGTGGCGGCGGTATAGTTGTCTTAAGTAGCAACAGTGGTGGGAATAGCCCTCGTTTGGGTGATGCCGCTTTAAGTTCTTTAGCAGCTAGCCCCACAGATGCCTGTAGTATACGTTCAAATCCCTCGGCTGCCTCTTTAATGGCAAATGATATGATTGGTGGATCGGGCGTTACAACTGGCATTTGTATAGCTACACTTTCACCGCTTTCATCTGCTGCTGCTCATCATCATCTTATAAGACGTCCCAGCATTAATATGTGCGTTTATGTACCATTTATGGCATCAAATATTTTGCAAAAGTTTCTTCTTATTTTCATTCAAGTATCGTTTCCCTTTTGCTTTAATTCCAGTATCATTTGAAAGGACATCGTTGAAGTTGATTTCGTTTACTTTTGTTTGAGACTTCTTAAGAGTTTAAGTTGCTTTTTGATTTTGTCAATTGTAAAGAGCATGTTCTTTTTAATAACTTTACAAGTATTGTTTCATTTACTTATTATTCATCCTTATTCCAGTTGTCGACATCGACGTCACTTTAACACAATACCAAAAAATGGGGGTTGTTTTCTCGCTCTCGATAACAAATTTCGGGCTACTGGCAATCTATTTCCGTGTCCTAAGGTCTAGAAAATAGCCTAAACCTGGCAATAGCAGTCAGTTGTTTTCGACAACGGGTACACAAGCGCCAATTTTTGGATATTGTGTTAAAGTGACGTTGATGTCGACAACTGGAATAAGGGTGATTATTATCATTATTTTCGAAATGCATGAGTTCTTGAATGATTTCATATTTTAAGAATGTTTTAAAGGCTTTTCTTTCGGACTCGGATTTTGTCATATCAAATGCAGAATTTTAAAAATCAAATTCTGACTTTCTCATATCAAATTCAGGGGTCAAATTATGGCATTAGATATCTATCCAAATCTTAAAATATTTTCATATAAACTCCATTGGAATCTTTTGGAATTTTGTTTGATATCGAGTGCCGGAATCTCTCCAAGATTTTAAAAATCATATTCAGAATTGTTCAGCGCAAGTTCTCCATATCAAATTGAAGATAACTTTCCGTCAAAAAAAAAAAAAATTATCACTAAATTATTGTACTTGCTGCAAACCAGATGTCTGCTTATTAATAGAGAATTTCTAGAATTGAACCGTTTTTAACAAAATATCGTTGTAATATTTCAAACCGCTCGAGTTTTTTTTTTATTATTATTACAGTGTACTCTCTCTTTACGTACACCTCTCTTGAGCGGACGTTTCCCATAAACGGACACTTTTCGCAGAACCAAAAGAATCCTTAGGGATTTTTAAAATGTTTCCCTCTTGAGCGGACAAGCCTCCTATAACCGGACGCGGACACTTTTTTTCTACACCAAAGAGATTTTAGTTTCTCATAACCGGACAGCTAACAACACTCCAACACTGTTTTTCCGTTTACTCTTTTTCATATTCGTACAGATGTTGTACAGATGAAATTAAAGGAAAAATACGTCTTGCTAAAATGTTAATGACAATTCTGTTTACTTTATCTAATATTTATATATTCTTGTTTTGGAAATAAAATTGTTTAAAGATACGAGTATATTATATTACAAATTATTATTTACTCTTTTCGTACATTTCTCATAAGCGGACACTTCCACCCTATGATTTATCAGTTAAGCCCATTGGGAATAATGAAAGCAAGATATCACTTAATTTCATAAAAATTAATTTAAAGCTCGAATGATCTGCGAACGAAATAGCTTTTCTTACTTTTTATGTATGTATATACATATATTTTTGCAAGTTTATAAATATTTTTCGAATTGCTTAAGTCAATGTATGAAATGTTTTCTTTCTATAGACTTGTTGTGTATGTGTAGTGTTCTGCAAATTTGTTTGTTTCTTCACAAATCGCACTAAAATACTAATCATACTAATTTGTAACTAATAAGCAAAAAAAAAAAAAGCAAGCACTCTCCTTAACTATTGTTCCTCTTTTCTATTCACTTTAAACTTTGTATGTCATCACTTCACTTCAGCACTTCATTACAATTATAAGCTTCTTTTAGTTTAGTTATTTCAGAAATACTTGTGGAATTGTCCTTTATTTATTTTTTTTAATTTTTTTTTAATAAATTTTTTTCAATAATGTAATATTTTTTTTTTAATTTTTCTTTCTATTTTTTCTAAATATTTCGTAACATTTGTCTGAATGTTAAATCTGAAACAACTTTGGATTAATTTTATGTTATGAATTGCCGTGCAAAATACTTTTTTATTTGTTGAAATAAAAACCAAAACAAAACAAAACAAATGGGAACTACAATCTATGCTAAATTTGTCTTAGGAATCCCAGTTCCGGCTCCTTAGTTATAAGTGAAACAGGTTCACTGGATCGCATGAAAAATACCGCCGAAAAACGTAAAAAAGGTCCATTAGATGATGGTCCTCGAGTCTCAGATCGTGTAGAGGAAACTAGAGTGAATCCAAATTCTTTGATCGATGAGATTTTAAAGGATACAAAACTGGATCAATTAGAGGAAACAGCAGAAAGTAAGTAATAATAATACAAATATATAAATTTTATAAAAAAAAATTACATATATCTATTCCATGAAAGTTATATTTCATAGAAATTACCATTTATTAAAAGAGCCTTTTATAGAAAGTACTTTATATAAAGAGATACATAACATAACATAAAATTATCTTATAAAAATATTCTTATGAAAAGTATCTATATATTATAAAAAGTACGTACGTATGTATATCCACAACCTTTTCAACAACATTTTTCAGCTCATTGATTTGGGACTCAATTCTGAAAGTTGCGTATGAAAGTATCCCCAAAACTAAGAACTTCTGCATCATACGTTTTGTCAAGTTGGCTGAATTAATAATTTAATGGTCTTAGAACTTTTTTGCTCGAGGTGGGTGAAGATGTTCATTGATATATGAAAAATCTCATGTTGTTGTTTTAAGTTTTAGTCAGTTTCCGCTTGTTGCCCTAAATGTTCTCTTTCACCTCATACCAACTTTAAGGGAAACGGCCCATTGGTTACCGAGTTATAGGCCTCTTTCTGAAAAGTATGTAAAAGTAAAAAAAGAAAAACACGGCAAGACTGGTAAATTATGTGAACAGCGTCATCTTACCAATGTTGCCGTGTTTCTGGAATTTTTCTTTTTTACTTTTACGTACTTTTCAGAAAAAGGCCTACAACTCGGTAACCTCGGACCGTATAGCATAAAATTAGTATTGGGTGAAAGAGAACATTTAGGGCAACAATCGGAAACTGACTAAAACCTAAAACAACAACATGACATTTTTCATATATCAATGAACATCTTCACCGACCTCGAGCAAAAAAATTCTATGACCAATAAATTATTAATGCAGCGCAACCAATTTAACAAAACGACAATTCTCAGAATTGAGTCCCAAAATCATGTGTTGTGCTGTGTAAAGAGTACATTTTGTGATACTCTTCGTAAAAAGTACATGTAATTGTTTAAATAAGGACGATTATGTATGCATATTTTAAATGTTAATGTTAAATTTTTTTCAGCTTCTGGTTTACAACTGTATATAGGAAAAGATGGCACCACGTCCTTTGGTAACCATGAGCTTAAATCTCGTGTCTCAGCTGGGGCTTTTAAACAGGTTGTTATGGAAAATCCAAGATAGTAGCATAACTCTTTTACATAAAATAAGACTTTTAAAACACAACAAAAAACCTACTACTATTACAAACTAGTAAAACAAAACTATATTATACCTACATACATAAATATATACATATATAAAAATATATTGCTATAATACAAAATTATAATTAAAAAATTTAATAATTTATATATTAAAAAAAAACAACAGCAGAAACAATTTGAGAATGAAAAAAAAATAATTCATCAATGTTACATACGGGAAAAAAATTCTCTAAATTAGACAGTATGTACTATATTTAAAGCAAAAAAAAAAATTAAGAAAATATTTCCATTTTATTAAAGAGATAAACTAACTACTCTATCCCTGATCTATTGAAGAAAAAAAGTAAAACTAATATATATGTATATTCCCCCCCACTAATATAACAAGATTATTGCAATATGTTATACAAAATAATTTTAAATGTTACAAGAGATAGAAAAGAAAGAATTAAATTTATTAAAAAGAAAATCTTGAAAAATATTTAAATCTCTATTTCAACCCCAACCTACCGTTAAAAACAATAATAAAAAAATTATTAGATAAATAAAAAAAGGAACGCAACTCACGTTGCAATAAAATGAAATCAAATTTATAAACAGATGGAAACATACTTTTCCATATGCATTTCCTTTAAATTTGTTTTTCCATTAATATATAAAGAAAACCGAAAAGAATGAAATAAAACTCTGCTGCCCATATGAAGCACATCGTATAATTAATGCTTAATAAAAAAAAATAAGCTTCTTCCTTTTTGAAAACAACAAGAAAATATAAAATTAACTTAAAACTGAAAACAATTTCCAAATCTACCTTTAGGTGACTGAAGGAAGTATGGAATGAATAGGATGTATGTATTAATAAACAAACAACTGACACAGTTACATTATAAAAGCAAAATAAACACGTAGTAAATAATTCCTATGTTTGTGTAATTTTTAAATTAATTATATATACACATATATCGTCCCTACCACGTCAAACTATCCAATATGCAAATTTGAACTTTTCAGAAGAGCACGAAGACAAGTCAATTGTGAATTTAAAGTCGGCGTATTCTTAAAAGTGCAGGGCTTTAAATATTTTTTATTGAGTTATCTATCCTCCATGAGAATTTCAGCATTCTTAAACGAGGCATATCGTATAAATTCGGGTATCCAGATAACGAATCTAAAAAACTAATTTTGCATATTGGATATTTTAACGTGCTAGGGACGATATGTACTTTCGTAAATGTAATAGTAAATTTGTGCCCATCACTGTGTCAGTGATGGCAATTGTCGTTGCTGAAAAGCGATCAGTTGTTGCACATGCATTTTAGATATACATACATACATACATACATAATACAAAAAATAGTAAAAAAATACCTTTATTAATAAAAATTTCTTGGTCTTCAGGAAAAAATAAACAGACAAAAAGAAAAGGTATGATTGCCACAATAAATACATATAACAATTAGGGATGTAACCGATACCGATTACAATATATCGGCGATACTTCTAATTTGCCGATATATCGATATCGGCAATATTTTACTGTCGATACCACGATACTTCTTAAATTTTTTAGAGCTGTTTTGAACAAACAATTCAATTTTCAAAGCTTTTTTTTTTTTTGCATAACAACTAAGTGAAATAACATATTGAAAGCTTTGCACCATAGTGGTGAAATGTTCTCTCAATGCTAAATGATGTATTTTGTTAAAAAAAAATAATTAGTTTTTTGTTAATTTCAAAATGAATTTACTGTAATTTTGTATAATAAAAGAATTACTCTACTTGAATTTTGTTAATTTTAACTTGAGTTCAATTTCAATATGCGTTTCGGTATCGGAATCGGTATCGGCGATATTTCTTTTTGAGCATCGGTATCGGATCGGCAAAACGGCGTATCGTTACTTCCCTAATAACAATGGACCTGATAGTGTAAAGTGCAAACTCCAATGCATGATACAATCAGGCCCAATTATTTTGGGCACCGCCATGTATTCCAACAAAAATAACATTGTTTACATAAAAGAGACTGCATTTACACTGTTCAAGTTTTTCAACGCAATTCCTATAGTTTAGAGAGGAGGAGTGAGCAGTGAAATGGGGAATGGAGAAAAAATATTTACAATTATCTGCATCATTATTCTGTAATTCTATTAGTCAAAACAAAAACTTGGACTCTAAAATGCTTTAGAAAATTACGAAAATGTAGGAATGACTCAAATGCTAAAATTATAGCGCATTAAATTTTTAAAATATTTTCAATTTTAACAATACATGTTGCACAATTACATTCGCAATTCATATATTCACAGCTGGCTCTTTTTCAATGAACTAAACGAGTGAAAACAATAAATAAAGATTCACACAATACAACTGGAAAATAAAAAATAATTTTTACACCCCAAATGCAAAACGAAATGAAACCCTCTAAACACGACTACACACTATGGAATCAATAACGAACTGGTTGCTTAACCAAGGCTTATAAACTCAAGGCTTTGCAAAGTAAACCTTCCCTGTCTCAGGGATGTTCAAACAAGCAAGCTTAAAAGGGCATTAAAAAACTTGCTACATATGTATGTGCAATTGCAGTACAAATTTTGATATAAAAAAAAATGGCAATTGGTGCTTAATGCTCAAATCTGGAATCGATGCAATTGCATAACTATTACATTTACGAACATATCCAAAATTAACTCGTCAAGTAAATTATTGAATTTCCAACCTATTGTCGGATTGGTAGGTCGTGCATGAATTGTTGGTAATTTCATTAAAAACATTAGCAAAATTCGCAATCTTGTACAAATGGTCTTACATCGTTGCATGTGCAAAATGTTACGAGTATATTGATACTCACCACTTAACAATTCTTAGCGGTGAGTATCAATATACTAAACCAATTTGCACATGCAACGATGCAAGACCATTTTCACAATTATTAAAACAATTACATTTCACAAAACTTAAATACATTTCGATAAATAATTTAGAATACAACTTAATAAACTTCTTAAACATCACAGATGTTTTAAAAATATTATTGAAAGGCAATAATTTTAAAGCACTTTTTGAAATTTTAATCTTGATATAATATATGAATGGTTTTTTTTAATATAAAACAAATTTTCAGGAAAAAAATTTATAGAAAACAGAAAATATTTGTCATAAATAAGGCAGATATCCCTTTTTTATCTTGTTTAAATTAGAAATTAGTCTGTTAAAAGTCAAGACTGGAAAAAACTTGTACATTTCTTAAAGGTCTTAAAAATTTTTTTAAATGAACTTTTTATGTTTAAAAAATTATTATAATTAAAAAAATTTAATTACTGTCAATTAAAAAAAACAATTGCTATTTTTTTTTTGTCAAAAGAACTCTGAACCTTAGATATTCCGAAAGAATTACTAAACAAAACTTTCAATTTTGAATTTCTTTAACTTGAAACGATTTTTCGTCATCCTACGTCAAATTTGGTTTATTCGTTTTTCGCACTGTAGATTTTAGGGTAACGAAGACACTTTAAGACATTGTTTTAGGGAACGAAACAGAATTCTTTAAATATCTTAAAACTACAATAAATCACTTGACGAGTGTTTCTTTTCCACTGTAGCACAGTGACATTGAAGTATTTTTTGTAAAAAAAAAACATTTTTTGAACTTGTATTATTTTATTACATACAAAACTTATTAAAAATAGTTTTAACCACCTGTATATTATTTTAAAATGTATTTAATTTCTTTACTACATTGTTTAATTTCAAAAATATACATGTAATGAATTTTTATCATAAACAAGTACATATGCAATAAATAATTATGAAAATACGCTGCATAATAAATACAAAACTACAACATTATACAAAATATAATTTTTCCATTTTAATTTTTATACCCACATTCAACACACAGTTTAAAGCAAAAGAAAAGAAAAAGTTCTATGAAAATGTTTATTTTGTGAAATATTAAGTTAATTTTAGACATTAAAATTAATAATAATAAAATAATTTTTAATTGTAACTGCTTAGGATATAATAATAAAATATGTATTTGTGAGAATATTATATTAAATCATAATAAAATTTATTAAAAATAAATTCAAACAAGATAAATAAAACTTATGTCGTGTAAAAAAAAATTAAAACAAAAAATTAAATAAAACATTGTGATTTCAAATAAAAATTAAGGCCACAAGTATTATTCAGATAAATGAACAGAACCGCAAATGTTACAATTACATACATCTTTTTTTTTGGAAGATGGAAAAATTTAAATTGTCAAATAGCAGTTTCTTGCATAACCGATTTCGTAGGTTTTTTCTTATCAAGTTGACTTGTCTCTTCATATCAGTGGAAATAATTTTTTTATTTAGTGATATTATTTATAATATCATATATATATTAGTGTCTTGCACAAGACTATTTGTAATACCTTTCAAGACATGAGAGATCTTTTCAAATGCTTTACGACAGCGAAATATTCTAAAAGAATCGCTAAACAACACTGTTGGCAAGACAAACAACTGAAAAGAATGTATTGCCAACAGTGTTGCTTAGCGATTCTTTTAGAATATTTCGCTGTAGTAAAGCATTTGAAAAAATCTCTCACGTCTTGAAAGGTCTTATAAATAGTTTTGTGCAGGACACTAATATATATATATATATATATATATATACATATACATAAGTATATCAATTTTCTATGATTTGAGCTTAAAATTTAATTTCAAATCGAACCGATTTCCATCACATACCTGATATTTTGCTAATTTTTGGAAATTAATTATATATATATATATATATATATATATATATATATATATATATATATATATATATATATATATATATATATATATATATATAAGAAATTTAATATTCGACATATTGTCAGAAGTTTATTTTAATTTGAAATTTATTTGCTGGTGGTTCAGCGTTGTCTATATATTTCATTGTTGCTGTAACAAATCATCAGTAGACTTCAACCACACATTTTGAATAGTCACAAACCTCTTATCTTATGCAACAGACTTTCAAGAACTATTTGAGAATTCACAAATAATAAAATAGATTCAAATCGAATATAAATTATTTGCTGGATTTTTTGTATTAGTTTCAAAGCCTACTACGCTTATTTTTCTTTTGTGATTTTCAAAAATGTTATTATTTGTGAATTCTCAAATAGTTCTTGAAAGTCTGTTGCATAAGATAAGAGGTTTGTAACTATTCAAAATGTGTGGTTTAAGTCTACTGATGATTTGTTACAGCAACAATGAAATATATAGACAACGCTGATCCAGCAGCAAATAAATTTCAAATTAATATATATATATATATATATATATATATATATATATATATATATATATATATATATATATATATATATATATATATATATATATATATATATATATATATAATATATATAATATATATACAGGGATGATAAATGGGAAAACCAATTTCGTACCAATTAGCTTTTAAAAATGTACTTTTTCGAACCCAATAGTACTAAAATCGGTATTTTTTGTATTTTTAACTTTATTTTATTATATTTTTGGAACATGTCGCTCATTTACTCAAATAACGTCATAACTCATAACACAAATTTCAAGTTTTCAATTTACACACGTCTTAATGAAAAATGAAAATTTTGTGTTTGTTTCAAAAAAAGAACTATATGAGGATTAATCTGCATCATTAACTGAAATTTTATTAAAATTAACGAATGAAACAGGCAGTAAATACATATCGTTGGTCTCAAGTAAAAAGGCCCTAACTCAAATAATTGCTATTTTACAGGAGAAGGTAAAAACACAATAGAAACAGTAATATTCTTTCTGTAATATTTTTGTACAACTGATTGTAAAAGCGTTACTTTTCAAACTATTTTAAATATATTGGAATCACTGAAAAACTGAATTTCGTAAAAAAAAATATGAGTTACAACCTCCCAATAAGTCCTTTGTTTGTATTAGACTTTCAAGTCTTCTTTTTGATTATGAAAATTCTCTTTCCACATTCGCTGATGGGTGAAGAATTGGCAATATTCTCCTGATAACTTTTGAAAGCTCATTAGCTCATCCAATTAATTTTTTAAAGCTCGAAACTCGTTATTTATTGTATTATAATTTCCATTTTCTTTTAGGAATATTTTTTAATAAGAGAGATACTATACTACTAACATATTCGGGAGTGAATTTTGTTAGCCATGTTAAAATTTGGTTATAAAAAGAAACTTTATTTAGTTTCGCAAAAGTTTCTATAACATTTCTCTTAAAATCCGGTTGTTTAACATTTATTTTAAAATCCGTAACTACACAACTTTTAATTTTATTTCTAGATATATAAAGTTTTTAATTTAAAAGTAAACTTTAATCGTTTACATATGTATGTAGCATACCTAGCTTCATTTAATTTCATCACTTAAACGATTGATATGATAATAATATAGCAAGTTTTTTATTTCTTACAAATTTTATATCAATACAATGGATAAAATAAATGAAGATGGCGCAATCATATTGAAAACGAAACACCGGTGAAGTTAGATGTACTTCTATATAATAAACCAATCAAGTGTAATGCACATCTAACAAGGTATTCGCTCTCAACAACAAAACAAATTCGCCACTTTTCTCTCAAATTGTTTATACTTTAAATGATCGCGATTAATTATTTTTGTGAAAATAAAACAAGGGATAGTCTCTCCCAAATTTTTCAAATAGTACCAAATGAGTCACGGGGGTACCAACGTACTTTTAGGGTTTGAATAGTACCAAAAAAGTACAATTGATCGCAAATGTTGTAAGTAATGGCACATTTTTCTTAATTTTAAATAACGAATTTTATAATGAAAAAACTTTTAGTTTTAAAACAATGGAAAAGTCTTGCAAAAAAATTGCTAACGTCGGCGGCGGTTAAGGGGTTTCAATACATGTCGGCAGTGGATTTTAGCTGTTAAGCTTCATCCTACATACAATTAAATTGATTCAAACAAAAATAAATTTAAAAAATTTGCTCAAATATATAAAAACAATTCCTTAATCGTGAACTTCCGCTTACTCGATTTAAAAACGCAAAAAAATACAAATTCTGTTTTCCATCACATCTTTTTTTTTAATAATTTCATAGAATAAGAAATGAAATCGACTTCGATTTAAACAAAAACAGAATGAAATCGAAATAAATGTGTACATAATAAGTTTTTACGTTTTTCTATCGATTTTATATCTAAAACGATTTTCATCACATACCTGTATATGGCGAATCAAAGTTACACATTTTTCTTAAAAATATTTCAATTGTAATTGAAAAAATAATTTTATTATTTAGGATTAAAGCCTGTTCAACGATGTCGAAAGCCAAGTTTTATAATTTATATTCAAACAGCAAAAAAAAAATAGAAAATTCCTCTTTTTAACCCCCGACTAAAAAAGGGGGTGTTATAAGTTTGTAGTGTGTGTCTGTGTATCTGTGTGTCTGTCTGTGTCCACGTACAGGCCAAACGGCTGGACCGATTTTCATTTAGTTTTTTTCTGTTTGAAAGATGACTTGATCGAGAGGGTTCTTAGCTATGTTTGAAAAAAATCGGTCCAGCCGTTTAGAAGATATAACATCTTTTCTGAAAAAAGTCGGGGGTTTTTAAAATTTTTAATTTTTGTTATTGTTTTCAATATTAATTATAAAACCAAAGTTTATTTTTATGAAAAACATAAACCGGTCGGAAAATTCGAAAATAATATTGTGAAAAGCTTCGAAAAATTTTAAGCTACAGGAAGTCACATATAGGAAATTTTACACGAGACCACAAAAACATTTCGAAAATAAATGCTTCAAAATTATAAAACTTCTACACTGAAAAACATAGAAGTGTCCTAGTAGTTCTGATGGTAATGTGTAATTTTTTGTTGGGAAGCCACCTGCAGATATTTAACTCAAATTGTAATTTATCATTTCCCCTCTTCCCTTTTAAAGGTTGAACCTTGGGAGACATTTACTAACAAAAGTCCATGAAAGAGTCTTCGAAACTGTCCCATTTGTATGCATTTCAAACATTGAATTGAACAAATTTTATAGTCGCTTTAATTTGGGAAAAAATTATTATCTTATATTCGAAATGTTTCATAAGTGTACATACATCCATATAGTTAGGTAAAATGTAAAAAGGCGTAACTAACAAAAAAATCAAAATCGAGTTTTTGATTGATTACTATAATTCTCATTTAACTACATACATATCTTGACAAAATTTTACACTTCTGTGATCAAAAATTAGGCTTTTATCAACAAAAAACAAGGGGCCTTAACTACAAGTTTGTTTAGTTTTTTGCTTTTCCTGCAAAATTATATTTTTATTAGTTACGGCTTTTTGCATTTTAGCTAACGATATATGTATATGTAGTACGTATGTCTCAACTTCTTTTTTTTAATACATGTATTTAAAGAAGCACCTGAAGTGCATTTAAATCAATAAAGAACAAAAATTTGTTGTTTAATAAGTACGTTCATGCATTCATTCATTCTTCAAAAACATGGAACGTTGGCGTAACAAATTAGCCGTAGTAACAGGCGCCAGCGGAGGTATAGGAGCTGCTTGTGCTAGGGCTCTAGTTGCTACAGGGATACGTGTTGTGGGTTTAGCGCGTAGGGAAAACAAACTTAAGGAATTGCATAACTCTTTGCCATATGAGGAAAAATCATTATTTATTCCATATAAGTGTGATGTTTCCAAGGAAGACGAAGTTATGAAAGCATTTGACTGGGCAGAAAATAAATTGGGTGGTGTTGATATATTATTAAACAATGCTGGCATAACCAGAGAAACTCAACTGGTAGCACCGGGTAATACTGAGAAAATACTACAAGTTATCAATACAAATATTATGGGCGTACTGTGGTGTACGCGAGAAGCTTTTCAACTGATGCATAAGAGAGGCAATGAAGGACATATTTTGATAATTAATAGTATTGCGGGACAACAAGTGTTGAATTTTATAGACGTTCTACCTTCATTTAACATATATCCAGCCACTAAGTTTGCTATTACTGCCATGACTGAAACCTACCGTCAAGAATTTCAACTGTATAAGAGTAAAGTTAGAATAACTGTAAGTTTAAATGTGGTTTTGGAGCGTAAATTCAAAGTTTTAATTTATTTACAATTTCAAGGGCATTTGTCCGGGAGCTGTTAATACAAATATATTTCCTGAAGAAATTCACTTCTATGTTAAGAATATGCCACGTTTGGAACCACAAAATATAGCCGATGCTGTATTGTATGCCTTGAGAGTTCCACCAAATGTTCAGGTTGGTATTTATTTAGCTTCAGCTATGTAATATATGATACATTTTTTTAGTCAAACATCTTTTTTATGTAATCCTACTTTATAGCACGTTTCCACTATGAGCAAAAAAGGCACTGCGAAGTGCTGAAAAAACATTTGTTTTGCATTAAACAAGTGTTTTGGTTCGAAGAACGTAAATGGAAACGTACTATTAGGGCACTGTTAAAAACTATAATTCGAAACGCAAGCAAATGCTTTCGAATTGCCTAAATTTTCTTATAATTTGTATTATTGTCCCGTTTCAGATTCATGAGATTACTGTCAAACCCATGGGAGAAATGTTTTAAATAATAAATCTACGTACTTAAGTATATGACGAGTACTTACCTCTCTGGCATGATGATTATTTTGCTTTTGTAACTTTACAAAAATATTTGAAAAATTTATGGAGAACAATAAAAAATCGCTTGAAATTTTCTTGCATGGAATGCTGAAAAATAAAATAAAACATTGTTTTATTACATATATTTTTTTAAAAAATCCAATCGTTTTCTTAATAATCTATGATTTAAGCGATGCATACATAGAAACTGATTGTTTAAAAATACAACAGGTATGTCAAAGCGATATAAACGCAGAAAACGAAGATTATCTTTGTTGTCAATAAAAACTTTCTCCAATTCGTATTCACCCGAGAAGTTAAGTTCCAATTCCTCGACCAACATATCGCACAAAGGACAAGGATTTTTGGTATATAGAGTTACAAGAGGCAAACGATTCAAAGTAGAAGGCCAGGGTCTAAAGTGAATTTTAATATAAATTGTATTATTTATTATTTATTTGAAATAGAGATTTTTGCATTTTTCGATACATTAGATGTTCTTCTATCGAAATATACAAAAAACTGGATTTGAAAAAAATAATAAGTCAGGGCCTTTCTTTATTAAAGTAACGATATATATTAATATATAAGCGCATTAACTCATTATTTTATTAAAATCGAAATATTTTACGTAATCTATTGAAATAGATATGCGGAAAAAACTCGATTTGAAAAAAAATAATGAGTTAGGGCGTTTCTATATTAATGTTACGACAAATACTTGTTGTTATCTGTATAATGCTTACAATTTCTGTATAATCAAGGCTAAAGTTTCCTGGTAGCTGCTAGAGATCACACAACCATATTCTAAAGGATTAAGCGAATTCGTAATATGCGTGATAAGCCGTATTAAAGAAATTGATGGCGAATAGCCCAAAATTAAAGAACCACCATGAGGATTTATTAAATCTTTGTTTAAATTGTACTGATGTTGAAGAAAATCTACTACTTGAGGAAAGCAATCTTCAATTTCCCAATGTTTTATTTGTTGAGGATCCAGTGCAGCTTTAGAAAAAAGTTTTTCCACACATTCCCTACTGGATGTAAGAATATTTGAGGTTTTTTTATATGTATATTGGAAATCCGTCAGAACACACAGAGGCGACAAATTTAATTTTTGAGCATTATCTAAGGTACTCATAACTAATGCAGCTGCTCCATCACAGTATTGAAAGGATTCACTAAATTGTCTACAGCTATTTGAAAAAATTTCATCCTGACTCACTTCCCTTAGGTATTTTCCATTACCTTCCGCTGATCGAATTGTTAAAGTTACTAATTCAGAATCGAATGCACCTTCTGCTATCGATTTTTTATATTTGGCGATATTTAAAGAGATATAATTTGCCATAACGTCTGATGAAACTTTTTTGAATTTGTCGGTCATTTTGGCAGGTTCGTTTTGTGTAGCTGAAGATAATCCGCCCACTACTACAGCTGCTTGTGGCTTAGATTTTAAAAACTCCAATGCCCAAACGTATGATTCCATTTTAGGTTCATTGTCATTGTCAGTTATGGATGTGTAATTGGCCTGCTTTATAAAATTGCTAAAAATGAATCCACTTTCCTTTTGCAATGTAGGAGCTTCATTCATAAATATTTGTTGAATTTGTTCCAGAGGAATTGAAGACCGTTTAACTACAGCTTCCACAGCCAACTGACCTAACTGCCAAGCACTAACCGAGGCCAATTGACCTTTGCATTTACCCCACGGCGTGCGTGCCGCGGCCGCTATAATTATAGGCCGCTCATTGTGAAAATATCGTATGTGTTCTAAAATCAAAAACCGATATCGGGAAATACGAGGGAGCATTATATACATAATTGCATACATATGTACTTAACTAAGTACATATCTGTTGTACCATAGACGAAAAGTGAGCAATCAAAAAAACTGTTAAACAAATACCATCATTCATGTAGTTTTGCGGTATACATACATACACACATATGTAGGTATGTTGGAAGTATGAATCAACCTCAGCACATTTCCAGGAGTTACGTACCACTATTTTTTTTCACTTTTTAAAACACTTGCAAATTGTAATTATTTTATGCAACTTCAATTTCACTTTAAAAAAAACAAAAACAATTTAATGGAGTAAATAAAATGACACTGACACTTGCAACATCATTGCCAGACTGTACATACATATAATAATTTTGAAAAGTAATAACTTATCGAAGACAAGAACCAATACGGCCATCTAGTCATTAGGTTAAGTTTATCCAATGCAAGCACTGACTTATTCGAGCTATTTTCCCAAGACATTAATTAATGCTGTACTAAAAACTAACTGGCTTTGATAAAAGTGCCAGAAAACAGCAGCATTACTTCTAAGTTTTCTTCCGGGAAAAATTGTGACATTTGCGATATTAAGGATTTGCAACTTTAGAGGTTAAAGGCAAGCTAAGCAAAAAATCATTACTCAACTTGCACTAGTTCCTTTATAGGCGTCAACTGAAAATTTACAAGTTTTCAGCGGAGGGTCTACTCTGTAATTCGAAACGAAGCAAAATGTTTTCGAATTTGTATGTTTATAAATTTCAAATTCGAAAGCATCCACTTTCCTTTCGAATTAAACAGTTAAACAGTTATTAATTGCCTGTTTCTATTTGCATATGCTTTTATATCACAGACAGGGATAAAACTGTATATTTTTCGCGAAAGAGTACAGAAAATTACGTAAGATTTTTACAGTGGGGGTAGATTTGACCACTGTATATAGTTTTCTTGCAAAAAGTAGAGGAACTAGTGCGAAATGTATGTTCATATATTTGAATATATGGTACATGTGTACATACATACATACTTTTGTACATTTCAAAATGACATGGAGACAATCATCCTGATTACGGTTGCCATATTTCGACTACGCCTAGCACTATATTAGAATAAAGAACTTTGTTACATTTTTTCCTAATCTAATACCAGGCGTAATCGAAATACGCCCACCGTAATCGGACTGAATACTTCTACAGTTTTATTCCACAATGATGACATAGTATGCGCGATGTCCCACAAAAGGAAAAACACATTTTTTCATTAGCTGATAACATAATGTTCATTTATTATGCTGGACTTCTTTCTTGAAGTTCTATCGATTCTGAATCAGAAAAACGATTAAATGGTATTGCGTAGTCACCAAGAACATGCATCAGAGTCATGCGATCTTCACCTGTATATGGTTCGGGTCTTAAAGATCTCCAATCGCAAGGTGTAGTTATATAGTGGAATATCCGTTTTGCGAAAACTATCAAAGATATAAAAGCAATGGTGCCAAAGATATAAAATAAAACTTTGGCGGTCAGTTTAGGATCTGAACACTTCGAAATATTTCTCCACTCCACAAATTTATGATGGCCTAAGGAGTGCACACGCACAGCTGCCTGGTTAAAAGTATGATTGAATTGTTTAACATAAACATATTCATTGCGTTCATGTTCCAAACGTGTTACACACACCAATCCATTGTAATCTCCTGACCCATTATTGCTAAAGTTATGATTACGAAAATGCAGAGCATATGAAGTAATATAACCATTTGGTAGTCTTGGTTCAGGAAAATATATTCTGTATTGATTTGAATTGTTCATCTGGCAAAACGAAAAATCAATATTATCCGCTGCTAAAGAATAGTTTGTTCTAGTAGATAACATGCTATAGCTGCTGCAGCCGGCATGATTACAAGCCTGCATTTGTAAAACATACAAGTGAAAGGGTTGTAAAGAACTTATTACATGTTCATTTTCCCAGACCTCGAAACGTTTTCTTAAAAGAGGCTTAGCTTTTTCGCCATCACTGTACTCTTTACTATTTATTTTGCAGTATTCCATATGATCTATTGAGCAAGCAAACTCAAGTCTCAAATGAGAGAGGAAATGTTTATCTCTTATATCTCTGTCACGGCGCGAACAACAGTCATCGTAGTCCTCATGGCTATTATCTTTGAAGTCCATAATGGGTTCATCACAATAATCTCGTGTGTCTAGAACTCTCTTGTCATCTGGCATATCATATACTTCCAAAATGTAATAGTCTACTACGGGGAAACTAATAGAATTCACCTTATCATGGGAAAATTCAACAGATAGTGTATCGCGTGTTTTGTTTTTCAGAAAAATTTTAGGTGCTGCTGGTATATCGAATTTCGTAGTGACATATTTCATTTCACTTCTGGCTTCTTGAGTGTCATCATCCCCATTGAAAGTTTTTACCAAAGTAGCATATCTAGTATGGGGCTCCAAATTTTTAACAGTATACATATAATGGGAGGAATTCCTTTTCAGCTCGTGAGCAAATTTCAGCTCCCTAACCCAATTTACTCTGAGACAAACTTCTGTATCAATTTCACTTTTCTCTGCCAATTGCTCCTTATTTGCTAAGGCCTTGTAGACAATTTCCACTTCCGGATATGTTTGATCTTTGGGCCAGTATAACGTAAAAGAACGATGATGTAGAACCTGGAAAGTGATAAAGAAATAATGATCTTAATGTAGAAAGCTTATGAAAATTTTGTATTGATAAATATCTTTACCTCAATATAGAAAGGCCCTAACTCATAATTGTGCAAAAATGTCGATTTCAAAAAAATTACGAATTAGGACCTCTCTTTGTTAAGGTAACGATATGTATTCGTAGTATTATTTCAATTAAGACTTTTTATTATTTGTAGCTTTTTTTTTAATTTTCAATTAAGATACATATTTATTTACCTCCACGTATAGATTTAGTTTAGCTGGTGAGCAGAAAACTTCCTGATCGCTTTTCTGAATTGAATCAAGACTCTTGTCGTGTTTGGCACTCTGCCGAAATTCCCTTATATGACGATTACACAGCTTATCATTTCCATGTATATACATGCCGCCATTAAGAATCTCAAAACTTGGTTTTGTTTTCCACAATTCTGTCAAATTTTTGTTATCATAAAGAACAAAGGAATATAGACCGTGTTCTAACGCAGCACCATGAATTTTTTCCAAGTTTTGGAAGAAATCTAATGAAGTGAGGTAAGGAGATCTATAAGCAAAAAACCAAAAAATAAAATAATCTACTTTGGTTAAAGTGTTTTCTTTTTCAGTTCACCTAAAAATCTTTAAAAAACCGGTAATTTCTTTTATATCTTGAAAATGTTGATTCAGTTCCCTTTGATCGAAAGCCACATAAATATCAAGCACGATGGAAGCGTTAATTAATTGACATCCTCTTAGGTATTCAGCTTGACTTATATCAGTAATATAAATCTTATCATCAAAGTGACTTTCAGAATCGCATATTTTTGTACAGGTTTCCTTACCAACGCATGAAAAGCATTCGTCGGTTGCAGGCTACATACATATGTATTTATTTATATATATAAAAAAATATTACAAAAAATATAAAAAATATATGTATATAAAAAGCAACTCCAAGTACATGTAATATCAGCTTACATTCAATGCATAATCAATGGGACAAGCATCTACACACTCGTTTTTATGTATAAAAAGTTGCATTGTATTAATACATTCCTCGCGAGTGAAACATCTCATAAAGTGACTGGAGGCATATTTGTCATCTGGGCATTTCTGCACACAAGTGCCATGATCTGTATAAGATTTGCATACCACACAACCCTGGGCCGTGTTGTTATAGCAACCACCCAAACATTGCTCGTGGCAATCGGAAATGTCTCTGAAAAACAAATTATTCTAGATTAGCTATTGTACTGGTAATAATGCTCTCACACTTACTGCACTGGTGATACTACACTATCAGTTACAAATTTTTGGCAGACATCATTGGACCAGCAATAGTCGGTTTTGCAACCACTGCACTTTGCTTTTTTCGTACATTGGTAATTTTCACTCAAAAATATGTTGTTTGTTCCGCGTCTTGAAGTCAAACGTTGCCAATTAACCTATTTTTTTTATTAAGTTGTAATATAAATACATATATCTGTGATTTTCATGAATAACAGCGCATGTCCAAAAATCTAACCTTTTCAGTAGATCCAAAAAAGTTATTTTTGAAGTTTATTTTAAAAACAATTTAAGCTGTATTGTTGTTTTAGAGAAAAATTATTTACCTCCATATGTACATACGTCCATAGTTTTCAAAATTTTCTTACACCTTTTTAAAAGTCATTAAAAATATAAAATTTTGACGTCATCAACTCGAAATGAGAAATATGTATATAATATAGGTTGTTACTCATGAAAACCACGGATATGTTTCTCTCACTCACACTAAAATATCTATTTTAGTATGTATCTATGGTACGAGTACATCTCAGAAGTGGAGTACCTCTTAGGTAAAATATTTAATAATCATATAAGGAATACTTTTTATAGAATAAGAAATTTTAAAAAATTAATTTCCTTTTTTTTTAATTATTTATTTATATTAGGTCTGTTCATTTACTTTCCCAGCAGAAACTAGCAACGAGAGAGTAAGGCAGAAATTTACAAGAATTTGCAAGAAAATTTTATTCATATCAGAACCGTGAATGGAAATCATGATAAAATTGTTTTTTTTTCTGATGTATTTTGCTTGATAGTATTTTAAATTTAGTTTTTTTTTAGAAATTGACATTTAACATGAAATTCTTTACACAGTTTCATGTATTTTTACTATTTTTATGAATTTTTTCATAATTTTTTAATTTTATTCCATTAACAAACACAAAAATATGACTATCCATCTCTGATCATGTATGAGACACAAACCAAATTATTTGCCATTAAAATTCAATTTATGTGGCTTACTGACAGAAAACAATAAATTAAGAAAATATGCTTTCTTTTTTCACATTTTTCAGTTTTACTTTTTCAGATATTTTTGAAATAATTAATTTGACAACAAAACACACACATAACTCTTGCAAGTAAAAATTTTTACTAGTAATAATTTGTAGGATTTTTTTGTCTCTCAATTTTTTCCCTCTTTTGAGGCTCTCTCCTTGCAAACTTTTTGAGTTAATGTACACTTTCCAGTTACAAATTCGTAACAATTTTCAGTAAATGAACAAACCTATTATTACAAATTTACACAAAACATAAAAAAATAAATATGTAAATAGAAATTGTTTAGTAAATGTATTAGCTTATCAATGCCTTCCGAGACTTTTTTATGGCAGTTCGCACAAGCTCGGTTAAAACGGACCGATAAATATTTTCAATAAATTTAAGTGTTGAAGCAATGACTCGCAAGAATACGAAGTGTTTTTACTTTCAAACGTTATTCTCAAATCCTTTCAATGCTAATTCAAAGGTTTGATTTAATGTTTACTGGGTTGTTATCGCCGAGACCTGATTGGCTGTTGTGCTTTCGGCGGTGTGAAATCACCAAGCTCTTTTATAAAATATCGCACATTAAACGGATTCACTTCAAGATTAGATTAACAGGTAAATTAAAAAAAAATATTTAAACTTAAAAAAAAATAATTTACAAAAAAGAACTTATCACAAAACAAATGAAGTTCGAACAATAATAATTAAAATTAACTAAAATTAATAGTCATGGGCCTGTGGCAAAAATTAAAATCAATATACTTAATAGTAACAAACCAAACAAGTTTGTCTTAAATGAAGGTGTAGTGTCCTTTGAAAACAGCTAGTTGTTCCGTTCTACTACGCATTTGTCAGAATATTTGCAATTAGCTCTGGTGTTATTTGTTCATTAATAATTATCACATGTAATTTGGCTTACAAAGCGATACGAACTTTAGCCTGATCAAATCATAAATAAAAAACTTATCACTCTAAATTAAAAATTTAAGCGGACTAACTTTAAAATTAGATTAAACCTAGATATAGTATGTATTGCTTTCAAAAATAAATAAATGGGTCTTCAAAATATAAATTCGTAAACGTGGCCTCCGTAATTACTTCAACTGGCCACCCCTGGTAGATTTAGTTCTTCATTAAAATAATTTAAGAAAATTACCTTTTCTGCGTAGCATACTTTGGGGGTGTTTTCAATTAAAACATGACCTCTTTGTAGGGATACCAGGGATTTGAACTCCACCTAGGATGGAAGACGAGAAAAAAATAAGTTCAAAATTTTAAAGATAAATAAACTAACAATAAATTATTTTTATTATTTTGCTTTTTTTTTTTTTTGGCAAAAACTTATTTAAAAAGCCCATTAATTAATCGCCATTTTCATTTCGCACATTCAGGAGAAATTTTTGAATATGCAGCAGCGACCACATGTGCGAAGTGAATGAAATTTAGTTATTATTTTATATTTATTTCTACTGAAAACCAAATTTTTGCAATGATGCATGTGTGTTTTTTCTCAAACAAAACATAAATTACAAAGCTACTTTGGCTTGGCTGCAGAAACATACAAAGTGTCCGGCAGGAATCGAACCGGCGACCCTCCGACTACTAGACTAGTGTGCTACATACCAAGGTGAATTGAGCATGAGGTGATCTCATCAGCCCTGATGATGATCAGATGTTTGATGTCGAATTGAAGTGCTTTAGACCCCAACAAAATAGTAAATTTAGAAAAACCCGATTTTGTTTTTCTAAATTTACTATTTTTGACAGAAGACGTTATTTGAAGCCGTACGGACAACATGTTGTTTTTTTTATTGTTTTGCATATCTATGAAATCGCCTTGCTGCCTACTAGCCAAGAGGGCACTCCAATTCGCAGTTGTTCGCTTTAGAAGAAAAATAAATACATACATAATAACTTACCTTCTGCAAATCTGGAATCGAAGACAATACAATGGCATAATTAACAAACAATCGCCTGCCGCGTATCACAGTTAAATTAGGAAACATATCTTTAATACTGGTTAGGGTATCCACGTCAGCGATTAAAAGAAAATCGGTAATTTCCCTTAATTTCTCATATCGGTGCACGGTAACATTACATTGAAGATTATACACATTCATAAGAGCGATGTACACATATCCCAATACGTGGGTGCAATTCTTGAGTTGTTCAAAACTCTGACAATTTCTCCGTATGGCTATATTACGGCATTCATTTATAGGAGGTGGTGGTTTAATGCCATCAAATTTGATTCTATTTTTTGGTGTTGCTACGGCAAATGATGCTAAGCATTGTTGCGTTAAATACAATGAGACAATGCAAATCGTGAGTAATGTAGTAGTGGTGGTGTAGTGCTTAAGAAACATGTTGTTGTTGTAGATATTTTTAGAGTATAATTTAAATTTAGTGGGAGAGTGCGTTATAAAAATGCCGGTCTCTGGGGAAATGTTACGATCATCGTCCTTCTCTTTGGGGGTAACAGCTGTTGAACGAAGCATAGCTTTTTTCACAGTTGGAGCAACGAGGTTTTATATGCATGCATAAATACATACATACACACAAAAAATTTTTTTGCGCACCTCAATTTTGTTAAATTGTGTGTAGTGTCGTGTTGTATTGCCTGCTTTTCTGTGGCACGTGAGCTATCAATTTATTGACACTTGTTTCGCAAATGCTTGCAGTATACACATATGTGTGTGTGTGTGTATATTTACGTCTAAACAAGTGTAAAGTAAATAAGAGTGTATTAAGATTTCTGTTTTATATATGTAACTTTTTTGCTATTGCGAATTTTTTCATCTTCTGTTTTCTCGGGTAAATTGTTTAAAATATAATTTGCAAATATGTACATATGACGATAAAGATGATCACTTGTGGGATCGTTGTTGCCTGTGTGAATATGTACATACATATAGAAAAACAAAAGTAAATTGTCATGTTACTTATACGTTTGTTTAGATAATGCGTTTTGTTTCCTTTTTGCAACTTTGTTGTAAATTGCTTCTTATTTCACGCTTCATTTTTTTTAACTCAATTCGACCGACGTTCCTACAATTTTTTGGTTTTGAATGTCTTTTGTTTTTGCAAAATGATTTTATCTTTACTATTTTGGACAATATTTATGACTTTTTGTCATGTACCCTGGTTGCAGCAACACATTTGTGTTGTTGTGTTTCTTTTCTCAGATTTGGTATTTGAACTTGTTAAATTTTTCAAGTTGTCTTATAAATTTTCCGTAATTAACCTTTAGCAAGTTAAAAAAGATTTTTAGGAATGAAATAATTACAAAATGTGCATATACAGACGGTATGTAGGTGTGCATACATACATGCATACATGAGTATGTGGGCATGTATGTATGTACGTATATGGCACATAAATATGATTTCGATCATTAAATGGTTTTAAAGCGTGTTAAATTCTCTGAATATTAAAGGAATACTTTTATTTAAAAGCTGAACGTAGATACATATATAGGTATGTACATTAAGTATATTCCTTAATAAAATTAAATATAGGTACATATGTAGGTGTATTTAATTCAAGGATGTGTTTAACATTTTATAATAGTTACATGTAGATATTTACACATGTATGTAAGTAGTTACTAGTGAGGTACGAATATTCGTATTCGTATTCTAATTACCGAATATTGGGCCATTTTTATATATTCGTATTCGCATTCGTATTCTTTAAATTCATGCGAATACGAATAAGAATATTTTTCAAAAAAAATCAAATAAATAAATGCATAAATCCTAAACGAAATTTAAATAAATGGATAAAAATATTAGTTTGTACGAATCCATTAACTTTTTTATATAAATTTGTTCAAATATTATTTTCTAACGATCATTAAAATCTTGGGTAGTTTTTATTAACTTTAAAGTACGCCAACAGGAGTATGAAGTTCTTTTTCATTACAATTTTTAATATTTCATATTGCAGGCGTAAATAGAACCCTAATTCAATGTCTATAAATTTCATATTGAATATTCGTATTCGAGAATATCAAAAATTGAGATTCGTTACATCACTAGTATGTACATTAGGGTGGCCGTTAATTTTTTTTTTTTTTTATTTCTTCTTCCTCATTATTTTCTAAAGTATTAATTTTAGCAAAAAACTTTCTTTGAGACTAAAGTTGTTGACTTGAAGAGCTAAAATATTGACATATGTTATATCAAAGAATATAAATTGATTTATGTGATTTATGATTTATATTCTTTGGTTATATTCTTGTAACATGATTTTTTAAAAAGATAGTCATATGCAAAAAATTACATTGAAAAATGGGCTTGAAGGCAAGCTTTGAGGATCGGACGCACCCCCTAAAACGCAACTTATCGGTATGAAATTTTTTTGTATTTTTTTTACATAAAACTGAACTGATTTGGGGGGTGAGAGTAGGAGAAATAAAAAAAAATTGCGGCACCCTAATGCATGTATATGTACATGTGATCCCAAAATAATTACCTAGTCAATAGAACGAACGTCATTAGCAAAGCGCATTGTCTGGGATATAATTTGTCAGTAATACGGTTGAAAAAGTCAGTAGTGAATCTTTCAAAAGGGTATGTATTTATTTATATATGTATGTACATGAACATTTCGATAGAAGAACAGCTAATATATCGAAAAATTCTAAAATTCGATTTCAAAAAAATAATAAGTTAGGGCCTTTCTATATTAAGGTAACGATATGTATGTGCATACATATATATCTTCCAGACTAAATTCAGTATCATATCGCTCATTTATTGCATGTGTCATATCATGTCATATCCCAAAAAATGTGTTAGGAGTTTATTTTAAATTCTGAGAAACTTTTTTACAAAGAGCTTGAACACCTCTGGAGAGAAAATTGTTTAATATATGCAATGTATCTTCATGGAATTGTACATATCGCACTTGTTCCACTAAAGAGGGTCGAGTTAAAATTTTCAAATTCTCAGAAGAGGCAAAAAACTGTATTAAGTAACTTTTGTATTACAAAGCGGGATACAGCCATACTTTTTTTGCGAAAGAGTATGAAAAGTTATGTAAAACGATTTTTACAGTAAATGCTGACATACATACTCGTATGTATATGTATGTACATATTACTCATTTACTCTAACAACGTCATAACTCAAAAAAGGCAGTTTGACAAAAAAAGAGTTTAAAGTTTTCACATAACTTAATGAAAAAAGAAAATTATATTTTTCTGTCAAAATTTGAGTATAGCGCATGATATCTGTAAGAAATTTTTACACAATATGAACACCGATATGAGGATTAATTCAGCATTATTAGCTCAGAACTTTCATTTTCGGAGTTATGGCTTTGTTTGAGTAAATGAGCGATGTGTGTATGCATGTATGCATTTCAATTGCTTAAAAAAATTTTTTGTTAGTGCATTTTGTTTAAAGACAGTTCCTAGCTACCGTTATTTTTTCCAGCTTCAGTCTGCTTGTAAAATATTTTTAAATCAAACTTTTTTGTACATGCATATGTATGTACATACTCACATACCTATTATATCTATATTACCTTCCCAGTTTATTTTTCAGAAATGTATAAATTTTTGGACGCTATTGAGTTCACACTTTTTTTGGTTACTTTATTGTATGTAACTATTTGAAATAAATTAAAAAATCATTTAACTTTATGAACAAGTATTTCTGAACTTTTACAGCTGCACCGAGATTAAAAGCACTGATTTGTTACAAAATGTCAAAGCGAATTAACATGTAAAAGTATCATGATTTCAGGCTTTCCTAATCTACGCGCAAAAAATAATAATAATTAACAGCAGCAGAGAGATTCAAATTACAAGCAGCGAAAACAATTAGCTCGACTTTTGAGAGCACCTGATATGAATACGTCTTGGTAACAGCTGATTGAAATATAATGAAAAAATAGGTTTGTTCGCATAATACTTCACAAAAAATGTTCTGTAATGTTTAAAATAAAAAACTGAAGTGTTTTTTGATGTGGAAACATCTATACGCTAGGGTGTAAAAATCTTTTGACTGAGATTTCTGAGATGCACACAGCATTGTCAAATCGGTGTGAGCTATGTATGAGTGTATTAGTGTTTGAAAGAAGCAATACAAACTTATTTAAAATATTGTAAATACATAGGAATTTGCTGGTTTTTGTTTGTTAGTGTCGTTAGTTTTTTGCTTTATTAGGGTTCCCTACACCAAAGGTGAAAATGAACCCTATTGTTTTCGCTACGCTATCTGTTACAAGATATTTCCTCGAGAACCGTAAGAGTTACGGACCTGAAATTCGGACACAGTATGTAGAGATTTGGCCGCTACAACAGCAAATATATGAGAGTTAAAAATTAAAGGGTGTTCCAAAACCAGCAACGAAAAATGTTAAAATCCCATGTAATATACATACACTTGAATTTTGTAAAGTTAGTGTATTTTTATACAGACTACAACAATTAACAGTAAATTTAAAAAATTTATATTAAAGGGTGTTCCATCAGTTAATGCAATTTTGACTTTGTAACTTTGACAACTTGCTGTATCTTGGAAACCGTAAGAGCAAAACTCTTAAAATTTTCAAAAACGGTAAAACTAAAAAATCAAAAAATTTTAAAATCGCCAAATCTAAAAAAAATCGCAAAAAAAAATCGCCAAAACTGAAAAAAGCACCAAATTAAAAATAAATTTTAGGACTAAAACAAATCGCGAAACACCGGAAAAATCGTCAAAATGAAAAAAATCGCCAAAGTGAAAAAAAATCCAAAAACAGAAAAATAATCGCCAAAATGAAAAAAGTAAAACAAAAAGTAAAAGTAAAGGCATTTACCATAGATGAGCACTGCAGTACCACTAAAATTTCAGTAAAAATAATAAAAATAATTTTAACCAGTAAATTTTTACTGATTACTAAAATTTTTTTCTACAATTTCCATAAAGTGCCTAAATGATTTATTACATGATGAGGTGCGTTGAATTTTCAGTAATCAGTAATGCCCGTATTCATAATGAAATTCTACCAAGTGGCTAAATGTTTGTCATACAAAAGTTTCAAAATTTGAATGAAAAAAACTTTGCCACTTGCTACAATTTTATTATGAATACGGCCTTACGATTTTACAGGTAATGCAAATTAAATTTCATTAGCAGTAAAAATTTACTGAATTTTTTCAGTAACCAGTAAATTTACTGCTTACTGCAATTTTTAATGCAGTACATATATACTGCAGAGTGTCCATTTACTAACCAAATAAGTTTAATAAAACAAACAAAAACCAACAAATTCCTATGTATTTACAATATTGAAAGTTTTGATACTTTTAATTAATTAATTTAAAAAAATATACTAAAAGCATAAGTACTTCAAACTTAAAAAAAAGATGTTTACACATCTCCTCTGTGATCGGACTCACATTGCTTTTTTTTTTTTTGTATCCACACTGAAAGTTGTTTAAAAGTAATTATCTTACATTATATATTATATTATTAGGCTAAGGCAAGATTTTAACATTTTTATCGCTTCTGTGGGTACTTTTTATACTAAAAATTTACTCAATAAGTTTGACAATACTTAAAACATAAAAAGCTGTTATGAAATTTGCTACATGAATTTTTTCCCCCTAAACCATAAGAAAAGTAATGCTACTAATTTTAATTGAAGTACATATAACTTAAAAAAAATCACATACATATGTACATATTTACATAAGTATTTGTTCCAGTCACAAGCTCAGTCGCATGGTTTATGGATTAAATAAAAACTATATTTGTTTATGCGCTTGTGAAGAGAACCGTTATTTTATTTTATTTTATTTTATTTTAAGAAGTTAGAAATCGAAATTGACATTAATTTCATTTGAAAGAATGAAATTTAACCAGGTATGGGAACTTAAATTTGATGCGAAATTGTAACAAGTTTTTTGCCTTAAGCAGTTTTGATTAAAATAGTTCACAAATTTAATTGAAATCACTAACATGAACTTGTTTTCTGATACTAGTTATCACTTAGTTAAAAGATTTTCACAAATTAGTCTAATATATAGAATATTCCCCGGCATTATTAGACAAAATTTGTTTTTTTATTGAGTCAAATATGAAATTCATTTAAAATAAGTTTAATTTTTGAAAAAAAAAATATTTCTCTTGTGTACAAAGCCTGTTATACATTGTATGTATGCACACTGCACTTTCTCTCAATAATTTTTCATAATAAATAGGCAATAAATTAGATGTTCCTCTTTGAGGAAAATTTAAATTTACGGGCATAATAATACAAAGAAATTTTAATGGAAAGCATACAATAGGAAAATTCTAAGCGATACCCAGTCACACACAACTGTACCCTGCAGAAAGTGCGAATAGTGAAAATGTACTGAGTCGTTTTTGACTTTGTCACCAGTACTACTCTACAATTATTCCCCATACAATAATATATGCTATAGACATTTAGTATGTGCTTGTCATTGAAAATCTACTAGTAACACTAAAACAATTGACTAGGTAGTGAATTCATAGTTCTTATGGGAACATGGAGACATACCAACCAAACGTTTACTGATACATTTCTATACCTTACGTACATACATATAAATTTATGTATATTGACAAGTTGTTGCAAAATCCACCAGAAATACATCACATCTGTTTTCTCTATTTCTTTTATACTGACGAATAGAAGAGAAATTGTAGACAATGTAAGTACTACTAGAATTTTTGTGTTGACATAGAGACACTTGGCCCCAGTCTGACTGCAGGGCATTTACAAACACACACATTTTCATATTTATGTGTATGTATGTATTTATATAAATACGTTACAATTAATAATTCAATGGTTAAATTTTTTTTTATTTATTTTTAACTTTTTCCAAAGTATTTTTTTTTTAATTCACATTAATTGTTTTAAGATGTTACACAAAGCAATTTAAGTTTTAAGTATATTCTTCGCTTCACTTTGTTTTAATTTTTTTAATTACTATTGTATATTTTTTATATTTCCTTCTTTATGCATTGATATTTTAGTTAAACGAATCGTAGTGAAATAAGACAAATTAAAATTAGCTGGAATAATGACACCACTACCTCCATGAATTAATGTAATGTAAATCGTTTTACCGCACTAGTCTTAAAATTTATCTTAAACTATTTCACAGATATTTTCATATTATCCTTATTCTTTTGAACTATTAAATCATGCAGCATAGTTATACTATTTGATTTCATTTATTCACTTTATTCATGGTAATTAGCACAATTTTCATTTGCTTGTTGCAATTCGATCTTTTTGTCATATTATTGCAAATTAATTTCTATACATATATATATATATATATATATATATATATATATATATATATATATATATATATATATATATATATATATATATATATATATATATTTACAATGAAATGAAATAAAACTAAAATCTATAAAATATTGTATATATGTATATAAATATGTATATAAATATGTACATATATAGTATATTATGTAATGAACATTAACCGACCGTGTTCATTGAAAGACTGTGCCATAGTATCTCCCAATCATACAAAATATGCTTTAAGCTTAATACACTCAAACATTTAGGAAGATTCATTTTGATTTACACATATCACAGTGTTGCCAGAAGCAACTTTTTCTCTACTAAAATGTAAGGGCTGGTATTCCAATGGAGCTTGTGAAAATTTTCAAAATGCAATAAGAAGTCATGGGAACAGTGAATACCAGCCTTAAGGATTACAGAAATCCAATTACAAGCACCTATAAAAGTTCAGTTTCTCTTTAGAGCAGCTTTGTAAGGAAGTGATCGAAGGCAGCAAAATTGTAATGAATGTACCGATTACTTCTTCGATAGAATGTTTTTTATGGTATGACTGTTATTATGGAAGTAAATTCTGTAAGTAAATTAAAGTCATTGTAACTACCCAGTTTCTATGAATTATAGCAAAACGAGCTTTTTCTTGTTTAATTTCAATATTAAATATAATATCATTTTGAATAAAAGCCTTTGTTTTATCAGAACACGTACAAACGTATATATGTTTTTAGTCTCTGAAACAGACCTTATGATTGTTCATTTGTTGATGTGCACTTTGCTTTCACTAGTACTGCTCTCAAAATATTGAGCAAGTTTAATATGTATATTAAAACGGATAATAATTCGACGGGCGATAATTCGACGTGCGAGTATCTTAAACCAGGATGTTGATTTGCTTGAATTATATCCTGAATTAATTGAAGTTAATTTGTAAGAGTACTACTGATAGTAAACACTATTACTTCAAAAGAATTTAATATAATTCACATGGAATTATTTACAGAAAAACTGCAATACATATTATGGTGAGTACACATTTGACATTTATTTTGTTGCCGTTTTACGGTGGCATTTTTAAAATGTGTGCAGTGCCGGAAATGACAAAAAATGCCACTAGTACGTACACACTATTGGGATGTCACAAAATGCTATAATGTATACTCAGCTTTCGACTTGAAATTGTTGTGATTTATTGTGACGAGAGAGGAAAACAGACATTTTCCACCACTAGCAAATTCATTTTGTTCTTCGTGTTTATTTCGCGTTTTCATTTATTTTTGTGTTACTTTATGGTCAAAATAAACTTAACAAATTTAAAAACGATATGAAGAAAAACATTTTTCAAATTTAACTTTCTCTTTCCTCCAGCGAAAATACCTTAAAATTTTAGACGAATCGAACCAAAGTGGCAACCTATGCATGTACGTATGTTTAACTTTTACGAGTGGTGAATAAAAGTTAACCAATACAATAACAATATGCACTTGATCATTTACCAATATCCGAGCTTCACATGCATACGAACGTAAAAGCGGAAAAGCGTTCTTTTTTAAAGCAGCAAAGTGGAAAATACATACATACATATGTATGTGTGTATGTTCTCGTACATACATACACACGCACTTGAATATTTTCGATGTGCAATTATAATGAAATTAATAATTCATAACAATAGAATAGAAAGCTAACATTACTTTACAATAATTGGTTTTATGGTTTTTTTGGTTTAGCTCATGAAAATAGCCTAATTTGATACATAAAGTCGCAAAAAATATTTAAAATTTAAGAAATTATAATGCCTACTAAAATAATTGTACATTTATATTTATATGTACATATTTATGTATTTATATATTTTATTATTAGTTTTAATGTACGTAAAATATATTTTACAATATATATCAATAGCATGAATTTATTTATAGCGGTTACTTTGAATTTGTTGTTCAACACAAAGTAAGTGCAAACCTTTTTAATCGATTGTGAGGCGGGTTTTATTTACTATAACACATGAAAATATTTCATTCTGTGAAAATATTTTGAAAAATTATAATCAAAAGCTTTTTAAACAGTTTTTGGAAGACAAAATTTGGGGAAAAATAAAGCAAATTTTTGTGAATTACATAATAACAAGGGCTTATAAATAATATACATACTTGAACATAAAATTAAATTTTTGGTAGGAAAATCCTTATTAATATCAGACGATAATCGCCAAAAAAAAAAGTTTAAGCGATATAATTTTCAAACCTCGTTTATTGATCAAAATCGATTTTCGTCAAAAAAGATGTCGCTTAAGCTTTTTTAGCGGTTATGGATCGGTATTATAAATTTGAATTGAGTTTGTTTGCTGGTTTTTTTGTTTGCTACGCTTTCACGCCCAAACCACTAAACCGATTTAGAAAATTCTTGGAAAGTGGAAAGCTATATTACCGGCGTCAAAAATAAGATATTTTTTATTCAGTTCAGAACCGGGTTTTTATATTTTGTACTGATTTTTTCCGAAAAACACATTTTTGGGCTGGTTAAAGTAATTTTAGATTCGAGTTTGATTTATTTTTAAACCGGTTTTAAGTTTTTTTTTTTAACAGAGCCACGAGAAAAGCTAGTAATGGTCGTCGATGTCGATAAGAAAGTTTCTATCGCTTACTTATATTGAAAACAAAAACTGATTTTCTTATTTTCTTTCTGTAAGCGATAAAAAGTTTTTTGTCGACATTGTGTGACATGCCATTAAGTTTTCTTCGAAAGCAATTTCTAAAACAAAACACTTTGAAGCTGAAATAAATTCGACAACGTAACAATATGGTACCTATGTAAAGAAAAACGCTCGAAAATCCGCAAAGCTTCCTATAATCGAAAAATAGTGTCAACATGGAGCTCGATGTCTCTAAAAAATCTACTTACTTATATGAAAGAAATTATAAAAGTTTCCAATTGGAAAAGTTATTCAACGTCTGAAAGCGATTCATTGCATAAAAATGCTTTATTAGGACCAACTGTTTTTTGTAATGATCATGAAAAACTATTGACAAAACATAGTCGAAGTCATTAAAGTAAAAATTATCGTTAGAGATGTAAATAAATCAAAGTCGCTCTAAGACTGTTAATGTACCTCAAATTATCTTATTATCTTATTAGGTGTACAACTACGATTGTTCTATGATACATATCGCACACTAAATTATAAGCACTCACAACTCAAAATTACCAAATTGGTTTTATTTTTTCATAAACCAGTTGACTGAACAAATATTTAAGGACCGCAAAAATTTGTTTTGTAACACAGTCTTCTTGAACAATATAAAATACCGTTATGCCTGTTTTATGTTACATACTTGCGTCATTTGCACAATATCAACAGGAATTTTTTTAATTTTAAGAGTGATTACGATTTAGTGTGTGATATGTACTAGTAAATCGACGTGTATAAGTGACGCTTCATTTTCGAAAAAATATGAATTTGTCGTCATTCTCAAATGTAGGTTGTCGTGGAAAAGTTCTTTAAGTTTGTATATAACTACGCATTTATATGTAGATACATATCGCACTTGTTCCTCTAAATGTGGTCAACCCAAAGTTTAAAAATTTTCAGTAGTAGCAAATAAATGTTTCTATTTTTATGTATTCTTATATCAGAAAGAAGGTTACAACTGTATTTTTTTTTTTTTTTGTGAAAGATTAGAGAAAATGATGTAAAATTTTTATAGTGGGTGGATATGACCACTGTAAATCGTTTCTTTGTAAAAAGTGAAAATTGCAAAATTTTGAGTTGACCCCCTTTAGAGGAACAAATGTGATATATAGATTTGTACGTTCGTTGTTCCAGTAAGAGAATTATCTTTTTTTAATGTTAACTTCCTTTTTAATAACTTAGTTTGACTAAAAAGATACATGTGTATATTAGGGTCGTTCACTTTTCTTTGTAAAAAATCGTATAGCAAAATATTAAATCTCTGTATAATTCCAAATGTACTGTCACACTAAAATAAATACTAATGAAAAACCTTTTGATTCAGACACGAGTTTATTAAGTGAATCACTTTCATACATAACTAATAGACAACGTTATAGAATCCAATATTATTAGAAACTGTTTAACTTAATAAACAAGTTTTTTGCCCAAGTGTAACCGTGTCCTTGGAAAATTTAAATTTAAATTACTCGTACTTAAGGAACAACTTACAGTTTCTCTAGCTCGAAACCTTGCCCAAAATAAGAAACCTTGTAAGCTGGCATTATTAACGTCCCAAAGAATGCAAGCTGAAAATTTTGTCGATTTGCTCGAAGCAGGATTAGGCTGAAAAAACAAATTGTCCCACCCTAATGTACATGCATACATGCATACATGTATATGTCTTTTGTTCCAGTAAGATAATTATGTTTTTTAACTTTAGTATTATTTTAAATGATAACTTCTTTTTTAATAACTTAGTTTGACTAAAGAGATAAATGCCAACATACAAATGTCTGTATATATGCACATGCGTGCATAAGCAAGTATTTACAGTGGCAACAATTTAAATAGCTCTACGAAATTTCAATGATGTCTCCAGTTGTCCAAACTGTCATTGGAGCACACCAAAAATATATATAACCTTGAAATAATAATATAAAGGATGATTTCTTAGCAACTTTCTTTTTCTTTCGTTAAAATTGTTCACCAGCATATGAAGCATTTCAGACATATCCGCGGTCAACATTTACATGAAATCATCTTTAAACATTGAATGATATAGATCGTTCTACCGACTCAAATAAGGATTTCAGATATTTCTCAAAATTTTATGTTTTTTTTAATCGAATACGAAAGTTCTTAAAAAATCGCCCTATATAATTACATATATAATTGAAGGGATTATTGTAACAACATCATATGTTACAAAAACTATTTTTAGATAACCGAGTTTGAAGTTAAAAAAAAAATATTAGAAACATATGTACTCCTATGTTGGTTACATTCAATAGAAAAAATATATTAACCAGTTTTTCAATTCAGGTGGCTTATGATGTTATTACAATAAGCTCTTCATATGTATGTACGAGTAGAATTATTTAAGCAACGTCATAACTCAAAAAAAAAAAATATTTTATATCACATGAGCTATTGAAGTTCTCGCCACTGTATAATGAGTTCATAAATACTGCATTTGTAACCGCATGCCTACACACATATGCACATTTTTATTTCCACTCATGCACATACGAACATACATAAGTTTGTATGCACGCGTGTATGTTTGTATAGGTATGCACTCTTTTCAAAAAAGTTTATATCCTTTTTTTAACCAGAACTTAAGTACTTTTTTCTGACAAAGCCTATTATCTCTCTTTGCGGCATTAAAATTTTGCAGTAAAAAAACTAACCTAGCCACCAGCTGATATGAAAGCATTAACCTACTGATTCCATCATATGATTCTTTAGTTTAGTTTTATTTTCAGTTTTGTATTTACCAAACAGCTGTTTTCAAATTACATATATTGGAACTGCTTCTTTATTATTTCTTTCAACATAAGCATCGATTTTATGACCATTACCACCACGACTACCATCAACGAAACCAACATGTGTTTAAGATTAACCATGACCATGTGATGGTAATGGCAAAACAAGAAAGATCATAAAGAAGCTTTTTCCAGTTGGTAACAGGGAACATGAAAATAAGTTTGAATAATTTCAAATTATGTACATATGTACATACATATGTATGTATGTATTTATATACGTTTATTTAGTATACGAATAGGTATGCCCTTACATACATACGTACATGTGCACAGTGGCGCAAAATCAAAATGTGAACAAACCAAAGCTAGGAATTCAACTTAAACATCAGATGTGAGGCAAGGCATAATTGAAGTTTTACTTTATTTCTGATGTTAAAGTTAATTTTCTAGGTTTAAGGTATTATTAAAAGAAATAGCATGGTCACAAGTAGAAAGGCCCTAACTGTAACCTTACAGGAGTAGGTAAAAACATAAAAATAAATAGTACAACTCGATGGCTTAATATAAAAAAGGTCTAACTCGAATTTTCGATATTTTACAGGAGAAGCAAAAAACTGAAGAAAAAATAAAGCATTTACATGCAGAAATAATTTTTAAAGTTGCCATAAGTTCTTGACTTTGAACTGTAACGTACTAAGATCTTTAAGGAGGATGCAATTATACGTTGTCGCCCAGAAAGTATTAAAAACACGATTTCGAAAAAAATTGAGTTAGGCCCTTTTTATATTAAGCCATCGAACTGCTTTTAAAAACATTGGCGCATAGTCATAGTCAAACCAAAGTATACTTTATAAATTTAAAACCAGTATTTTGTATGGCAATACTGGTTTTAAACTCTTAAAGTGTACTTTGTTTATGACTATGACTATGCGGCATTATTTTTTACACTATTGCAATAAATTTTCCTGACGAGGTGTATTTGTGTGAAATGTATTGGAATCACTGAAAAACTCAATTTGGTGAATATATGTACGAGTTAGGGCCTTTCTACTTGTGGCCATCGATATGTACATTACAATACGTTTAACAAACAAATCTCCATAACAAATTTGTTTTGTAAAAATTTTTTAAACCAAAATAATTTTTTGTGAATGCAACAGTTCTACCTTCAAATTATTTATTTAAATAAGAAAATCGTGGACACTATCATAAACATGTCGCACACTAAATCATAAATAGTCACCACTCAAAAAATGCCAGATGCTGAGTAGTGGCAAATAGCTGTTGATACTGTAAAAATGTCGCAAGTATGTGACATAAAAACAAGAATAACGGTATTTTATATTCTTCAAGAAAAATTTATTGCAAAATAAATTGTTGCGGTCGTTAGAGTTTTGTTCATGTAACTGATTTCTAAAAAAATAAAACCACTTTGACCATTTTGAGTTGTGACTGTTTATGATTTAGTGTACGATATATACATTTATACGTTATTTGATTTTGTATCAGTATTATTAGAGCACAATATTTTTGTTTATAAAAAAAAATTCACACTAGGCCCACGTCTCATTACACAGTTTGGTAAATAATTATATATACACAGAAGTATTTAAAATCAGTTTTTGTTTCCAAATCCTAGTTTTGGAATTTTTTAACAAGTAGACTAAACTCAAAATTTTGCTTTACAGTAGGCCGGACTCGAAAGGGTTCTGAGGCAGTACGTTAAAAAACAGTAGATTTTATTTAGTTAAAAATTGCTGATTTACTTTTTTTAGTCTACCCCACTGTGATACCGACAACATATTATATAGTATGTACATATATACATAAATATGTATACATACATATGTATATAATTATGTATGTGGTTAACAGGAGCACAGTTTTTATTATTATATAAAAACATTATGACCATCTTTTTATGACTTTAACTTAAAAAAAACAGTTTAAAAGCAGATACAATTGTTATTGAAATTGCAAAGCAAAAACAAATGGATTTATTTATATCAAAAAAGTATCCGTAAATTTCCAAAAGTCTGGAACATAACCCAAATTATGGCACCTCATGTTTATTATAAATCTAATAAGTTTATAGCATGATGAATGTAAAATTTTCTTAACAAAAAATTTATGTTTCTTTAAATCCCCTTAAACGGTTAATTGACCATATTCAATAATACAAGTACATAGTACATACAAGTACAATATTTCAATTTCATGCTGAACTACGTCGTTAGCATGCTTCAAAAAGGTTATAAAAGATCAATTGGTACAATTAAATAATTTTTTGTTGACAAAAATGACAAATGCAAACAATACATTTATATGTAACTACATATGTATGTATGTACATTTTTTCACATAAAAGATTTGACAAAAAATTATAGTAAAAAACTTATCATGTACAATGAATAAATTTTCGTTATATTTATTAAAGCGATACGATTATCCAGGTACAGCTTATATTTTTTGTAGATTTTGACAAAATCTAGTGACGAAGTAGACTTTCATTTGTATTGGAAATCTATTCGAAATCTACTAAATTTTGCTCGCACCTTCGTAGGTACTAGTTTGGATCTACTTTTATTATTTATTAGATTAGGTTAGGTTAGATTGAAAGAGGGGCAGTAACAATTGAGCTAATTCTTTTCGGATTACACCTATGCTATTATAGCATGTTGTGCACTCTTGATATGAATAATTGGGGAAATACTCGTACCCAATAAATAAAAACCCATGAAAACTTATTAAATTTAATCAGACTAGGAACCTAGTCTCCTCCAGTCTGAACTCCTAAGATGTTCTATATCCGGTATATTTTCCAGATGAAAGATTTGTCTTCTACTTTGACTAAATGCTGGACAGTGACAGAAGTAGTGCTCGAGATTTTCATCATCGTCCTCTTGGCAAGCTCTACATGCCAGGTGACTTTTTAATTCTGTATGTCCTTTTATTGTGCTAATCAAATTCCGAAGTGTTGGCCTTATTAAACTTAGAATCTCTATCGTCTTTTCACTATTTGGGTTTCCCCAGAGTAGAGTTCTGCCAATTTCTGGGTTGCTGTTGTATAGTCCATTGTCTCAATTCATTTAGTATGTCCTAATTTACAATTTACAAGTCTTATTGCTAAGCTGATTTGTTTGTTATGAGAGAGATAGAGACGATTTGAGCAGAAAAGTTTATTTTCCCTTCGTCTCTCTCTCTCTCTCTCTCCTAACAAACTAATCACCTTAGCAATAAGACTAACATAGTGTAAATTAGGATTATATATCATTATATCATGTAAAAATAGTTGCGTTTTGCTAAATTCCTCAGTAGATTTCTACTATACAACATTTTTATATAAAAAGTGAGTGAATTAGCTAAGCTCTACAAAGTTGTGTGAATGAGCTAAGTCGCCACTTTTTGGGTTACAGTTTAAGACAAAGTATTTAACAAAGGATTTTGTCTTTGATACGAAATCTTGAAAAAGGTCAAGTATAATAGATTTCGATACAATTTAAATGCAGTATAAAACATAAATATTAAATGCAACTATTATACGATAGTTTAAAAAATAAAGAAAAAACTATGTATTCGATATAAGGCTTTCGACCGTATACAAGACGACACAATGGTCGAACAGGTTCAGACAATAAATACAAAATTTAAATTGTATAATAATATATAATAATGATAAATTAGAAAACCAAAGAGAACTTACCAGCACATGAAGGTGCGTGCCACATCCCATTCTTTTTTCCTCTCTCATCTACAAACTCTGACCTTGTGAAAGAATAATTTCGTGGTGTGAACCATAACATTCAAAATTAAAAAATTAAAACTTTTGCACTTGTGTTTTTAATAAAAAGAACAAAAAACACATAAGAACTTCTTTTATTATTATCAAAGCAAATGATTCCATAAAGAAATTATTGCAGATCAAATTGAAAACCAATAAATCAATTATTATTATAAATATAATTGAATTGAAGTTCGAACTACAAAAAATTCAATCTAAATTGCTTTGCACATAAAAATTAAATAGAAATCTCGAAAATCATTTCTAAAAAAATGTGTCAAGAGGAAATTACATGAATAGTGTAAATGACCACAATGCTCATAGTTGATTTACATGAATTGTCTCTTTAAAATATTTAGATGTAGATAAAGTGGAGTTTGGTTATAACGAATGGTCAGTTTCAAAGTTCGTTAACGTAAAATTTTGTGTAAGTGACGATTTTTATTATGCGCGTTGTCTTACAAAAAGGTTCGAATTAGACATGTGGGTGTGAAACCTCCCATAAAGAAAAAATATTTACTTTGAGATATGTATCTGGAAAAATAAACAGTGAGATGTGGGAAATTTTGTAGGGATTGCTCTGTCGATAATCAGTGTACTAATCTTGCTGATTTGCCCACAGCGTATTACTGATAGTCTAGAAGGACCAATAGTCTATTCATTTTTTAATGTCTAAAGTTGTCGTAGCAATTCCCATATAGAAGCAACGTTTATTTCCCGATATCTTGGAAGTCAAAACAGTAAACAAATTAAATATTTTCGTAAAGATAATAGTATTATAAAAAGGAGTCAATAATGGAGCAAAAAGTGTGTCACCTCCTAAGTAAATTACATATAATTTTTTTAATATCTTGGTAGTTTTAAATTCTGCTGGTTCTGCCTATGAAAGAAAATAATCGGGATTGGACAAGTGAGCGTCAAATAGAGAAAGAGTTTACTTAAAAAAATATCTTGGAAATAAATGACTATTTATGTTAATAAGTATTATAAAAAATAGTGAAAGTTGAACCGCAAGCGTGGCATTTGTAATATTAAAAATTTTTATTTTCATCTCAAAACGTTTATGGGGTGTAGCAAAGCCCACAGGGTTTCGGCTACTTAAGCAATAACTACACTTAAAAAAAATATTTGTAATGAATTTTTATGACTGACATTTTAATAAAAATTTAATTTGAAATTGAAAAATTCAAAACTGTAAAAAGCGGGATAGAAACTCGAAACGGGATCGACTTATGAAAAGTGGGATGTCTGGTCAGGTTAGTTATAACCGAACTTCACTGTTTATTATTACCTTATCTAGGTCATCACTCACATTTTTAATTTAATTTAAAAAAAACCGTGCTATGAGAATAGCAATTTATTTCGTTCTTTTTAGTTTATAATAAAAAGTTATGTTAAAAAGAGAAAATTTGAAAATATTAGTGAATGAATATAAGGGTGGGCGATTCTCATTAAGTAAATAACTTCGCCCTAAAAACGCATAAAATTTGAAATTATGAAGAAAGTTTAATCATGGTTTTGTATTATAAAAAAATTTATTAAACACTGCAAAGTGGTTTTGAGAGCTTTTTATTTTGGGTATAATTTAGTAACTCATCAATCATTAAAGATATTTTAATGACAGACAAAGCTGAAAGCGAGAGGAGGATCGTGGTCAGACACCCTAGATGTACATATAATTTACAAAAATAATTTTTAAACATTAGACATCAATATTTTTGAAAGTTTCCAAAGAAAATTTATACTCTGATGCAATATGTGTACATCACATTAAAAAAATTTCAAAAAGTACGGGTTTCTTTGAAAAAATATAGCCAGACAATATATGACAGATATTTCCACATATATTTGCTCTCAAGCAAGTGTGACTATAGCCGATTCCAAAATACAATATCACCTCTACTTCCTTTATGCGAAAAACCAAAATTCTCTTCAACTAAAAATGAAAAGGCACATGCGCACCAAGCGCCTCGGCTCATTCTCTTACTTATAGTATGAGTATGCTTATACTCAGGCTATGGATATTTAATCGGACAAAAAATATACTTCGGATATTTATTCACATAAAATGGAATGAAAAATGTTTGGGAGTGTGTGTGACTGTTTGAAAACCTGCTTTATGCAGGTGTGTAAATAAAATAGCCCTGTTTTTACGCATGTGTAGCCGATTAATAATTAAATTATTTTTACACTCATGCGTATGATTGTTCTGCAATACAGTCTATAAATTTTAGTTATAGTTGTTTGTGCTGTGTAATTTGAAAAATGTGTATAAACATAGTTGTTGTATATTTATGGTTATACGTATCCGGTTTAAAATTAATGCGTGTGGTTAAATATGAGAGTGTTTTTTTATATTTTTAGCTGTACGTATTCATAGTTGTTTGACGGCCAATACTTAAAGAGTACTTAAAACGATACTTTTGTCGTTCGCTGGTCGAAATCATTCGTAATAACACCCCTTATTGATATTTATGTTATATTTTAAACTCTGTACTAATTAACTTATAAAAGATATTTTATGATAGATCCTAGAAAATACTTTACACTTTATAATCACTTCAAGAATAATAGAAACATTATTCCGGTGGTGTATTGTCATGTATCCATTCAGCAAAATGTGCAATTGATGTATAAACGCTGGGTATGCGCAAGCCGCCGCAGTTGTCCGAACCAAATGACATTATGCCAATCTGGAAGATTAAAAGAAATTACATGCAAACAAACATTTAAAATGTATGGCCTATATCATAAACATTGTCTTACTATAACACACATTCTAAAATAATTCACAGCTTCATTTATCTGTTAAACCTTTTGAGCCCAATACTTGGAAGCTTTAAATTTAATTTGAAACACAAGGAGAAAATAAAAATCTTGCTGCTTACCTGTGAAAATATGCCATTTTCCTGTATAAACAATGGAGCCCCTCCGAAGCCTTGACACACATCCTTGCCCTCGCCCCCGGCACACATCCATTGGCCCTCTATGGAATTTGGAGATTCTAAAGCACCTGTCGAGGCATAATTCCGCAAACATAAGTCCCAACTTGTTAAAGGTACATCCAAATACGACATTTCCGGTTGGCGACTACTCGACGTTGACATTTTGCCCCATCCTGCTATGGTGGCACGTTTACCCACCACTAAATTTGTTCTGGTCTTTTGTAAGCAAATCGGTTGAGTGGCCACTTTATGTGAATGAGTGTTGAATTGAAAGAAAAAATACAAAATTTTTTTTATTATTTATTTTTTTATCTTAATATGCTCCTAATGGATCAATTTGTGATGCAATTTGGAAAAAGAAACCTGATGAATGAAGCAATAAAATGTTAATTTGATTAATATCTTTGATACAATGTAATATTCGTAATAATTTACGAAATGCGTGTGTTCACTAAAATGTTAAGTTATTTGCAAAGTTGAAACAAACCAGATATAAAACAAAAGAACAAATATGTATGTACATTAGGGCGTTTCACAAAAAAAAAAAATGCAACTCTTGAAGCGGAATATTAAAGCTTGTGATCTATGAGAATTTCGAAAATTTTTTGGGATTTTTTGAAGATAGGTATGGGGTCGCTGAAATAGATTTAATCAAAAAAATGAGGTTATGGAGAAAAAAATTTTATATTATTTCTTCCTGGTGCTTTTTGTTCATACAACTAAACAATTATCTTCTTAATGATCCGATCCCACGACAAAAAAAATTATTGGTGTGAAAAATTATTATATTAAGGACCACTTTGATAGTCTTAAAAGTGAAAAATTATTTTTCCTAGATTTCAAACCTCGATAACTTGAAAAGTTTTCAACATTTTTTCAAGATGTAAAATGCATTAGAAAGATAATTTAGAAAGATAATGTTGAAAAAAATAAAAAATTGACAAAAAAAAATTGTTTTTTATTTTTAAATTCACACTATTTGAATTTTAAAATATTTGAAGTAGCCCCTTTTTAAAATGTAACAAAATATACAAAAATAAAAAAATTTCAGAATATTTGAATTTTGCGATACATGAAGTCGAACTTCTTTAAAAGTAGGTAATTGGCAAAAATATTAAATATTTCATTTACAATTGGTATACTGTATAAAGAAAATAATCAAAGCATGGGTAAGTAAAATATATATAAAACTGTTTTCTAAGTTTAAGCAACAATTTTCCTCTACAAATGTCTACAGATGTTAAAACAAAAATAGTACCGCAAACAGTAAAAGGGTTTTTGATGAGTTAAAATTGCTCACTTCCTTTTTTTCGAAAGATACACATTTAGGGGAAAATGATGATGATTTTGTTTCTGCAAAGAAAAAACTAGAAAAACTATGTGTTGTGAATGATTTATCAGAAAGAGGCGTGGCGTCAGCTACAACATATTACAAAAAAATTACAAAAAATGAGGATGATTTTCAAAACTTATTGATTAGCGTTGATAACACTAATATACGTAATGTTAACAAAAATGTCATTGAAAAAGCTCTTAAGAAACCAATTTGAAAATACTTCCACAGTTGCTCCACATTTAATGTTTAATGTATTGTAATTTTAGATACAAATTTACTTTTTAATTTTAATTTGTTCATTAAATATGTTGATTTTGTTTATTTAATATCTTTTCATTTTGTATGGGAATACAAATATATTGATGAATTGAATTTTTGATATTTTTATTAAAGCAATGTATTTTAGATGTTTTTTTTACTTAACCAAGAATGAAACATAATGAAATTCTTTTAATTTTCATAAAATTTGATAAGTAAAAAAATTTTCTCAAACTTTAATTTTTTTCTTATATTTTTCCAACAAGTAAAAATAAATCTATGTACCGAATGAAATGTAATTTAAAGACTTTTTTAACGCATTTTACATCTTGAAAAAATTTTGAAAGCTTTTCAAGTTATCGAGGTTTGAAATCTATGAAAAATAATTTTTCACTTTTAGACTATCAAAGTGGTCCTTAATATAATAATTTTTCACACCAATAATTTTTTTGTCGTGGGATCGGATCCTTAAGAAAAGAATTGTTTAGTTGTATGAACAAAAAGCACCTGAAAAAAATTATATAAAATTTTTTCTCCATAACCTCATTTTTTTGATAAAATCTATTTCAGCGACCCCATACCCATCTTCAAAAAATCCAAAAATTTTTTCGAAATTCTTTTACATCACAAGCCTTAATATTCCGCTTCAAGTGTTGCAAAAATCGCAAAAAACGCCTTTGGTGAAACGCCCTAATATACATATGTATGAGTACGTACACGCACATTATTGGTAACTATGTTGCAAAGTCATATCGGTAGCAATTTGAAATCTTATGTTTGCTTAATATGAGGCAGAGGAAAATATTAAACAAACAGCAAAAAAGTGAAAGTCTAGATCTGTATTTAAATTGCTGAAATCCCTACCGGTCTTAAGAATAATTCTGCATAAACTGCAAGTTGCCTGAAGAAGTAAAAAAATAAGCGAAAATCAGTGGTTTTAACTAGAATTTGAAATTCCATTGCATAGACTCAAATTCACAGTCTTTAGTTAACCAATGTGAAATTTTTCACCATAACAAACAAGTTGATGAATTTTTCACAGTTACTCTGCCGGCGTCATGTCGATGTCATGTTTAACTCTATGGCTCGTGATGACGTTGGCTAATGGAGACCCGCACTAAATAAATAAAATAGGTTGCTCTAGTCATAAAATTAAATTTTATACGCACTTTGCACTGTTGCACGAGGTGACGTAAATACCTTTAATAAAAATATTTTAAACCTCAACTTATTTCTGTATATATTTGAAGAGAATTGTGTTTCTGTTTATAAGTTTTATGATTTTTTTAACAACATTGCAACTTAATGAATGTCTAGTTTAATATACCGCAAGTTACCGAAGTATCCTCCACCATATGGAAAAAAATATACAAGAAATTATATATCATAACAATTGGTACGTGCTAAAGATAATCAATTACTTATTATTTCATTGTTCCAATAATAATAAATGACCGCTAACTACGCTACACGTACACAAAGCAAACAGACAAACAACATCAATAAAGACAAAACGGTGACTTAAAAAGGCTTGTAAAAGAAGGAAAAAACTGCCTACCAAATTGGCCACATTAAGTTTAATTATGCTGCAGTATGTAATAAACAACTTGTTTGTTTCAATACCTTTTATTAAAAATCATAATAATTTAATTCCTCGGATGTAGAAAAAAATAATCCATTAAAATCAATGAGTTCATGAACCAAACATAAGAAGCAGAAAAATACGAGCATGATTTCGCAACGAAATCATATTTTTGATGATTTTATTTTATTTTTATTTTTATTTTTTTGATTGGTGGATCCACTGATCGTACGTACACCGTTGCACGTTCTTGTATAAATAAAATAATTTCAATTTCAACCAATTGCACATATTATACATGTTATCACAACGCCTTTATGACCAACTAATTGCTGCTATTTATGCCATTTTAAATGATAACGATCAAAGGAAAGTGTGTTTAATGGTACATTGTACGCAATGAACAAAAAACTCCCAAAGCGAAATAAAATACTATGTGTGTATGTACGAGTTGTATGTGCATTCATATGTATGCTGTTTTATGCAGGACTGATAAAGAAGCTCAGTTGGACAACTCAATTATTAACCCTTTGAGAAAATACTTTTAATTTATCATAAATATGTATCTGGTATGTACACATCTTGCTCTGGCTTCGATGTACATTTTTAAAGTAAACTGATTAAAATTCTTTTAAAGAATTGCAGGTGCTGCTATAAGCGGAAATGAAATATGTAAAAAGGAAATAAAATCAATTTGACAGATTGAAATCAAGACAAACTGATAAAGAGATTTAATTTTAAGAACGACAGCACTGGATACTCTAAATCAATACAATTGAAGGTTAGCCGCGAATAACGTTGTAAGTGACAAAATAATAATTTTTCAGGAGAGCCAAAAAACGTATTTTAAAGCAATATTGTTTTTTCGTTTAATTTTTTTCAGCTTATCGAAAATAATGATAATTAGCATTAACGTTTCTCTTTGTATCTCTGTTACCTTTATCGATTATTTTCGACAATTTCGTTTCATGATTTTGTTAGTTACTTTTAAAGTTCTTTCACTGACTGACTGCTTGTAATTGTATTTTGACTGCGATAAGATGCATAATTTTGGATTGTTTGATGTTTGAACAATGCAAGAGAGTAATGTTAATGGTAATCTGTGAAAAAACTGGTTTTGTAAAAATTGTCTTTTACAACGTTATTCGCGGCTATGCTTCAATTGTCAAACAGTAAAGAGATACCGCTATCGGCGTAATGTACTGATTTCGTTGGTACCCCGCAAAAAAGTCACAAGCAACAACAACAACCAAAATGGCCTTGTTTCTCAACTAATTGAAAAATAAGGACGTGATTAAACTTCACGTAAAGACTTATTCCGGAATAAATTGAGAAGTAATACTACTATTTCAATTAATTAGTGATTTTACTGTAGTGAGCAGAATAAAATCTGTACATTGAGCCGATAGCGGGATCTCGACTTTAGTTCTTACACCTTACAGTGAAATGCACATGAAATTTTTTTTAAAACAAATCATCATTTTAAAACAGGCATTCCGCTTCAATTTTCTTAATATTTCAAACGAATATAAAAGAAGAAGCTTAAGTCGAAATTTTTATTTTATTTTCCTAAAGGGGATGGCATTACAAGGCTTACTCATGTTTTAGACTCGGCAGTTTTTCTTGAAGCAAGTCTGAGCTTATGATAGAGAGAGGAAAGAAGAAAGAAGAGGGGTACTGACTTGCTTTTACAGAAAAGTTACTGTCTGAGTGTAAACAAACGAGCAGTTTTAATTTACTTTTTCAGGTGGTCTTAGTTTCTCCCAGAGGAAAGGTAGTTCACATCCCCAAATTGTGAAGCTATTAAGATTAATGATCTAAGATTTACTCTACTAATTGAAGTTTAAATATGATTCGTATGTAACCATATTTAGGAGAGTAATTTTGTAGATTTCTGCTTTACTCTCTCGTTGCTAGTTTCTGCTGGGAAAGTAATTGAACAGACCTAATATCTTAATCGGGCTCAAGTTCAGTATTTTCAAGTTTTAGAAGAATAGAAGAAAAATTATGCATTAAACCAATTCACCGCAGTAGGCTACACGAGCACACGACTTCAAATGCCGCTGGCTGCATTAGTCGCCTCGTAGCCAGCTACTTAGTTCTTTTGGAAACGGCAGCAGCATCATCATCAGCACCTGATATTCAAGTAAAAAAACATATATCATTATTTGCCACCATCAAACATTTCGCATTTATAAAAATTAGATTACTCTTTTAAAATGTACTTATATCACGTAAGACTATAAAAATAAATCAATTTATTCTTTACGTTAATTTCGGAATATTATTTCTGTTAAATAATTGTAACATATCAATCACTCAACATTTTGTATAACACTGTATTTGCTCATTGTAGCCAAAGAAATAGAAATTAGTTTAAATGGACTACAACGACAAAATCAGCAAGGACAACAACCTGCCGTCCTGTTGCTTCACTGTCGTCAAAAGAATCATTCTCATATAAACAAGTGTCTATCCTTGACACTTGCTGCGGTGAATGGGTTTAATGCAATAAACCAGATTTTTTAGCTTTTTACAAAATCACATTAATTAATCAAAATATTTCATTCAATAAGAATGGAAAATACTGAACTTAGTTAAGCCCGATTAAGAAATTATTCCTGATTAAAATACATTTTAGTTCAATTCAATGATTTTTTTTTTGTAATATTTAATTTAATTTTTTAAGCCTTTTTAGTTCGTTATGTTTGTATAATTAGCAATTCTCAATCATTTTATCGTAGCTTTTGTATAAACATATAAAGTTTTTTGTAGCATCTAAAAGAATTTTTATTGGAGTCTAATGATAAGTTGCCTAAGCGGCAACAAATGCATCTGGACAAGCTTAGGCAGCAATAAATATAAATTCTGTGGTTTTTATGAATAACAGTACATGTTTGTTAGTACAGACAAAAAAAGTTATTTTTGAAGCTTAGTAAAAAGACAAGTTGTGTTGTTTTTTATGATGTACATATTTTTCAAAATTTTCTTAGCCCTTTTTAAAAAGTATTTAAAATACAGCAGTTTGACATCATAAACTCGAAATGAGAAATATATAATATGTGTTGTTATACATGAAAACCACATAATTATTCATATTATGTAATTTAATTTGGTACTGGCATGTTTTTTTTTTGCTTATAGTTTAATATTATTCGAAATGACAATTAAAATCGTTATATACTCGACGACATACAGATTTATGGCGGATTATTCTAGAAGATCTTATCCATATATTGGAAATTATTTGCGACACGGTAGACCTAATGTCGTTTACTGGATCCGGATTTTAGTTCACGGTGACGTGGAGTGAAGTTTAGGTGGAGCGGTGTTTGTTACACCACTTGATTATACCTGCGTGCAACATGCAACCATGAAAATTAACCAATCAACCTTGGAACTTAAATTAACATTAACACTTTATAACTGATATTATAAAAAATTAATCTCTTAATTAATAAGATCTATATGGTATAAAAGCCTTACACGAGATGTAAAAAATCGTTATTGCAATTCTAAAAGTAACAAACGTGAAAACTAAATAATTTAAACTGAACTTGACTAATGCCAGCCATAATTTTTTATTTGTCGAAGTAAATATAAGTTTATATTCACTATATGTATGTGCAAATATACCTATGCATGCATATGTATATATGTATAGTTATAATTATTTATTAATTATACACATTTATGTATGTGTACGTGTATGTGTGTTTATCGTTTTTTAATAACGCCTATTTCCGGTACAAATACTACTCGTATGTACGTATGTATGTATGTATGTGCTACATGTACAATATCAATAGTTATTATAAAAATATTTATATTTTTTACTTACCAGAATAATTGAGAGGGGTTTTCAATACCAACAGAGCAATATCGTGGTGATATTGACCCTGTTTATAATCAGGGTGGACAATGACATGACTTATGGCATGATTAACCGAACGAGGTGCACAAAAGCCGGTACTGGCACAATCAGGATCGGATGAAGTATCATATTCTCCCACACGCACGGACGACCTTAGAGAAAACATATTAACATTAAATTAAATTAAAGTTCTATTACTCACAATCTGTGACCATCTGCTTTGGCTAATGCGCAATGAGCTGCTGTCAATATAACTCTTCGGGCTATTACCGAACCAGCACAGGGATAAGCAAAAGCTCCGGTATTAATGTCTATTGTCATTAAAAATGCAGATTAAATTTTTATTTTATCAATTTCTATCTTCTTAAGCCTGAGCTCTTCTTTTATATAAAATATTTATTTATAATTTATATACATATTTATATACATATATATTCGATATTTCGCCGAAATATCAAATTATTATATGTACATCTATAGACATATATGTATGTATATAAAAAACAAAACATGTTTCTACTTATGTATGTAACTATGTCGGTTATAATATTCAACCAATGTGCTACAAACTACTTTCAATAGAAGCACAATTTTGTGAAAATGGTTTTAGACACCTAAAAGACACTACAATAAGTGCACTCGTGAAGCCGATTTTCGAATTTTCCCGTACAAATATTTTTTCCAATTTTGGACATTTGAAAACTGTATGTTTTGGAATTTTGTATGTAGGTAATACCTCTTTTAGACACGCAAAGTTTACTTTGCAAAGTCTCAATTTAGCTGTGTGAAAGACAGAGGGAGGAATACTATCTCTTTCTGTCTTTCTCCCAGCTGTATTAAGATTTTTCAAATTAAACTTTCCGTGTCTCGGTTCGCACACGTTTGATCAGCTTTTAATTCCGCTCAATTATGAGCTTATTAATAGAAGTTGACGTGTGTAAGCTGGGATTATGTAAATCCATTAAAGGCCATTATTACATCTTAAAGTTAGTTAAAAGTAGGATTTTATCGGACGTATAAAAAGATTTCCATTATTGCAAAGTGGATTTAACTTACCAGGTAGTATAAACTTGCCTGTAATTTATCGTTCACTTTAGGCTAAAGTAAAATTTTGCATATGATAAAGTTTTTATACGTCCGATAAAATCCTAATTTAACTAACTTTAAGCTGTAATAATGGCCCTAAGTCATTTTGTGAAATCCTAATTTTAATAGCGTAAAAATGGATGAAAAATGGTTAATCGGTTTCTGTACATTCCCAGAACTAATAAAGCTAGCACAAAATATCTTACTTAATTTGAATTTATACTTTGGTACTTTTTTGTATCCCAGTTAACCTACAAAGCAGTAAAAGCTAAAATTCACTGTCCTACACATGCGTACGACGTTTTAGAAAATACAAAACTTGTATGTTGGAGTTTATGAATATTTAAAAAAAGATAACAAGAATTCATTAGATTAGAATAGTGAGTTAAATTTAAATAGAATAGGACTACAATTAAAAAAATCTAAAAAATTCAAATAGATTTCGGTAGTTTTTCGAAGTTTTAAAGTATGTATAAAACTAACATTGTAAAGAAAAATTTTCATTGTAAAATACCTAAATTAATAAAGAAATCTGTTCTTTTCTACAGAGCTACAAAAAATTTACCAAAATGGTTTCGGGCTAATAAACAAAATTTCCCTCTTAATTTAATTATTATTTTTCGAACTTCATTTGTTTCTATATTTATGATTTGAACAGGCTAAAGTTCGTATCGCTTTTTAAGCCAAATTACATGTGATAATTATTAATGAACAAATAACACCAAAGTTAGTTGTAAATATTCTGACAACACATAGTTGAACGGAACAGCCAGCCGTTTTCGAAGGCCACTAAACCTTCATCATCAGCGTTCTTCTGTGTTTGATCCACTGTGTGTGGTGTTAGTTGATGTAGATTTCTGCTTTATATACGAAACTTTTTTGCAAATGGAATATGTGAATTGTTTTGATTCATCGTATTTCAATTTGCTGAAAGATGTTTTGTAATGAAAGCTTACTTCACCATCTCTAAATTTACAACAGTCTTACCATTGTGTTTGTTCTTTACTAATTATACACATGTTAGTTAATTTGCTCTACTTAAGACAAACTTTTCTGGTTTGTTACTATTAACAAATACAACAAATAAACAAAATGGCGCATAGTCATAGTCAAAACAAAGTATACTTTATGAGTTTAAAACCAGTATTTTGTATGGCAATACTGGTTTTAAACTCTTGAAGCCAATTTCACCAACTTATTTAAATATCAATTCATATTTAAAAGTAATTTTTTCATACAAAAATTACTGAAAATCAACATTTAAATATGAACTGATATTTAAATAGAGTTGGTGAAATTGGCCCTTAAGGTGTACTTTGTTTATGACTATGACTATGCGCCTATGTGTTTATTTTTTTTTAGCGTACTGGAACACACCGGTTATCCGCTAATATATCGAGTCATAACCACGAAAAAAGCTTAATCGACACATTTTTTGGACATCTTTTTTTTACCAAAATCGATTCATTGCGATTGCAAATAATCGATTACGGTAAAAAAAATTTAATTCGCAAACTATGTCGCTTAAGCTTTTTTTGGCGGTTATGGCACGATGTTATTAAACAAAACCTAAAGCTTAGAAAATTTATTAAATTTCAAAAAAAAAGTTAATTAATCTCCTTTAAACCTACGCTTAAATCCTATTCTTGCCACGAAGGGATATGTGCCCAAGCCACGATAGAAATGTCCTTGCACCAATGATTTGCCACAAATTTGATTTTTCTCCAAGGGACTACTGGGACAGCAAACATAAGGCATTTCTTCGCTACCTCCACAAAACAGAGACTTATCACCATAATAACACATTTTCGCCACTTCATATATCATAGCCGTACAATCGTGTAGGGGAGTGCACTCTGTCCCCACGCTGCATTCTGTATTGGCGTCATAATACGACTTCTGTCCATACGAACGAGCTTGAGGTGCACTTTCTAAGGGTTGTTTGTTGGCATAACTGTCGGGAACAATTAGTTTTTCTGAAATAAAAATAAAGTTTCATTTTATAAATTAAGAACTCATTGACAGAGAGAACACAAGTCTTTTGGTTTTCATGTATAGCTTTGTAATTTGTTTTGTTTGCTTTATTCTTAAGCAGCACAAAGTGCACAAATACTTTTATGCATTGAACTCTTACGAAATTTTACATGCACTTTGTGTTTTTGTAGTACAATCGCATGTCTAAAAAGGCCACGCCCGTTAAAATTTCACATAATAAAAAGATCACGCTTTTGGGAAAGTGTGCAGGCAGTGCCTATTTACTACAAATGTTATTCTAATTATCGTTATCGAAGGACTGCCAAAATATGTATGATTTGCATTATACAAGATATTACTACAAGAGTTTCAGAGCAATCCCTCTCTTGTGTTTTAAAGAACACTGCGAAATCAGAAACTTATTGAACTCTCTTGACCGATAAGATTAGGAGATGGATGGCAAAAGGTAAGGAACTATTTAACGTATATAGTGCAACATAAAAATAAATTTCTTAATAGGTTTGGCGAGACTTGAAGATTAAAGCTAAGAAGAAAATGGTCGCAAATCGTCACAAAGCTGATTATCAGGCAACGGATAGCGGGTTATTTACTTGGTTACTTGTAGTCTGTTAGAGGGAGCTGATGGAGCAGTTCGGGGAGGCCAGTTGACAAATCTGTGTCAATAATGAAAAAGTGCTTAAGTCATAGTTTGCTGTTTTGCAGGAGAGCACTTGTAAGCGTTTAAGTCGATTTTCAGAAATTTATTTCTCTTACAGATAAATTGGGAAATTTCCTGTTAATCTTTGTTTTTTTTAAGCAAACATCATTCTACACTCTATAAGTAATACATTTAAGTTGAAGTATACCAAAGTATAACCTAAGTTAAGCTGTTATTCCAAATGAGACTAGAAGTCTAAAATATATCAGTCGCAAGTCATAATTGAGATTTTGACCAGGGATACTTTCGAATATACAGATTACGGTGGTGCCATTAACTCAAAATCAGCTTATCTCAACTTTTTGCCACAGAAATATAGCTAATGAACTAGTAGAGGCAGAATATAATTCACCTGCAGAAGCAGAAACATCTGTAATTGTTTTGCTTTATATGTAGTTTGAATTTATCTCACAAATATGAAATTTTTTAGTTTTTAATAAACTTTAACTTTAAAAATATCAAACAACTAAATCCAAACATATTTAGAGATGTATATTTCAGTCGTTGACATATGTAAATAATACATGGTCAAAGTGGTCGCCATCTTGTTATAAATTGCGTTCGCGTACTCAAAAGTTTTTACAAATTTTTACTGAACTTTACTGCATTTTACTAAATTGCGTTCGTTTACCCAAAATACAGTAAACGAGAACACAAATTTAGAGAGTAAAGTGACAGTTCTTGACTGAGTGTTTTGCAAATTTTTACTGCAGAAATTTGTCGTAGTAAAGTTTAGTAAGATAAAAACATATGATTCAAAATGAAAACAAATGAAAAGTAAGCAAACGAAAAGTGTAAAAATTTGGGAAAAAGTTAAATAAAAATTGTGAAAGTCATTAAAAAATAGTTAATTTATAAAGCATAATAATAATAGCTGTTAATATACATATTTTGTAATGTATATTATTAATCCTTTTGTTTTGCAAGTTATTCTAATTACTGAGAGTTGAAAAGCTATAAAGTATCTGGTTACTTAGTATTGCACTTGTCTTTAAGGTATCATTAACAAATAGGCATGTAATTTTTATTAATTTCACCAATAACAAAACAAGGAAATCTCAAAGAAATTAATTACAAATGTTACATGAAACAAATTACAAAATTTATTCTTAAATTGTTCTTGTTATAAAAATATTGTATCGAGTATTATAATATATAATATATATATATTTTTCAACACTATGTGGAGTTGGAGTCAGCTGTTTCTTTAATCTTACTAATTTTCACTATTTTTCCGTTCGCATACTTTTTTCGGCAACAGCTCTTTTTGAGAGTAAATTTTAAAATTTTCGCAGTAAATACTCATTTACTGCATTTTACTGCAAAAGTAAAAAAAAAACACACCTATAGAATGCAGAATTCTTATTGAGCTTATTAATTTTGATTTATAATTTAGCCAGGTTAAGGTTACGTTGAAAGAGAGCAATAATGATCCTATCACTTTACGATATTACGCTTCGTTCGATACACATTTTTATTTTAGATATGTTTAAATTTATTGCATTTTTTAAACATAATTATCGTGTACTGATTACGAAAAATATATATGTTTATATACACATGTTTGACTTGGTTCACACACGGCAATTTTAATTGAGCAACTTTTTGTTCATGGGCGAGAGAGGAAAATAGGATAGCTCCCCTTTTCATTATCTTCTCCTCTCTCTCTCTCTCTATTACATAAGCTCAAAAGTTGTTCACCTAGAATTGCGCTGTCTGAACCCAATCCATATGTAAAAATTTTCATTTCGGCCATTCACCAGATAACGGTAGATTTGCGTTTTTCAATTTTTACTTTTCTCTAAAGCGCCATCTAGACTCAAGAGTAGCCAATTCTCTTAAAATAAATTATATCTTGTTTGTAATTATGCATCGGATAATGGCTAATTTATTTTGAGTGGTGAAAAAGTGATTGAGTATCAATAGATCGAAGGTGAATTTTTATTAAATTTTTTGTGACTTTCATTAATTGTCATTTCAGAGGCATTTTTTACAGTAAATAAAAACAAAATAAATAATGGCCTTTCAAATATAATATAACGCTTTTCACTCGAACCCTACTTCTATTCTAGATGGCGCTTTAATTAAAAATCGAAAAGCACAAATGTAAATTTATCTAGTGAATGGAACAAATTTTTCTCGTGCTCAGCACACGCTTATTATCTTTTAAAAAACTGCAATATAAAACAATTTAATAGCATGTTTTCATATAAAGATTTCTTTATCTCTTTTGCCATTTTCTAAAGATTATTTAATTAATTTCTTTCGCAGTTATTTCTCACACCGACGGTAATCATATCAATATTTCGGCTTTGATTATTTTTTTCAATAACTGATATCATTTCACTCAAAATTTACTTATTTACTTTATTTACACACTTTCTTTTAACAACTTACCAAATTCACCATATTCACACATGCCCACTTCAGCTAATAATCCCATTATGAGGAAAGTGAAAATTTGCCATAAATACCACATGGCATGACCATGAAAAGTGTAGAATTTAAAAGTCATTTTCAACATCAAAATTGTAATAATAACAACAACAAAAAAAACCCAACTCTGCACAAAAAGAAACTGCACTAACTTTATCTATGAAATTTAGATAGAAATTGTAGAAATATGCGCAAATATAAATTTATAGTACACATACACATGCATATGTAGATATGTATAAATATGTATAAAATATTTTTTAATGCAATTCTATGAAAACGATTTCATTTAAACGTTGGCAATACAATATGCAATGTGCTCATATTTTAACAACCTTTCACCAACAAAATAACAATCGCAATAAGTTGATTAAAAAAAAAAGGTTGAATTTGCTTAAAACCGCTGGAATTTTTTCTCCGTAAAGCGTGTCCGAAGCCTTTGAATGAACGTTGGTTTTTGAAAATTTCCCCACAGAATAATTCTATAATTCGTTAGACCAGTTAAATTGTATTTTAGTTTACAAAAACCAAAAGAAAAATTAGTTTGGTACCAACATTTTGTTGTTTAAATTGCTGCTGCTGTTTTAACTGCTTTCATTATAAAGTTGTTGTTGGTTTTAATGTAGTTCATAAGCTCAGTTTAAATTATAAAAAAAACATCATTTTAAATTGATACTTTCGATGTTTTTATAGTATGATTGTGATAGCATCAGTCAAGTGCACATCAAACTGATAAGGCGACTTAGCGCTTTATTTAAATATAATTATTTCTAAAAAATTACGTATGGAAATCAGCTGACATTGCGAGCTATCCCGCTAGGCTACCAAAATCTGGTCAAATTAGCGACATGCTATACACTTTTCAAGTTTATGAAAATCAGCGAATAGTTATCTAAAATCGATTTGACGAAGACTTTTCAATTATTAGAGAAAACGTTTTTTTTTAAATTTTCGGTGTCGTACGAATCATCCGATGTTATTTACTGGCAGCAATAGATGTGTCTTTTCGTAGCAGGTTAAAATTAAAAAAAAAAACTTTTTTTGCGAAAACCTTATTTTGGAAACTTTTTGAAGAAATCTATCGAAACGAATCGATTCACTAACTTACGACATCTAAATGAGATCAACATCAATCAATAATTGTATACACAATATAGTTATTTGGCATATTCCATTTTATTACAAATTTATATTAAGTATCTGATACTAGCAATCTCTACTCAAGTAGATATGGGTGCTGCTGAAGTGAGCATAGGGCCGTAACAAGGTTATGAAAATATAATCGATCTGATGATGTCCAATCCAACACCACTTACGCTTTCGAATTTCCAGATGGATGCTGCATTTAACTTTTCACATCCGTACAACAGTGTGGGTTTTACGTTTGAATTAAACAGATTTAGCTTTGTACGTCTTGATATGTATGATAAATTCCACATTGCCTTGAGTTGTCCGAATGATTGCCATGCCTTGTTTATGCGGCTTGAGATGTCAGCCTTAGAACCACCACTTTTGTCCAGTATGATTTTATTCTCATTGTTATAGTTTTGCCAATGTTAATTTTCAGGCCAACGTGTGATACAATTTCTTGAACTAATGACAGCTTAGTATGCATGTCTAAAAATGTATGTGTGAGAAGTTAAATATCATCGGCGTATTCAAGATCCTTCAATCTGTCTTGAAGACGCCAAGTGATTCCCCTTCTTTGGCAAGTTGCCTCATTCATGACAACGTCAAGTGCGCCATTAAACAGAAGAGGGGATAGTACACCGCCTTATCGTACACCAGAATTAATGCTCATTTTGTTGTTACCTAATTTCCTTTCATGCAGAACCTTTTATGAGTCTTATAAACTTAGCTGGCGCACCTTCACATTCTAATGTATTCCATATCGCTGAGTCGGTTAATGTATCAAATGCTTTTTCGAAGTCTATGAATGTGAGATACAGAGGTGATCTTCATTCCACAGACTGCTCTAAGATTACTCTCAGGCTATTTACACGATCGACACGGAAACCAGGTTGTTCCTTTCTAAGCTTAGGAAGAAGCGCAGTTGATAGCCTTTGGTTAAGTATGTGCGCAATTACCTTGAAGTGAGTGACTGCACAGAAAAATGCGGTATTTCCCCCCAAAAAATATTTCATTCCATAAGAATTGAAAAAAACTGAACTAAACCCGATTAAGAAATTATTCCTGATTAAAAAAATAATGATAATGAAACAAAAAATAATAATGAACACAAATTTCAACAAAAATCATAGACTAAACGCACTTCGTTTACTAAGAAAAAATTAAAAATCGCATTTCTAATTATTTATTGGGTATTAAGCTGCAATCAGACGTGATATAACCATAGCTATAGAAAACAGACGTTCGAACCAAACTAATGGGCAACACTATATTCGATTATAGGTGACTCGCCATAACGCCATACCCATTACCATAGAAACCAATTGAATTTTGGTTTGGTTATGGCTATGAGATTATGGCCATGTCACGTCTAATTGTACCTCTACATCGAAACACATATGCCTTCAAACTTTCAAACCTTTATAATAAAAATCTGTCAAATTAAAAATGAAAATAAAGACATTTTACTTCAGTCATTTGAATAATTTATTTCACTGTTTTTCTCTGCTATAAAATTTTAAAAAGTGTAGTTACGTGGTTTTGCATTTCAGCCAACGATGAAAATAATAAAATGAAATTAAAACTTATACATATCCAATTATTGAGGTAATTTCCCATAAATTATAATGTACAAAAATGAAGGCTTATTTAAACCAAATTTCCCATTTGTTTCACACATAATTTTTGTTCGGTAACATAACAAGAACTATAAAAATTTTTGCATATATCAAAAAAAAGTTGCCTTATCATTTTAACGCACACCTTAATTGTAACTAAGTGCGAGTATTTAAATGCTGGTGCTTTTTTATTAAAGTTAAAATTCGCATAAATTTAGGTTGTGATTTGTTGTGTACTGTAATTCAAACAAATATTATTATAATTGTTGTTGTGTTTTTAGCCATGCTCACAATTTTATACCAGCACTTTACTAGTTCCTGATCTAAATTGTTGATTAAACTTCGTGTTTTGTTATTGTTTTTTTTTTTAATATAACAAATTTATTGAGGTAAAAGTGTTTTCTCTACCGTTCTGCAGAAATGAAATTAAAAGTTTTACAATTTTAACACAATTTCTTTAACATTTTAGAAAGAATTTTTTTTATTTTAATTTAGCCGAAACTTCCGGCTTGTTTTTTGAATGTTTCGAAGTTTCAAGAAAGCAATTGAAATAAATTCAATTTGAATAGTAAGCATATCTTTATTTTACTGTGAATTACTAGTACTCGTAGGAGAGCAATTTCATTTAAAAAAAATCAAAGCGAAACTAAAATTTATTATTTTTCAGCAGGATACTCTTATATGTACATACATATGTATGTATGTACATATTAGTAAAGAAATATCCTAACAAACAACTGGAATAGCATTTTTCAATAAAAATAGTAACTAAAGTACGTTCATACTTGTGCAAACATTTGAACTAAAAAGGCGTAAACACTAATGAAGACCCTTTTGATGCAGACACTTGCGGCCTTATGTATAAGAAAAAATTGGCATGAAGTTAGCATAAGTGACCCAATTGAATTAGGTGTTAACGAATTCCTCCATACAATTTGATATTAAAAGTGGGTGCATTATGTAATTTTAACCCACTGCTAAGTCCTAGCGTGATTTTTAATGTGAAATTTTATGGTAAAACTCTATAAGATCATGCTCAATTTTGCTACTTATGCTAACTTCATGCTAATTTTTTCTTATACATAGGGCCCTTGCTTATTTAGTTAAACAGTTTCCAATAATGCTGCGTTCTATGGCATTGTCTATTAGTTATGTATGTATGTATGAAACTGTTTAATTAATAAATAACATTTGAAGTTTATTTGCTGGTGGTTCAGCTTTGTCTATATTCATTTCATTGTTGCTCTTACAAATCGTCAGTAGACTTCAACCAGACATTTTGAATAGTCACAAACCTCCCATCTTATGTATAGACTTTACAGACCCATCCACTACGTTTATTTTATTTTGTGATTTTCAAAAAAAAAAGGAGCCTTTTTTTGAAAATCTATAAAAACATCAATACGTCCAAATTCAATTGCGGCATAAATTCATCTGCAAGATAGTCCACGTAGTTCTCCATTTGGTCCATAGTATGGTCTTAGACTAGGACAAGATACCAAAATCAATCATCTAAACCTCTCCATCTGCCTTGATGAAATCCCAAACCAGACTGGAAACGCGTAAGAGATGACAGGTCGAATGATTTGGCGGTGTACCAAAAGGCGTACTTTTCTGTCAAGCCCGACCCACGCCCCAATATTTGTTGGTCGCAGTCGGGTTTTTTCATTTTTTAATTACTACTTGTTTCTGAATTATTTGTCTGCTCATTTAAAGTGCGTACTAGATAAATATAGTTTATCATTCTCTAACAATTCAATTACGCTTATTCCAAATAATTGGGGCTTATCTACCCGGTCTCGAGAACAATTTTGTGCTATTGACAGTCTATGTATTTATGTTCCTTAAGGTATAGAGAATAACATGAGCCTGTCAGCAGCAGTCAGCTGTTTTAGACAACGGGTAGACAAGCCCCAATTTTTTTGAATTATATTGACGTGATGTTGATGTTGACAACTGGAATAAGGTTGAAAGAATATCGGAAAAAATTGCTAGAGCAGTTTTTCACGAAAGAACGTATAAGTACATTGTTCGAAAGGTATAAGTAAGCCTCTTCTTTCTAAATCCTTTAATGAATTTGAAATCGGTAGTTATTAAACTAAGTTACAGGCTGATAAGTTCATAGAGGAACGTCAAACTTCAAGGTTATTTGCTTGTAACTTAATATTTTGAACATGTTTGCATAATTTCAAAAACAGTGTGTTCCCAGCTAAAAAAAATTATATATGGTATAAATATTTTTAATATATGAATGTATATAAGTATATATGAATATGTATGAATTCATGTATGGAAATGTATGGGATTATATATGGCAAAACTATTATATATGAACTAATATATGGACTAATATATGAAATGTATTATAATATATGAGCTCATATATTGAAATTTAATTATGAATCTCTTCATATATGGATCCATATATGTGACAGCGCATAGAGAAAGGGACCTAAGGGTTAAAAAAATCAATTTTCACTTTTTTTTTTTTTTGATGTGGACAACATCTGAGCATCGAATGAAACCGATCCCATGCCCCAAAAGTGTTCCCTCCCAGAGATATGCGCGTTTTATGATGTGATGGTACACCAAAGATACACGTATTTAAATCTTTAAAATGGCTCTCCTGAATAAAACCGGTTTTTACCCTTAGGTCCCTTTCTATTTTACGCGTCACATACATATAGAAATAACATGTAATATATGGAGCCATATAAGAATGTATGCATACATGATATCTCACATAAGATCGTTTTTGCATTAAAAAAAGCTTGGATTTTATCACTGGTGAATTGGAAATCCATTTGAAAATAGATACGGTATGCAAAGTTTATATGCGTACCGTCAACGTTTAAAAAAGAAAAACCTTTGTTACAAAAAAAACCATTCTTGTATGATTTTATACATTGTGGATCAAATAATCAAAAAGATAATCCATTCATTAATTTTATCGAAAATAACAGAATTCTCTAGACAAGAAACAAAATTCATATTACTGCAAAAAATTATATTGAAAACTATTGTTAGACGGATTATTTTTTCTTTTATAATTAATTGAATTAGTTTTTAATCTGATTTCTTAAATTAAATTTTAAGTACGAATTTGAGTTTTGTGGTTTTTAAATAATTGATTTACCTTGTAATCAACAATATCTACAGAAAAAAAAAATAGTATGCACTCGTATCACATCCCGGGGTCTAATTGGCGCTTTCGATAAAGAGCTGATTCGATCACGTTTTTTCAGTTTGAGATTATGGCATTCGATATCGAACCATACTATTACATTGTTCGATAGCGAATGCCATAATCCCAAACTGAAAAAAGTGATCAAATCACCTCGTTATCGAAAGCGACGATTCGACCCCCACATTTCTTGTTCAGTCATTTTTGTTACACAATGTTCTAATATCTAATTGCACGGCAATGCGCCAGGCCAAGTTCCGGCCAATGCACGCAGTGTGTATATTTACAGGAAGCCATTCGAGCTGTTTTTACCCCCCTCATAACTTTGTTCACCGCAATCGTAAAATTATAAAATGCCTTTCTAAAAAAGGAAAGAGTAATGTTTATTTGTTAATTTCTTTATATCGGTAAAAATCTTGTCAAGTTACCAGATTATCTAGAAAATATATGACCCCTTACGATTAAAAATTTATATAATGCATAGCATATTTCTGGGCTAGGTATTGTGCCAAACAAGAACTCGGTCAAAATTTATATCTCACTACTTTTAATGGCCGAAATTTTTGATAGGAACTTGGCCTTTTTTCACATTCATATTTTTGTGAGGATTTTTTTAACATAATACTTTTCAGTTAAAACCAATCATTTGGTAAATTTGTATGATTTTTAAGCAATTTTACGGTCATTTAGCTAAATGTTTGTTGAAGCGGTTGCATAATTATAGGTAACGGTAAAATCTAGAATATATTCATAAAAAACACTTTAAAATGTAAACAAATTTAATGGTTTACAAAATTATGTTAATACGCAACACAAAAAATAAATTATCAAAATACATACTACATACATATGTACATGCATATGTATGTAAGTATGTACATATGAATGTACTTATGTATGAATGAATATTCATATGTATGTATGTATGTATGTAGTTACAAAATTTATTTTTAATATGCTATATATATAATATATTCATAGAATGATGCTTTATTTAATATCGCAGAACATCGGCAGGGCGGCGGTCATTAATAGTTGCTAGGGTATGCATGGTTACTCAATATATTTAAACGGAAGCTAAATGAAATATCTTTTTATTATTTTAGTTTATTTCATTTTATATTTATACGCTATATATGCATGCTCTTTTGTTAATACAATACTTATTTATATTAAGTTGTTAAAAAGAGAAAAAAAACTTCCGCATATTCAATTAAAATTTGTTTCAAAAATTTTTATTTCAAAAGATTTATTTTAAATAGGAAATCAATGTATGTATGTAGTTAATTGTGCAAAAATTTGCTGTATAATGACTTCTTTTAATATTTTACTTATACATACAGATGTAGGTATATACCTTTGTACATATGTATATGTATGTACTTATAAACTACATACATAAACATTTATAACCAACCATTCATGGTCGGTGTTTTTATTGTTTACTCTTCACCACGGATGAAAAATTTATTTATTACTTTTTAATTTCCTCAATAAGCTTTCATCTTCATATACATACATAAATATGTATATATGTATATGTACATACATATCGCTCATTTACTCAAAAAACGTCATAAAAGGAAAAAGAAAATTTTATTTTGCTTTCAAGAGTTGAGTTAAAAAGATATTTTTATGAAATTTTTACATAATTTTTAGATTTAATTGAACACAATACACAATATGAAGGAATATATGAGGACTTATTATGCATCATTAACTCGAAAATTCCATTTTTTGAGTAAATTAATGATATGTACATATACATACATACATATTGACTTATTCATAAAAAAGAATTTTGTTTTATAAAGGGTTTATAAAACAATTTTGTATGGCAATCTGTTTTATAAACTTTGATTATAAAGGGTGTCCCAACAAGAACGCAAGATTTAAATTTTAAATAAAACACAGATATTTAAAAAAAAATCGTGAAACTTTATTATATCGTAAAGTAGACAAAATGAGGTTATGTGTGGAACAACAAATCGGGCAGATGCCCGCCGCGGCTTTGCTGGCACACACGCGATCTTTTAATGAAATTTTCAATGGCCGTTTTGCATAAATGCTGCGGTATTTCATTAATGCAGCGTCCAATTTCCTCTTTTAAGGCTTGAGTCGTCGGCTTATTCGCGTAAACCATCGACTTCAAAAAACCCTAAAGAAAAAAGTCTAATTTTGTTAAATCGCACGATCTAGGCGGCAATTCTGGTCTCCAAAACGCGAAATAACACGACCGGGAAATGACTGATGTAGCAATTGAATTGTTTCTCTGGCTGTATGACATGTGGCGCCGTCTTGTTGAAACCACATGCCCTCCACATTCATTTCTTCAATTCTAGGCACGAAAAAACTGGTTATCATTTCACGATATCGAACACCATTGACTGTTTGCGCTTGACCTGCGTTTGAGCGACATCATCACGTACAGCTGCGACATTTTCTGTCGATCGACCTGATCGAAGGCGCGTTGTTGTCTGTACATCACTAACAGACCCAGTTTCGGCAAATTTATCCATTAATCTCTTTACAGTTGACTGTTTTGGAGCATTATTGTGACCCCAAATTAATCGCAAATTTGCGAACTGTAGCTGCAAAACTTTCACCATTTTGGTAAAACAATTTCACAATGAGAATGCGTTGTCCATTCGTGTAGCGCTCCATTTTTACTAACCTCGTACCTTCTACTAGCAAACAATAACAATTGTTCAAATGTCATACAATGGCACTTCGAATGGCGCCAAATTTAAATCTTGCGTTCTACAACTGCGATTAACTCTGACATAATATCTGAGAGAACGTCGGCAGAACAACAAAAATAAAATGCTGATATTTCTCTCCATCTCACACAATAGGACAACGTATATTTACTTTTCTTATAACATTTCATTTTATGAATATTCTCATCGAGTTAACACATGTATTACATTTGTATAATTAGTTATTTTATTTTCACTTTTTCAGTCAAACTTTAATTCATAAATCAATTAAACACATTTACTCCCTGTTTCTACAACCCAGACGGACGACTTGAGTATAAAATTTATATGGAAAGCACTCATATTGTTGAGTAATTTTCATACAAATTTTCTAGACGAGTCGTTTGTCTGACTTATAGAAACTGCATATTAAACTTATTAAATCCTTAAAATTTTGTCCAAAACATAGTTTTTCATTTATTTTAATAAACACTCACACATGCATACTAATTTATTTTCATGTACGTATGTTTTTTGACACTTCATATCATAAGATTGTTGTTATAAGATTTCTTATAACAACGCTCTCATAAAAAATCTTATAATATTGAGATAACACTAATTTGAAGTCTATATATTTCATTGCTGATTAGTCAAATCATTAGAAGACTTCAACCACACATTTTGAATAGTCACAAACCTCTTATCTTATGCAAAGGCTTACACAGGATTCAGACGATGAAATTTATGACGTCTATATTTCTTGATTCCCTTTTGAAGTTTCTACCAAAAATTATTTGCGTTCATACGATGATTATTTTTACATGTCTAATTTTTTTTATTGATTTTATTTTATTGTTTATACACACACAAGGTGTATCTAACTAGGTGGCAGCGCTACTTCAGCTGATAATTGTTTGTTCTGTGTGCTTTGTAGCTGAAGAATGTCAAAGTCTTCAATTTTGTTTTGGTTTTAGTACAATTATTTTTGTGCTTTTGACATTCTTCGGTTATTTACACAGCTATGGTTTCCATATTTTTGTATAACAAGTCCTTACGCAGTCACCTGTATAATTACACCATGTACACACATTTGCAGTACATACCCTGTCGGAGAATGTGTTGTTGACTACAAAAATAGTTAACTTATAGTTAACTTTTCTTAGACTGACTAAAATCTAACTGCAATGTCATCCAGAACAAACCCAAAATTAATTCTTAAGTTGAGTACGTAATCAAATTTGATGAGAGCCAATAAATTTATTCTCAGCTACTTTGAAACTCATTTCAGTTTTATATTAACATTTTGCTGTTTTTATTTTAGATGGTACCTTAGCCGAGTGGTAGCGCGTTGAGTACATAACGTGTGATGATATATGTTCAAACCCCGGAAAAAAATTTTTAACTTACTGACTACCAGTTGAAAAAGGCAACTTTAAGTTAGCTGAAAGTAGTGCAGAGTGAGACAATTGACTACCGCCTAGGCCATCGCAATGTTAAAATAGTCAGTTGATTACATTAAAAGTAATACAAAGTCAGTACTATTTGCGAAATAGTTAGCTTAATCTTAACCGAATTTCCGACAGGGTATGAAAAAAACCATAGAAAACAGAAATCGAGTTATTTTTTCTACCCCTCTTCTCTACCCCGTTCGCTATCAAACCAAAAATGACGTCGAAAAATAGACTTCATAAAAGTCTTCGTGTGAATTAGGTGTTACAAAAACTATTTGAGAATTCACAAATAATAATATTTTTGAAAATCACAAAAGAAAAATAAGAGGCTTAGAAACTTTAACAAAGATCTGATAAAACATTTTCGAAAAAAATTTATGGAACCAAGCCTGAAGTAAACTCTTTCAAACACAAAACAAAATTGAAAATCCGTTGGTTAAGCCCGGTACGGAGTTCTTACGGAATTTCACGTTTGTAAATTTACATTTATTTCTACACGGAAAAATAATTGTGTAGGCTTTTGTGAAGAATTATGTTTGCATACACACAAATTCATTTATTTTTCAATTTAAAACACACTAAAAATTTATCACAAATTTATTAAAAGTAGAAATGTCAAAAATTCCGCGACCAAACAATTGTTTGAACATTAATTTTGTTTCAGTTGACAGAAAAAAGTCTTCACTTATATTTATAACATCCCTAATAAGATAGGCAATAAATTTCAAAAATTCCGTGTATTTTTCTTTTGAAACTCCGTACTAGCCAATGGAAATTCATTTATGAAATTTACCAACCTGAATTTCCGTATTTTTTTTACATACAGTTTGTATGAGTACCTGAAATTCCGTATGAACTCCGTAGCAGGCGTTAAGCTGCAATTACACATGCCACTAGTGGCACGCAAAAGAATTGCCCCCTTTTGGTTTATAGAATTACCGAGATCATCATATAAGTACATGTTTAAGGAAATGGTTAACATTTATTATTATAATTATTATTTTGATAATATTAATGCTCTTTAATTAACAAACTTGCATTTTTTATTTTTATTTTATAATAAATAAATCATAATAATGCATTTAACAAGTTAAATCTTTAATTTAAATTTCACAGTAATCCAATAAATTTGCATCAAATGCTTAACAGGGTAACACTTTTCCTCATTTAGACATTCAATGGCATGCAAATTTTGCTGCCACTGGAGCTACCCTGTCGGAGAATGTGTGGTGGACCAGCAATGCCATCCAGAACAAATCTAAAATTAATTCTTAAGTTGAGTACCTAATCGAATTTTGTGAGAGGAAAACAATTTATTCTCAGATACATTGAAACTAATTTCAGTTTTATATTAACATATTGGTGTTATTATTTTATATAGTACCTTAGCTGGATAGTAGTGGGTTGAGTACACAACGTGTGATGATACATGTTCGAACCCCAGAAAAAAAATTATATATACTGACTTAAATTAAAGTTAGTTGAAAAGTAATGCAGAGTGAGACAATTGAGTACCGCCTAGGAAATCGCAATTTTAAAATAGTTAGTTGTTTCAATTAGAAAGTAATCCAAGTATGAGTCAGCACTAGTTGCGAAATAGTTAGCTTAACCCTAGATAGATAATCATATTCTGACATACGTTAAAGATAATCATGCGTAAAATTTACGCATACTTTTTGGAAAGCTAAATTGTAGCATTTTGTTGATTAATTTAAAATAACCTAATGTTGATTACGTTTTTCTATATAACTGCAGTAAAAATAGCCGAGTTTTAAATATGTAAATGTATTTTTATTATCAGAAAAAACAAAAACAAAAGAACAACTTCAGTAATTTAAAAAATTTAGAGATCATATATCTTTGAAAACTTATCACCCGTTTTTGTATTTATAGTCATTAATTTCAATGAATATACTAAATAAACAAATTATTTTTTATAAAATATATGTATAAAGATTTTTTAAAATTAGTCAGATACGACTTGGGCAGATGTCAATATTATCAAGACCTTTCCCACTGCTGTCATTACCGAAATCCCAAATTAAAGCACAAATTTCAACTTCGCACGTATTCCAAAATACAGCGCTAGTCATAGACTTACGTCGTTTCAAAGATATCTCGGCATTAGTCCATTTTACGATATTCGTAATTATCTCATCAACCAAAAACTTGTTTAAGGATGAAAAGGGATCATGCAGATTGCAACACATTCGTGTAGCACCCCTTTGAGATCTAACAAAATATTAAATGCTGGCACTAGACCGCGTCTACGTGATTTTGGTGTCAACCAACAATGTTTATTATTTCCTCTTTTAGCCCTCTGTGACAGAGAGATGCTGATGAAGAAGCTGGTTGCTCTATGTTAACTTCGTGTATGTACTCGCCTTTCCAATTTTTTTTAACACACAAACACAACCCGCAAAGCGAATAGCTTGTCTGCGAAAAACACCCAGAGTCTATGGTGGGAATCGAACCCACGACCTCAGGGGCACCTGTGTGTGTTTGTGTGTTTTGTTTATTTTTTAGAGTCAGGCTATCGACAAATTAAAAGTTTATACATAGAATTTAACAATTTATGCACAATAAGTGGTTATCAAAAAAACAAACAACACGAATGTTCATAAAAATAATAAACTTGAAAGTCACTCTAAAGATAATCATGCGTAATTTTGACTCACATACCCCTTATATTTCAAAAATTGAAATACTAACCGCCACGACGTTTGGGTCTCATTAAAGGTATCATTAACGACTGAGATGTCTAAAGAGTACAAATAAATATAATAAAGAGAAATAACAATATATTGAAAGGGTATGCGCAAATTTTACGCAGATTATCTTCCTAGGGTTAAAGTTAAACTTAGTTTCCGACAGGGTGCCATTGCGAAAAATTTCAGTGTGCTAGTAAAAAATCATGAGTGTATTGAGTTTTTTGAAATGGCATGCCACTATAGTGGCATGTGTAAAGGGTATGTTAAGAAGTACGTGAAATATAAAACTAAATTTTAATGGGCGTACCTCCGTCCATTTTTTTAACTGCAAGATTGTGTGTTTTTCACAGCTCAGGGTATTTTCTAAGTTTTGTAAAAATCGGTAAAGTAGAACCACTTAAAATAAATATTAAGTTTTAATGGGCATGACTCCGTCTTGTTTTAGAGCTCAAGGTGTGTGGTAAGTTTAGTAAAAATCGGTTAAGTAAGACCACGTGAAATATAATAATAAATTTTAATAGGCCTATTCCCGCCCTTTTTTTGAACTTTAAAATTGTGTAGTTACAAGAACCAAAAGTGTTTTCTAGGTTTCACAGCAATCAAATGAGTAGAATATCATAAAATGAAATAAAATAATTCGTGGGTGTGTCTCTGCCCACTTTTTTGCAATGGAAGCAATCTGCCAAAAAAATAATTTTTACAATCGGTCTAAAATGTACCGAATTATGAAGTAACAATGTCAAAAAGAAAAAATACAGACGTATTGATAATCTCCTTTTTTTAAGTCGGGAGGTTTGATATAAGATACTCTTTTGCTATACATTTCTGGTATTCTGTTACGGCTTTCAATAGTAACTAGAAATAGATCTTCATATTCTGTGTATTCCAACAATTAATCGTAGGCGATGTCTGCAGTAAATAGCAGCTCACACAATATGCTTTGGTCATCTAAATCAATCATCTCAAAATAGGATCCGCAATCAAATTTTATGAAAGCAATATAATTTTGATAGCACGTGACGTAACCATGATTAAGATGTTAAAAAATCCTCCTCCAAATTCGAAGAACCAATAGACATTGCTGACGACTCCATATACGAAACAAATTTTAGCTAAAGTTTAAGAACCATGAATATAATATCATGAATATGAAAATTTCCGAATCAAATTTTCGTTCACATGGATTTTAATTTCGTATCATCAATGCCAATAAAATTAAAAACTTACATCTTTGTTAATAATTTTCTTCATAAATTGTCAAAATATTTCGCAATCGCATTAAGTTTTTTGATATCAATTGTTCACACGTTCGGAAATTTCCATGTGAACTTGTATTTACATATTGATGGCTTAATATAAAAAAGTTGTAACTCAAATTTTCGATATTTTACAGGAGAAGGAAAAAACTGAATAAAAACTAATTCATTTACTGCAAGAATTTTTTTTTAACTTATATAAATCTTTTATTTTTAATCATTGCTTACTTCGTTCTTGAATGAGAATGTAATTATACGTTGACTACCAGAAAACATTAAAAACGCGATTTCGAAAAAAAAAAATTGAGATAAGCCTGAATAAATTGCACAAATTTTAATCAAACCGATTTTGACACACCAAGTGACGAAACAAACCCCCCCAATACATTTATGGAATAGATTAAAGAACACAGCAACATTGTTTTCTTTAATCTAGGCCATAGCCACGCAAAATTTCATTTGCAATCCCATGAGCTTGCGCAGTCGACGTTATGGTGACACACGTATACGTCAGCTACTTCGTACAAAGTATGTGTGATGTTGTGTGTTTGGGTGTTTCGTTGCTGTACGTCAGCTACTTCGGACAAAGTATGTGTGATGTTGTGTGTTTGTCTGTTTCGTTGTTGTTGCTATGGCCACACATAAAAAGCAGAAAGAACATACACATGCACAAAATCGTTCAGTCACGTTTGGGGGCTCTGATCTAGGCCCAGTATCTTAGTCGAAGTCGAAATACATCAATCACGATAAGGAAGAAAAACACAAATGAGCGTAGAGAAAATTTAAAAAAACATCTAGAACAAAAAAAAATTTTTTTTCTCTACCCCGCTTGCTTTTGTACACCGTTCGCCTACAAACTATAAAATAAAAATCGTGATTCTAGAAACATACAAAAAGTTATTTTGTCAGTTAAATACTACACATAATTTTAGCATATGGATGGAGATTAAAGAAAAATGTTGCAGTTTTATTTAATCTAGTACTAGGCGCAATTGGGATGATCGTTCCATGCCTTCTTTTTTTTAAATCCTCATTAAACAAATGCTAACGATTTGCCAAATTACGAAGTCGTATTTCGACTAGTCCAAAATCGTCGTATTCGAAGTCGAAATACAATACTCGTAATAAGGCCCAATGATGTAATGCCAAATTTAAAGTAAATTCAACGATGAGATAATAAACTTATTAATTAAAAAAACGTTATTTCAACCAAAAATTCTTTTATTACAAACAAACAAAAGGACAGCAAAAATGTGCCTTTAAGGCAAATTGATAAAAAATATTACAAAAATATATCCTTACAGACATCTTTCAATTACTCGCGATTTAAAAGCAAATTAAACAAAATATATCTAGCTAGTATTGTTGTAAAATAAACGTAAACGATTAAAAAAAAAAAAGAAATTAAAAATCAAATGCACATAAAAAACATGAAAATTGTATAACACTAATAAATAATTATTAAACTACAGCATTTTAATTGATAAAAATATAAATGTAATAATATATGTATATATAACTAATATGTGAATTATAATTAAATTGGTTGCAAGCAGTGGGTGTATTTTGTTACTTATTTCTGCTAGAAACAAATCTCACCTAGACTTAGAAAATTTAGCTAACATCTCGAAAACCTAGTTCAAATAATCTTTTATTACTAGTTTATTAATTTATATTCAAAAATAAAATTAGTAGAGATTTTGGTGTGGCGCGCGGGTTTCAGTTGTGTTTTTTATTAACATTAGCCTGCCTTTTGTGTTTGCTTGGCACGTTGCAGGGCCTCGAAGGCTTCTATTTCCTTTTTCTCTTTGGCTTTGTTACGTCTTTCGTACTCCAGACGATGATTAATTATGCGTTCAACAATTCGTTCGGTTGTCATATTGTTGCCAGAATCAATAAGTTGGAAAATACCTCTGGTCTTGGGTACGGCATAAGGATCGAGTTTGCCATCTTCTAATGTAATTGGTGTTTGGCCATGGCACACTACGTCAACTTTAAAATGATCCAGTAAATTTTCGTCAACACAGTAGGGGGCACCAATGACAACCTCACTCACGTACTAAAATTACGACAGAAAATATGAGAAATTTTTATTTTTCGAATTTAACTTACTCATATAAATGTACTTACTTTACATGCCAATACACTGAGTACCCGTTCATGTAAATTCATAATAGGATAATTACTACCCTTGTACGAATTGACCACAGGATCTGTATGCAAGCCTACAATAAGATAATCACCAAGTTCTTTGGCCTTTTGAAGAAAATCTAAATGACCCACATGGAATAAATCAAAAGCTCCAGCTACATAAACCTTAAAAAAAGCCAAAAAAGGTTAATTAATAATTCTTTTAAATCAACTAACAGATGAATTACAATTTTATCGCCTGGTTGGGGTGATTTTCCATCACTGAATTGTATGATTTTTTGTGTGGTAGGCAGGAACTGACTGCAACCAGTCCAGGGAGATTTGGCCGCTGAATCTTGGCCCATATTAGAAGAACCTGATGATAATAATTTGAATTTGCTTATAGTTTTATTCAATACTCTGTCAAATAGGCAATTTTTATCTTGTTTTTTTTCAAATAATTTTTTGTTTGTAATTTTAAGATATAATTAAAATAATTAAAAATTATACAAATGATAACCCAATACAAATATAAACATTTCGATTGCATATTTCAAAGCATTTTTACATCAAATGGCAAGTTTTAACGGTTTGATTGTTTTTGCATTAGCGTTGCATACATTTAGGAGGTGCACACATAAACATTCAAAATTTTGAATTGTTTTTAAATTGGTCATACGAATTTTGATTTTGCAAAAGGATGAAAAAATAGCAAGGTATTGTAGGTCAGGTTAGACATAGAATAAAAAGAAGAAGAAAAGAAGAAAACATAAAAATAATGTTAAACAAATTTAATGTTTTACAAGGAATAAACACAACAAAAACATTGAAACAATGCCTTAAAAAATTAATTTAAAACAAAAAGATTTAAAGTATATAAACATACAAAAGCATAAATTTTATAAAACCAAGTAAATAACTAACAAAGGCATACATTTTAGAGCAGGCATAAATAGGTAAGTATGTATGTACATTTGTATGTATGTAAAACAGAGTGCAGTTAAATAGAAAGTTTAAAACCAATATGTAGTATGTATAACTAAGGCCGGGTTTCCATCTGTGTGTCATGTGCCACACAAGCGTAAAAAAAGCGTAACCACTAATTACTATGAAAAAACAGTTTGATTCAGACATGTGACAACTCACCAAAACACAACAATTTGATAATTTAGTTGTTAAACAATTTACTAATTTTATTTATTCCAATTTACAAGAAAGATCATTCTAGAATAATACAAAACGCTATATATATATATCCCAGTGCTGTCGAAGCACTGCCAGTTATCAAATACCAATTACCAATCAATCGACAGTATTGCCAGATATCCAAATCCCTCCTATGTTTTTCAGCTTCAACGTCAATCTAGGATTAGGCTCCCCCGGTTCGATAGGTGTTCCCGTCCGCTCCTGTAAAGAATCAAGTCCTCCAGAATCATTAGCGTTATTTTCGAATTCTGTTGGCAACTTCTTTAAGTGGCTAACATTACGCCTGTAAACTTTGTCGTTTTCACGGATAGTCACATCATTTCCTATCCGCTCAACCACTTCGAACTCTTCCGCCCCATATGTTGGCGTTAGTTTATTCGGGAAAATTACATTTCGAACTAATACTCTGTCACCGACCTTAATATCATTTTCCTGTGCTCCATGTCTCTAGCTTCCATGTCCAACATATTTTCGCTAACATCAAGAATTGATGGTATTTTGTCTCGAATTACCCGGTTAAATAACAATTCTGTTGGAGCTTTGCCTGTTGTTCCATGGGGAGTAACATTATACATCAACAGGAACTTTCGAATTTCCTGCTTGTAGTACATTCCATTAGCGTGAGCTATGCGTAGGCGTTTAACAATAGATCGGTTCATATTTCCACCTCTCCATTCGCCTGGGGCCAATATGGAGGGGATGTCATTATCTCAATGTTCTTATCTACGCAGTAGCTTTTAAATTCGTCGCTTACAAACTGACGCCCATTATCTGTGGTAATTGATTTTGGGTAGCCCAATCTCGAGAACACTTCATCTATAAAATCAATAATAGCACTAGTTTCATACATAACTAATAGACAATTTTATAGAATCTAACATGATTGGAAACTGTTTAAATCAATATATATATATATATATATGTCTGAATCAAACACTTTTTCTTTAGTAATTAGTTGGTTACGCTTTTTTGGGCAAATGACACACAAAAAATGCCAGATGTAAACTCAGCCTATAAGTTGAGTTTAACTAAGATCGAATTGTTCATTAAAGCATGAGTACATATGTATATAAAAAACGTGAATTTGTTGTTAGAAATATTTATTCGCATTTGCAATAAACAGTAAAATTTTCAAAATAAAACTAATTGTGCCGTAAAAATTTTTATGTTTACTTGAAATGCCACTATGAAATAAATAAAAAAAATTATACCTTCTTTTTCAATGTCGTATTCCGCTGAACCTTGGCGGAAATGATTTTTGGTTAACAGTAGCATACGACCAACTAAATCAGTAGTTGAAACACCTGCTGTTCGTTTCACTTCCCTGAAGAAAAATTCAAATACATAATATATATTCATAAAATAATTAAATTTAAATGTGAAATAAAAATAATAATTTTCTTGTCAATGGTAAAGTAAGAAAATAAAAAACATGTTGATTACTGAGTTCTTGTTTCAACTTTGATATTTGTTGAGCTTCTCATTTGTTTAGATGAAAGTTTAACATGATAACTGTAGTCGTTCTAAGAAATTTTTGGGCAAAGGTTGGCTGATTATCTGCATTAGCAATAGTAAAATGCGCATAGGATTCATCTAAACCCCTCAATAATCAATTTCAATATATTTTAATAGAAAATTTTTTATTGAATAAGTAAAATAATAATTTGGGATTATTAGTGCGTTAACAAATGTTAATGTTAAAATCAACTTCGTTGACTAAAAAAGCTGTTGATATGATGAGTTTCTTAAAAACAACCTGCCGCTGCGTGAAGAAATGTATAGTTCAATTAGTTAAATTGTTAAACATTTAAAAATTTGTATGTATCTCGATTTTTTAATAATGCATTTACTTTATTTTTTATTTTAAAAAATTATCTAGTTAGATCTTCACTTGGAGAAAATAATAAATTCATTTTTTTTTAACACAAACACAACTCGCAAAGCGAGTTCGGTTCATTTTTCTACCACCTGAATCAAGTTTTTCAACAAAAGTTTTCCAATGTGAAGCGGGACTAAGCTCTTCTTAATTTAGCTAAAATTTAATTAAATTAGTAAATTGTAATATTTGAGACTAAAAACTTGATGCAATTAACTTAATTATAAGATTTCATTGTAATAGATTCAACTACAAAAACAAATTCAACTATCTGACGCATTTTTAAATACATAATTTAAAACACAAAATCCAAATCGACTGAATCTATTAAAAAAGACTTACTTATATCTCTTGGCTTTTTTAACCAAATGATAGGTATCAACTCCCTCAGCTGTCATGGTTATGTCATCTACAAATACAAGACCATAATTGTTATTAATTAAATAAAACGAAAATCTTTAAGATATTTGTATTAATACCAACTCACCTCCATGAACACAAAAATCACAATTATGTTCATCTAACACTTCCAGTGTTGTAACATAAGGAGCACCAAGAACCACTTCATCTACCCATTTTATGCCTTTGACCATTTTCACTCGCTCTTCTTCTGTAAATACTGGCGGCCCTTTATGTTTTGCTATCTCCTCATCTGTGTGTATGCCAACAATCACTTTATCGCCAAGAGCTTTGGCTTGTCTTAAGGAATTCGCATGACCAAAATGTACCATATCATAACTAAACAATATAAAAAAATTTTGAAAAAAAAACTTATATCTTAAAGAATTTTGCAGTTTAAATGAATTTCATTGTGTCCACTTTACTGCCAAATTATTGGAGGTCATGTTTGTTCCTAATCAATTTAGGTTGAAGCGGATGTTAATGAGTTATTAAAAAAAAACTTGTACATAAAAATATTGCGCCATTGTAAATGTATAATTTCTATTTACTAATGAAATTGATAACATTTGACTTGTGATAAACAAAATAGATTATTGAGTTTGCTAGAAGACTTAAAGAGAAATTACTTCCTAAGAACTAAAAAAAATTCCACATGATTAACAAGTTACATAGTTTCTTTTTTTTTAACAAATTACATAGTTTTTTAATTATAATTAAATGTATGTAATCAGCATTTACATATATTAAAAAAATATTTTTCTAATGTATACTAACAAAAATTAAATTTGAGTTTTATTTTTCCCATTTTGTAAAATGTATGCTAAAAATGCATTCGTATTTTATTTTATTTTTGTTAAATTAAACTTTGAAATAAAATAGCTTTTACTTCCAGGCAGGAAATTAATTTCAAGGATCATTTTTCAAAAACAATGCATTATAGAAACTATTCTATTTTCATTGTTCTATTCCATTGAAATTAGATTCGAGTTCGGACAAGCGAAAAACTCCTTTAGCAATTTAAAATAATTGTTAGAACTAAATTTATATAATATTTATGAAATTAACTTCACTGTTCCTCTTGTAAAATTATTCATACAAAGCTGTAACTACAAACACTATTAGTAAAATTAAAAAAAAAAAACTTGTGTATTAGATATGGAAATAATATAAGAAATGTGAAATTTAAGATATTTGTTAAAAATTATGCAAAACCTGTCAAACGGATTTGCATGAAATTTAGAACATTTTATATTTGAATGCTTCAATTGGCAAATCCATTAATTTTACAAAAACAACTGAAGCAAAATGAACAAATAGCATATTTTTCAAAAGGGAAGAACGAACGACGACTCGAAATGATGCTCTACATTAACTAAAAAAATTAATGGGAGTTAGCCTTGATCAGACGTGACATAACCATAGCCATAGAAAATAGCCGTTCGAACCAAACTAATGAGAAACACTGTATTTGATTATAGGTGACTCGCCATAACGCCATAACGCCATAACTCTCACCATAGAAACCAATTGAATTTTGTTTTGGTTATGGCTATGGTATTATAGCTATGTCACGTCTAATTTAAGCTTTAATCCATAATCAAGTGAAACCTTTTGCCGTAATAATACATACAAAAATACTCATTGGGTTTTTATGACAAAAAACTTCTTGTTTAGCAAAATACTTCCGTTTATCGTTTCATACTTTACTTATTTATTCTTCTGATAAGATACAATTTTGAGATTGCAATTATTAGTTATTGCAACTACAATTTTAATATTTGAATGTGCCACGCCCACATAAATTAAATATTTTTAAAAGCATTTAATTACCGAGGAAATTTTAAATTCTCTAAAAAACAAAGAAAAACTTCATGAATAAAAAAATTGTTATTTTATAGTTTTCCTTAGTATAGTGACTAGTAAATGTTCGCGTAGCCATTAGTTGCAATTGGAAAACCAGTTGTCTTATTATAGCACTTTTTATTAACTTAGAAATTTAATTGTATCTAATAAACAAAGAAATTTCACTATTTTAAGTTCAAGTGCGAATTTTGGTATTAAAGAACGGCAAACGCAAGTTTTGATCTTGTGATTCTAAGAAAAGAATGCACAACACAACCATTTCGCCAAACACATGGTAATAAATAGTCTAGTTTTATGCGAGCTAAGCAAAGAATATGTGATACAGTAAATATACAAAATATACATACATAAATATATACATGCATACATATGTAGATACATGTGTACACATAAATTCAAAATAAAAGTGATTACAATAGTACATATGCACAAACGGACAACATATGATGTGGTACAAAGTCCATTTTAATTTAAATTGTTTAAATTTAGCATATTAAATAAAATTTGATCATATCGACCTAAGAGAGAATTAGCTTATGCAAAATACAAGCAACAAAGCTCAATTTTTATTGCATTTGTTTAAATTTTATATTGTACGTTTTATCACTTTTACATACATACATATGTATGTATATGAGAAAGTTCTTTTCTTATTGTTGCATTTTATTTTATTTAAAATTGAAGAGTTTCTCAAATTCTTTTAGAATCTTTTATTATGGATAGATTACATTACAATTCGCAGCTTATGTGAAAAAGTTTTCTTTAATAACAGTATTTATTCATTTTTAACAAACTGAAGTGTTTGTTTTATCTGCCATAAGTCGTACGACTTGAGATAGCCAATCATCACAAATTTGATACATACTGCCAAATTCGCAGTCTATGGTAAACTTATAAAAATGATTTAACCAATCATGTATCCACATACTTATGTATGAAACTTAATTAGTTAAACTTAAGTCTATGATATCAGTTTTGAAATTTTAATATGTAGTACATAGCAAGGATAGTTATGTATGTATGTATTTCGGAAGTGGCTAATGAATATAATTTAAAAAATATTCACTCCAATTTCAATTCATTCAATTTCAATTTACTTTGTTATTTAAATAAAAAAAAATATTAATCAGAAGAAAAAAGCTAGTGTTATTCGTAAACTAGAGCGATGTTGCTTTAGAACCTTCTGAGAAAAGCGAACTTCAGTTGCTGAGGCAACTGGCAACGCAACTGAAATTAAAATTATTACGTATGGCGACTTTCTCCAGTTTTAAAAATTTTATGAAAATATGATTGTGATAAATTGAAAAGTAAAGTTCGATTCATGTTAAATAACTTTGTAACATGGAATTCAATTTTCTGTTAGATCAGTTTCAAGACAATATAAAATCTGTAATTATGATGTTGAATATTTTTAAGTTATATGATTTTTTTATAATATTATACTTATAATTAATTTTACTATGTATCATAGTATCTAACAGTGACCTTCAGGCCAGATAGGTACATACAACATATACATACATATGTATTGCAGTGCAAAACATATGTATTCTGAAATATAAAAATGTAATGTAAATATTAAATAAAATAATTTATTAGAATCGACTCCCACAAGTTTTTGACAAGTTTCTACTGGAATGTTCTCCCACCCATGGTCATTGGACCATATTTTTGTTCGAAGACATAGTTTTTCAACCAATATTTTGCCCTCTTCCATTGCCTTATTTAAACACCCTACGATGCGACAATATCCATTCAGCACTATGTATCATGATGCTGTTAAGTATACTTATATATATAAATAAGTATATACTCATATCTACTTATATTTATATATTTGTGTAATAAACAGCGTCTATTCTATATCCTCAAAGTACCCATTTTGTATTATGTACTTACATATGTATATGCGTTATTTTGAAACTGAGCTACGAGAAATCAAAAATTTGGATGGATTTTCCATTATACCACATTAAACTTGATTGAATGACATACCGTTTTCGACTGTGAACCAGACACCTTCAGTGTTCTATTTAATATTCAATAAACTGAACTACCTATTCTTTCGCTAATTTTGAAATTTCTATTACAGTTTATTGTACACGAATATCCAATAATATTGCAAACATTATATATACATATGTACATATGTAGATAAAATTTACATTTATATTTATGAGAAGAAAATAACACTGAATTTTGATAACTTTACGAATTTCATAAACAAATTAAAAACCATACATATGTTTTGCATCACAAAACAAAATAAACAAATTTTGGTGTGACATAACACCTGATAGTAGTGAAAAGGAAAGCAAAGAAACAATAATAAAAATATAGAACAAAAAGGGCGTCTTGTTTGATAGCGCAATAAAGAGTATGGATATTTTAAAGATATATTTTTAAAGAGATTCTCTATGCAATAAAAATAAAGCAAGAAATTCTATTACTAATTCCAATAAGTATTATAATAAAAAAATTTTTATTTGAAATTAACTATGACGAAACATTCTAAAGGAAAATACATATGTACATACATATGTATATACATATTAAAATATGCACATAAAATTTAAAAAAAATATTGATTACTCACCATCCGTCACACCACACACGCACTTCTTTCTTGGGTATTAATTCTTGGCATTCAGTACCGTTATTTACTGATTCATCACACATTTTATTGATTTCTTGGCTTAATAGTTCCAAGTTCTAAAAAAAATTTACTTTGGAATACAAAAATTGCACACAATTTCCTTCAATAACACGTTAACGTATGTATGAAATTGTAGATGTGGTACAAATAACAGATTAAAATTTGTACACAAAATAAAATATTAAACGTTTCTTCACAAAACAACACAATTTTTGTATTTTTCACAATTTAACAGTTTACTTTTGATTCACTGGTTGCTTATAAATTTTTTATACAAAAACTTTCCATTTATATTTTTATTTTTTCAATCTTATAAAGTAAATAAAACCAACGTGCACTCGCTCCAAGCGTTCCGAGAAATTTGTTTGAAGAAATTTTAACAAAAGTTTTATTATGAAGTAAAAAAAATCAGATGGTCTCAAATGGGCAGCAGAGTTACCATTGGGAAATTTCAAAACATGTCAGATAAAGGGTATTTCGTGGGAAAATATTTTTCTTAAAACATATGGCAAACTATCTGAGGAACGAAAATAAATTAATAAGTTCTTCTCCTCTAAAGTATCAAGGCACATTTATTTCCAGGTAATATCAGGATTACAAGAACAATGAAAAAATACAACAATGTAAAAAAACAACATGGCTTTTAGTTGATCCAAAATATCAAAAATAGAATTTGTTGTAAAATAATAATAATGAAAATTATTCACATAAATTTAAAAACATTTCTTCACGGCAGTTACCACTAACAAAATTTGCAAAGTTTGGGCACTTTTCACAATTTTTTAATGGTTTTTTCATATTTTTAAATTTGTTTCAAAAGAATTTTTTTAATAAAATATTTTTCACATTGAAAATTTTTTAAAATTTTTTTTAATTTCTCTTTCGTAAACAAGTTTTGAAGCTTCGAATGAACTTTAATTTAAAGAAAAAAATAGCTCAGCTGCGTTTCCGCTACTACCTGGTGAATGTGCCTTGAAAAGTATGTTAGCTTATTTTGAAAATAAAAATAATGGTCATGTCGATAACTATTGATATATGATCTATAATATGTTGCAATTGCAAAATAACGTATGTCCTCTATAGACTTCATACGTATTGGATATGTGTTCTTACATCATGAAAAAGTCAGTGCCTGTTCCTCCAAAGACTAGGACGCACTATCCAAAACACTCGTACGACTTTTGAAACTATAATTATAATCCAATATATTCTTGTCGCCTTTTGTCACAAACTCCATCGTATAACTTTCCTTTGCACATAGAGGAACAGGTTCTAAATTTTTTACTTTTTCTTTGTCATGATAACATTTTAGAATACAAAAAATTGCCCTCATTACATATTTAGTAAACTGGCAGGGCCAAGGCGAATACACATAAGGTGATCTTAATTCGCCAGCTGACATAAATTTCCTGCTGTCAAATGAACCAAAACGTTAAGAAATATTTTGACAGCAGGAAATTTTACACTAACAAATATACAAGGCGAATACGCAGAGTTGCAAATCAAGACCACCTTATATCAATTCGCCTTGTGCAGGGCAGTTGAAAATGCATGTGGTACTTTAGTATCACGAACGGTAACACCGATAAGCAATTGTTCTCATCACTATCTCCCTCCCTTTTTTGAAAACAATTTCCTACGACATTAAAGTACAATGATACAAAATAGTGGCACTTGTACAACTGATAAGCGTTCATCAACTCTACAACTGGTGCACAAAAATCAGGCGCTTTGAACATATAGTTTTTTTTAAATTCGTATTCATATATCTACAGTCTATTTTATAGACTCGTGGTTAAATAAAAATTTTTCTTTTTGGATTATATACATACATACCTATATGGGAATTACATATGTACACATACTCTTAAAAATATAGACTGGGGGTCTACTGTGTAACTCGAAACGAATGCAAATGTTTTCGAATTTATATGCTTATCTATATACATATATATAAAATCGGAATAATTTTCTTTCATTTCGAATTGCAGGTTAGACCCCCTGGGCTCATGTTCAGCAATTTTTGAGTTTCTGTGAAGGAGTGTAGAAGACAATGAAGAGGGGCCCGTGATATATTCCTCTCTCGCCCATACACTAAATAGTTGCTCAATAAAAATTTCTCAGTCAAAATAAATGCGAGTTTTCAACAGTCGCAGATCTGCGATTATCTTAATAAACACATTATTACATAATTGCCAGATAAAATCCAATAAAATCATTCTTTGGTTAATGAATTTTTACAAACAAATTTTAATTTATTACAGTTGAAATTAAAGAAAACTATTAGCTGGTTGACAAAACTTTTTTCTGATATGTGATAATTTTTCATTATCAATGAATTACTAAGATATTTGAATAAAAATATTCAAATCTGATATCATGCAAATTATACAAACTGTCTGGTTCATAAAAATAATTTTGTTTTACAAAAGGCTTATAAAACAACTTTTGGATGAAAAACTGCTTTATAAACCTCTTATAAATCAAATATATTTTTAATGAATAATATGAATAAAGCTTATTGGAAATTCTTCAAACCAGAATTTTTTCTCTACATAGCTACATACATATGCATGTATGCATGTGCAACTTATTTCACAAGGACTTATACTTTTTCAAAATTAAAATAGAAACCATTTTTTTAAAAACTATTCAATAATATATCTTTCGGCTGTTGTTGCTGTTTATCCGATTTAGATAAAATGAGTAGTATGTATTTTTAAACCCATAAAAATTAATGAGTATTGAAAATTGACTTGACTGCGAAAATCTGTGCGAATTCAGTAATTTCCTCTTTTTGAAAGTGGGAAGTTAAAAATCTATATGGCAGCGTTGTGACGCGTGTGGTAGCTTTTTTTTTTGTTCTAAATAAATGTTATAAAAATGTTGAAAAAAATGCACAGTGGAAAAGTGGCGTGATGTTTTTTTTTATCAATTTTACGGTTTTATATACGGGCTGAGTAGATCAAAGCTAAGAAAAAAACATTTAAATAAAATTTAGAGAGCTGAGAAGCTTATTGAAATTAATGAAATATTGCATTCATTTAGTCAACATTAAATAGAATTCAACAAAATTAACATAATCAAATTGTTCGCAAAATATGTACTTCATTGTTGACTGTGTAGTTCTTTCTTATTAGTAATTAAAACTCAAGATTCTAAAAAATATGCCTTTAAGGTTCATAGTCCGTCAAAATTGGTACATGCACTTAATTTATTATCAGTTTTCATGTAGGTACATATCGACGGCTCCATTCTAAAACATGCTAAGTCAAAAAAGCTAGTTTTGAGATAAATGCCTTCAAAGTTTATTGATGATGTCTCGGGAATGTTATGAGATAGAAACTTGAGACTTTTTGTAATCATATAAATAACTGAAATGAAATATTTTTAGTTTATTTGAACTTTATAAATTTGTCGTAGATCATAGTTAAAAGTGACTTAAAATCACAAATATATTAACTAGTCCTCTAAGTAAGGTTCTTTCTCACCTAAATTTCAAACTAAATCATGCTAAGTGCACTAAAGTGTGTAACATTTAAAAAGGAAGTTTTTAAAATAGAAAAATTATGTTAAGTACATTTTTACTAATAACTTTTGATAGAATAGTCCAATTACTATCAAAATTTTGCAGAATCTAAGTTAATAAACGATGAATTCAGAAATGCTATTACCAGCACAACATGTTATGCCACTTAGCGTGTTGTGGAACGGGACCGTCGATATGTATGTAGTTGTTTAAAAAAGAATGTATATTAAATTTGAGTGACAATTGAACAGTCACATATGTACATTAGAGTGGCCGTTAGTTATATGGAGTTTTTTTTTTATTTTCTTATATTATCTCCCCACAAATCGGTTTAGTTTAATGTAAAAAAATTTAAAAAAAAAATTCATAGCGAGGGGTTGCGTACGCCTCTCAAGCCCATTTATTCAATGTAATTTTATTTTTGTGTTTTCTGATTGGTTTTCATTTGACTATATGTACATATGTATATATATACATATGTATATGAAGCAATTTAATAGATATAAGCTCTTATTGTACATGCTTAATATAAATAATTTCCATATAAACATAATTTTGATATATCGAGAGCCTATATTCAAAACTAGTCAACTCAAATTTGGTCAAAATGAGTTTCCGATGGCATATAGCTCCCCTATGCAATATTCATCTGTAGCATAAATTTCGAATCACAAAAACTATTTTTTACTCGTTTTATATGAATTTTTCTTATTCTGCTATCTCAAAGTATAATTTTTTTTGGTGAAAATAAATGCTAACTCCCATGTAAATTTCCAATATTTTTAAAAAAATTTGTAATTTGTAATAATTATACCTCATATCTGATTGCATTTGGCATGCTGAACACGAATCTGCTAAGGATTTTGATATCATACGGCTAGTTTTTAGATATGGTCACTTTTAATATATTAGTACGGAGGGGTTCCGTTTAAATAAAATTGGTAATGTATGTATAACTTTTAAACAGTTAATCTAATAGAAACATTATGTATGGACTGATTATAGTCAATGACATAAGCTTTCGAAATTGATAATTTGTAGTGACCATGTTATACTAGAGAGTGAGTTAGAGAGTGCTAAAGCTGACCACCTCGAGATTGAAGAGGCTTTCAGCCAGGCTTATGTTTTTTTTTGAGGTATTTTAAGTTTTTTCTTGTAGCTTTTCTATTCTTACATCTAGTATTGAGTAACAGATTTCACAAATTTATTAAAAAATATATATATTAAAAAAAACTTAATTTTTTTCCGACAGAATATGCTAACTCTAAGAAAATATTTGTTTTTGATCGACTAAAATATGCTATCTCATAAAATAAATAAAATATTTTTTGCAGACCTATAAATCAGTAAGCATATTTAAACCATATCATGGAAGGCACATCACAATATTGAGCGAATTAACTAGTTTTTTCGCTCTACTGAAAAGTTAGATTTTTTGAGTTGACGTGTTTTGAATATAGGCTCTTGATATGTAACTTTTAGTATTTTGTGTAATTTGTATTTTTTTTAAATATTAATTTCAGCAAAAAACTTTCTTTTAGACTAATGTTGTTGACTAGAAAAGCTATAATATTGACATACATATATCATATTCTTGTAAAATGTTTTTTTAAAGGTAGTCATGTGCAAACAAATTACATTGATAAATAGGATTGAAGGCCAACTTTGAGGGGTGGTCGCACCCCCTTAAACACAACTTATCGCTATGAATTTTTTTTAATATTTTTTAAATTAAACTGAACCGATTTGGTTGAAGAGAATATAAGAAATCAAAAAAATCAACGGTCACTCTTATGTAATATGTATGTATATCGTTACCTTAATATAGAAATGCCCTAACTAATTTTTTTAAAATCGATTTCCAAAAAATAATGAGTAGGGTCTTGCTATATTAAGGCAGTGATATGTAATGTATATATAATTGCATACTAGGTTTTTATAATTCAACACCAAATCTGCTAATATATTGGGGGTGTTCATAAATGCATCACTGCTCTGCATTATACGTGCAAACTTTTATTTAGATTGCAATATGAGTTTGCTGATAATCTGTTTTGGTAGTAATCATGTTTTTACACCATATTTGACATTCATTTGTGCATTATTTACTTCAATGAACCAGTTTAGAACATATAAATTTCCATTTGCAGCGCGGTGATGCATTTATGAACAGACCCATTTTTAGAAACTTCTTCACTTAACCACCCATCGGGAAATAAAACGAGGTACCTACATACCTCGATAATAATCAATGATGTCAGTATGACAATAAGTGAGCACTTCATACCTACTTGGATTGTAATGTACGTGTATTTATTTCATTTTTTAAAAATAATTTCGATTATTGTTAATTATTATTTAAATTATTGTTTAAATATGAAGCACTTGTAGTTTTTTCCTAATTTTTTATAAAACAAAAAATATAAAAAACTACTGGTCTACTTTTAGGCTAAATTATCAAGTCGGTTTTCGATGCAAGTGCAAAGCTAGTGACACATGTCGAGTAACACTATGGAATTTTGTGACATCGCAATAGTGTATACTGGTGGCATTGCTTTCCATATAAAAAACATAATGCGAATAAAGTTGCACACATTTTAAAAGTGATACCCCAAGAAATGCCAAATATGTACTACGCAATACTCACACATGCACTTCCTTTTAATAATTCCAGATTTCTACATTATTATTTATACATTCTACAAGTTTTTAGACAATTTGTCATAATTTTCTGCAAAAGTATGTTTTGTGATTTATGTATTTACATTTAGAAAGGCTTGCGGACACTGTTGCCAGAAAATTTTACCAAAAATTGCAAAAAATTGGCTAAAAAAAATAATACCTATATAAAATTCTGCAAAAATTTTCAACAATAAAAACACCTTCATTTTGAATTGTTTTTCATTTTGTTTTCGAATTAATATAAATTATCCTATACAAAAATATATGCTGATATTACAAAAATCGACGGGGTGACTGAGACCATATGCCCATGATGTTATTAATAGTATTCTTAAAAATGTTTTTGTGACTGACTATACCAGACCTATGTCTTCACATAGAAAGTAGCAACGTCAACCAGTGCGAGTGACAGTAGAGTTCCATAGGCTTAAAAAAAATCATTAACTCAAAAATTACATTAATCTTCATATTTTGTAAAAAATTCATACAAATATCTTGTATACCCAACTCTTGAAAGCAAAATAAACTTTTATTTTTCCATTAAGTTGTGTCTAAATTTGAAACCTTAAAATCGTTCTTTTGCATTTTGCAAGTTGCAAACTAGTTTTTTTGGGCCATGACGTTGTTTGAGTATATGTTCTATAGTCGATGAAATTAATTATTTAGAGGGAGATGCAAATCACACGTACACAAAAGTTTCCGTTACATGTTTAATTTTGATGTTAATAATGTGATAGAGACTTTGTTATACGCAATGACTGATATATACTTCACCACTACCGATCAAATGACCACTACATCTACTGTCACTGTTCTTGTAGTAGGTATTTAAAAAATTTTCAAACGGCTTTCCTGTTAATATTGCAATACGTACATATGTATGTACATACATATTTTTCTCTAAGCTACCTGTTTCCCTCCCTAATTTCGACCAAAGTGAACGGATACGTGTATTTAGATATTTTGTTAGGAAATTAAATAAATTTAAGTTCTCAATTTGACAGCACCGGAGAATACAAAAAAGAGAAAATTACTGCTGAGTCGTCGAGTACTAATAATAAAAACAAAAGAAATTATATTTATTTGTTTTACTTAATAGTAGTTTAACTTGTTATTTAGTTCCCTTTTAGTTTTCCCTCTTTGAGGTTGTTTGTGAGATTTTTTATTGTGGCTGGCGGCTTCTGTGAATGCAATGAACAAATAAATAAATACACATGCATAAATAGATATACATACATACATACGTAGTATCCATATGCATGTAAAAGAGGTATTTATGTTTATATAAAAAGCCGCAGTTTTATTTAAGTTTTACTAAACTTTTATTGAAAATTAAACATATCAACTTTTTATATAAAATAAAAGTTCAAACAGTATTTAACAGAGAGATAGATTGCAGAAATTGAAATAAAAGAAAATATGACGAATACAGAATTACGCAAACGAAAGGTGAGTACCGTGTAAATGTTAAGTACACTGCAAATAAGATACATTTATTACAGTGTTGCCATTTCATATGTAATTAAATATATCGTGTATTGTTGATTTTATTATATGGGCAGAGTCCATATCGCTCCTTTATTGCAACGTAGTCGTGTCTCTAAAAATTAATTTTTCGAGTTGATGATGCAGTATTAATCCTCCTATCGTTATTTATATTGTGTAAAAATTTCATACAAATATCTTGTTCTTGAGAGAAAAATAAAATTGTCCTTTTCCATTAACCCTAGATAGATAATCATATTCTGACATACGTTAAAGATAATCATGCGTAAAATTTACGCATACTTTTTGGAAAGCTAAATTGTAGAATTTTGTTGATTAATTTAAAATAACCTAATGTTGATTACGTTTTTCTATATAACTGCAGTAAAAATAGCCGAGTTTTAAATATGTAAATATATTTTTATTACCAGAAAAAACAAAAGAACAACTTCAGTAATTTAAAAAATTTAGAGATCATATATCTTTGAAAACTTATCTCCCGTTTTTGGATTTATAGTCATTAATTTCAATGAATATGCTAAATAAACAAATTATTTTTTATAAAATATATGTATAAAGATTTTTTAAAATTAGTCAGATACGACTTGGGCAGATGTCAATATTATCAAGACCTTTCCAACTGCTGTCATTACCAAAATCCCAATTAAAGCACAAATTTCAACTTCGCACGTATTCCAAAATACAGCGCTGGTCATAGATTTACAATTAAAGCGCAAATTTCAATTTCGCACGTATCCCGAAATACAGCGCTGGTCATAGACTTACGTCGTTTCAAAGATATCTCGGCATTAGTTCATTTTACGATATTCGTAATTATCTCATCAACCAAAAACTTGTTTAAGGATGAAAAGGGATCATGCAGATTGCAACACATTCGTGTAGCACCCCTTTGAGATCTAACAAAATATTAAATGCTGGCACTCGACCGCGTCTACGTGATTTTGGTGTCAACCAACAATGTTTATTATTTCCTCTTTTAGCCCTCTGTGATAGAAAGATGCTGATGAAGAAGCTGGTTGCTCTATGTTAACTTCGTGTATGTACTCGCCTTTCCAATTTTTTTTAAACACACAAACACAACCCGCAAAGTGATTAGCTTGTCTGCGAAAAACACCCAGGGTCTATGGTGGGAATCGAACCCACGACATCTGGACTGAGAGGCTAGTAGCTTCGCTACCACTCAGCCACAGGGGCACCTGTGTGTGTTTGTGTGCTTGTTTATTTTTTTAGATTAAGGCTATCGAAAAATTAAAAGCTTTGACATAAAATTTAACAATTTATGCACAATAAATGGTTATCAAAAAAACAAACAACACGAATGTTCATAAAAATTTTCAAAAATTGAAATACTAACCGCCACGACGTTTGGGTCTCATTAAAGGTATCATTAACGACTGAGATGTCTAAAGAGTACAAATACGAATTCATTGTAAATAAAGAGAAATAACAATATATTGAAAGGGTATGCGTAAATTGTAAAGTCGTGTTCTGGCGAACTAGTTTTTTTGAGTTGCAATAAAGGAGCGATATGTAATTAGATGTATGTACAGTATTGTATACCTATTATATATAGTATACAGGTGTTAATAAAATTGTTTTTTTTTTTTGATTTGTGCAGCAATCTATAAAAACCTCAAAACGATTATAGAATTTCATAGGTAAATTACACTCAAAAAATTTTGTAAGTAAATTCAGCGAAATAATTTTTTAACTGTTACAGAAATAAAGTCCCGGCTGAATAAATATTAATGGCGGTAATAAGCAACTTTTTGCTAATTTAATCGAACAATTTCTTGTTTTCATTTCAATACAGATTTTAGTGGCTATTCGATGTTCTATTTATTTTATGTACGTTTGTATGCGCACACATAAGTAGGTAGTATACAAGTAAATACTACTACTAAATAGGTAGTACGTATGTACGTATGTTTTTATCAAAATCAAACAAAATTACAAAATTATTTATTAATGGATGTCATATTTATATAGGACATTCGCATGGGATTCATATGAAATCGTATACTCATTCAAGAGAAATTCAATAGTCTCATAGGTACTTGTAATAATTTCAAGTGTTTTTTATATAAACTTGCGTAAAACACAAATATACATACACAAATGTATGCACATAATCAAAAGATTCTAAAAACTAAATTTGTTTACTTTTATATTTTTCGAGCTTATTTTGTAAACAACTACATATGTACATATATCAAATTAATTTCAAAACTATTCTGCCGGTTACACCTTTGTTAATGTGTGATAAGAGGCAAAGATAATTTTATCTATAAAACAAGTCGCTCACATACTCGTATATATATATATACATACATACATACATATGTACACACACACAAATATGTATGTATGTATTCAAGTGTTGTAAAAGCAAATACCCTGAAGGAAATGTCGATGGTGAAAATGTACTGAGTCGATCTTGACTTTGTCACCAATACTACTCTACAATTATTCCCCATATAATACTTTGTTCTATAGACATTTATCATGTGCTTGTCGTTGAAATTCTACTAGTAACACTAAAACAATTGACTAGATAGTGAATTCATAGTTCTTATGGGAACATGGAGACATACCAACCAGAAATTTACTGGTACATTTATATACCTTAATTTATGTATATTGACAAGTTGTTGCAAAATCCACCAGAAATACACCACATCTGTTTTCTCTCTTTATTTTATACTGACAAATAAAAGAGAAATTGTAGACAATGTAACTACTACTAGAGTTTTAGTGTTGACATAGAGACACTTGGCCCCAGTCTGACTGCAGGGTAGGTAGAATGAAAAATTATACACATTCAAACAAAAATATCTTGATTATTTAATAGCATCATTTGTACAATTTTTGCATCTAATACAAATTCTAATAAAAAATTATGCACTTAAATTTTTTGTGAGATAAAGAGATATTTAAAATAAGTACATACTATACTTTTTTTTGCATTTCATAGTTGTTATCAAAGGTTGTAAAAATTATCTTTGCTTTTTGCTCCACTTATGTAAGTACATATGTACAAATGTGAATACGTATAGCCCATTTACTCAAAGAATTTCATAACTAAAAAAATGTGATTTTTGAGTTAATGACGCAGAATTGATATTCATATCGTTATTAATTAATTGAATTAATTTCATACAAATATCTTGTTTAGTCAGCTATTGAGAGAAAAATTAAATTAAGTTGTGTGTAAATTGAAAACTTTAAACTCGTTTTCTGGCAAATTAGTTTTTTTTAGTTTCAACGGAAAAACATTTTCCATAAACAGGGACTATTGGGGTCTTTTGTATTAAACATTTTATTTTCTTGAATACAATCCAATAAACAGAAAGTTGTAATATCTTCAAAGTTTACAGTAGACTATTAGTTTGCATTTGTACGATGAACTTCTTTCTTGTAATATTTTGTGTTGTAACACACATCCACTCGGGGAATCAAATGGGTCCATTGTGATTCTCTTCTATTTATGCACGTGAATAGAATAAACCCCCTTTCTACACAGAAAAATCCCATTATGTACATAAGTATGCGAGTCGTAGAAATTTCCGAAGCCATCGGCAAATTTTTTTTTAGAGATTTTCATTAACATTTATTATTTTAATTATATAAACACAATCTAGTCTAGAGTGATCGAATGAAGTTAATGGAAAATTCGTATGTCCAAGGTACGCCTTGTGTATTGTCACGTTTTTTAATATGCTTGCTTACAAAAAAACTTGAATTGAAGAAAAATTGTCTGCTACAAGTTCAGTTTTACCTTTATTAAATTAAAGAAAAATTATATTACACACGAATTTATATAACACTGTATAAAACCATGCATCATTCGTAAAGTATACGAGAGTCTTGTGTCCGAACACTTTCTTTGTATTTGAATGCAAGCACTCGTATACTTAAAATAATCCATGCAACGTTTTGCAAAGAAAACGCTCGTAGTTACTTCTGTCGTAGAATATACGAAACTTTCATTTTACTAATAATTTTTATGCATTTTTTTTAATTTACGAAAGTAACGATTATTAAAATTATAAGATAATAAAACAAAACAACTAAAAAAATAAAATACAAACCTATTTTAGTGCACGTCACACCGACTTTGTTGTTTACAAAGCAAACGTATAACAAATTTTTTTCGAGCTGCGCCATTATTTCTTTAATTCGCGGTAAAGGGAAATATGTAAGTTTTGGCTGAGTATAATAGAAACTTGACTGTGGCAACACTGGTTCGCTAATATGCCAAAAAAAGGTTCGTGTTTCTTTAATTTTAAGAAAAAGTTCGCAAATAACCAGAACTGAAAATATATAACTTTAATAAAATAAAAATCAAAACTGGCCACAGTCACAAATAAATAATAAATCTTAAAGAAAAAAAAAATGTTTTTATTATACTTTTAAACATTTGGGCTAACAATTGCATATAGTGTCGTGTTCGTGCTGTAACTTCAAGGGAATATGAAATTTGATTACGTTCTGGTGGGAGCAAATGAAATAAAAGCCACACAAGCTTTGTTATTTATACATAATATCCTATTTTTATTAAAAATTTCAGTTAAGTACCACTGACGACAAATCGAACAGCACAAGTAGTACTAGACGCAAACAAAATGCCACATCCGTTTCCGGTGGATTACCCAGGGGTCTTAAAATATCTTTTTTATGTCTGATTGTTTCAGTAGTTCTCTTGCTTGTTGGATTCGGTAAGAAAGCTTCTGTTGTTATTAAATTGTAACTATACAGATTTTTAATTTAATTGTTAGGTTTATATATTGATACAACTAGCCCATTTTTAGTGCAATTAGCGTCCAAATTGGGTTACAACAAAAATCAATATGCTGTGATTATCGATGCTGGTTCCACGGGCAGTCGTGTTTTGGCCTATAAATTTGATCGTAGTTTTATAGGTGAGGGTGGAAAAAACTTTTAAATACATACATATTCAAAGACTTTTTAGAAAATAAAGTATTTTAGTTTTTAAATTAAATAGTTTTTTAACCCCCGACTAAAAAGAGGGGTGTTATAAGTTTGTAGTGTGTGTCTGTGTATCTGTCTGTCTGTCTGTCCGTGTACACGTACAGGCCAAACGTCTAGACCGATTTTCATTTAGTTTTTTCTGTTTGAAAGATGACTTGATCGAGAGGGTTCTTAGCTATGTTTGAAGAAAATCGGTCCAGCCGTTTAGAAGATATAACATCTTTTCTGAAAAAAGTCGGGGGTTTTTTAAATTTTTAATTTTTGTTATACTAAGTTCAAGTCATTACGCAAACTGATTTTCTATAGAAAATATAAATATATTTTAACATCAAATCATATCATTTTCTTCGCTTTCAGACAATAAATTAGTTTTATCTGAAGAACTATTTAAAGAACGCAAGCCTGGCCTATCGTCATTTGCCGATGCACCTGAAAAAGCCGCCCATTCTATTAAATTGTTGCTCGACGAAGCACGTGCTTTTATACCCAAAGACAAATGGTCTTCCACTCCGCTGGTGTTGAAAGCCACAGCTGGTTTACGTTTATTGCCACACAGCAAAGCAGAAAATATTCTAAATGCTGTTAGAGATTTATTCACAAAGTCCGAATTTAGTGTGGAAATTGATGCTGTCGAAATAATGGATGGAACTGATGAAGGCATCTTTTCATGGTTTACAGTGAATTTCCTATTGGGACGTTTGTCAAAAGCTAATCAAGCTGCTGCCTTGGATTTAGGCGGTGGCAGCACTCAGGTTACTTTTGCACCCACTGATCCTGAACAAGTACCAGTATATGATAAATACATGCACGAAGTTAACACCTTGCATAAAAAAATCAATGTCTTTACACATTCGTATTTGGGTTTGGGGTTGATGGCTGCCAGACATGCAGTTTTTACACGAGATCATGGCAATGTAGAAATATATATTGACTCTATCTGTGTTAATCCCATTATAACAAATAGAACCTGGACTTATGGCAATGTGGCGTATAAAATATCCGGCAAAGATCATGCTAAATCCACTCAAGAAAATCCAATAGTAGATTTTGAAAGCTGTTTGGATTTGGTGAAAAGTAAAGTTATGCCTTTGGTTAAACCTAAGCCGTTTACTCTAAAACAGCATACCATAGCAGCATTTAGTTATTATTTCGAGAGAGCCACGGAGTCGGGTCTCATCGATCCATTTGAGGGTGGTGAAATTACCGTTGAGGCTTTTCGTAAAAAAGCTCAAGAAGTATGCGCTATACCTAACGATGAGCAGCCATTTATGTGTTTTGATCTGACATACATATCGGTGCTATTGCATGAAGGTTTTGGCTTGGGAGAAGGCAAAAAGATTAAAGTAAGTTTTTGTTTAACACATTTCAGCTGTAATAAATTTTACTACTTCTATTTACTATTTCTCTAACAGTTATACAAAAAAATTGATGGTCATGAAATTTCTTGGGCTTTAGGATGTGCTTACAACGTTTTAACTAGTGATGATAAATATAATTCGTAATGTATTTTAACACGTTTTAGTTTTGTAATGTTCTGCAAATTTCATAATAGTGCCTTAGATTGTTAGCCTTTCCCCTAATTTTATTTTTAAATAGGTTATTTCTTTTATCACTTAATCCTTAAAGTATAAATTCATTAAAAACTGTTGCATTATTAACAAAAACTACGTTGTATATAATTTATTTATGTTTCAGTTCAACATTTTGTGTTTGTAAATTAAAAATCTTAACTATTTTAACAAATGCCAAAGATTCTCAATTGCTTATTTACTTTTTGCAAAAAATCATGTTTTTTTCTACATATGTAAGTGAAAATTTAGTTCTTGTGAGAAAGTATTATTTATGTATGTATTTTTGAAAAATTGATTTTTTATTCAAACGACAAAGATCTGGCAAGAGATTAAAAAAAATTTGAAAGAAATAGAAAAAATGATATACAAAAAGTTAAATTTGGTTTTAGGATATTTACGAGCACTTAACTTAACTTACCTAACATCAATCTGTCAATATGCATTCAGCAGAATAAAAATAATATTATTAGAAAACGTAATATATTTTAATTTTACTTTCTTTAATAAGTTTATAAATAATAAAAAAATCTGTTCTTTACTGTTTACTTAAATTGGTAAATGCAAAAATAATAAAGCTAAAATTTCATTACAATGAACTTGAATAAAAAAATCATTTTCTTAAGTAAATCTACGTAAAAACATCCTTTATAAAAAAGATATTGAAGAATAAATAATTGAATAAACTTGAGTTTAGTTCACAAATAGTTGAATGAATTTTTTTAGATAAAAAACAATGATAGATAATAAAGTAAAAATGCAAACTGTTATTAATTTTGTATAGTAGAGCATTTAGTTAGAAAAAGTGTTGGAAGAAAATTAACAAGTTTTATTTTGCTTTCTTGCCTAGGTCAAGCTTTCGTCTTTTTATATGTATATGAATATAAAATCAAAACCGTTTCAATATATTTACTATAATAATAGTCAACATTTAAGGCCATTCCAATATTTGAGGTTTAACACCCAAACGATCCATTACATATTGGGGCATGCAGAGTGTGGGATTGATCGCCTTAAGACCATCAAAGCCCAGTAAAGATAAAGCACCTATGCCGAAAAGGGTATGAAAGATATCCGGCAAATTCCCAGTGCGATCGGCAAAGCCACCAGTTTCATTATCTTGGCAGGAAAGTATGAAATGTTTTAACTTTTCAGCACTTATCCAATGAAGGCGACCCATAATAGTTAACGAAGCTAAAACCCACCAAGAATAACATACGTCCGGAAGTTTTTCAGGTCTGCCATTTAGACCGCCGGAAGGCAGTTGACGCTCGCACAACCACCAGCCTAATTTGTCAACATCTAGTAGATGTAAGCGTTGTGTTAAAGACAAAAATCCCACACAGCAGTATATAAGGCCTGAACCAGTAACGCGTGATTACAAAAATAATAACAGATTTCAATGGCTACATACCAGCATGTGATTCAGCCCCAGGCTTGGAACCAAAACCGCCATCAGTTTGATTACAACATAACATCACAAATTGAACCGCTTTCTCAACATCGATAGTAGGAGATAAATCCCTATTTAATAACGTCAATATGGCAACAGCACAGAACGAAAATCGTGTATCAACTTCACCCCAACGATCTCCAAAGAAACTACCATCAATTTGCTGCAATGAAACTACGTATTTCACTACGGCATCACAGTCAATTTCATGTAGGGCATCGTAAATACATAATATCTGCACTGCAGATAAAGTATATAATATATGGGGGTCATGACCTTCACACGGTGCAAAACCACCTGTCGACGGGCACTGGCAGCGTTTTATAAACTCAATAATTGATGGCTGGTCAAGGCGATCCAGTTGATTCATAATATCCAATGCGGTGACACCCCAATATATACCCGACATGCGTAGAAATTCGGTCATGCAATATTCATAGTCATCCTGATCTTTACCATGGTTTTCAATATATTCTACATGCTTCCAAAAGTGAAGGTCTTCGGAATTATTTGGCAAGCCTCTGTCGCTGTTGATAGACGCATCAGTATTGTTACTTTTTGCAAACGTTGTAAAGTCCATTATGGCGTTTTGTCAACTTCAGACGCTATTTAATTTTTGTTCAGTTCAACTAAAATTATATCTAAAACTATTACTGCCAATTAAAACAGTCGCACTTAAATTATGTAGTTTAATTAATGACACATTCAAGGCAAAAATAATAAAAACAATATGAACAGCTGTTGAATTTTGTTAAGAACAGGAAGAGAAGAAGTCAACCATGAGATGCCAGCCTGGTAAAATAATATAATCGCCGAAAAATCGTTTAAAGTATGAATTCGGACTTGCATACACATTTATATGACAACTATAATTTTTTCAAGCCTTACCCTATGTCTACCCCTGAACATAGGGTTAAGACTGTTGCCATACAAATAAGTTTGTAATAATAATATTTTCTGAACATATAACTGTATCATATTTGAGTCAAATTTGTTCAATGACAAATAACGCCCAACGTATGACTGCACAGTGGATGGCATCACTTTACTTTCGTATCTGAAACACCCTTTTATAAAATATGAGGAACTGGGAACTGTCAAAATATAATAACAGAGATAGTTAAATGCAGCGAATTTGTCATCACACATTTTCTTTTTTGACGCCAGCTCTAAAATTCTTTTTAGGAAAGTGTATACAAATTTATTATTAATATAAATTTAAAGCAATGTTAAATTAAATATAGAAGGTAAAATTTTCATTGAAGCAAACTAAAAGGAAAAGAGTGCAAATATAAAACAGGTTAAAAATATCAAAGATATATTGCAACGCTGGCTCTATTATTGCATGAAGAAGAAAAATATTACCAAAACGAAGGCTGGGCGAAAAAGAAAAAAGGAACGGCAGAGAAAGAAAAAGTTGAAGCTGTAGCAGAAAAAATAGCAGTGATCAGCAGTGACTATATTTGGATTTGGAACAATTACCATTGCGTCGGACATCAATATCCTTGTGCCACAAAAATTGGGTGAACAAAAGTTTGAACGAGACCTAAAAGTTGACTTCAAGCGTAGAAACAGTTTCGGTTAAACAACATATGGAAGGGCTGTGAAAATAAAAGGTGAAAACAAAATTCTCAGTTACGAATTGGGAAAATTTTGTTAAAAACACCTAACTGGAAGCAATAATTTTTCACAAGTCAACTTCAAAAGCAAAAAGTTGTTGAAAGGAAACTTAGAAAAAACTTCGACCGTTTTCAAAGCTAGTGGTGCTCTACAGCTAAAGGCCATGTCCAATGGTGACGATGTTCTAGACAACTGGGAAGAATTTGATGAAGCTGTGGTATTTAGCACTACTTTATTGTCACTGTCTAGATATTTAGTTTATTAAAGTATTTTTGCAGTTAAACGCTCCACAACAGACATTGGAAACCTCGTCAGCTTCACCTTGTGAAAGAATCACAAAAGAAACTTCTACTGTTGCTGCACTTAGTACCACAACAACTACATCTTCATCCAAACCTAACCAAATGAAAGTACTGCAACGCTCTGACACTCAAGAATCCATAGCGAAACCATTGGATAAATCACCTTTAGATGATATGTCTTCAACATTTCAGCCGGTTATGATGGTTTTGCACAAACCCCAAGATGAATATCAGTCGGCCAATTACACTGCTCCTATTGCGAACCAAACTGTGAAAATTCTAAGAAGGCCGACACAGTCTACTGAGATCCGCAATAATGGAATACGTCCAAGGCAGCCTATTAAAACATTACAACAGAGAGAACAAGAATATGCCGAGGCAAGACTTAGAATATTGGGTTCAGCTAAAAACCCCGAAGATGAGGCCCAATTGTAAGTTTTATTAAAAATACATAATCCTTATTCCTAACAACTAAGTTTTCCAAATCTCATGTAAAATTTTTACGAATTTTCCAGTACATTCAAATAATATTTTATACGTTTAATGCCCGTTATTTCTAGCCATAGATATCTATCTATTAGTGTACAGATATCTATCGCGTAAGTTAAATTTTATAAGGCAAACTGGTAGGCAAAAACCTTATGTAAATTACCTGTTTGTAGAAATAACGGACATAAATGTACTGAAACTACGTACACTGCTACTAACGCAACGATTGACGCTCTAATTAAGGTTGGACTGTAATGCATGTTTCAGGTGTCAGAGTATATAAAGGACTCAGGTACATATGTACATAAATACATACGTATGTACCAGGGACGGCATTGAGAATTTTAAAATTGTACCAACAACTTTAAAAATTGTACTTTTTTGACTCTAATTGTACTAAAAAATTTTTTTTTAGTTAAAACTATGTATTTTTATTTGTTTGTGTTAAAATAATCGACTTTGTTTTGGCTACCGAATCGTTTTCACAAATTTGCTTGTAAGTTGGTATGTTAAAGCATATAGTTATGTTTTGTGATATGGTTAAACCTGTTTAAGTGGAAATTTCAGAAGAAACATTATTTGGAAAAGGACGAGTTCACATTTTTTGATTTTCTGCACTGTTTTGAATTGAGAACATGAGTTTCATGGTTCAAAAGTAAAAATTGACATATCGAAGGGTTTGCCGCAGTAATAATGTATTTTTAATATACCATTTGAAAAGGAATGCGGAGTGAAACTCGGGAGATTCCATAAATGTACTAAATTAGTAATTGGTGTACTATTGTACTTTCCGAGTTTGAATAGTACCAAAAAAGGTAGAGCTGCAAAACTATCGATAGTCGCTCCACTCGATAGTTTCGATAGTTTTATGTAAAACTATCGATACTATCGATAGTATCGAATAGTTTTATAAAAGTTGCCACATAAACTACATTTGACTCGAAAAAAAATCCAGAGTCCTCAACATTTTCATTAGTATATAAAAATATATCAAGCCTTTTTTCGATTTTATCGTAAGCGGCACATTATCGAAAATATACTTTTTTATTGAACTTATATGGTTCATATTTATGGTTTAGAATTATTAAAATGCGAAAATTGTTGATAACTTTTAAGACACTAACTGTAAAGTTTTATCGTAAGCGACAAATTTAACCTTCTTCTAAAAATTTAATTTTTATCACATACGATTACATCGAAGATTAGGCTGGATATGTAGGTACAATTAAAAAAAAAAAATTGTAGGGAAACACGCTAGGGTATGTCAAAATAAATCCGAGACGATTGGCAGCCGTCGCGATATCAGTACCACCAAAATTTATCTTTGTGTCGACGATATTGAATTTATTAAGATACTTGTGACTACTATTTGTCGAATAACACTTGGATTTATAAATAAATTCATATACATACATATGTATTTAAGTACTTATGTATACAGAAGCAGGGATGCGATGTCATATTTACAAATTGTACTAACTTTCAAAAAAAAAAAATTAATTTTTTCAGTACGATTGTACCTAATTCTTTATTTATATTTTTTTAATACTTGTACTTTTTAATTAACTAAAAATCAATTAACAAAACGCCAGAAGGTGCACAAAGAATATTAGTTGCTGGGATCTGAATATAAAAGTAACATTTACGATATACTACGTTTATAACCTTTTTTTTATTCGATTGTTCACAGTCGATGCAAATAGTCGGCTTCTCCCTTTGGTACGAAAATAAAATTTCCACATTTGCAGATGAATTTGGAATAAATACCATTCCTCCAGCAATTCTTTAAGTACCGGAAAACATCGTTTGATTTACATAATTTTCTAATACCTTCGAGCTAAAGATCAACCCCCTTGTGCAAAAAAATAAGTGAACGTTAAAACCGGTTTTTCTATGGAAATTTTTTTTAATATACACCTCAAGAACGCATAAGGGGGTTAATATATTTTAATGCTATTTTTGGCATGTAATAAATATAAAGAGATTCCAGTAGTGCTAAATGGGTCATTGCGGTGCTACGGTACTTTTGGCATTCAAATAGCGCCAAAATTATTATTAAAAAGCTTAAATCAACGACGGATAATTTGCTTCAAAGCTGCCGGCTACTGTTTACTGACTTCGATTATTTTTACTCTTTTAATTGCTTGTTTTTTTTTACCGATAGTATCGATAGTGGAAAAAACTATCGATATTTCATTTACAACAAAACTATCGATACTATCGATAGTACTATCGATAGTTTTGCAGCTCTAAAAAAAGGTACAATTGTACCAACTTCGCCATCCCTGGTATGTACGTAGAAACATTTTTGTGTTTTAAATCACGTATAGATTTTGGTACAGTACACATATGTACGTATGCTTTCGTTATAACCCAGCAAAAAAAAAAGTGGTGCAAAAAGTAGAAAAAGCAGCACGAAGCACTTCATACTACGATCAAAAAGTAGTGAATTTTACATTAGCGTGTTATTGGAGCGAAGTGTTTTGTTTTTTCCAACCCATGAGCTAATAATATTTACTTTTTATTTGCTATAAAAACTATGGAATAAGGTATGATTTTTTATTGGTGAATTATTGGTAATTTTCGAAACTCAATTTTTGACCAAAATCGATTATTTGCGATCGTAAATAGTCGATTTTCGTCAAAAAAAAAAAAAACAAAGTCCAAAAAATGTGTCGCTTAAGCTATTTTAGATTACATTTAAGATGTGATTATTAACCACTTTTCCAAAGCACTTAAATCTATGATTTAGGAAGTGGTGCTTATTCGCTTGTTTATTAAACCACTTGGAAAGCCATACAATTAATAAAAGTATAATACTAATTAAAATAATTGTCTCACAAGAAATAAGAAGGGAAACCTTGTGGAAAATTACGGCACTCGTTATCGAACGAAATTACGAAATATTTCAAAAGTTTATATGGACACATTTTAAAAGTTCGAACCGTATCGAATGCCGTAATTTGCCCCCTGTTCTATTTTCTGTTCGTTCGTGAAGTTGAAGAATTTGTACTTTTAAGCATTTAAATCAATCAGTCAATTTTATTAGCTTATGGCCTTGCTCGGAGTTTGATGTGATTCGTATCAGTAGTTGTGGTGCTTTTTCTACTTTTTTCATCACTTTTTTTTACTGGATTTTTATTTTAGAGGATAATGATAATAAAATAGGTGATTTATCATTACTATATATATGTATGTATGTGATTAAAAATAACTTCGTTAAACCAGAACAAAATGCATAACATATTTCGGAAGTAATTAAGAAATGCTTTCTAAAGAAGTACTCGTTTTATTTTTTGCTGAGACATGTTGTATGTTCCGCAAGAAATAGCTGCTTGGGGCAAGTTCTGTATTTTCATAAGTATATACATAAAGAAAATTTATTATTTGACATATTGTCAGAAGTGCACATAAAATAAATTAAATAAATACTGAAGTATATTTATTTGACATAATGTCTCTATTTAATTTAAAAAAATTGGCTTGTTTTGTAAAGATTTTTGTTTGCGGTTTTCAAACTTATTATGTTTGTATATTGTGATGCTCAATATAGTATTAAGAGTCTTACTATAAACATACGGAGTTTGTTAACTGAATTCAAAACTTTTTAGATGCTTTTTTGTAAAGATTTTTGTTTGCGGTTTTCCAACTTATTATGTTTGTATATTGTGATTCTCAATATAGTATTAAGAGTCTTACTATAAACATACGGAGTTTGTTAACTGAATTCAAAACTTTTTTGGGTTGAAGTCTACTGACGAGTTCCACAAGCGGGAACGAAATGCATATAGACAATTGCTTAACCATAAAAACATGCCAATTTTTTTTTTTTTTTAAATTAAATAAATAAATTTCAGTATATACATAAATAATATTTCTTTATCTTAATTCTAAATCTGTGGAATATTACCTGCCCGAAGTGACATGTTCGACTTCGTGAATTTGATTAGAGAATTAATTGTATACAGAGCTATTTTCACTTTCAAATATTTTATTACAATTTTTGTTTCTATCAAATATTTGGTTTTTGTTTCTTTGTGTTGAAAAGGTTGGATATGAAAATTAGGTGATCCGAGGTTTCAGGCACGTGACAATGTTGGCATATATGCGAGGCAAGATCTTTGATCCGCAGGTTATGCAGTCATCAATCTGTTTACGATGTTGACCACTTCTGTTTCTAAGATTCCGAGCTTGCGAAACCATTTTTTCCTTTAGATATTTGGAACAAACTTCGCAAAAAGTTATAATTTTTTTTTTGATTTTCAATAAATTTCCAATTCCGTTCATCTTATAATGTGTTTTATATAATGTGTTTCATTAAGTGTAAGAATGGCTTAGAGCTCTAATCCATTTATGACTGCATTCCAAAATAAATACACAAAAGTATATAGTACATAAACTAATCTTAATAGTTTTCGAAGTATGAACATTCTTGAAACCTCCCAAAACAATGTATATGCTTCTTAATAAATTTTATTATCTTTAAGATCCTCAACAATTGCCACGACTTCAGTAGTAACATCTACGACCAATTCAACACCGCCCACGTTTACCGGAACCTCTGTTGTAGCATTGACTAACAATCCTGGTACGGCTACAACTGGAAAAATAAATTCACCCAAAATTCAAGTTGGTGCAAATCAATATAATAATCAATATAATCAATATGTACAGCAGCAACAGAAATATCAACAACACTACCAACAGCTGCAGCAGCAGCAGCAGCAGCAACAAAAACAACAACCAAGTTATTTTCACAACCAGCAACAACAACCGCAACCACCTGCTTATAATAACAATCGCACTTACAACTTGAATCCAATCTTGGCTCTCGGTCCTATGGGTGCTATAGGCCAACCTGCTCAATACCAGACTACAACAATAGCACCGCCACAACAAACTCAACAACAGCATTTAAAATTTCAACAATATCATCAAAAATCCCCACAACAGCCACATAAAACCCAGCAGCAATCACAGCAAACTTGGTCTCCTGTTGTGGGCGGAAGTGTTTCCTCTTCGTCCATAAGGCAACAAGAAAATGATACAATACTGCGTTTACCACGTGGTCCCGATGGTAGTACTGGGTTTCAAATGAATCGGTAACGCGTTGTTAATGAAATCGTCAACAATCGCTGCTAAATTTAAGAAATGCTAACTAACGTCGTTTGTTTTTGCTTTCAAATCATCTTAATATATTCTCAGATTTTGTTTTAACTTAACGGAACATTTACACTGCGCTTATCTTATAAATTTCTTTTCTTCTGTTTGCTAGCCTTCCAATTGTAAAACTTCTACTGATTATAAAAATACAATTTTTGTTTTTTGATCATACATACAATACATATTATTTTTTAATTACAATTTTTTAAATTTATATAAATCAAATTGGTAATTGTTCGCGAATTTTGCTAATTTTATCATAATCTTTTTGGGATACAATTCAAATACATGCATAATAAATTTGAACATATTCATGAAAGATTCTTGAAAGCTTGTTTTCCAATCTTAGAAAATAAATTTGTATACAAAAATGGATATAAAATCGTTTAGTACGGGCCATAATTTTTGGTTTGTAAACTAAATGCTGATGTATTCAAATAGTTTCTTTTTATTATGAATAGTTATGTATACAAAATAAAAAATTAATAATATGTAATAAGAAACATGATATTGAAAAATATTATAAGACTGAAGGCTGAATTTTTTTTTCGATTCTCACTAAAATTTCTAGTCTCTAGCACGTGCATATTCTAGGGATTCGTTATAATGGAAACATTTTAACTATTGAGACCATCGTAATTAAATTAAACTTTCTGGGAAATAAACTTAAAACAATTTCGCAACAAACAAAAAATAAAAAATGCGAAAGCTTCTAAATTGAGAAAAAAAAAATCATTTTTTTAATTGACATAGCGGACGAAATTCATGTGAATAATTTTTGTTTGCTGTTGATTAAGCACAGCTAGACACATTTCGTGTCTGCTTAGGAAACTCATCAGTAGACTTCTTGAAAAAATTAAAAAGCTTCATATGCTTATGGAGAAACTCTCAAAATGTTATCGAGAAGTACATATTGTTGTTCTCAAGTAGAAAGGACTTAACTCAAATAATTGTAGTTTTACAGGAGAATGTACAAATATAATAGAAACTTTAATTTACATGTTGAATATGTAACTTTTTTTGTACAGCTGCTGGTAAAATCGTTATTTTTACACTATTGCAATAAATTTTTGTGACGATGTGTATTGGAATCACTGCAAAACTCAATTTCGCCTTTCTATTCGAGACCATCGATGTAATAAAAACAGTTTCCGAATCAAATAAAATTGTGAATTTAAAATTTTTGTTTGAAGCTTCTCATCTTATTGTGTAAATGTACTTAGGCCGGGTTTCCATCTGTGTGCCATGTGCCACACAAGCGTAAAAAAAGCGTAACCACTAATTACTAATGAAAAACATTTTGATTCAGACACGTATTTATTAAGTTAACCAGTTTCATACACAACTAATAGACAATTTTATAGAATCCAAAATGATTGGAAACTGTTTAAATCAATAAATATATGTCTGAATCAAACAGTTTTTCATTAGTTGGTTACGCTTTTTTGGGCAAATGACATACAAGAAATGCCAGATTTAACTCAGCCTTATAAATAAAATTTTCCGAGTTTTCCCGTCTGATTTGCTCCTTAAAAAATACGAACTTATTAAATTTGTGGAGAATTTAACATTTTTAAAGTCTAATAATTTTATTTCATATCTCCAAAAATAAGGTGAAGAATGGAAGATGCTTTTCTAGATGTATTCCGGTGTTTAATTTTTGCTATAGATATTTTCTTACGTACGCCTGTGTGTATGTTTGTGTGTATGCACAAATGTACATACAAGTTGCGAACATTTGCTACATATTTTTGTTATTTTCAATTAGATTAACCAAATTGTATAAAGAGTCGTCAATTGTGTAATATTTTTTTTAAGAACAACAAAAGTAATCTATCTAGAGCTTTTATTTTTTACTGTTGCACTTAAAATTGTTTATTGCATGAGAAAAATAACAAAATAATGATAACAAACAAATCTCTATTTACCCCCAATCAACCGAGTAAAGGTTATCATGCAAAAATTATATAAAATACGTATCAAGAATATAAATTAAAAACCATAAACACATATGTATGTATGTATGTACATATGTATGGTTAATTTCAATATACAGTAATCCAATTTTTTATAAGTATTTAAATAGCACATTAAATAAAAAAAATTGAAGTCTTAATTTCAGATGCCCTTTCTTCTTAAATGAGAAAATATGTTATAAATTGTTTTTAGTTTGAATTCCTACTCTGTAACTCTTACAAAATTATAGACAAAATAGTCCTACGTGGGAAGTAAAGTACCCCTAATAGAGATGGGTAATATTTCCGCACCTGTTGTTTAAGCACAGTGATTAAAAATTCACTAGTCACTACTGCACAAGGCACATTAAATACATTACTATACGGAATAATATTATTAATTAATTCAATTTATACGGAAAATTTTGTAAAAAGCGAAGAAGGGGGAATATAAAAACTCCCTAAATAGCGTTACGTAATGTGAATAGACCCTAACCTAAAAATAACGGTTGGCGGTACTGGAGGTCTACGGAAGTACATACATAATAGACCTAAGGCCACAGTTAGCCGACTGTAATGTGAAGCAAGTGTAACGTAGGAAATAGCTGATCGATATTTTTATATGAACAGTAGGTTACGTTACATTCCATCTCTATAACCATTTTTATTACTTTTCACATAACAATATCGATCAGCTGTTTCCTACTGTTGCAGTTATATTCCATTACATCCGGCTAACTGAGCCGAGAATTTTTTCTCCGGGCAAAAATTTTGTTCCGAAATAATGTCTGAACCCACCTTTATGTGCATATCGTTAGCTAAAATGCAAAAAGACGTATATAACAAAAATATAATTTTACAGAAGAAAACTAAACAAACTCTTACTTAAGTCCTCTTGTTTTTTTATTATTAATAAAAGCGCAATTTTTGATGGCAGAAATGTAAGATTTTGCCAAGGCAAGTACATACATAGTTTAATGGAATTCATAATAATCAATAAAAAAAATCGATATTGAATTTTTTGTTAGTTATGAATTCGCCTTGCTACCGATATACATATGTATGTATGTATGTATTTCACATACCCATCACTTGTGTTATCAGTTGTACTATAATTTGGTTGCTTTTTTTTCAATAAGAACTTAATACCACAGAAACAAAACAGCAATAATCTATGCTTGGTGTCATTATTAAAAATTTTCACTCAGCCTCTGGCCGTTCACAATCGAATCCCTTAAAAACATTTGTAATTCGTTTCAGAAATTTAGTACGAATTTTCGCACTGTACAAAGTAGTACATAGTACTATCGCGCAAACACAAACACAGTTTGATAACTATACGTGCATGTGTTTATAAATAATAAAAAAAAAACAAAAGTTAAGCACGTGCGATTTAATCCAAAAAGATTTGTCCAGAAGTGAACTAAATAAATCAATTGAACATTATTTTATAAAAATAAACGTGCATATGTATAAATATTGAAAATAATAAAATAAGGTATAAAAAAGGAAGTAAGAAATGTCTTCAAAGGGTAAGCAACTATTGGTTATTGGTAGCGGCGGCCGCGAACATGCTATTTGTTGGAAATTGTCCCAAAGTTCTCAAGTGAAAAAAATTTATGTTTTGCCCGGTAGTTTTGGCATTGAGCAGATAGAAAAATGTGAAAATCTAAAAAGTGAGGACGCCAAAGACTTTCCGGTAAGTAATTTAGAACGATAAATGATTTATATTAATGAAATAAAAACAAGTAGGTACATACATACGTAGATACATTCATATATACATACATACATACATACATATGTATGTATGTATATAAAATACAAAACCAGTTTTTACTGCCAATTAAATAAAAGATGAAAAACTACTAGACACATGTCCGTTGTGCTGTAAAAAGTAACAAATAACAAAAAGATGATACACACGTTTGCATGTGCATATGTGTTGCAGAGTTCGTATTGCTTTTTAAACAATCAAAATATCACAAATTCAAAAAATTAAAAAAAGTTGTCTAGAACAATTTTTGATATAAACAACAGCATTAGTATATTAAATTCAGTACCTGTAGTGATCAGCGTGACCATATTAGCTTATTTTGGGCTAAATTAATTTATTTTTTGTTTTTGGGATTTTGCTGCAAAATTTCCATTTAGCTCTTAGTTTATTTAATAGGTTTTTCTAAAAACTCATTTAGCTTTTTTAGCAGTTTTTTTAATCTAAATTGCATGTTCTCAAAAAATATGTTAGACATAAAAAAATTATAACAAAAATTAAAAATTTTAAGAACCCCCCAACGTACTGACTAAATTGCTGAACCGATTTTCTTCAATTATAGGCCGGATCAAGTCACTTTTCAAACCACAAAAACAAAATTAAAATCGGCCTAGCCTTTTGGGAGCTACGGCGTCAAAGACACACAGATTCAACTAAATATATCTAGAAAAGATGTGATTTCTTCTGAACATCTGGACCGATTTTCTTCAAACAAAGCTAAGAACACTCTCGGTCAAGACACCTTGCAAAAAAAAAAACTAATTCAAAAATCGATGCAGCAGCACTTTGGCCTGTACGTGGACTTGTACAGATGCACAAATGTACAGACACACACTACAAACTTATAACACCCTTTTTTGAACGAAGGAAGGTTAAAAATGATAATCTGTTAACATTTAAAAATATAAAATTTTTTCATTGGAAAATAATTTAAAAATACAAAATGTAAATTGGGCATTTATAAGAGAAATGGCAAATTTAAAAATAGGAGATATTGATTGCAATTTTGGAGTTACAATGGCAAAAGTTAAATTAATATTGCCTATAAGACTTTTAAAGATTTTCATTGAGTTGAGTTGAACTTGTATTCAGCGGCATGAGTTTACTTAAAACAAAAATTAGAAATAGGTTTTCTGTTAATAAGACTAATTAATTAAAAAAAGGTTTCGTATTTTAGTATAAATGTTTTTACATTTTTGGGAAGTTTTCGTTTTTTTTTTTTCTTTAAAACTAATATAGAATTTAATTAAAAATTATTCAATATTTTTTATTTCAAATAATAGAAAAATTTAATTAAATTTTCACCTATAAACAATTTGATAATATCAATTAAGTTTTTCCACTCAAATTAATTAATACAATTAATTAAATGAATTAAATTTTTAATTGAAAATATTAATTGGTGAAATTTTTTTTCTGTGTATGTATATATTTAACGTTAATGCTCACAGTCAGGAAAATTGTAGACAATGTGTATTATGACTTATAAAGTCTAGTAAAGGACTTAACTCATTTTTCAATAAAATGCCAGTTAGGTCAGTTAGTTAAAACAGCGACAATTATATTATTATTATAATTTCCAAATATAAATTATATAATCTACACTCCCCTGTTTTGTAGCAACAATTTTCTTTAAAAAAATACACTTATTTAATTAAACAAACTTTCCTAACTTTTGAATAGAAGTCGGCAACATTGTACACACCCCGGTATTTTTTTTAAGGTCAATTTGCTTTCGATTTACATATTTTATTAACTGGGGTGTGTGGATGAATGGGTTTGTATGCATGTGTGTGTTTTCCTGAAGGTAGGGAAAATTATTTTATTTTGTTATTAAAGTTTAATAATTAAATAAAAGTTAATTTCAAGAGACTAAAAATTGTTCTATACACTAGCTGAGCGCGGCAAACTTATACTTATGTATATTATATACATCACTGCTGGCCAGAGAAGCGCTAGAGTGCCGAACATCAATCGGCTTTTTGTACAAATGAATGCACATACGCTTATATATTTCTCTCGGGTTTCTCTCTGTGGGCAGCATTGATATACATACATATGTATGTATGTACCACATACAAATATGTATACATACATACATACATATCGAACTATAACCGCCAAAAAAGCTTAACCGACAAATTTTTTGGACCTAGTTTTTTTTTCCGAAAATCGATTATTCATATAATCCAATTTGGTAAAAACTTAAGTTTAAAAATTATGTCGCTTAATGTGTAGATTCCACAATGCAAGCGAATTGTCAAGAAAAAATATATGAAAAGCAGTGATTCCTATACAAATTTTCTAGATAAGCCGCTTGCTTGCATTGCGGAAACTACACATAAGTTTTTTTTGGAGCTATGGCACGATATATTATGATTTCCTAAAGCCAAGAAGAAATTTTAATATCCTATATTTTTTAAGTTTTTATTTTATTTTTTCAGTTATACCTATTAAGAAAAGGGGTTTTATATTTTCGCACTTTAATAATTTTTTTTTGCTGTTCTAGGATTTTATTCTTATAGGAAATTCATCTCATACCTATTTTTATAATTTTTCATTATTGGTTTATTATTATAGCGCATTAAAAAATCTCATACTTAGTGCAGAGTTCATTTGGCTCGCCTGAAAATGCGATACATATCTTGCAAAGCCGTAAAGATCTTTGGTATATTTCTTTTATTACTTTAAGCCATGTTATTTAATGAAAATTAAAAAAGTATAAAAAATACCGAAGTATACATACATATTTATTTGACATTCAGTCTTTAAGTATTATGGATTTTGGCTTACTACTGACTACTGACGACTTCCATAAGCAGGAACAAAATGCATTTAAAAAAAACAAGCTAAAATCTTTAAAAATCTATATTTTACTTTTAAGCTACATATTTACAATCTAGATATAACCTTTCATTCAACTTATATTTAACTCGTAAAATCCAATTGTCCTTTATTTGATTAATACTCGTATTGCAATTAATGTCTGAAATTGTTTGACAAGTTGTGGCTACTTTTCTGTTCTTCTTTTTTGTTGATCTTGCTGTAAGCAGTTCGTTTAGTTAGTGGTGCTGGTGGTCAATGGTCTCTTACTACTAAATGATGTTTGCTTAACTTCACCAGTATAATAATCCTTTTCGATGTAAGGATGGTTGCGTATATATTCCAAAGCACGTACTATATAATCGGGAATTTGAGGAATATGATCACCAACTGGATGATAACCGGTTTCATCGGCTACATAAACAGTTTTAATTACAATACCATCGGGGGAGATATAAGAAGAGGAACCCTGGATGGTGCCATCAACTGCAAACTGTTCGGTTCGTTTTATGCCGTTAGATGTTTCGAAATCATAATGATAAGTACCATCACCTTTGATTTCCATATCATGGCGCAAAATTTGTGATTCATTTTCATTAGATGAGGATGATGACAAGCTTGTCTTGTGATGAACATTGGCAAACTCTGACGGTTGTTGATGCAATTTTTTAACATTGAAATTATTACTGTGCTGATGACTGTATTGAGTAGTTTTTGTATAAGCCGAGCTTAAGGTCAATGTTAATACTAAAATTAAGCACTTAATGAAAAAAAAGAGAAAATTGTATTTATGACTGTAAATAAAGTTAACTTTGTGGATATCGCATCTCCGGAATAAATTTATTTTAATTTAACACTTACTAAGATGGTTTTCATTTTTGAATCATATGTATATTTTGTTGTTTCTTATCCAATATGTGACTAAAAACTGTTGGTTAAATTCATATTTTTTGAGGTATTTATAAAACCTAAAAAATTCATTAAATCCCCATGGAGACCATAAATTTTAAGCTATATTTTTATTTGTGTGCGTGTTTCTTTTTTCGTATTGTAGGTAGGAGGTATTTTTTAACAAATTTTTTGTTTTGCTAAAATCTTAAATATTTTGCTTAAATATTATTTTCAAAAGTTGTCGTTGTTTCATTTCGTCTTTTGAGTTTATCTTGAACCGAAAAAAAATTACTGAAATTTGCATATAAATGAGACTTTTTATGACTATAATATACCATAACGGTAATAAATATATTTCCTTTATGGTAAAAATCACTTTAAAAAGCGAATATCGTATACGTACATAAATATGTACTGATGTATGTATGTAAGCCTCAATCAAAAAGATCACATCGTTGCTTTATTGAAACAGAGCCATAACTCAAAAATCTTGGTTTGCAGAAAATAAGTTTTTAGTTTTCAATTTACATACAACTCAATGAAGATATAAAAATAATTTCTTTTCTCAAGAGGTGGGTGATGTACTAACCTTTTTATGAATTTTTTATAACGATTTTTTTGCATTATTAACTACAAAAGCGCATTTTTTGAGATATGACTATGATGCAATAAAGGAGCGACATCTACTTGTGTGGAAGAGAGGTCATAATAATCTGCGTAATCTTATTTTGGGATAATAGGTACATACGTACATACATAGTATTTTATGTAAGTATGTTTTTTATTATTATGTCAATGTTAATGGCTGTTTCTTTTTGCTTTTTTGGATTTACAAGAATGTTGAATATGTGGATAAAAAATTTTGGAATTGATAATCATACACACATACATACATACATACCCTGTCGGGAATTCAGCCAACTTGAAACTAACTTTAAGATAAATAGTTATCTAAATAAAAATAAATAGTTATCGCAACTAGTACGGACGGACAATTAGATTACTTTTCAATGTAATTAACTGACTATTTTATCATTGCGATGTCCTAGACGGTAGTCAATTGCCTCACTCTGCATTACTTTTCAACTAACTTTAATTTAAGTCACCTGTTAGTCAGAAAATATATAAATTTTTTTCTGGGGTTCGAAAATGTACCATCACACGCACTACCACCCAGCTAAGGTGCCATCTAAAATAATAACAGCAAAATGTTAATATAAAACTGAAATGAGTTTCAAAGTAGAGCTGCAAAACTATCGATAGTACTATCGATAGTATCGATAGTTTTGTTGTAAATGAAATATCGATAGTTTTTTCCACTTTCGATACTATCGGCAAAAAAACAAGTAATTAAAAGAGTAAAAATAATCGAAGTCAGTAAACAGTAGCCGGCAGCTTTGAAGCAAATTATCCGTAGTTGATTTATGCTTTTGTACAGCGATGGAAAATTTGGTACAATTGTAAAATTTTAGCGCTATTTGAATGCCAAAAGTACCGTAGCACCGTAATGACCCATTTAGCACTACTGGAATCTCTTTATATTACATGCCAAAAATAGCATTAAAATATATTAACCCCCTTATGCAAAAAATAATGCGTGCTTGAAGTGTACATTAAAAAAAATTTCCATAGAAAAACCGGTTTTAACGTTCACTTATTTTTTTGCACAAGGGGGTTAATCTTTAGCTCGAAGGTATTAGAAAATTAAGTAAATCAAACGATGTTTTCCGGTACTTAAAGAATTGCTGGAGGAATGTTATTTATTCCAAATTCATCTGCAAATGTGGAAATTTTATTTTCGTACCAAGGAGAGAAGCCGACTATTTGCATCGACTGTGAACAATCGAATAACAAAAAGGTTATAACCGTAGTATATCATAATGGTGCTTTTATATTCAGATCCCAGCAACTAATATTCTTTGTGCACCTTCTGGCGTTTTGTTAATTGATTTTTAGTTAATTAAAAAGTACAAGTATTAAAAAAATATAAATAAAGAATTAGGTACAATCGTACTGAAAAAATTAAAATTTTTTTTGAAAGTTAGTACAATTTGTAAATATGACATCGCATCCCTGCTTCTGTATACATAAGTACTTAAATACATATGTATGTATACGAATTTATTTATAAATCCAAGTGTTATTCGACAAATAGTAGTCACAAGTATCTTAATAAATTCAACATAGTCGACACAAAGATAAATTTTGGTGGTACTGATATCGCGACGGCCGCCAATCGTCTCTTACGATAAAACTTTACAGTTAGTGTCTTAAAAGTTATCAACAATTTTCGCATTTTGATAATTCTAAACCATGGGTAGTCCCATAAAATTTTAAGTTCAATAAAAAAGTATATTTTCGATAATATACCGCATACGATAAAATCGAAAAAAGGCTTGATATATTTTTATATACTAATGAAAATGTTGAGGACTCTGGATTTTTTTTCGAGTCAAATGTAGTTTATGTGGCAACTTTTATAAAACTCTTCGATACTATCGATAGTTTTACATAAAACTATCGAAACTATCGAGTGGAGCGACTATCGATAGTTTTGCAGCTCTATTTCAAAGTAGCTGAGAATAAATTTGTTAGCTCTCACCAAATTTGATTACGTACTCAACTTAAGAATTAATTTTGGATTTCTTCTGGATGACATTGCAGTTATCTTTTAGTCAGTCTAAGAAAAGTTAACTATAAGTTAATTATTTTTGTAGTCAACCACACATTCTCCGACATGGTATATGTACATATATGCAAATATTATCATACATACTTCTGTACATACAAACATCTGTACATATTTATATAAATTTTTATGATTCATTATTTCTGGTTATACTTATGTAAATAGGTTAGGTTAGGTTAGGCAGGGTGGTGTTGTCACACATCTCCATTTGGAGACCCATTTGGGTCCATTGTGATTCCCTTCTATGTTATGCTTATGTAATAACAAATTTTGTTTTTAACTTAAGCTCATGAGCAAATTCGAAAGTATTTTCCTTCGTTTCAAATTACAGAGTACACCCCCAGAAGTTAAATCCTATTCCGCGCAAATCGCCTCAAGGATTTTACACTCTTCAAAAGATTACTAATACAAGTATACTTACATGTGTATACATATGTTTATATACCAAGTTTAGGTCTGGAAAAACTGAAAACTGGTTCTTAAGTAATTATGGGCGCTAAATTCGAATCCGAACAACGTTATTTATTTATTTCTAATTTTCGAAATACACCGTAATATCAAAAATTTAGAGATTACGCGAAATTCGAACTCAATTCAACTCGTTTCAAATGTAATTAATATAAAATATTAATTAAAATACTCTTCTTTAATAAAAATCTATAAGAAATAGCTAATGAGGAAATACAGTTTATTTTTAATTGAGAAAATAATTGAACACGTTCCAAACAAAACGAGCCATATATTTCTATTGTTCTCTTTTTTCTCTCCAAAATTTACGATTTTTTCTACTACATTAATGATGTTAATATTTCTTTAACTATTTCTATCAACAGGCCATTGCTAAATGGTGTAAAAGTAATGAAATTGACTTGGTAGTTGTTGGACCTGAAGACCCTTTGGCCAATGGCTTGGGAGATGAACTGCAGAAAGCTGGGGTACGTTGCTTTGGACCCGGACGGCAGGGTGCCCAAATAGAAGCTGATAAAAAATGGGCAAAAGATTTTATGTTGAGACATAATATACCGACAGCCCGCTATAAAACCTTCGAAGATTGTGAAAAGGCCAAAGAGTTTATATTAAAGTAATTATGAATATGGAGCTACAAAAAACAAATGCTACCATAAAGAATTAACTTAAATTAATAAAACGAATATTATTTATTTCCAGTGCCTCCTACAAAGCCTTGGTGGTAAAGGCTGCAGGTTTGGCTGCAGGTAAGGGAGTCGTAGTAGCTGGCAATACCACCGAGGCTTGCCAAGCGGTAGAGGAAATTTTGGGTGCCAAAAAATATGGTTCAGCAGGCGAAACTTTGGTCATTGAAGAACTTTTGATGGGAGAAGAAGTATCTGTACTGGCTTTTGTCGATAATAACAGCGTACAAGTCATGTTACCTGCCCAAGATCACAAAAGGTTATTGGAGAATGATCAGGGTCCCAATACTGGTGGTATGGGAGCATACTGTCCCTGTCCTTTGATATCGCCTGAAATATTAGAATTGGTTAAAAAGGAAATTCTGCAAGGCACCGTAGATGGTTTTAAAAAAGAGGGTATCGATTATAAAGGAGTCTTATACGCCGGACTAATGCTCACGCCTGATGGTCCCAAGACTTTAGAATTCAATTGCCGTTTTGGCGATCCAGAAACACAAGTTATTTTGCCTTTGTTGGATTGCGATTTGTATGAAGTAATGTCGGCCTGTTGTGACAATAAACTGGATAAGATTTCATTGAGATGGCGATCGGGCTTAAGTGCTGTTGGTGTGATAATGGCGAGTGCTGGTTATCCGGAAACCTCCACTAAAGGATGTGTTATTGAAGGTGACTATTTTAAATATTTTATCACGATTTATTGAAATTTTTTTCTTTATTTTTTTTTAAGAATACAAACTGAAATTTTTATATTTTCTTAAATTCAGGTTTGCCTCTAAATACTACTGATCAAATCATTTTCCACAGCGGTGTAGCCGTTAACAAGGAGGGCAAATATGTTACCAATGGTGGACGTGTGTTAATAGCAGTCACTTTGCGTTGCGATTTGAAGCAAGCGGCTTTTGATTCTACAGAAATTTGCCGGAGAATTACTTTCTCTGGAGCAGGAGCCCAATTTCGTACTGATATTGCCAAAAAAGCATTTGATTTGTAATTATTACTTTTCCATTTGACAAAAAAAAAAAAAAAAAATCAAATAAAATTTTTAATTTCAATAATAAACCCCTTTCCTATTTCTTTGAATGGCTCAGCCGAAAAGCGTCTCAACCATCTTTATCTTACAAGGATAGTGGTGTTGATATAGATGCAGGCGATGATCTGGTACAACGTATTAAGCCTTTGTCACGTGGTACTCAAAGGCCTGGAGTTGTGGGAGGTTTGGGTGGTTTTGGTGGCCTGTTTAGGTTAAATGAGGTAATTCAGAGTTTTGAATGATAAGTTTCTCAATTATCTGCGTCATTACTTTGCAGTTGTCGCTTGATAATCCAGTTATTTGTGAGGCTACAAATGGCGTGGGCTCCAAAATTCAGTTGGCCTTAAATCATGGATTATATGAGACTTTGGGCTATGATTTGTTTGCCATGTGTGCCAATGATATTTTGGAATCGGGGGCCGAACCAGTGGCGTTTTTAGATTATATAGCTTGTGGTAAATTGGATGTTCCATTGGCTGCGCAAATTGTTAAGGGTATTTCAGAAAGCTGTCGTGATGCTAAGTGTGCTTTACTAGGTGAGTTTATTTGCTTGTTAAAAGTAAAATTTTTTTATTAAATTAATTTATTCACAAATTCCAAAAGGTGGTGAAACTGCAGAAATGCCCTCTGTCTATGAGGTGGGTAAATATGATGTGGCTGGTTATTGTGTGGGTTTGGTAGAAAAAGGGCAGGAATTGCCAAAATTTGAGTTATACGAAGAAGGGGACTTGCTCATATCATTGCCTTCCTCCGGCTTGCATTGTCGTGGTTTTAGTGCCATCTTAACAGCCTTGAGAAACCAAAATATTGATATTACGAAAAAGTCTGAATTTGGTGATGTCTCAAAGTCTTTAGGTAATTGTAATAATTTTGCTTTTATAGTAGTTTTTTTTCAATTTACTGTTTGATTTTAGCTTTTAATTTGGCGCAGCAATCTCGATTATATGTTTTAGAAGTACTACAACTTTTACGTTTGAAAATTGTTAAAGCTATAGCTCATGTAACATCCGGTTTGATACCCGATGTTTCCCGCATCTTACCCTCGAAATATGAGATTTCTTTAGACTTTGGTGATCTCAAAGTGCCTGAGGTTTTCGGTTGGCTTGCAGGCAAGTTACAGCTCTCTCCCAAGTCATTGTTACAAAATCTTAACTGTGGAATTGGTATGGTTTTGGTGGTGTCCAAAAATTGCACCGATTGGAAGTCTATTAAAGGTGCCAAGGTATTGGGTGTAATTAAAAGAAAAATTGCCAATTGCCCACAAAAGAGTCAAATCGAAGTTAAAAACTTTGCAGAGGCATTAGATAAATATGAGACTAATTTTGGTGCTGTGGGTGAAAACGAGCTACTGGAACCCAATTATCATGATTTACAGGGTTCTTTGATAGTCAGTTCAGAGAAGAGATCGGAATTGCTTGTAACACAAAATGGCCGTAGATTAACTGAAGTTCCGAAAACATTTAAGGATCCAATATTGATTATGGGCACAGATGGGGTGGGAACTAAAATCAAAATAGCCCAACAAACCGGCCGCAATAGCACTGTGGGTATAGACTTGGTGGCCATGTGTGTGAATGATATTTTGTGTAATGGAGCCGAACCTTTCACATTCTCCAGCTACTATGCTTGTGGCGAGTTAAAGGATGAGCTGGCTGAGGAAATAATGAATGGGGTTGCTGAAGGTTCTCGACTAGCGGGTGCTAGTTTAATAGAGTCACATATTACGGAGGTGCCATTGTTGTACAAATCAGATGTTTATGATTTGGCAGGATTTTCTTTGGGTATTGCTGAATACGAACGCATTTTACCACATACTGAAAAAATACAATCAGGTGATGTTCTTATCGGCTTGCCATCGTCCGGTGTGCACAGCAATGGTTTCAGTTTGGTACATGCCGTTATGAAATTGGCTGGAGTTAAGTTTTATGATATTGCTCCTTTTAGTGGTTTGACTTTTGGGGAAGAGTTCCTTAGACCCACCAAAATATATGTAAAAGCATTGAAACCTCTCATTGAACAGGGTTTAGTAAAGGCAATGGCCCATATTACGGGAGGAGGTTTAACGGAAAATATACCTAGAGTTTTGAGAACTGATTTAGCTGTACAAATTAATGCCGAAGATTTTGTTATACCCTCGGTATTTGCCTGGTTGGCCCAAGAAGGCAATATAAAATCAGCCGAAATGCAAAGAACTTATAATTGTGGTTTAGGCATGATTTTAGTGATAGATCCGAAATACGAAAAAAAAGTTTTAGACCTTATTCAATATACAGAACGTGCTTCTAAAGTGGGCGTGGTGAAGAAGAGAGAGTCTCCCAAGGCTCCTCAAGTTAAAGTTGATAATTTTGAAAAATATTTAGAAAAAAGCAAACGTGTTATGAATTCTGTGCGTAAACGAGTGGCAGTTTTGATCTCAGGATCTGGTACCAATCTGCAAGCCTTAATTGATGCCTCTAGGGATTCTTCACAATGTTTAAACTCAGACATTGTTTTGGTTATATCGAATAAGGCCAATGTTAAGGGTGTGGACAGAGCAAAAGATGCGGGAATACCTTGCAATATAATAAATCACAAAGATTTCAAATCGAGAGAAGACTTTGATGCAGAAATGACAAAAATTATGCTACAACATAGAATTGATATTGTTTGTTTAGCTGGTTTTATGCGTATTCTTAGTGAGTCATTAGTTAAACAATGGAAAGGAAAGTTACTGAACATACATCCTTCTCTGCTGCCCAAGCATCCGGGCTTACATGTACAAAAGAAAGCTCTGGAAGCAGGAGATAAGGAATCTGGTTGTACTGTGCATTTTGTGGATGAGGTAAACATAAAAATTATACTTATTTCAGCTTCATAACTTTTTTTTTGAAGGGTGTTGATACTGGCGGCATCGTAGTACAGGCGGCAGTGCCAATTCTACACGGTGACACAGAAGAATCTCTTACCCAGCGTATACATAAGGCAGAATATTATGCCTTTCCCAAGGCTTTACGTTTGGTAGCCACTGGATCAGCCAGTTTGAGTAAAGATGGCAAAGTTATATTTGCCTAAATGACTATAATTGACTAGCAGCTTAAAACCACAAGACAAGTTTTGTACATAACAAAAATAGTTTATAATAAAGTTAATTTTAATTTAACATAACATATGTAAAACTAACCAAAAATATTTATTTTCTAATAAAAAATATCACGAAAGAAAATGAATTTAACTAAAATATTATAATTCAATTAGATGTGTACATACATATGTACATACATATTATGAGTGCTAAAACCAAGATCCCAGAAAAGAGAACAAATCCGATTTACCTTGTTGTGTGGAAGTACTTTGATTATTAACACTTATTGCAGTTTTTTTCTGGTTTTTAGGTATTCCCGGATCTTTTAATATTTTTTCACTTAAAGCATCTAGATTAACTCGGAAAAATTGATTTTCAAGAATAGGTACTATTAAGTTATACTTATCGATATTTTTATTAATTTGTTGTATTTCGTGCTTGTATTTCTCCATCACAGTATGCCATTCCTGTAATTCCCTTTCATCTAAAGGGTATTCACCAAAGTAAATTCTTTCAGCGGATATACTCTTTTTGATTTGTTGCAACGCTTCACGTATATCACGTTGTAATGTTATCCATTCCGGTGTGAAACCATTATCTATTAAAATTTTATTTAATTTGTGTGTGGTAAAATCCAAGTAAGGATTTTGCTGTTGAGCGAGAGTTAATGGTTTTCCGGCACCACTTAAATTGTTAAAATCTCCCTTGGACATTGCTTCTTGTATATAATCTTCTACTAGTCGATCAAATCCATATTTTGTTTTAATAGCATGATTTTTAAAGAAAGTACCTTTTTTCATAACGGTTTTATCTCCGGCTTGAGATTTGTCTATACGATGCTTTAAAACTCTTTCTTGTGCTTTCATGGCCTTTATTTGTTGATATTGCTTTTGTCGTTGAAATGGATTACCTACTCCCAGTCCATCAAAACTTAAGTATTGTCTATGCTGAGGAGCAGTATGACGTATGTCAGGAACTTCCTCTTCTTCGTCTTCATAGATGCCACGACGATTTTTAGCAAATTTCTCCTGTAACAATTTAAAAGCCTCATCAACTTCCTGGAAGCGTTCGGCACATGCCTCTGGCAATCCTGAATCAGGATGAACTTTCTTTACCAAATCTATGTAAGCTTTGCGGATAATATTTTGATCTGCAGATTCTTCAACTCCTAGTATGTGACAACATTTCTGAAATTATTTATACTATGTTTACGCACAATTTTTTTGTTAAATATGTACAAATGAAATTCACCCTGTATAACTCTATGCGTTTCACATGCACATATCGTATAATCCCCAAAGGATTATGGATGTTTAAAACCGGTATCCTTAAAGCAAACATATAAGTTTATGTAATTGTTCTTTATTGTGAAGTTCTCGTAAAATAAATACTATATAATTTATAAAGTGCTAGCTTTTTGAAGATTTACTGGTGCAATCGAACTTAAATAAAATATCTGTTTTGAATTGATAACAAAAATTCATCACAGCTGACTTTATTTACAAAACCAACATTACATTAATCATGAAGTGTACAGAGATACCGTCGAGGATTAGCATACATTTTAGGAATTCAAAGCCCGGAAAAAATGGGGAAGTTTTTTTATTATTATGGTTATATATTAAGCAGTACGTAACAAGGCAAATTCATATCAAGTGATCTCGATTCAGATGATGATAATTTAATTTGTTAGTTTCTCTAGTGTCAAATCAAAGTAAAAAAATTGGATATTTTCTGACGGCAGGATGCAGACCGCGAATATGCAGAGTTGCAAATCGGTACCACCTGGTATCAATTTGTTTTACAACATAAGAGAATATAGTGTCGATTTGGGCCATTTACATATTACGAAAATAGCATATTTTCATGTACAACTGCTGTTTGCAAAATATTCAGTATAACTGTTAATCCGTAACAAATCCTTAACTCCTACCCCCTCCCCCCTGGAGCATTACGTAATATGTATAATTGGTAAAAGGCATTTCTCAGCCACTTTGTTATTATTATTTTTATTATTTATTTATTTAAAGCACGGAAGTAACGAGCCCTATAAGAAAAGAATGACTGAAACCACAGGATGAGTTTTTGAGTAGTTTTTACATATTCTTAAATTTGTTTTCAAAGAATTTTATTAATAAAATATTTTTCATATCGAAATTTTAAATTTATTTTTAATTCCTCTTTTGTAAACAATTTTTGAAGTCCGGATAAACTTTAATTAAAAAATATAGCTCAAATGCGTTTTCGCTACTACCTTGTGAATGTTCCTTGGTACACACTTTACCACGTGCTTACGCAACGCGTTTATAAAACAATAAAAAAATATTTTGATAAAAAAAAACTAAAAAAATATTTTCGTACATTTTAACATGTTTGGAACTTCGAATGCAACCATAAACAAGACTACATACCGACAAGCAATCAGCCTGGTTGCATAAACATGTCGCAAAGTCTGTAACTGCTATGACGATACAAATTTTACTCATATAAAATCAATTTTTTGAGTTAAGATGTCTTAGCAAATGAGCGATGTATACAATATATTTGGAGAGTTCCTCCGTGTCTGGCATCCTTCAAGTAAATAAACGGCCCTCGTTTAAATGTCACGCGAATTCTTTCTCAGTTTGTTTTTGACAGTACGAATTGAATGTATAAAGACGTACCAAAAAATAGGAAGTGTCTAAACAATACAACACGCAACTACGAAAAAGAAATTGATTACATATTTTATAAAATAAAGCTGAAAATTCAACTTTAAATAAATAAAATATATATAAAAAGTGAAGTAATAAAAATTGAATATGTCTGAAAAGAAACGATCCCGTAAACGTAAGGTAAATATGTAGTAATTATTGAAAAATGATCGTTGTTAAAACTGAAAATACTTTTTTTTGAAAAAATTTCTCTAATTTCGCAGTGGTGCGTAGAATAAAAGAGAAGCAAGAAAAAGTGATGACGGTGTTAAAATATTTTTGTTAATTTAAAAATGTAAAAATTCTCAACATCTTTCATAAAATTAGTTTATAATATCCAAACTTAGAAGATCTTAAAGCTTAAAAAAAGGGTGTCTTTTAATATTTTTTTATGTTTTCTTGTTGTTTTTTGCATTTTATTTTTACATATTCATTTACTGCTTTTTGCTGTTTTTGTTTTATCTTTTATTTTGTACGATAGTCATTTACTGGAACCAAATGACCAGAATGGAAATAAATTTCATTTAAGTTTTTTTTTTTAATTTGTTGCGATTTAATGTACTTGTTGTTTGTATGTATTTTGTATAATTTGCACGGATCAAAAATATGCACCTACGTATTTACATCCATGTATATATGTATATATACATATATATGTATGTATGTATAAGACCCCCTTAAAGGTCATCTTATAGTAGACGTGGTGCTTTTTTTTTCTAAGGGTAACATATTTGAGAACAACCCACACTTAGTTTAAGATTTCGAAGATGGCAAAATAAATGCTGGAAACAAAAAAATAACAGCTGGGAAAGACAGTTCTATGGCGCACTTATACTACTAATTTAGTGCTGTAAACAGTGGATAATTGTAATTGGTGCTGTTATGAGCATTTGTTAATATAGGCAGATCTATGTACGTCTTCAATGCAACAATTGCACCGTTCGATAGTCTTGTATTGTCTTTGGTATTCTAAAAGCTTCTCATCACTGAAATTGCTTACTCATGTTTTAGACTCGGCAGTTTTTCTTGAAGCAAGTCTGAGTTTATGGGAGAGAGAGGAAAGAAGAAAGAAGAGGGGTACTGACTTGCTTGTACAGAAAAGTTACTTCAATTCTCTTTTGTTCTTTCATTCGCAGCATTAAAACAATAGGAAAATTGAACAAAAAACCGTCTGAGTGTAAACAAACGAGCAGTTTTAAAAGAGAATTGAAGATAATTGCTTCAAGAAAAACTGCCAAGTCTAAAACATGACTTAGTTTGGTTTCTTTTGACAATTATTATTTAAGAGAATTTTTAGTTTCCTGATAGCAGAATATGATTGGAATTAATTGAATTTGGTACATCTGATATAAATAGACAGTTGAGTATTCCGAGGTTAACGTAAGTCTTAATAAACTTGGTGGATCCTATATATTTAAATGGTTTCATGTTCATTATTTTTTACTTTAAAAATCCATTTCAGTAAAGCAAATGTCTTTTAAAATATGGACTTCAATGTACTCTTGGTCTTATTTCTTCTAATATGTTATTTGTATATCTGTGGCAAAAAGGAAAAAGTGCTTAAGTAGAGATAAGCTAATTTTGAAATTGGAGCACTATGACTTTCGTCTTATCTTTTTTAGATAATAGCTTAATTGAGGTTATACTTTGGTACATTTCAACGTCAATGTATTACCTATAGTGTGTAGAACGATGTTTGCTTTAAAAAATAAAGGTTAACAGAGAGTTTCCCATTTTAACTGTAAAGGAAATAGATTTCTTAAAATCGATTTACGTCCCTTTTCACAATGTATGATTAAGAGTTAACGCGAACTTTAACTGACAGTTCTTCATACAAAAGTTGCTGTTAAAGTCCCTGTTAGCTTTTAATTGTACATTGTGAAAAGGGCCGTTAACGCTTAAAAGTGCTCTCCTGCAAACCAGTAAAATATGACTCAAGCACTTTTTCCTTATTGCCACAGATATATATTTGGAGTTAAAACAATCTAATACATGAGATATATATTTTATTTGCCACAGATATGTACATATACATATAATATATATCAGATTTTTATCCCTTATGAATGTATCACAATTCCTTAAATAAATAAGAAACATTTCCTTCTTGCAAATATTTCAGAAGTAGTAACTTTTGATTTTTAATAAAAAAAGTTATCTCCCTAATGTATACATCAAGATAATTTACCTGTTCTCTTAATAATCTTTCATTACCATTTCTGATTCTCTTATTTTTATGCTCAAATCTTGATAAGTCATGTTTTAGACTTGGCAGTTTTTCTTGAAGCAATTATCTTCAATTCTCTTTTAAAACTGCTCGTTTGTTTACACTCAGTCGGTTTCTGGTTCAATTTTGCAATTGATTTAATGCTGCGAATGAAATAACAAAAGAGAATTGAAGTAACTTTCCTGTACAAGCAAGTCAGTACCCCTCTTCTTTCTTCTTTCCTCTCTCTCCCATAAACTCAGACTTGCTTCAAGAAAAACTGCCGAGTCTAAAACATGAGTAATTTTTGAAAATGATAAAGTTCTTTGTATAAATAATTAAAATGTTTGTTTATGAGCTTATTTACATACATAAATACATACATAGATACATATCGATGGCTTAATATAAAAAAAGGCCTAACTCGAATTTTCGATATTTTACAGGAGAAGCAAAAAACTGAAGAAAAATAAAGCATTTACATACATGCAGAAATAGTTTTTTAAGTTGCCATAAGTCCTTCATTTTGAACTGTAACGTACTAAGATCTTAAAGGAGGATGCAATTATACGTTGTCGCCCAGAAAACACTAAAAACGCGATTTCGTAAAAAATTGAGTTAGGGCCTAACTGTTAAGCCCTTTTTATATTAAGCCATAGATATGTATGTATGTACATAGCTTGTTTGATTTTGGTTTTCTTTTGTTTTTGAACTAAACATTCACTTGGCGCTGTAAATATGTAGCTTTTTACCACGTCATTTAAAACAGGTTTCTTGCCAATAAGCGATCATACGTTTGTTTCTCTTGTTTCTTCACAATTTTTCTCCTTAACAATCAAGATTGAAATTGTTGCCACATGACGGCGATGTTTGTAAGTTTAAATGGAATTAAGTAACATGACCGACCAGTAGTTTGTAGTTTGAAAACTTCGGAATAGAAAATGTACTAGGGTTTTTATATACATACATACATACTTACATATGTATGTACATATGTACATATAACCAAAGCGAATTAATAATGATTTATAATAGTATGTCGTCATATAAATTCAAAAAATGCTTAACTTACAAGAAGTTCAAAGATATCAATAACAAAAATTATAAATTTTAAAAGCCCCCGATATATCTAGAAAACATGTGACTCTTCTAAACGGCTGGACCGATTTTCTTCAGACATGGCTTCAAACGGTCCAGCCGTACATCCTCACAGATACACATGTACAGACACATACTACAAACTTATAACTTAAGCTTAATGGCCTATTTCTCACCTGCAAAAGAAAACGTTCGACTTACAATTTACATTGAAAACAAAAACAAATTTTCGTATTTTATTGTTGTTTTCAATATAAATTGTAAGTCGGAACGTTTTCTTTCGCAGGTGGGAAATAGGCCATAAAAAATAAAAATTCAAGTATTTTCGAAAACTTACTTTGATAAGATAAAGCTTGAAATATGTAAATAATAATCATTTTAGAATTTGAGTTCAATCTCCAAAAGCAAACAATCTTATCTTTAGTGTGAAAAAGCAATTTTTGAATTTTAAAAATTCATACATACATACAACAATACATATATGTATATGTATGTATGTCTGCATGTAAGTTGTTTAGATTTAATCTGGTAAATTTTTGTTTAAGGACCTTTTAAGTAAACAACTGTCTAACTAATTTAATTTTTAGGCAAACAAGTTTTTTTGAGTTATAACGTTGTTTTAGTAAATGAACAATATATACATAAGTTGTAAATTTAAAAAATAGAGTTGAATAAATAAATAAATATATGTACATATCGTTAACTTAATACGAAAAGGCCCTAACTCATTTTTTAATATTTTACAGGAGGAGGAAAAAACTAAGTAAAAAAAGATGCAATATTGATACAAAATTTTTTTAAACGCAATTTTTATTTAAAACACTTTACATAAACACATAATATTGCGTTTAAAAAAATTTTGTGTCAATATTGCATCTTTTTTTATTTAGTTTTTTCCTCCTCCTGTAAAATATTTATTTTCGTATTAAGTTAACGATATATATGTATTACATTTTTATATCAGTTATAAAAATATTGTATAAAAATTTCAGTTGAATTTTACAAAATTATAAGGGTTCTACTAAAACGATTTATTTCCGCATCGTTGGATTCTTATAAAGTGAAAAATTATTGAAATTTTTAAAATATGCCCAGCCAGGTTAAACAAATAGAAATTTGCCTATAATACTGTCAAAAATTTAATTTTTATAAATAAGGTGTATAAATATTAGGTTACAATAATATTGCGTAAGAACGAATCTAAAGTAGAAAAATTAAAGAAAAACCCGAAAAAATAGATTTGGTAGAAAAATACTCATATAACTATGTAGATATGTCTGAAATTTACTGAAATAAAATATACATATGTACATTGTTCAACAGGTATAAGTCTCTTCATGCTAAATCCGTTTATAAATTTAAAATCGGTTGATGTTCAACTTAGTTGGAGGTTGATAAGTGCATACGGTTGGGAAAAAACCATTTTTTTTAACTCAAGGAGCTGATCGATCGTGTTTTTCAGTTTGAGATTATGGCATGCACTATCGAACAGTGTAATAATATGGTTCGATATCGAATGCTATAATCTCAAACTGAAAAAAGTGATCGAATCGGCTCGTTATTGAAAGCGACGATTTTATCCCAGGTTATTGTTATACTCAACAACACCCACCAGAAAAATAGTAACACATCCCAGGTATTTCGAGTTAATTCAATTTTGTCACTCAGTGTAATGCATTTCGATATCAAAAATTCAAAACCGAAAAATGGACTTGCACGGTTATTTGCAAAAAAGAAAAAAATAATAAAACAATTATTTTCGAAAACTTACTATAATAAGATAAAGCTTTAAATAAATGATAATCATTTTAGAATCTGAGTTCAATGGCCATGTAGCTACAACAATGTACAATTTATCTCAAGTGTAACAAAGGCATTTTAAAATTTTAAAAATGTGTACGTAAGTTACTCGTATTTAAATTTAATCTGGTAACTTTTTATTTAACGATCTTTTAAGTAAATACTTGTCTAAATAATTTAATTTTAGTTGAGTTATTCTCTTTGGAGAAAGTTTTTATTATTTTATATTTGCTGCTCAACTGTGTGTGCTTGTTGCTGTTGTTGCTGTAGAGTAGTTTTAATATAGTTGTTGCTGTTTCTTTGTCGTAATTCGTTATATTTTTTTTTCTGTTAAAAAGTGGGGTTTTCTTTGCTATCTGGTGGCGGTCATGATTCAGTGATTACTTTCAAACATTATAGACAACATTTACAATTTCATACTGTTTCAATAAATATTTGCAATAAAAAAAATATACCTAGTTATAATAATAAAAGTCGTGAGCATTTGTAATCTCTTAAAAACTATATACAAATAACAATTTTCTTTATAAAATAAACCATTGAAAATGTCAACTGATGAAATTATGGAAGAAGATGGTTATAATGTTGTGCCCGAAGATGAACTGGTTAATAACTTATTATTTATCTTATTTTATTTTGCAATTGTCCAAATTGTTATTTGAACATTTGTTTAAATATTGATTTAAATTTTTAATTCTTATTGTTTTATTGTTGCTGTGTTAAAATATGGCTATTTGCTATGAAAACAATTGGTTTATAAAAATTTCGAAAAATTTTCTTTAATTTGAAACGTGTCAAGCTTTTTAAATTAATTTATATTCTTGGCTCGTGTATATCATGTAACGGAAGTTTTAATAAAATTTTTATTTTTCTTATAAATTATACGCATTTTTATACACATATTTTTTTTATAAAAAAAAAATGAGTGATTATGAGGACTTGGATGATGTAAGAAAATTTCAATTAATATTGTGTTAACCACAAAATAGTATGTACTTTTTAAAGAATACCACAACTGAAGTACTAATTTTTTTTTAAATAATAATTGTGAAACAATTCTAATTAAATGTGTGCGCTTGTAATAATTTTAGGGAAACTAAACACAAATATAAGAAGTTTTAATTGTTGTTGGTTAAGCTTGTCTAGTGGCATTTGGTTGCTGTTTAGCCAACTCCTCCGTAGGCTTCTTGGAATGGCTAAAATACCTCACAAAAACGCCCTAAGAATTATAGTGAATTAATACATGTGCAAACATACATATGTAGCACGCTAAAATCCTACTACAAAATTTTAAAATATATACTTTAACACGTCATATTAAATTGATTTCCTACAACAATAATGACAATTTTTCATCGTTTTGCGTATGTGGAGTCGAATATTCCTCTACGAGAACTTTGACCTAGATTAAAGAAAACTTTGTACACGTTTCCTTTAATCTAGCAAAAAATTATCATAGATGAATATATACGTGTGATTATCTTTTGCAAGAATTCAAAAACGATTCAAAATTTTGGATATTCGATTATGATAAAAATATTTTTTTAGAAAATGAATCAAATCAAATCTAATATGAATAAACTCGAGCTTTTCTATGTCGTATTTAAAATAAATACTGTATAAACATTTTGTAGACTCTTATGAGTGTTTCGAAAATTCGAAAAGGATTTGGAAATTTTGAAAAAAAATAAAGAAAATTGTAACCATAGTATAATATATATAAGTCAAAATTATCCGGCCATGTGTAGATGAATATCTCTGCTTAAAATTTTTCGATTTAATCGTAGGCGATATGTAGTAAAAAATTCACTTTTTCATTGAAATTAAAATTTTATGGCTCTACTCGTAGTTTAGAATTATCAAAATGCCAAAGTTGTTGATAGCTTTTAAGCTACAGGCTGTAAAATTTTATCATAGGCGAACAATTTACGTATGTAAAACATATTTGAATATTTTAAGAAAACCTTCTCCTGAAAACTTTAATTCTTGTCGCTTACAATTAAATCGAAAATAAGGCTGGCTCGATATTATTTAGAATTTCTCTGTAGCATGGTATAATGAAGAAGTTAAAACTGTCCATATTCCGTTCATATTTTTGATACACAAAACATTTTTAAACTAATAAAAAGTCCTGTTTTATATATGTAGTTATAAGGACAGTTTCACCTTGGGGTCTACTCTGTAAGTCGAAACGAAAGCAAATGCAAATTCGAAAGCATTTTCTTTCATTTCGAAATACAGAGTAGATCCCCTTGTTTATTTAAACAAAATTATTTCTTAAATAAATAAAATGTGTGTATGTGTGATTTTGCATATAGCAAACGATTAAAATCATCCTTTTGCATGATTTATATATTAAATAAGCCCTTATTAAATCTTGAAAAAATATAAATTCTTAAAAATAATAATTTAATTTAAATGAAATAATTTAAACCAAATAAATTAAAAAATTCTCTATCTGACTTGTGTTTCCATATTAAACAAATATTTTTTTTTTTGTAAATTTACTTTATTATAAGATATTCAAATAAATAATGTAAATATGTAATTATTTTTAACAGGACTATACAGAGCCTGGTGAGGAACATGTCGAAAAACACTCCAAAGAAGAAATCAAAGTCGCCAAGTGGTTGAAGAAAAATATCAAGACGAAGAAAACAAAATTTGTAAATCACAATGTTGAGTATTTTACTTCCAATAAAGCGATTGATGGCTTAATGAAATCGACATTTGCCGTAGGAGATAACGCTTTATTCACAACACGCGAACAGGTTGTAGAATTTTTGGATCTTATGTTGGAGCACAAATTTTTCCATCGTGCCAAAAAAGTGCCCGTAAGCTTAGATGATTTGCGCGGTGTAAAGCCTCCCAAAAAGGAAGAGAAAAATGAAGAGGCCTCAAAAGAAAAACCAGCTAAGAAAGAAAAAGATGTTAAAAAAGATAATGAAGCAGAGGCTGAAGCAAGCGGTAATAATGGAGCAACTGATGAAGCGGGAGGTGCTTCGGCTTCTGGAGAAAAGAAAGAGAAAAAGAAACGCAAGATACGTTTAGTTATGCATCCCGAGCAGGTGTTTGTTGACGGCTCTGAGGCATACGTATGGATTTATGATCCTATACCGATACACTATTGGATTTACGGTTTAATATTGTTAATGGGCGCCATTGGCATTTGCATGTTTCCCTTATGGCCACCCATGTTGCGCAAAGGAGTCTACAATCTTTCTTTAGTGGCAGCTGGTTTTTTGGTTTTCATATTGGTTTTAACTGTAGTGCGTTTGATTGTATTCACTATAGTGTGGGCGGTGACAGCAGGCAAACTACATTTGTGGATCTTCCCCAATTTGACGGAAGATGTGGGCTTTTTTGCTTCTTTCTGGCCTTTGTATGAAGTAAGATATAATTTTTTACAGTGTTTAAAATAAGACTATAGAACTAATTTCATTTATTTACGTTTTTATTTCCCAGACCCTGTATATTTCGGATGAAAAGGAGACGGCGAAATCGAAAAAATCCAAGTCAAAGTCTAAGAAAAAAGACAAAGACAGTGATATTGAGGATAATGACGAGGCACCGGATGCTGTACCTTTGGAGCCTGAAAAAATTGAAGAAATTAAGGAGCATGATGCCGACATAGAATTAAGATTACGTAGCAATGCCGGCTCTAGCCCCAAAGGTGATACCGAGGATGAATCTCACAGTGGCAGTAGTAGTGCAAACGAAGCAACCCAAGAATTTGATGCCAAACGGTGAGCTTTTATTATGAACGAAAGAAAATAAAGAATTTAAGTTTTCTTTATACAAATTGTTCCTTTTATTTTGCAATAATGCAATTAATTTTTTTTTTTTGGTTCACAAGATGTCATTAAAATTTTCCATTTTAAGAAATTGTATTTTTTATTTTTAAGAAATTAATTCTCACTGCATGTAATATTTTTTGTTGCTATTTATTACATTAAAAAAAATCTCCTATGTTAATATCATTTATTAAAAATAAACTTATTTGAAAAAAAGTCTCCTTAGACGAGATATTACCATTATATTTATTACAAAGTTCTAGGCTGCTTTTTTAACATTAACTAATTAATTGCAAAAGTTAAAAAATTAAACCCCATGGTGTATTGGAATTCAAAATTAGTTAATAGCAATGAAACAATGCAATTATTATAAAAGAGAAATTTTAAAAATCAAATTGTAAAATCTACTTTAGGACTATAGAATTTTAGGTGGTTATAAAAAAGGCTGTTATCGGCAATAAAATGCGATGAATAGCTTAAGATTAGGTTGGCAGGTTGCTGGAAAGGATGAGTGAAAATTAAGAATCCAGCTTACTTGGGTTCAATATAATGATCCCTTTATTGTACCTGTAAAGTTGGTAAGAAAATAGAGAAGAAAAAGGGGGAGAAAGGTAAAAAAGGTAGATGTAGATGTGCGGCCTTACCAGTCGCAGCTCTTAATATAAATGCTCAGATTTTTGAGTCTCATTTCCAATAACTCGGATAGGCTATTGAAGGATAATCTGCCAAGGAAGTACAGACGGAGATTCTCCAGAGCGCGACAGAGGCAGATGAGATTCAAAATGCTTTCCTTCTCCTCTTCATCATTGCAACTATTGCAGTATTCATTGTACGGAAGACCCATACATTTAGCATGGATTCCGAAAGCGTAGTGACCGGTCAGTGTAGTCAAGAGATCCCTCAAGTGCTTTCTAGTGAAGTTCATGAAGTTTTCAGTTGTGTTTGGATTAGGCGAGGTGTGCTCATTGCGCCATCTGTGGATGACAGTGGGAGCCCACAGATATTATCCAGTTTAATATATTACGCGAATTCTGCGCAAGCCTATCAAGGGCTTTGCATCATTTTTGGACAAGACAAGATGTGCTATACACACCTGTGAGGGACTTATTGCAGACTGGCTGTCAGTTATGAAGAATAGTTTGTTAATGTCAAACTTTGCTTTTTTTCTATGAAATATTATAGCAAACAACTAATAATTCTTACCATATTTATTGTCTGACCATTTCAAATTCAATTTATCTTGGTTGGTGTTATAATTAATGAGCGTTTAAATTTGCATTAAAAGCAAATTTGATAATATTCAATGTTTTTCTAAAACAAGTAAAAAAAGGAGAATTGGTATAATTCAGAGTCGGCATTGAGCATTTTAAAATTGTACCAACAACTTTAAAATTTTTTTACTTTTTTGACCTTAATTGTACTAAAATAGTTTTTAATTAAAATTACATATTTTTACTTGTTTTTATAAAATAATCGACTTTGTTCTGGATACCCAATCGTTTTTACAATTTTGCTTGTAAGTTGGGATGTTAAAGCATATGGTTGCGTCTGTTAAAGTTGAAATTTAATATATAGAAATTAATGCAATAGCATCCAAAGATTTGGAAATGGACTAGTTCACATTTTTTGATTTTCTTGCTGCGTTTTGCTTTCACTATACTGTTTTCAAATGAGAAGAATATGAGTTTCATTGTTCAAAACAGAAAATTGACATACGCAATCGTTTGAAAAGAAATGCGGTGTGAAAGTGGGAAGATTCCTTAAATGTACTTTTGTGCATTCCGAGTTTAAATAGTACCAAAAAAGTACTATTGTAACAACGTTGCCATACCTAATATACATATCAGGGCAATTATGAATAAAATTCCGCAAGAAATTTGTCCCTATTCCAATTAGAATTTTTTATTTTCCTTATTACTTGCTATTAGTTTGAATTGTTCCCCGGGAACAACAACAGTTTTTCCTTAATCTATTACCAAACAGTCGTAGTCGTATTTGAAATACGCCAACCACAATAAGGCAGAATACTTCGAAACCCATAAAATCATTAGCCCAATTCACAAACTTGTGCAAATGATCTTGCACCGTAACATGTGCAATATACTATACCATTTTGCAAATTTTACGATGCAAGACCATTTGCACAAGATCGTGAAGTGGGCTATTATTTTTGTTAAGAATTCTCAGCTTTAAACAAAACAGTGTTTTCGGTTGCTTTGTAGATTAGTTTGGTTTAGTCAAAGTTTTCTTGAAAAATAATTATGGGATATTCTCTGTTATTGATAGAAGGCCATTTCACAATGATGAATGAGAATGAATTATTTTGACAGTTATAGTGAACACTGGCGTCAAATATTGTCATTCAAAAAAGTGCGGTGAATTGCGAACACTCAAATTAGTGCACATTTCAAAACTCATTGTTGCGGAATCCTGACTCTGCTTTTGTAAATCTCAGTGTGATTTTAACTATTCGAAAACACTAGAAAATAACGAAGTGATTTGAAAACGTTAGAGAATTAGCTGAAAGTTTTTGAAATCACAAAGTTATCAGGGCTATCATGAATAAAATTCCGCGTGAAATTTCTCCCTTTTCCAATTAGTATTTTATCCCCTATTATTTGCTATTAGTTGGAATTGTTCCACGGGAAAAATTTCACGCGGAATTTTATTCATGATTGCCTTGTATATGAACAGAACACATTTTTTTGCGATTTCAAATCACTGATGAAATGTGATTCTCAGAACATGTCTGTTGTTCCGGTATATCTTTTTATAACCAAATTGGGTAGAAAATTCTCTAGTACACGGCATATAGCAAATATAGCTTAAGGATGACGTCAATATTACATCAGATACACATATGCATGTTGCTTTTTACATGGTGTGCATGGCAGGCTTTAGCCAAATTAATATCATAGATTTTTCTGATATGCATTAGTGTCTATGCTAACGCGTATCGCAGTGCCCTACTTCGACGATATTTCTAGCAATGAATCGTCGGTGAAGTAAAAACACTAATAAAATGACTATATACATACCTTAAAGTACAACTACTTACCACCAGTGGCGCTGCAACGGTGCTATACAAATTCAAATCAAACTTTTTAAATTGAAAACTAGATTGCTTTCAAAATCACCTATCCATTTACTTGGGGGCCACACGTTCAATTTTTGACTTTCAATTCCATTAAATTTTCAATACACTCACACTTTTTTCACAAACACAATCAAACTTTTTAAATTCAGGGCTATCGTGAATAAAATTCCACATGAAATTTTTCCGTGGAATTATTTCCAACTAATAGCTAGTAATAGGGAATACAAAAAATGTTAATTGGAAAAGGGCAAAATTTCACGTGGAAACTTATTCATGATAGCCCTGATTGAAAACTAGATTGATTTCAAATTCACCTATCCATTTAAATGGCAATTTAGTTTTCCATTTGAACGGCTGGTCACAGCACACATTGATTGAAGCTACAAATTTGAGTTGTTTCTTCGTTGGTGGCATTTAAAAAATGAAATTGATTATCAATTTGTCGCAGCTATCAATTTCAAGGAGTTTTGACACACAATATGTGTAATGAAATTGAAAGCCATTTATTCAGGGCAGTTATGAATAAATTTCCGCGAGAAATTTCTCCCTTTTCCAATTAGAATTTTTTGTTTTCCCTATTACTTGCCATTAGTTGGAATTTTTCCCCGGGAAAAATTTCTCGCGAAATTTTATTCATAATTGCCCTCATTGTGTGGCTGCAGCGTTAGTGAAAAAAGTGCGAGTGTATTTTTTTTAATAAAAAAAATAGCTCAGCGGTGTCTTCGCTACTACCTGGTGAATGAGCCTTGATACTTAAGTCTAATTGATTAAAGTTTTAGGGCCCCCAAGTTTAAAAATAAATCAAAAAAGAAAAACCCAATAATAACATTAATAACCAAGTTCAAAGAAGACGAAAAATTTATGCAACTGAAAAAAAAGATAACATAATTTAATTAAAAAATAAATAAAATTAAACTAAAATAAACTTATGACTATATGTCAAATAATAAATTTCTTAAATATGGCATTTACACCTTCACAAAATCTAGCAAATTTTAATTAAAATCTTTGTGAAAATCTATACCGTTTACACCAAGTTTTTTGACAGTTAGCAAGATTTTTTTATCCAAAATAGAACCCATTAACTGAAAAATTTCCAAAACTACAACCAAACAACTGCAATGTAGCCAATTCACACTACTTTTTTTTTGGCAGACCGTAGCTTATTCACCCCTCTTTTTTATAAATAAATTGTAAAGGGAAGTAAAAAATAAATAAAAATATTAGATTTATATATTATATTATATATAAATATAATATTATATATAATATAATATTATATTTTCTACACATCTACTGACAAAATTGATTTAATTTTATATGGGAAATCTAGTAAAAAGCAGCAAGATTTAGCTCGAAATCTCGTTAGTACTAGATTTCAAGACAATGTAAATGCCGTACAAAAATAAATAAATTGTATTAATTTTTTATTACTTATATCCCTGTGAGCATTTTACGTTAGAAGTGAAAGAAATTAAAATTGCAATAAAATAGTTATGAACCAATTTCTAATATTTTCTCCTTCTTTTGCTTACAGTTCACAAAATCAATCGGAGTCAGAATCTGATGGCAAGGATTATGAAATCATTAGTTCGAGTGAAGTGCAAAATGTGAAATGAAATCTTTGAATTTACGAATCAACAAAAATAGCCTTGAAATTGTTTTAAGGAAAAAAATCAACCATTCTTAAAATTATTTAGTTAATAATATACATATAAAAAGAAAGCAAAAACTAAACGAGTTAAATAATGTAAATTACCATTTTTTTGTTGTTGCAAGAACATAATTATTTTAACAACTCTCGACAATTTCGTCTTAAAGAAATAAAAAAAAAATGAAACAGAACATTAATTACTTTATTGACTAGGGAAAATTTATTCAAAAACATACAAATTAATAACTTCAAAAGAAAAGCATTTTTTGTAGAGCATTTTTTTATATAGTTAATAAATAACATGGAAAATTTTTATGATACATTTTTAAAATGGAATTGTTAAAAATATATTTTTTGTTAGAGTTGTTTTTGAGATATTATTTTTTTTAACATTTTATATAATATCTTTTTATTTGCAATAATTATTAATGATACATACTTTTTGATGTGTATGTGAACGTGTTACTATTCTGCTTATAAATAAATATTGTATTTTATTATAGAATATTTTATTGCTTGCATAACTTTTTAAGTTGATAAATTTGAAATAAAAAAAGAAGAGATAAAACGAAATACATAATTACATACAAAATATACTTCATGCTCTATACATTTTTAGTAAAATATATCTATATGTAATTTAATATAAATAATAAAGATAAACTTTTGAATCTTTAGCTAAAGAAACAGTTAATAAACCTTGTGGGTATTTAGTTTGTTCTTCAACACGTTTTGAGAATTAACATTTAATTTTTTTTATAAACAAGTTGTTATGAAATGAATATACATAAGTAGTAATTAGCTAACGAATCTAATAAATTGTCTAATTTCTTTTCTTAAGCAACAGTATTGCGCAATTGACTCATAAAAGTTCCGTATTTGAGTTGTCGTATCCATAATATCCACCTAATTCTTTCCCACAGAGTACGCCTTAACCAAGCAGAAAAATAACCGTAAAGTGAAGTAATAGATAATTTCGATAAAGCTCAAGACACTGAAGCCCAAAAATAATCCAGCATTGCCACCAATGGAAACTAAAGAGAAACGAAACGACATCGCATCACATCGATTTTTTAAATTGTAAGAAAAAGTATTCAAAGTGCTTCGGAAAAAGATAAATAAAAATATAAAAATAACAGGGAACGTAATTGTTATGAATTTTATAATAAAAGTCAAAAGATAACAGTTAATTTTAGGGTTCCGTACATCAAATGCGAAAAGGAACTCTATTGTTTTCGCATCGATGTTCGTCTGTCTGTCACAGGCTGTTTTCTCCAGAACCGTAAGTGCTACGGATCTGAAATCTACGCAGAATATGTAAAACTCTGGCCGCTACAACAACAAATATATAAGAGCAACAAATATATAAATATACAGACAATTATATGAATGTATGTATATAGACATTTGAAATTTTCAAAGTTAGTGTATTTTTTTATTTTATTTTTTGTACAACTACACAAATTAATCAAATTAAAAAAAAACAAAATGAAAGGTTATTCTATCAGTTAATGGAATTTTGACAATGTAATTTTGACAGCTTGCTGTATCTTGTTAACCGTAAGAGTCAAACTCTTGAAATTTTCAAATCCGCTAAAAATAAAAAATTCCTAATTTAAAAAAATCCCCAAGCCCGAAAAATATCGCCAAAACGAAAAAAATTCGAAAACTAAGAAAAATTCCTAAAACTAAAATTAATCGCCAAAAACAGAAAAAAGCGCCAAAACTAGGGTATCTAATTTCCAGGACTTTTCCAATTCCCGGGAATTTTCAATTTAATTAAATGGCCTCAATAAAAAATATAATTTTATGAAAAAAAAAACATACAACATTTAACATTTAAGAAATTTATTATTTGACATATTGTCATAAGTTTATTTTAATCGAAATTTATTTGCTGGTGGTTAAGCATTGTCTTTGATTTTCAAAAATATTATTATTTATGAATTCTCAAATAGTTCTTAAAAGTCTTTGCATAACATTAGAGTTTTGTGACTGTTCAAAATACGTGGTTGAAGTCTAGTGATGATTTGGCTAAGCACCAATGAAATATATAGACAGTGCTTAACCACCAGCAAATAAATTTCAGTTAAAATACAACAATATTTCAAAACCAAAACAAAAACAAAGAAATTCATATGCTGTGAGTTATAGCATGGATGGAAATTCCATCTACATCTGCCAATCTCGTAGACACCATTTCCTAGAACGACTTTTTAAGTTGAAAATATTTCGTAACTCTTCAAGTTGTTGGAAACTTCTATTATATGTGTTTCCATGCTTATATTATGCATCGTTACAAAATTGTATTTGTATTTGCAAAGTAAAATAAAGTAAAAATTAATTGAGCCTTTTTTTGACAGCGAAAGTTTTTAAAGTTAATGATATAAAGATTACTTAAGACTATAAGGTATTATCTTAAAAACTATAAATTTTAACAGCACCAAGCTTTAACAATAAGGAGATAAGTATAATAAAATGTTAATAAAATTAGATATATGACGATATGCCCTTGCTCCCGGGGCTAACATAACATAAGAGGAGAACTCTTACGTCTAAAATATTTGCAAACGTAAAAAAAAGCAAATTACAAAAACGTAAATTCCCGTTGACAATTTCCCGGGATTTGTAAAAAAATAATTCCCGCGAATTCCCGGGATTTTTTCCGTCGTAGAAACTCTAGCCAAAACTAAACAAATCTCTAAAACTAAAACAAATCTCCAAGAACCGAAAAAATCGCCAAAACAAAAAAATAAAGCCATAACTAAAAAATTCCAAAAATCGAAAAAATGTCAAAAACGAAAAAAGCGCCAATATAAGGGGTGGCCAAAATATGGCATAAAATTTCCAAGATTCCAAGGTTTTGAAAAGTTGAAAGTTGAAAGAAATACATGAAATATACGTATCGTTCATTTACTCAAAGACCGTGATGCAGAATTAATCTTCATATTGTTCTCAATATTGTGTAAAAATTTCATACAAATATCTTGTTTACACAACTCTTGAGAGGAAAATAAAATTTTCTTTTTCTATTAAGTTGTGTGTAAATTGAAAACTTTAAACTCGTTTTCTTTCGTTTTTTGAGTTATGACGTTCTTTGAGTAAATGAGCGATATCTATGAGTGTTAAAAAATATTATGCTAAACATACTTTTAAAAGTTTTAGCGCGTTGAAAAAATTTTAAAATGTGAAAAAAAAACAGCTTAAGGCTCAATCAGACGTGGCATAACCATAGCCATAGAGAACAGAAGTTCGAACCAAACTAATGAGCAACACTGTATACGATTATACGTGACTCGCCATAATGCCATAACTCTCACCATAGAAACCAATTGAATTTTGGTTTGGTTATGGCTATGGCTATGTTACGTCTAATTTATGCTTTACGTACCTAATAAGTCGGTAAAAGAAAATATAATCTGACGTTTCAAACGATATGTGGGCAAATTGATAATTGCAAACAGCATACTATTGCCACCCACCAAAATATTAGCGTTTTCTAATTTCTGAAATTAAAAAAATTTGAATCATAATTCTGGAGGAGTACTCTATAATTCGAAATGCAAGAAAATGGTTTCGAATTAGCATTACATACAAATTCGAAAGTATTTTCTTTCGTTTCAAATTACAGAGTAGACCCCCTGTACATATCACGAATTAACTCAATATTATTCTTACAAATTTATTCCTCTTATTAACAAAAGCATCTTGGCAATTTTGTACACAATAACAAGGCACCCTTTGCTTATTGCCCGCTCGGTCGACTTTATATAATTTTACAAAAAAATCTAAAGTAAAAGAAGAAAATATAAAAAAAAGTCCCAGGTTTGATATCATATGCATCATTTCGGCGGGTGGTTACTGGTTTGCCGCACAGTATATTAAGAACACGGGTTCGTTCGTAAATGCATCACTGGTCTGCATCATACTTGCAAACTTTTATTTAAAATGCAATACAAGTTCGCTGAAAATCTGTTTTAGTATTAATCATGTCTATACACCACATTTGACATTTATTTGTGCGTGAAGCAGTTTAGAACATTAAAATTTCCATTTGCAACTCAATGATGCATTTACGAACAGACCCTACATTATTACTGCGGCAAACCAGTAACCATCCGACGATTTAGCTCTCACGTTCTTGCGGCACAAAGCATTCGCGTAAAGTTTTGTAATCACACACAGTTTTCGGATTTTTTACTGGAATTACGAGAGCAAGAAATATTTAACTAAAATTTCTATTTCTTAGGTGTTCTTACTTACTGCGATTTGGATAGAAATGTGGTATACATTTGCAAGTTTTATACACCAAATTCAAGCGACATTCCTGAAAGCAGATGTTGCGCGTGTAAATGTCAAAATGGGTCAAATTACTTTCATGTTGAAAACGACATTTGCGCTGCTCCACATTAGCGCCCCTAAATTTGAAATTCACAAAAGCCAATAAAAATCATATTTTAGGGAAAAAATTTCTATAAAAAATATACTCTTCAAATCCCTCCTCGGCTGTAATCTCAATACATTCCACATCTACTTGTAAAGACTCATTGGCATAGCCCAAATTATGATCTAACTGCATGATTTCATAAGTACTGTGCAGAAAACTCTTTAAAAAATCAAAAGAAATTGATTCTTCTCAGAGTACACGCTTCTTTCGTATAACTTACATCTATGGGGCTGTTGTTGAAACCAAGAAAGTTGTAACTAACATCACTGTCAAAATAACTGCTCTGCTTTATTCGTATAGTGGATTTTGTTTCCCTGATCTCATTTACTGGATATTCACCCCAAATCATATACGAAGAGGTGAACTTTTCCGATAGCATCGTATTTGTCATATAACAAAGACCATATTCGGTTAAAACTTGCCGTGTCTCAATATTCAAATATCCCGAACTACTGCGAACCTTATCCGACAAATTGTCTAAATCTGTTTTGTATTTAATTGAAGGATCTCCTGTAACATTATAAATAAGTTCCATGTATTTATCTGGTTTAATACTCAATCGATCTAAAATCAAATCAATCGATCTGTTATTGGGTATATCTTGGAAATTTGCATAGGTAGAGTTGGCCAGTTTTTCCATAAACTCTAAAAAGTCTTGTTGATCTTTGGGCGATAGATTGTGTTGGCTGAAATTTATCGAAAATTAAAATCACATTGTACAGAGAATTTGTGTGAAAGTGAAAGAAATCGTATTGTTGTATATGGTGTGCTTTGTGATTTACAAATTTACGTTTTCCCGAAAAGCTTTATATGATTTTAGGCAATATGTACATATGTTAGACTAGAGATGCAGTAAATTTTAGTTTAGCGAATGTGAAAGCGGAAAATTAATTTAAATATTTGCGAAAGCGAAAGCGATTTGTATACACAAAAACATAAAAGATAAATAATATTAAAATAAATATAAATATATGAGACTACCGGCATAACGAACGATATAATGTCAGGCCCATTCGTTATACCGAAAAATTCGTTATATCGCAAAGTTATTTTAATTATTATTAGGTGTGTTCATTTACTTTCCTAGCAAAAAAATATTACCCTCCCAGATACGAAAAAGTACATGAACGCTTTACTTGTAAAAACTTGCAAGAAAATTTTATTCGTATCAGAACCGTGGATGGAAATTGTGACACAATTTTACTTTTTCTGATGTATTTGGGATATTCTCGATATACAGTGTAAGCTCGTTAATCCGAACGTTGTGTAATCCGAATTATCCAGTAATCGGAATTGAAAATATTTAGCATTGCATATATTATAGTCTGCATTGATTGCAGCTCGCTAAACCGAATTTGTTTTATTTTCTTATTCTTGTGTTGTTTGCTTTCGTATCGTATGTGAAAACTAACGGGACATCATTGGAATGTGTATTTTGATAAATGTGTTGTGTGTCTTGTTACAACAGATTAAGTTATTAGATAGCATTGTTCGCGAAAACATCAATTAAATATGGCAAAAAAACGTGCACATAAAACGCTTTCGTTAGCTGATAAGCTTAATATCTTAGAAGCGCTTAATCGTGGACAATCTGGAAAGATTTTAGCAGAAAAGTTTGGTGTTGGAGCTTCAACAATTTATTTTTATTTATTATAAAAGCCTATCCAATAATCCGAATATTTCGATAATCCGTATCGGGGCATGCAATCATTTGGATTAACGAGCTTACAGTCTATTTTAAATTACAAAATTTTTAAAAATCGACATTTGATATGAAATACCTTACACATTTTCATGTATTATTTACTATTTTCATGCATTCTTCACTATTTTTAATTCTACTCCATTAACAAACACAAAAATGCCACTTTCCATCTTTGATCAGATATGATAAAAAAACAAAATTCTTTCACTATAAAATTGTAATCAAAGAAAAACAATAAATTAAGAAAGTATGCTTTCTTTTCACATACCTGTACATATTTTTTTTTATTAAAGAAATGCACATTTGTGAGTTTTCCTTTCTCAAATATTTTTCAACTAATTAATTTGAAAATAAAACACAGAACAGCTGTTTGGATAACTCTTGCAAGTAAAAATTTTACTAGCATTAATTTGTTAGAATTTATTTATCTCTAAATTTTTGTCTCTCTCTTTTGACGCTCTCTCCATGCAAACTTTTTGAGTTATTGAACAATTTCCAGTAACAATTGTTAGAAATTCGTAATTTTTTTTTTGTAAATGAACAAACCTATTATTATCAACATCATACAATACAATAACAAGAATGACATAATTTTTTTTAATAAGCCAACAAATAAAAATTAAAGGTAACATACTTTCTTGAGTTTAAATTGCTACAGTAGATTTTGTTTAATATATTTTGCTGTTCGTTTTACAGAGCACATATTAATAAAAATAATCGCCATAATATTTCAACTTAATTTGTTTACCAAAATCGATTCTTTGCTGTCGTAAATAATCCATTTTTGTAAAAAAATGAGTTCCAAAAAATGTGTCGCTTAAGCTTTTCTGACGGCTATGGCTCGGTATTAGGTAAATGTTAGAAATATGCTTCTAGCAAGGATTTGTTTTTTTTTAATTTTGCAATGTTTTTCTTTATCATTAGTTATATCTAATGATACAGAATATTCCAATAGTATTCGCATTATAAAGTTCTTAATGTAAAAAAATTTAGACGATCGTTATATCGAATTTTAATTATACCGAGATTTGCCTGTAAAAGTAATGAAAAATTAGCTCCTTTGAACTTATTGAAAAGAACATACAAAAATTTAGATTTAGTTGACATCCTGAAAATGACTTCGGATTCACTGAATAAGTATCAAATAAAGAGAAGTTTTTCCAATTACAACCCTATGTAAAAATCATTAGATATGCTCCAGATTTTCACTACTTCTATCAGAAGTTTGGAATTTTATTGACTTATTTGGAAGCTCTTTTTTTGCTGGGGATGTACTTTTATTAACGTTTAATTTAGCGCGGAGGAGAATGCGGCAATTTGGCGCGTTCTAGCGTATTTTGGTTATAAATAGTTGGCAACGCTGATGAATATGCTTTGTTTTAGACTTTTTATTTATTTACTCTTACGCTGATTTGTTGCCTCTAAAAGTATGCCTATATTTCTTGTTATTTTTCTAATTTAGTTATCATCTATGCACATGCAAACAAACAAACTGGAAATGTCTGTTCGTAACTTAAACGTTAAATTTTTGCATTTCAATTCCATTCAATTTGCAATACACTCACACTTTTTTTACTAACACAATCTAACTTTTTAAATTGAAAACTATATTGCTTTCAAATTCACCTATCCATTTATATTGCAATTTAATTTGAACAGCTAAGTCACAGCACACATTAATTCAAGGTACAAATTTGGATTGTTTCTTCGTCGGTGGTATTTAAAAAATTAATTTGATTATAAATTTGTGTCACAGCTATTTCAAGGAACGTGTGGCTGCAGAGTAATGTAAAATAATAACTTTTTAAAAATTGAATTCCTTACAAATAGATAGAAAATAAATAGAAAAGCGAGTAAAAATTTATATTGCTTATACAAAAATTCGTAATTTCGTTTCTTAGAATACTATTTAAAAAATAAGTTTTGTCGAAGAAATGTATAAATAAATTTTCGCCAAAAGGTGAAATTTTCTGTGGAAGGGCCTATATAAAGAAAACTATTTTAGCAAGTCTTAAAATTTTGCAAAGTCTTAAGTTTGTAGGAGGGAAAGAAAGAGAGAATTTTTTCCCTTTTCTCTAACAAAATCAAGGCTTTGCAAAATAAGCTTTGTTTGTGTAAAAGCCCTACAAATTTGACATGTCAGATTTAAAAACCATGTCGTGTGAAGCTAGTTTTAACTATTTTTATTATTGGCTGTGTATTATTTGTGCAGATTTAAGTTGCAAAAAATTGAAGAAACAAATTAAAACAATTTACCTACCGGCAGTATTCATTGAATAGTTTGACATCTAGGCGCACTAATGGACAAATGGTGACACTTGGCATTGTTGTGTTCCAATAGTAGAAATCCCGCTCAAGGCCAACAACAGTGCTTTTTGTATAATAACGATCAACAGATTGGAAACCAATTTCCACACAAAAATACATCGATATAATTAAGAGCGTCAACCAAAGGCACCTTAACAAATGTTATGTGTACACATGTACAAACATATATGCACAAATGCTTGCATGTGCATGCATAAAACGATAAGTAACAGGAAAAACAAAAATGTTTAAATAAAAATTGAGTTATTTGCTTGCATACAACATGTGGATAGAAGGATGAAGTATAGTGTGTATTTCGGAGGTCGCTAATATATATGTAATAGTGTTTTCACACTGACATGGTTTTAATAAAAGTCGATTTTAACGTTAAAACCAACTGTTAAAACCTGGTTTTACCATACAAATTGTTTTTGTTAAAACCAAATTAAAACCAATTTTGAATTGGTTTTAAGTTGGTTTTATGAAATGCAACATTGTTTTCGCTGTGATAAATTCAGTGCTGCCAAGTTGAAATGACCGACAGCAGCTGGTAATGGTATGCCAGTGAATAACAATAGATGGCGCCTGAAAAATTTTCAACTTAAAAATTAATGCAGCAGCAACAATAATCAAAAAATTATGGAAAAAAGAGTTTTTTGGAAGGAAAACAGAAAGTGAAAATAGACAATATGACTGACATTCATCTGCCTATAAAAAAGGTTTATCTTATAATGTATTTGTGCATTTTTATATTATTAACAATATTTCCAAGCACTTCTTCATTCTGTATTCTGTTCCATAATTTAAAAAAAAATTATTTACAAAATATAAAATAATTTCTATTTTAGAGCGCATTGTGAAATATCTCAGTTTTTCATACAAACAAAAACAGTTGAACAGTATGTCCAACAAGTGTTATTAAAAAGCAGAAAAAATGCAACAACAAATACAAGCATCTCGGCAGGAGATTTATTTTATTTTGAGCAAAGTTATTAGACAGCCTATGAGTTAAAAACTGAATTTAACAAACTTGCAGTGTGAAAGCAAAATCATCTGTTTATGGTTTTAACGTTAAAACCAGGTTTTAACTTTCAGTGTGAAAACACTATAAGTGTGTAAATCACACACATGTACAGCATATTTAGTTTAATTTGTCACCATCACCGCTGCCATTAGCGAGGGGTGGCAAATGTGCATGTTCTATCTATGTAGTTGCTTTAGGTGAATATTTATGCACATACATACATACTTACTTTTCAATTGCCGTTAGACTTCCTTTGACCACATACTGTAGTCCATGTATGTTGCTGTCCTCAAAATAGGCCGCTATAAAAGTGATAATGGCTTTTGTGGTTTTTCTCAATTTAGTTTTTGTGCAAGCATTTTTTTCCGTTGTTGTTTCGGCCGCTATAGATAATGGTTTTGTTTTTGAGCCTCCAGCATATAACCGCCAGTTTTGCAAGGTTGTTTTAGATTTTTGAAAAATATAATACATGTTGATTTTATTACTCCGTCCGGCCGTAAGTGCGTATGCATTTGAAAGCCAGTGCTATTTGTTTTTTCGTTCAGTTTGCACTCAGTATTTTATAAATCTTCCGTTAGTAATTTGATAATGAAAATGTTGTTTGTACTAGAGACAAAATGATTTATCATGCGAAAACTTAAACGTGGACACAACAGGCCGACAATAATGCAAATATAGGAAAGCTGTAAAATGGTTTTAAAGTGTCAGAGAAATGCGTAAATATTATGACTCAATTTTAGACAATTTGTGTATTGTATGTTTGCCCAAAAGAAATGTATTTATAGAAAAGATTTTTAATGCAATTTCTTGCTTTAACTGTTTAAATTTGAAATATAACGAAATTCAGTGCGATGGCCAACAGTGTTACCATATGTGAAGTTTTATCTTATTTTTAAAGTTTTTTAGATGTGAGAAAAACCAAAGAGATTTCTTAGATAAATATAAGACATTTAAAAATGTTACTTTTGGGAAACAAAACAAATTTTAACTTATTTTCGTTCAATAAAAAAACAAAAAAATATTTTTAATTAAAACAAAAAGATTTTTTTTTGCTCGACTTGAAGATTTAAAAAAATAAATATGGCAACACTGATGGCCATACATGTAAAGAAGATTACTCTGCAGCCACGCGTTCAATAAATGGCTTTCAATTTCATTACACATATTGTGTGTCAAAATTCCTTGAAATTGATAGCTGTGACACAAATTGATAATCAATTTCATTTTTTAAATGCCACCGACGAAGAAACAACTCAAATTTGTAGCTTCAATCAATGTGTGCTGTGACCAGCCGTTCAAATTGAAAATTAAATTGCCATTTAAATGGATAGGTGAATTTGAAATCAATCTAGTTTTCAATTTAAAAAGTTTGATTGTGTTAGTGTATTGCAAATCGAATGGAATTGAAAGTCAAAAATTGAACGTGTGGCACCCAAGTAAGAGAATCTATATAAATTTTATACAAATAAAAAAAATATTCCTGCAATGAACAACTTTAGTTGTAAATAAAAAAATCAATTAAAAATGTAATTGAGTCAATTAAACCTTGAAATTATCTAAATTTTTAAACAAAGATTTAATTAACATAAATAAATTTTTAATAGATTTTTGGTTTTATTTTCAATTTAAGTTGTTCAATGCAGGAATATTTTTTTCTGTGTAGGTATATAACTAACGTCAATACCGAGCTCTACAACTTATTTTGGCGAGAATTAGATGTTAGGGACACCAACGACAAGTGGCTGCAAAATATGAGGGCCTGTTTATCTCACGTGGAGGTGATGTCAACTGGCCACCGAGATATGTTCCCGTTAAATTTTTTCTTGTAGTGGCCTTTTAAGTCGCAGATCTATGTGGAAAAGCCTTAAGTCCGAGCGGCCGTCAAACCCTATATAGCCCAGCTGATTTTCTTAATTTATGCACCAAAATCATGGAAAATTGGACATTTCGAATGCGCTATATCCAATGAAGCCGTGGCGGATATTTCCACAAACATATATTCCATACCTTAGCGCATCTATAGGGCTTTCAAACAAATAATTTTTTTATTCGCGTGAAAGCCCTATAGGGGCTAAACAAATCACCAAAAAATAAAAAGTTGCCAAAAAAGTTAAAAAAAATTGGCAAAAGCGGAAAAATAGACGAAAAGAAAAAAGTCGCGAAAACGAAAAAAGCGCCAAAACTAAAAAATCGCTAGAACTAAAAAGCCGAAAAATCGCCAGAACTAAAAAATTGCTAAAATTAAAAAAATCTAAAATCTAACTAAAAAAATAGCTAGAAGTAAAAAACCGTAAAATGACAAAAACCGAAAAATCGCCGGAACTAAAAAATCGTTAAAACTTAAAAAATCACCACAAACTGATAACAATCTGCAAGACAGAAAGAACGCTTAAGATAAAAAAAAATTGTAAAACGAAAATTACAAAAGTACAAGGATTCACTAACTTTTATTACGACAATCATATCCCAATAATAAATATTTTTTTAATACATGTAATAATTGATTGTATCTTCAAATATGAACTAACAATAAGTATTCAAATCTTACATTTAAAATATAATTATAAGGCCTGACCAGTGTTGGAATAAACCTGGTGATAATAAATATAAGGAATATTTATCCAGTAACATATTTTAATGATATTCGCTGTCGAATGAAGTAAAAAAGTAATATAACAAGCTCAAATTCATTAATTCTTTTTTGTGCTTTTGGCTTATTTTGACATTTTCTATGCAGGTAAAATACAGATGTACACCATCGTAAAAAATATATTACAGAATCACATTCTCGTTTTCGCAAATTAATAAATATGTCGATATACATACATGTATTGCGATTTTCAGTTCGCAAAAAGCTACTGAATCAAGGTACAGATCTACTGTAGAAAGAAAAAAAACTATACTTTAAGCTCAAAACCCCATTTTTATTTCAAAATAATCGGAAGTTGTTTTTAAATCGTTTAAAAAACATTTCTTTCAAATCAACTATTTTCACGTCAAACAAATTTTTTTCCACAATTGGGGAATTCAAAAGGCAGTCATAATCATAATGTCATAATGATTTAACATTCTTGTTAAAAAAACGAAAGAAAAAACAATGATATTAAAATAATTTAAGACATTATGTCATTATGTTACTTGAGACTATCGTTTGAATCCCCCAAATATGTAATGAGATATCGTAGCTTTTTATTAATTCATTCTTCATGTTGTCGTATTATTTAAATTAAACTATATTCAGTTTGAAATGAAATACGGTAAACACGCTGTTTTCGAAGGCCACTCACTACACCTTCATCATCAGCGTTCTTATATTTGGTCCGTCCACAGTGTGCGGTATCAGTCAATGCAAATTTCAAACTTATTAACATTTTCTAACATTTTCATTGGCTTTTTAAGCCAAATTACATGTGATAATTATTAATGAACAAATAACACCAAAGTTAGTTGTATATATTCTGACAACACATAGTTGAACGGAACAGCTAGCCGTTTTTGAAGGCCACTAAACCTTCATAATCAGCGTTCTTCTGTGTTTGGTCCACTGTGTGTGGTATCAGTTGATGTAGATTGCTGTTTTATATACGAAAATTTTTTGCAAATAGAATATGTGAATTGTTTTGATTCATCGTATTTTTTTACAAAACATCTTTCAGCAAATTGAAATACGATGAATCAAAACAATTGACATATTCCATTTGCAAAAAAGTATGACAAATTTAGTTTTTTTTTTACTTCTCGTTAAAATGTTAATGAAAATTCTGTTTACTTTATCTAATTTTTATATGTTCTTGCTTTGGAAATAAAATTGTTTAAAGATAAATATATTACAAATTAATATTTACTGTTTTTGTACTTTTCTCATAAGCGGACACTTCTCATAGGTGACCGCTTAAGAGAGAATACACTGCATAATAAAAAAATTTCAAGGATACTTATTATAGCCTATTTCACAAACTCTATTTAAATAGAATTGATTATATAGGGGTCTAAAAGTTGCTTGATTCATTAAGAAAATCTATTACAAAAAAATTGTATTTTTAAACTAAAATAATGCCAGGCAGGCATATTAAAATTGCAAGCAATTTAAAACTTTTCTTAAATAAAAATTTCATTATTCTTGTTAACAAAAAACGTTCCGACTCACTCAAGCCACGTTCGCACACTATACACTTATTTGTTTCCTATTTTTATTGCACACTTACTTACCGCTATTATAACTTTTGCTATCACGACCAACAACCAAAAAAGTATTGATGCCAAATCACTTATCCCACTGTTGACTGGACTTTCATAAACATCCTTTTTATTTGTCACTGAAAATTCAATTTCATCAAATAGTTTTCGTGCTTGATTGCTCATAATTTTCGCCATTTCAATATGTATGCACGAGTATTTTATTCTGTCGCTTGTTATTCAATCGTGAAACAACAACATGGCCAAACATTGAATGAGCAACAAAAATAAATTGTTGTTAATAAATAAATTATTGTAACTTATAGTATGATATGACAATGACATGGTCATAATGTAATGGAGACAAACGCATACATGCACATGTATGTGTTTACATATCGCACATATACTTCAATAGTATTTTATTTTGTGTAAAAATTTCATATAACTAGCTTGTACCATCACCTCCTGAGAGAAGATTTTTTTTTCATTTCTCCATTGAGTTGTATGCAAATTGAAAACTTAAGACGCGTTTTCTGTAATACTGGTTTTTTTGAGTTATGCCACTATTGAAGTAAATGTGCGATATGTATGTATGTGTGTGTATGGCAAATTGAATTAAATATTAGTTTATATAGATTTCCGATTGCAGACACGAACAGCCATACAGGAATGCACAACACAAACAATTAAAAACCTTTTAACCTTTAAATAATTGAAGTGTAAAAATAATTTAGGAAAATATGAATAATTTAGCAGCATAAATCAGCAACACAAAAGGTTATCTAAATGTTTGGCCGCAATAATAAATAATACATAAATCAAGAACAGTATGTGACGGTATGAGAGTTTTTAGGAAAAGCTCTGGAGGACTGCAGGACTTTTCGGGTAGATAACTTTGTTATATGTATAAAGAAATTCTATTATAACTTTAATATCGGGAATCATCCATGAAATAAAGTTTTCCGGATATTATGGACAAATATATTTTTAATTATGCAATTTTCGCACTTTTATGGAAGTTTCAAATGTCGAATCGAATTATTTTAAAATAAAATTGATTGAAAAATTAAGACATTTTTTATGTCTGTTTTCAATACTACTTGTAGAATGAAAGTTATCTGTCGACATCGTGTAAAATAATATGGGCGGCATTTGTTTCGCATGGAATTTACAACAAACACATGGAGTGTTTTAACAAAGCTAAGAAATTGTAGCACAATTTCAAGGATTAGCTAATATTGTTTGCTTTAATTTGAAATTTATTTGCTGGTGGTTCAGCGTTGTCTATATGCATTTTATTGTTGCTGTAACAAATCATCAGTAGAATTCCACCACACATTTTGAATAGTCACAAACCTCTTACCTTATGCACAGACTTTCAAGAACTATTTGAGAATTCACAAATAATAATATTTTTGAAATTCGCAAAAGAAAAATAAGCGTAGTAGACTTCAAAAATATTATTATTTGTGAATTCTCAAATAGTTCTTGAAAGTCTGTGCATAAGATAAGAGGTTTGTGACTATTCAAAATGTGTGGTTGAAGTCTACTGATGATTTGTTACAGCAACAATGAAATGCATATAGACAACGCTGAACCACCAGCAAATAAATTTCAAATTAAAATAAACATCTGACAATATGTCGGATAATAAATTTCTTAATATTGTTTGCTTTAAAATTTTTCGTACGAAATAATCAATGTCGGTCAATATTTTTAACAAATTCGGACTAAGTGCTCTGCAAGCATTTTTTTTCCTATTTTTATATAAATACATACAATAATTTAATTAAGGTTTTATATAAAAATTTATAGATTTCTTAATGCGTGTGTGCTTTTGTGTATGTGTGTGTGTGTGAATAAAAGGAATATACACACACATGTCTATCTATTTAATTAATAGGCAAACACGTTTTTTGTAATCCATTTTATACCAGTACTACTGCACCGAAAAAATTATTTTTTTCGATTCCATTACCATTCTTATCAAACTGCTAAAGAATGCCTTATAGAAGGCCTCGCTTTTTCCGCATAAAAGATAGGGTACAAATTTCACATTCCCTTCTATGAGAAGGGAGAAGAGAAGGACTAACAATTTTTGTTTTTTTATTTTGCCAAAACAAAAGCAAACGAATTCATGTTTTTGAGTCAGTTAATATTCTTATGTAACTTCTGAAGAAGGCCTTATAGAAGACTTTGGCTCTTTAGTAAAAAAAGATGGGATACACATTCCACATTCCCTTCTATAAGAAGGGATAACAGGAGTAAAGTATTTTTTTTTTGTTTTTTTTTTTGCCAAAGCAAAAGCAAAAGAATTCAGATGCCGTTATAAAAAACAAAATTCCCTATACAGATACTAAATACAGAACGAGTAAGGAAAAGAAAACGTAAATCATTTTAGTTGAGTTTTATGCGTTGATTAAGACAGTTGTTTTGTTCGATCAATATTATGTATGTATATAAATACTATATGGGTTCTTATTTTCAGAAGTTTCCTTTCAATATGTTCGACCCTTTTCATCACAAAATAAACGTCAAAACACTATATATGTATATGGATGTGTATATTGAATACCTTGGGCCTGTTTCTCAAAACTTACAAGTGCTGTAATACAAGTAAAACTGTTTGGAAAATAATTTATATTCATATAAATAATATGCATATTTTCACAACTATTTTACTTGTATTTCAACACTTGTAAGTTTTGAGATACAGGCCCCAGCAGTTGAAAACCTTTATTAAAGCCCTTTCAATATGACCTTTATTTGAAGGTCTTTTAACAGCCATTCTTTGGAAGGTCTCTTAAGAGCCATGTATTTGAAGGCCTTTGAGAATATTTGCGAAGGAAATGAGCACGGAATGCCTACCTCGCAATGACGTGTGTAAAAAAGATATGAAGATGGGATGGGACGAGCAGGCCTTGTAGATATAAAAGAAGGAGTACAGAGGCCTTTTAAAAGGCATCCGTACTCCTTCTTTTTCCCGCTGGGAAGTTGCTACTACTACATGTACACATAGTACACACGGATTTATTAGCTTACACTTAAAAATTAAATAAAACATGTATATGTGTGTCAGAGACCTGTGCCGCCGCCGAATTGTTCTCCGCTCAAAATCGGCTAAGATTAGCCGCCGATTGATGATTTTTTTTATATTTTACTTGAGGGTTTTAGGTTTCTTCACTAATTTATTCACACTTTTAAATTTTTATGCAAATTAGTTATAAAATGTTCTTTCTAATTGACATACCGTCGGTCGGTTATTGGTTTGCTGCAGACATAGTGCATTTTGAATATACTGTGCCGCAAACCAACAACCACCCGAAGATATGTATATCCCGTTTATATGCACTTTTTATTTGCAAATAAAAGTGGAAAACGTTACCGTATATAATATACAAAAATGTAAGTCTGGACCGGGACTTAAGTCCATGTCAGATAAAACTTTTGCTTCACGTTGCGTTGAAGATTCGCTTTGACATCTAAGATGAAATGTACGTGCTTATATGAAACATGTCACATAAAAAACTTTTAACGCAAAGCGAAGCGAAAAGTTAGGCAACTCTCAACTTTTTGCGTGCTTTGACAATCAGTTGGTATACTTTATTTAATTTGTTTGACCAAACTCGCATGTAAATATGAAATTTTTATTAAAATGTCGGTAAATTTATATAAAAAACGAGTTCGTGGCATCAGAGTATTCGAATTGTGTTGTTTTTTATACATAAAAATGAATTGTGAAGCAAACAGTGAGTGTTGTCAAGGTTTTTATTGTGTCATGCACACTTTGCTTTACGCTTTTTTCCCAAAGTTAGTAACGTCACGCAAAGCGTTGACGTTGTATCTGACACCGCCTTTAACGACTAAATTTCAGGGAAACTCAGCTGTAGTCCGCGTTGCCACATTCTGGTTTTGTACTGTACCACAAACAAAACGAAAAAGATCGGTAAAAAATTATTATATAACAAAAACAAATTCAATTTTACAATGATTTAATGTGTGATAGGAAGTGGTTCTTTTTTGATATACATATGACAATTTTCTAACAATTTTTCCGCTTTGTTTGTGGTACAAAATAAAAAGAACGTGGCAACGCTGATTAAATCAGTTTTTCCCCTGAAATTTAACTGGTAAAAATAAATAATTTTTAAAAATTTTGTGAATTTACTTTGACAAAAATTGTGAAGCCGACTCAGCCGACCCAGCCGAATTTCAGCTGCCGCCGAACAATTTTTCATGAGCCGCCGCCTCCGACAAAATTGCTCGGCGCAGGTCACTGATGTTTGTATGAGTGTTTGTAGTATTTTCTATTACATTTTTTTCTCTTATTTGTTATTGTATGAAACAGCGTTAACAGTTTAGGAGATTTTTTTGTCGATTAGCGATACAAATTTCGTGTTGGGGATCTGGGGATTTGTTGAGGGCGATAACCAAATTTTAGGGAATTTGTGGGATTTGTTTTTATAACTGATGGTAACAATAATGATTTTTGAGCTAAGAAATCTGCGTCTGGCAAGTCTAAAAATATGTGTTATTATTCATAGCATTTTCACACTTACTCACATCTTTCATCTTTCATCAATTTGGCAATATGACAACATCTTCCCATAAGAATTATACTGGGCTGAATGTTCAACATCTTTCACCATCTTCAAAAGATGTTCCTATCTCACTTTGTTCCGTTCAACATCTTTCGATTATTTTAGTGTCATCACTAGAAAAATGTATACAACTATATACATACATGCATACATACTATAAAAATGTAAACATATAGTATGTATGTATGTATATCTACATATACATGTACATACATATGTACATACATTCAAGGCTACATTTTGGAATATCCTTCGAAAAGAAAAGATCCGTAATTACTCTAAGATTTTATTATATACCTATGTACGTAGATATATGTATGCATATAATAAAATCTGTTATATATTTTTCCAAATCGAAATAAATTACATAAAAGTAGTTGCGAATGTCTACGCAAAATCTTTTTGGATAAAGTTTGTAATATTTCTACTGAATTTTTAAATTGCATTTTATTATTTAATTTTTAGTTGCTCACACTCGTAAAAATGGTATTATAATACATGAAAGATGAAAGATGTTGTAATGTGAACAGGTTTTTTCAATTTTCAACATATTCCACGCATTCCTCAAAGATGTGAGTGAGTGTGAAAAGGATATCATCACAGTAAATGGTTTCTAATAAAGAAGAAGTAACAAGGCAGATTACAGGCTCAGTTAGGCGACTGTAATGTAATGTAACTGTAACGTAGAAAACAGCTGATTGATATTTTTATATGAAAAGTAGGTTACGCTACATTACATCTCTATAACCATTTTCATTACTTTCCACATAACAAAATCGATCAGCTGTTTCTTACTGTTACAGTTACATTACATTACAGTCGGCTAACTGAGCCTTAACTAATAATGAACACTACTAAAACAAAAATACGTAACAAAATTAAATATGACTTGTGTAAATTAATATGCCAAATTAAGGCATAATTATGATATGGAATCGTTAAGACTCAGAGTTGATATATTTATTAAAAGGTGTTTTCCACAAACTCTATGCAAACGACAAATCAACATTCTAGTTGACAACTCGTTGTATGTAGTGTACAAGCTATTGCTAAATTGTTGTTATGCAAAACGACGATAGTTTTTATACATATGCATACACATACACACACAAATATAAGAGCCAAAGTTTTAAAGTTCTTTACTTCAACTAAAGAATTTTTCTAATAAACTCATATTTTAATTTCCTCTGTACCATTTTTCTCTAATTTGAACGGAAGTCATTCATTGCACGCACCACAAAAGTCACAAAATGCAATTATTTGTTGTATTCATGGGCATTTGCTGATGCATTCAACATAATTACTGTTTTCTTATACTGATGACTTGGCGGCCAAAGGCGAATAAACTCATATACATATACACATATATAAAAAAAAGCAAGGAATAACTAAGCACCGGTGCATAATTTTTTTGCAAACAACCATAACATAATTTCTTCCTCTCACACTTCTAGAACTGAATTGAAAAAGAAGAACTTAATATCTAAAGGGTGTTTTTTCAGACGGTCACATCCTCGACTGCTGCTGTGTGAGTAATTTTTTAGGCGATTTTATTGAAAGTAATGCTAAGCTAGTATTCGCCGTCAAGCTAAGTTCCGGTCAGTGTAGTTAGATTAGGGAATGTTTTTTAGAAGTCATTCAAAGGACATCATTACAATTGCCATAGACTGGAACAGAAACAGGTGAAGGGAAATAAGAAGACAAACTGAGCTCAAAGTAAACAGCAGCGGCAAGAGTTGAGAAGAAGTTTTAGAAATTTATTGAGACCCTATGCTCCTTGCGGGAAGTTGTATACATAAGCTCTGAAATGATATCGTTAAGTTCGTTCTTTAATTAAAAAAATGCCGCAATTTTCTTAGAAGAGAAAATGTCATAAATGACCAAAATGCAGGGAATAAATACTAGTTTTTCAAACTTAAATAATATTTCAAATTAGTTCAACTAGAGAAAAATAAATATACATATTCTGCTTTCCTCGCTCTCTCTGCTATAAATAAAAAGATGCACGACAAAAGTTTGAGTGTGTAAACCAGTACTTACCCCCTGTTTGTGTAAGACGTTTGAGTTAGAAATCTTGGCGTTTCTGTAATAGATTAAAGAAAAGTTGTACAAGTTTCCTTTAGTCTATTACAAAAACGCCAAGATTTTTAACTCAAACGTTTTACACAAACAGGGGGTTAGTCTCAGTAACTTTTATTACGATAATTGTATCGCTCTAATAATATTGTAATGAGTTAAGGTGCGGGATGTAAAGTTTGAAATGATATCACGTAAATGTGGTCCTAGCGTGTGGTAGTGTGTATGTGTGGCCCTATAGTCTCTTGGTTATTTTATACAGCTGTCAGGGAGACCAGCTCAAACAATAGGCGCTCAAAAGAGGTGCCAAAAAATTCGAGAATTTAATTGAAAACAAGACAAGTTTACGTTAACAAATTAAAGTCTGGTTTATTGAAGAGTTTTTCTTGCTTATATACTATTTTACATTTTACAATGTTTGTGTTTCTTTATGTCTTTAATTTTGCTATAACAACATAACTTAGTAATAAAAATAAAAGTGTGTCATTTAAAGTTTATAAAGTAAGCGTTCAGTTAATTATTACAATGAACTGTGTTGCAATGCAATTAAACTATGATACAGTGTATTACAGTAAGTGAGGTACACTACAATATAATGAAAACCTTGCTATTCTTTAACAGATTTCAATGATATTCGCTGTCGGTTGAAGTAAAAAGATTAAAAACTCAAGCTCAAATTTATTTACTTTGTTTTAATTCTTCTTTGTGCCTTTCACTTATTTTGACAAATTTGCATGCGGAGATGCCAAATGATACAAAATTAAATGGTGATTAAAATACTGTTGTACACTTTAGTAAACAACAAATTACAGAATCACATAATCGTTACTACAAACGAATAAATATATCGATAAATATTACGATTTTCGGTTCGTAATAAGTTACTGAATCCAGATACAGTTGCTGAGCGCAACAGTGTTGCCCAAACAACAGATGTTAATGTCTAAAGAAAATACCCTTTACACATATCCCAACATTATTATTATTTAGTGTTTTCTAAAATCTCTGACAGTTTTTATGTGTTTGAAAACATGAACAACAGTTTGCAATAAAAATAAATACATTTTATTCACCCTGATTTACTTAGTTTAGTTTTTTTTCTTTTGCTCTTCTGTAAAGCTTAAATTTAATGGTGTGAGTTGCTGGGGTTTCAGTTTTGTAGCTCAAAGAAAATCTTTATATTAAATCTAAGAAAATTATTAAAAAAAAAAGAACACAAAACGGATTTTAGTGTTTGTAAATGAATTTCCAGTCTAGCAAATTTAAAAAAAATCAATGCAGCGTATTTTTTTTAAATATGACAGAATTCAGTTTAAAAGAAAGCTTAAAAACATAATTTTAAGTTGGATATGACATATGAAATATGGTGAAATATAAATTTCCTATTGCCTATCCTAATCTTGGCATGCCGCCTTATATACATTTCGGCCAAATTAAATATGGTTGTGACAAACAAACTGTTGTTGCATTTAATCTTTTATCATGAAACCTAAATTTGATGGTCCGTTTTTTTCCGAGCAGAACGTTACCACATGCCTTACAGAGCATCACGTAACTGGTTTTAGACTACTTCTTCTAAGTTATGAATTTTCATTGATTTATGCGACTTTAAATTGAAAGACGACACTGTAGAAAACCACTGTCAAAATGATCGAAAATGTTATTATATAACCATATTATGATCACTCACAACGATATTAAGTTGACGAATTACAATGGCTCAATAACTAATACATTGTTATTAAGTCCTAATTTACACTTTGCAAGTCTTATTGCTAAGCTGATTAGTTTGTTAGGAGAGAGAAAGACGAGGAGAAGAGAAACTTTTCTATTCCCCTCGTCTCTCTCTCTCTCTCTCCATCAAACTAATTAGCAACTAATTAGCAACTAATTAGCTTAACAATAAGACTTGCATAGTGTAAATTAGGACTAAGTTAAATAATTGCTTTTTTGTTGTCATACGAATATTAATTAAGCATAAAATGAATACTGTCCCAATATCGCAATGTCAACTGTATTTTTTCTTCGACTGCAGTGACAGCAAAATTTAAAAATGGCGCATATTGATTTAATAACAATTTCAAGTCAAACGAAAAAATGTGTAGATGAATATAAAAATCTTAGCCATGATTTAGCAGCTCATAAACTTTTATGGCCGCTAGTTTTTCCATAAGTACTTATTTTAGCAATAAACAATTTTTATGTATCGTATCATATACATATATTTTTAAAATTTTTTTGCTGTTTTTATTATTGTTGTTGTTGCTTTAAAAAAATTTCAATAATTGTTTTGGTAAGTGCTAAAAACTGTCAGCCAAAGCTGTAGATTAAATAAAATACTTAACAATAAGCTTTTGCATTAAATGAACTTATTTTGTATATGTGCAGTGTGTGTGTGTGTATGTGTGTGTACTAGTGTGCTCGTGTGTGTGTTTCTGTATGTGTAAGCAATAGTGTTAATGCAAATGTGTAATTTATATTTAAGAGTATGGCATTTAAATGTCATTTATTTAAAATTCAATGAAACGGAAGCGTCGATTTTTATACACACCATAAATTTTCAAATGGGTTTGTTGACTATTTTTTTGCAGTTTTTATTTGTTTTCTGGTCATATTGGCAAATAAAATTTTAAGCAGGAAATGCATCTGGAAAATAATAATAATTTATTTTAAAGTAACGAAGGCAAGTTGCTAAAATTACTGCTTACTATTTAAAATAAAGTAATATGTTGCAAAATAAAAGCAAATGTTATAAATACATATGTCGTATATACATACATATTTATTATGCAAAGGACTCACTTGACCTTTGCACTTCAAGTCATAATAATTTTTTTTATAGAGCAGTAACACTCAGGCAATGAATGAATACTACTATTACTAGGTGTTATCTTCTTCTAGAAAAAGGATAGTGATAGAGAAGAGAGGTGGTGAAAGAAGAGATAGAGGAAAGCTTAATTTTTTTACAACTCTTCTTTTTGCACGTTTTTTGATAATGCAGTGCTGCAGCGCCTCTGGTGTCGATGAGGTGTATTAAATTTTTGAAGCTGTGCAGAGTAGCCATATCATTTGTTATTTTACTTCGCCGATGATTCTGCTACACATCAACGAGGAAGGAGGGCACTTTGATGTTACTGGCGTAGTTCAGTGAGCAGTGTCTATGCTTTCATCACTTGAACTTTTCTACAACAAATGACACAAAGGGACACTAATGCACATCAGAAAAATTCGTGGTGTTGTTATTTAATGGCTGTTGGATACCGGGCTCGAACCCAGGACCAGAGTAGCAAGCCGACTAAAAAATTTCGGCGGCGGCTGAAAGACAAATATTTTCGGCGGCGGCGGCTGAACGGCTTAACGCCGATTTGTTTAAGCATATAAAAAAATTTTTCAACCCAGTCTATTTCTAGAAAAGTACGTGAATTATTGAATCACCACGTTGAAGCATTATTTATTTTGCAATAGCTTGAATATTAAAGTAATGCCAATAAAAATAACTTCTTAAATAATTTGTTAAACCATAGAAACTAGACTATACATAAATTTCATTTAAGCTTCCTGATTGAATTAAAAATTATTTACTTTATTGCAACACTTCTACGGATGAACTAATAAAAAGCTATGATCAAATAATTGTAAAAAGTCGCCTGACTGCTGCAACAAAAAGTCTATGTAAACGTGCATGGATTTAAGAAGGGACTCCAGTAGAGAACGTAAGTTTTGTCGCAGCTACGTTAGTCCCGGTTCACACACTTCAACTTATGTTGATCAACTTGCAATTCAGCTGTAAGAAAAAAAGAGATATTTGTACGTCTTCCTCCGTCTCTCTTACAACTGAATAATGAGTTGATCAAGAAAAGTTGAAGTGTGTGAACCGGGACTTACCGTTCATATACACATTTTCTCTCTATGTGGAAGCAAAATCAACTATTTTTCAGAGACTCTCGCTATCATATTCAATCCGTAATATAAATAAAAACTATAAGCAAGTTGAGTAGACACAATATTAAACATAATTCAAAAATTATAAAAAATAAAAGACAAAATATCGGCTAAGCATTAAGCCGCCAATAAGCCGAGTGGTTCGGCGGCGGCTTGGCTTGTTGAAAAAAATCGGCTGAGTGGCTAGCCGCCAGCCGCGCCGTTACGGCTTGCTACTCTGCCCAGGACCTGAAAGTTGTTTTAATGTTTCGAACAGTTTGCAGCTAAACTATTAATTAAGCTGAATTCACCGATTTGCCTCAGATAAAATAATTTTCTCGGATATGTGCCCTATTTCATGTAATATCAAACTTTAAATCACTGTTTTTTTGGAAATAATTATTTATAGGAATTCTGAAAGTTTTGATTCTACGTGGAATGCAGGAAATATCCGCATGTAGGCATTTCCACAGCAAAGTACACCTTTTTATCGTTATCAATCATTTAATCTTGGATTTTAGAGCCACACTGTTCGATTTCTTCCTAAATTTTACTTAATGTAGAGCTTATTACGCTCTATAACCAATAGGGAAAAAATTATATAAAACAAAAGTTTATATTGCCTACTAATCACTCTTCAGAAAAAAAAAATGTTGCCGAATTTCAGCATCTCTTAGAAACTTTGCTTTAATTAATTTCAGCTTCGCACAGTGGGATGGCTTCACAAATTTTTGTACAAAAGCTCAAAGAGTTGTTATTGATAATTCAAAGTTGGCACCGATCATTATATTAAGTAAAATAAGAAAAGGAAGAATTGTATGAAAATGGTCCACGCCCACCGCCCACCACGAATTAAGCGAGTTTTTGGCATAAATTTCGCTTCTACCAGCAGAAGTTTTGAAACTTGGCACATACATTTTCAAGAGTAAAAAAAGATAAATGCCAATTTTATCAGAATTGACCACGACCATGCATTCCAAATCGATTTTTTCGCATAAAATTTTCTTATCAAAGCAGAAGTCGGGAAGAAAATATAGACGCGTACCAAGCTTCAATTTTTTTAAAATAAGAAGAAATAAATTATTAATTTTTACAGGCAAATCCCGGTATAACGAATCTCGCGTTAACGAAAATCCGATATAACGAACGTGGAAATATTTTACATTAACAACTTTAGATAGCGAATACCAGCCTAATTTTAGACTGGATATAACGAATGATGAAGAAAAAATCGCAAAATAAAAAACAAAAACTTGATAGGAACATATTTCTAAGATTTTGTTCTACTTTGTATAGCGAATATTTTAATAAATAACCGAACCGCAAAATATATTAAACAAAACCTACACCAGCAATGTAAATGTAAAAAAATTGATTTCGTTAGTTTGTATTTGGTAGCTTATTTGAAAATAAACTACCCTCATTCTTTTTATTGTATTGTATCATGTCTACAATAATAATAATTAAAATCACACTTGAAAAAAATCTTTGCGATATAACGAGTTTTTCGGTATAACGAATGGGCCTGACATTTTATCGTGCGTTATACCGGGATTTGCCTGTAGTTTTAAACCAAATACTTATAAGTATAAACATACAACTACTTTGTTTATATTTATTTTCTAAATTAAGCAACACAAGCGACCACAACTAACATTTACAGATTGTATTACCTACAATCATGCGCATGAGTATAAAAATACTCTGAGTATTAGTCGTCTAAACATGCGTATATACAGGAATATTTAATTTACACACATGTTAAGCACCCACACATTTTCCATTCCATTTTATATAAACAAGTGTATGTAAATGATGGTGAATGATGAATAGATTGCCCGAGTATCATGCGTATATTCTTTTTGCCCGATTTAATATCCATAGCCTTAGTGTAAGTATGCTCAGGTTATAAGTATGAGAGAGAGAGAGTTAATGCCCTTAATACGCATGTAATTTTTTATTTATTTCATATCACTTTTCGCTGTATATTAAAATCATAGTTTAAGGTCATATAACGCCCATTTCCATTTCTTAGTAATTTATTCACTTCAAAAGCAAGTGTACAAAAACCATAATAATTTTCTTCAGCCTTAAAAACATTTGTATATTTACTTCATGCATTTTTGTAAACTTTCACACAGAGTGTTGAAAAATTAATTTCGCTCCTAAAGGCTTAAATTTGTTTGTAATTTATATAGCGACCCTTAAGACAGGAATATTGTTATAAATTTTAAAATTTCTTTATACTTTTTTTTATTATGTTGAGCATACTATTAATACCAGAAATAATATACAACAAAGGAAAAACTTTTCAATGTCAGTTTTCAAAATGAAATAAATAAAGAGAAAAAAAATACCAAAAGAAAACGAAAAATCAACGGAAGTGCTAGTGTTGTAAAAAGCGGCTACTTTTGAATACTCAGTACTACTTGATACTTTTTCAATTGGGTACTCGATACTATTCAATACTTTATATACATCTGTATGTATGTATATGGGAAGTTAAAAAATATTTTTTTTATTGATAATGGAATATGGAAAAACAAAGATTAAATGCAAGCACATTTAAATTAATTTATAACAAATGAAATGAAAATACATAAGTATGTATGTTTGAAGATTAGTTTTTGTACATATATTTTTTTAACGTACTCTTAAAACTTCTAGTGCATTAATTAATCTCTTAAATTATCTTCTAAATATTTTTTAATAAACATTTTTTCTCACAGTTGATGTTATTACTTAGTCATTGTTGAAATGTAGAAATAAAATTATACCGACATCGAAAGAATTTAAAATATTTTTCATGCTTGTGAGAACCTGACCTGTTTGTTATATTGTATCACGTGCCTTCCTTCCACTATTCTAAAGGGTCACTTTTTCTGTCCAATAGTATTTGTAAATGACTGAAGTAATTTAATAACGCATTTTTTAGTACTTTTTTAGTGGCTGTTTTCGTATCAAAATAATTCCTAACAGAATTGGTATTTGTTACACTAACTCAATGAGGTTCCAAGTCATATTTATTTGTATCAAGCTCACAGAGTTGTATAATTCTGATCCATTTTTAAGGAAGACTTTCGCTTGAATACTACAAAATGCAACCCTGAAAGTATTGAGTAGTTACTTTTGTGTAATGAGTACCCGGAAAAACTTCCGGTATTGAGTACTCAGTACTCAAATACTCAATACTTTTACAACACTAGGAAGTGCAACTATATCATGAACAAGCTAAAAGAAAAAGTTTATTTTGCTATAACTTTAAAGAGGAAAAATTTTTGTTAAGAACAAGTTTGAGGATACAAATTGGAATATATATGGTGTAAAAGAATTGTGGAGAGTTTCCGCGGGAAAAATTAAAAATTGGAAAGTTGCAAAATTATATAGACATTTTTATTTATTTGCTAGTTATTTCCGATTCATGTAAATTTTTTAAGTTGTAACGCCTTTATACTCCTTAGCGGCTATTGAAATATTATGTAACGCTATTTTTAAACTACCACTAATGAGTTTGAGTTGGGGAAGCCAACTATACATACAACACACAAACATTAATAAAATAGAACTATAACATTAAAATATACTCATATTGTTTCAACTTGAAATAACTTTGATTTAGCATCCATCGTTCTTCGTATTATTTCAGTATCAAATTCACGTCATTTCACATGTCGCCAATATGTTTTTTTATTTTCTTACTTTACCATTGCTACATTGGCTCAACTTGTAGTTGTAAGAAGTATGTAAAGAAAATAAATGTAAGAAACCACAACAGCAGTCAATTAAATGATTAGTGTTTTTTTTTTTTTTTGGGAATTGTTACAATTTAATAATAATTAATAAGTAGGACTCAGATCAATTTTTGTTAATTATACACACATTTACTAGAATCTGATATTCTAATATCAGATTCTTTAACTCTGAGTGGCTGAACCAGAAAACTTGCCACCTATACGTGCTTAAAATGTCAAATTGCTTGTCAAATCGTTATTGGTATTGTAGAATTTTCAAATTTCCGGATAACAAAAGCTTTTTTATTGCTTCTTTAACTACTACTTCCCTTAAGCCATTAAATACAAAATGACCTGATGTGCTAGTATTGTATAATTTTTTAATCTTTGTTCCGATTAAAGATTTAAGCTTACATTTTATATATCATGGTTGGTTGTTTTTCCAGCTTAAGCACGTTTTTCATGGGAAGAATAACAATAGTCCAAGAAAAAGTGCACTATTTTTTATTATTTTTCTACTCTAGAAATTCATTGTTGAATTCTTACAAAAATAAAAATTACAAAAACAATATAAGAATTAAGCTTTTGCTTTTATTTATTTTAAATTGTATTTAACAGCATTATTATCGTAAAAATCACCACCGTCATCATCAGCAGCAAGCAGCATTACTGGCAAATTAATTCTGTTTTTTACAACATTACGAGTATTTTCGCATTGTCAGCCATATTTGTTGCATCATGGCTTAAAGAACGCTGCATTTTCTTTATTTTCAATATTTTTTTTCTAAAGCTCTTTTACAAAATAAAATATGTAATGCAGAAGCAGCAAAAGCTGTAATTGAATTAAATGTTTAAGTGACCACTTGCTAAATATTTCTTTATACAATTGGCACATATACAAATAAACACACACGCACACACACACACACATACATTAATATAATACACTTTTATTTGCTTCAATCTCCTACATCTTTCTTTTTGTTATCAATACGAGTGGAAAATCTCCAAAAAAAAACAACAACTAAAAAACACACACAAAGTCAATTGACTTAAAATGTTCGTTACTTTCTTCATTGTTTGCTTTCAAAGGAAAACAAATATTTTAAAAGGATTTTCAGTGATTGGGTCTTGTTAGAGAACGGCGCTATTCAAAAGATTACAGCTTAGAATAATTTGTGGTGAAGTTTTTTCTTTTTCAAAATTTTAATAATAAAACAATGCAAATGTAATAAGTGTGTTCGCTGGTTTTAGCGCTAAAAACATTTCTCTTTAAAAAACTATTAGAAAGAAATATTAGGTACATACAGAAAAATTTTACCTTAAAATTTACATAAACAAGGTTATTTTAACATTTTTTGGGAATGATCTTGCTTCATTATTGTTTCATGATTTGCAATAATCTCCAAAGAAAATCTTTTCATTTTGAATCAAACCTACTTTGCGTTGTAATAACGCAATTTCGATACTGAAATAACAGATTTAACCATATGTTGAATCAAAGTTATTTCAAGTTGAAACAACATGAATTTAATTTAATGTAGTCATTGATATTTTATTAATTATTTGTGTATATTGGCACAAGTATCGGGAAAATGGTTGTCTTTTGGCTTCCCCGGTCAAGATTTGAACTCAAACTCATCACGTGGTAGTCAACGCACTTACCGTAATGTTCACGTAGTGTTCGGATTGAAATTTTTTATATATTTTTCTCTATATTTGAACGAACATTAAAATAAGAGTCTGCAGGGTATGGAATAGCTTACTTTAAACTTTGAGACTATTCGCATATTAAAAGCCTTATTTGTAAAACTTATTAAGGCTTTGTAATGTGTTTTTAAAACAAATTTTTATAAATTTTTTTTAAAGTCTTTATAGAGCCTTAATAATTTTTATAAATAAGGCTGTAAATTTTTATGTGTAAAAGAAAGCTTTTGAGCTGGTTTTGCTCGCAAATATAATATTATGACACAGATCTGCACATCGGAGGCAATTCCGCTTATTAAAAGGATCCTTCTTATTCTTTTCATTAATATGATTATGATTTTAGCTTTAAGTGACTATTAGAATATTTTCCATAGACACGTTTATTATTATTATTATTTATAAGAAAATAATATGCACTCCGTTTTTTGCAAATGATGTCAGTGCATATCATTATGAAATAAGAATACGAGAAGGTTTGCTCATTTCCTTATATATTTCTAGGCCACAATTTTCATGGCATCTTAGTTAAGAAATTAATAACGACAGCCTTGCTTTTGTAAGTTTCATAGTTTAGTTAAGAGGAGTAAGCTTTTACAATACTAAAGAAATCCTGATATCAAGGACTTGAAGTCAAAACTCTTGCTGATTGTGACATTGTCAGCAAAACGTATGCACTATCTAACGGGTGTTTTTTTAGAGGTATAAAACTTCGAATTGAAATAAAACACAAGAAAATCGTTTTAATGTCCATCAATTTGGCTTTATTGGAAGGATAATTTTATGCCATTAATGTTTAAATATGATTTCGGGCATTTGGCCGCCGCGGCTGGCTCGAATAAAGCCAATTCTACAAGTCCAATTTTCAACCACTTTTTCGAGCATATGGGGCCGTATGTTGGCAATAACGCCACGAATGTTGGCTTCCAAGTCCCCTAACGTTTCTGGTTTGTTGGCGTAGACGAGCGACTTCACATATCCCTAAAGAAAATAATCCAATGGTGTCAAATCACACGATCTTGGTGGCCAATTGACAGGTCCATTCCGCGAAATTATGTGCTCATCGAATGTTTCCTTCAATAAATCGATTGTGACGTGCGCTGTGTGGCATGTAGCGCCGTCTTGTTGGAACCACAACTCATCCACATTCATGCCATCCAATTCGGGAACAAAATAGTCGGTTAGTCGGCTCCAATTGCTGTGCACGGTGGCGAATCGATTCATTCGGGTCCTCTTCAACACTTTGCTCTACAGCGGCAATTGTTTCTTCGGTGCGCACTGTTCGACGTCTCTGCGGATGCGTATTATCACATAGAGTAAACGTAGTGCGAAAACGATCCATGGTTAACCGAATTAATTGCTCTGATGGACGATTATGTCGACCATAAAATGGACGGAGCTTGCGGTAAACTTCGCGAACTGAACCATTATTTTCGATATAAATTTGCACGATTTGCAAGCGTTGTTCAAATGGCAAACCAAATTAAATATTAATCACTTGACAGCTGACAAAATGGCCGCCAGTTAAAAAAGTGATGCCAACTTAAAGTTCTATACCTCAATAAAAAACACTCATTATTAATCCTATCTTATATATCATTCAAAAATATTTTCTGTAAGCGTCAATATAGAAATGAGTTCCTCTATTTTTCTGGGCATTTTTTCATTTTTAACATTTCAAAAAAAAAAAAAAAAAAATCAAGATGAAAACTTAATTATTTTTTAAAAATGTTTACTAAATTTATTTATTATAACGTAAATGATATTCAAGTTAAACATTTTTTAACGCACTAATAATCCCAAATTATTATTTTACGTATTTAGTTAAATATTTTTTTTTATTAAAAATACATTGAAATGATATTAAAAGTTTGATGAAACTTTTAAAATTTTTACTAAAATAAAATATTTAAGTTAATTTTTTTAATTTATTTTCTTTTTTAATTTTATAAATGACTAGTCTAGAGTTTTTTTACTATTAATCATTAAATAGTAATTGTTCTTTAAGAGATTTTTTTTTAATTATACTATATAAAATTATTATATATAATACCATATTCTCAGTAAGAAGCACACGTATGTAACTTATTATTAAATCTTCCTGTTATACGCATCGATTAAAGCGAAACAAAACCAGCAGTTCTCACATGAGCACTCACTGTTTACATCAATTACACTACAAGCAGTTATTAGTAGATATCAAGGCGAATTCACTTTGATTTGAAATGCAACTGTGCAAAATAGAAATTTATGTTTATTTGTTAGTATGTATAAAAATAACTGCTGTCAAAAATTTGCATACATTTGGCTTTATTCTGACACGAGGCACACTAGCAGCTGGTGATGAATCAGCTGATTGAATCCCCCTTTACGTACACTCTAAATATAATGTTTTTGTTTCAAGAGTGCATTGTAATTCATTGTTATTTTGTTTATTTTTTTTTTCATTTCACATTCTTTGCTTTGTAATCATTATACGGATTTTTAGCAAAATTTTTTCAAAGAATACAAAAATTAATACTTGCTACTTGCATCTCAGAAACACTTACTAACCCTGCATTTACACATGTAAGTGATTCGTTGCAAGTAGTGTAGACCTATTATCAACGAAAATTTCGCAGAAATAACCAAAAGTCTTGCAAGTTACTTGAGAGTTTACACAGTAAGTTGTAAGTTTACTTTTAAAACTTTTTCGAAGCGTACACGTCTTATGAAAATAAATTTTCTTTTGAAAGAAAAAAAAATATGTTTATTTCAAAAATATCTGAATCCAATATTGCCGTATTGCCAAAATCATATCTTACTGAAAATAATATTTTCTTCAACAACGTTTTTGTCAAAATACATGAAATTTATATGTAAAAACATAATCAATATGCGTTGTTGCATAGTTTTGTTCTTTTTTAAGTATTATTTTCTTATAAATACGAAAGAAATCAGCAATACATAATATTGTTATTATACGAAGTACTAAACATTTATACAAAACTCATTCTCGGTAACACTGTTCCTTCAATTTTCATTTTACTTACAGAAATTTACTTACAAGGAAATTGTGTTGTAAGCTGAGCTGTAAGTACAAAAAATCTGATTGTGTTAGTAAAAAATTGTGAATGTATTGAGTTTTTCGAACTTCCACTTACATGTGTAAATGCTAAGTAAGGCAAGCCTTTTTTTCAGTGTACTCTACAATTAGCGCAAGAGTTGACGAGCATTTTAAATCATTCACGCAATCACAAAATACAATAATATGTGTTGCTATAGAACACTGGTCCTCTACTACAGAGTATTGGCACATTCGGAAGGGTTTTAACAATTTCTTAAACTTTTACTGCCGTATTCATAAAAAATATTACGTTTTTTAAGGTCTTATTTGACATATTTCAATGGGAAATTTGTCTAATAAACTAAAACTATTTATTTATATATGAATATGGCAGAATATTTTCAATAGCGTGTTTGCTCTTAAATTTTTAGTCTACTTTCTTTAGACTTCAAAAAAAAAAAATCATTTGACACACTTCGCTGCGTAATACTTCAAATTTAAATCATATAATATTCCTAGCCTACTTTTGGGAGACTCATAGAAAATTGCTTTCCTTTTTAATTCTATTTGCTTGTACTTATTATAAACTAAAATAAATTCATATTCATACACACACGCACACACAAAATACTTCAAAAAATCATTTTAGTTTGAAAATCTATAAAAAAATTAACTAAATTTGCATACATATGAGTGAATAAAAAAAAAACCAAACTCCATACAACTACCGACAACTACAGCTTTTTATATTTTAGTATGTATTGTACATTTTTTTTCTCTCTTTACATTTTGAGTTCAGATAATCCTTAGCCAAACAAGATAAAGTGTATACATTTTGATATTAAACTTGAAAGGCAGTGTGAAACTACCGACAGAAGAATGAATGAAAAAAAGAAAAAAAATTAAATCAAGTGAAAAAAGAACAGTTTTGTGCACATTTCAGACACGTTTCCACACCATGCAACAGAGCAGAAACTATGATTTTCACTTTTTCACAATTTATGCACGTTCCTAAGGCATACAAAGACATACATGAAAATTTTTTACGTATTCATCTTAATATTCATTCATACATATATAAATCTAACCAAAACATCTATGCAAAAATTTTTCTTGCCTTTTTTTTTACCACATAACGAAGTTAATTTTATGTTTTAGCGAGTGAGTTGTTTTTTGCTTGCTTGTTATTTTTGTCAAGGCAAATCAGTACAGAAGGCGTTAGAATAATCAATCCCTTTAACTTTTTTATCTTAATTCAAAGGATTTGTGCAAGGAGTTGGTGAATTTATTTTCCTGCTTTTTAATAGTTTTTATGTTTGATAAAATTATTGGAGGTTTACCATTTCAGTTGTATTTGTGCTTGAAATTGGTTCAAAGCGTGTAAATGTATAACGACACCTCATTTGTACAAAATTGAGGTCTCATTTAAAAATATACAGATAGTGAAAGAAAATGTTACATACAAAAATAAATAAATTTAAATTGTGCTTGAACATATTTTATAATAGTAAACCGTACACTCATTCCTCGAGCTATGAGCTAGATTTTCATACTATTTGGAAATGCAATGAGAGCAAAAATTATGTTTTTTAGAAATTGTAAAGGCATCGAAAATAAGCAAATACCATCTCTCTGTGCTGTGAAACCTCATTATTATAGATCAGTGAGCCACACGCCATATCACAATTGTGGACATCATTATCACACTGAAAAAGCGACGAATGAAGTTGTGCACGCAAGTATGAATTTTTTCGTGTTTTTTTTTAAATCTTTTGAGCACAACGAAAGAAATTAATGGCGTTTTCTTTTCTGAAAAATAATGTTAGATTTATTTTACTTTTCAATGAAAATTCGCAACTAAATGATTTTTTGAAATAGAAAGCTGATTAAAAATTATTGTATCATCCCTCAAGAGCGCAAATTTTTACTTTGCATTTTTCTTAACAAAAAGATAAAAAATGTTACACTTTTTCTAGAAAAGAAACCAGCATAAAGTTCAAATTTAATAAATTTGTGTACCAAAAATTAAAAAACAAATATAGAATTGTGGAAGCTAGGAAATATTTTGTGAAAAAAATACTTTTGGTAATATGCAATAATATTATAATAGGGAAGATATTTTAAAAAGACATTTTAATAGTTTTCACAGTGCTGTGAATAAATTTAATTTGCACTTTGTACATTACATTGTTGAACGGATTATTCGGTTTTTGAAATTTTACTTAAGTTTTTATTAAATTGTTTATTTGCAAAAAATATTCAAACAATTAATAACCACAGCATGTATCTTAAATTACAAAACTTTTTTTCAATTGTGACTTTATTTTACTCTCATTAGATTAACAAGGCCCAAGCACACATACAAAAAATCGTTTTCTTTGTTGTTGTTTGCTGTTGTTTTCTCATTGATCTGAAAGCTAAAGCTCTTTTGGAAAAGCTTGCACATTCTGCATATGACTTAAAGTTCCTGTAGCATTGAGAGTAAGAAAAGCTTTCCTGGAAACTGCGTTCTGGAAAGAGCATGAGAGTCAAAGAGTGGAAATGAATATACCTTAGTATTTGATTATGTAATTCTCATATGCATGAAAACCATTACGGTAGCTAGAAATTTTTGAAAGCTCTCACGATTTGTTCTTGTTTCATTGGAGAGTAAACGGCAATCATTGTTTTATTCGAGATCTGATTGGCTCTTGCGCTCTCGTCAGTGTGAGAGCACAAAGCTCTTGGCTTGGACGTGTCCTTAATATTGAATTAAGTTGCTGTCGCTTTGCTTTCCATGAGAGCATGAGCATGAGAATGGCTTTTATACGCCAATGATGCGACCTCTTATATTACAAAACCACAATTTTGTTATTAGTTCAAGATTTTGGAAAGATGTTAAAAATAAAAAATTTATTTTTATAAAAAAAATTCTTGATTAAAGTAATGAAACTCTATGTAAATATGTAACACTTTGCTTAAAGAATGCTGACATAAAACATGTATTAAAAACAAATCACTCTGGATACTAATTTATTGTAATTCAAACTTTTCCCAAGTTGATTTAATTTGACATATACAGACAGTATGTCAAGAATAAGTTTTCAAAAAAACGTTTCAAATAAACGTTTTTAACTGATTTCTGAAAAAAATTCTTTGTATTTTAAATTGAAAAAGTGTTTCTAGTTCATTCTAATTATTTATATTATTTACAAAGATTTAAAGCAGAAAAAGACCACTTTGTTTATAAAAAGGCAGCAAATTTTAGCAAAACAAATATAACTCCATTTGTAAAGCTTTCGCATCTCTCTGTGCAAATTCACTTTGCAGAGTGTATTTCTAATAAATAAGATCTGCTGCAGTAATTAAGAAGGCATATTCTTACAATGTTGTGCCATAACCACAAAAAAGCTTCAGTAACATAATTCTTGATTTTAAGTTTTAGAACTAAATCGATTATTTGCGATGATAAATAATCGATTTTCGTCAAATAAAAAGTGATGTCCAAAATACATATGTGTCGGTTAAGCTCTTTTTCGAGGTTATTTTAATATGTGACTTGCATTTATGGCTAATATCTTGGTAGAATTTCAAATGTGATTTTTTATCTTATAATAAAATTGGTCTGCAAAATTGTTAGATATTATTGCGCATCCATCGTTGAAATATAACATCAGTTTGGTCTTAACGCAGAATATCACTTCACACGGTCCTATTTTTCATATGCAAACACATTCTTCACACACTGTACATACAATTTTTTTAATTATTTAAAATATTTTCATGTTTCTCATTATACGTAATTGAGAAAAAAGTTCATTTTATATTCCTTAAATTTTGGTTGTTATTTTATTTGTCTTTTTGAGTTTCAACAAAAATTTATATTGTTTATATCAACTAAATAAAACAGCCTAAAACTATGCAATAATAAATAATCAGATTTCCTTGTGCGTGCGAAAGAGAGCGAGTAAGTAAATGAGCGAGCTAAAAGTGAAATAGTATGCATGCTTATAAGTGTGTGTGTGTGTGTTTGTTGGAGTTTGGAAAGCTTTAGCAGCATTAAGGTTCTACGTAGCACAATATGCCTGTATGCATGTTTGATTGTATGCAAACATTTTCAACATTAAAATTGTAAATGAAAATTCCAATAAACGGGTCGAGTTTTAGTACAAACAACCAACCAGCCAACCAGCCAACCAGCCGACCAGCCGACCAGCCATCCAGTCATACAGCCAGCCACATCAACATCAACCAATCTAATGTACAAATGGTATGAAACAATAAACGCAGTTTGAACTATGCTTGGCCACAAAATTCTCTACTGGTTGCAAAAAGCATCACTCAGTTGCTATTTAAATGTAAATTTATTTTTCTCTGTAAGAATTAAAATATGTCTTTGTACTTGTACTACTTTAGTGTTGTGTGTGTGTGTGTAAAATTGTATTCGTTGTAATTTTTATTTTTAAAAACTTTGTTAAATGTTTATCTTTGTCTTATATAAAGTAAGTAAAGTGGTACGGAGCATACAGTGGTCTTTAGTATTTGGTTTTTCTCATGATTGAATTTATGCTGCCAATTGAAAAATCAAGTGTCTGCACCTTACCTTACACACTGCTTTATTGATTTCGATAAAGCCTTCCAGTTAAGAGTCGTAAAAATCTGTAAATATAGACTTGGACAGTCTTGTACTAAAAGCAGTGAGTATATGGGCAAAATCATGTTTAAGCTTTAATATCATACAAAGATCTTTGCACAGACGCTTCAAAAAAAGGTTATTTGTATAACACTGAAATCAAACTTTTCATAACCACTGTTAGTTGTTACTTCACCAAACTCACTTTGAAGCGGTAAAACAATTTTCTCCAACAATTCACTTCTTATTTTTGTTTTTTGTTTTGCTTTTTCTTTGCGTTAGTGTGAATGTCTGCTGACAGTTGCTGTTTATTTATTTTTTTTTGCTTTCGATGTTGCCAGTTTGTTGTTGTTGTTGTTTATTTGTTTTATTGCTTGTATAGACTTGGGCTGTAAATCTTTGACCAAACACTCGTTAGACTAAGTCGTTGAGCTGTAAATACTATGCTGACGTTTGTTGACGTCTCTTTTTATATGTTAAAGCCTTTATTGTCTGCCTCATACATACATATATTCTCCCTCCCCTTAAGTCTGCTCTCTTTGGCTATTGGAATGTATAACAAGGAATTAAAATAAAGAACATGCTTAAACATTAAATGCATATTTTTTAAATAATAAAACTTTTCTCCTGCAGCTGGCCTCCTGCTTGACTAAATGTCTTTCAAACTTTCAGCTAAACCCTTCAGCTTTGAAAAAGGTTTAATATTAATTTCTTTCTTTTTTTCTTAGCAAAACTTTACTTGACGTTGGTTAGCAACGTTTATTTTCTAAAACGCCTTGTGGTTATGCAATATATTTTTGCTGTTGTTGAAACTGCACTTATTTATGAAGTCTGCTATATAATGCTGATAATTTTTATTTTTCCCTTTGTGTGACGACAGTATTTATATAAGTTAGATAATGTGAACAAAAAGCAAAGCTTATAGTTGCGGTTTCCATTGTTGGAGGTGTAAATAAATAGACGATTTGTAAGAGCTCTTAAAAATAAATGTTTTTTATTTAGTTTATTAAGGTTTTGGTGGTTTTCTACTTTTGCAAATGGAACTGTACGATTAATAAAATATGCTATTATGCTTTCTATTGGTTTATAAGTGAAAAAAAAAGTTACAACTTTTTTGTGGTCATGTGAATTTTCTATTCACCACTTAAAATATATTTATAAGAGCCGGTAAATAAAATAGTAAAAATACTGCCTATCTTTTAGATGATTTTTAAGGAAAGAGATATTTAAAAATTTTTTTTTTTAATACTTGTTGTTTTTCTACCAAAATATTTTTTTTTAATCATCCCCAAGCAATTGCTTTTAATTTATTGTACACAGATTTGCAAAAATATACTTAATAAATTTGCAATTATTTGTAATAAATCCGCATATCCCTCAAGTCAAAACAAATAAATTTGTTAAATTATATTTTGAAGTAAATACAAATCTAAAATATCTTGCAATATTTGTATGCAATATTAGGTTTTTTTCTTGTAACCAAAAAATTATTTTTCCAATGAATAAAAATTTTTTTTACTACTGGAATTTTTCTCTCCCAAGTATAAAAATGTAATATTTTCCTCTACAAATTTAAAATCTATACATACGGAATATATTTATGCTCAAGTAGGCAATGATTTATATGGTAATCCCGTTATGTAGGTTGCCATTTTGTTACTGATTGTGTGTAAATATGTATGCACAGATATTTATACATGCATACACACTCTTTACCGTTAAAGTTATGTATGAATTTGAATTTGTGTTACAGTAAGGGATTGTTAACATGATTTCTTTTTGTACTCTCGTATGTTAAAATGCAGACACGATACATTAATGCAATACGACATAATACGATACATAATTGAATGTATATTATGTGTACTTACGGTCTTATGATATATACTTACTATAAAAGCATTAATGTTGAGCAAAAAAAAAAAAAAAAAAAAAACGTGCAAGCATACAAGAATAAAATCACCTTTTTAGACGCATAAGCCTTAAAGTAGGCACTACAAAATGGAAATGTTCTGATTTTAATACTGCACCATATACATACTTTGCATGTTGAAAAATAGAAGCAAATGGAAAACAAACGGCGAGGCATTAAACAATGTGAGTGGGTTAAGTAAAATAAATATTTTAAAACAATAAAATATTAAAGAAAATGTTTTAAAAGCAGTAAAACAAAAAATATAAGTATGATAGTACTTTTTATGGCATTGCTTTATAAAATCTATAAGAATCTTTCAACCTTTTGAAAAAAAAAATTCTGACTGGAAGTACAAAAAAAAAAAAAAAAAATTTAGAAAAACTTTTACTCTCTTAACTACACACAGCTGATAGCCAATTAAAACTAATAAGCCCAATGTAAAGCAAAAACCTTTAAAACACAAAATAAATTATTGCAATAAGCCTCTCTAGTCTAGCTAATTTTAGCAACATTGCGCTCCCAAAAATTAGCTGAAGTATTTTAACAGCCAACACTTGCAATTATTATAACGTTTTCGCATTCTTCTCCTTTTAATTATTGCAAAAAAAAAACATATAATTCCACTTGAGCAAGTACCTTTATATTAAAACTTTTCAACACTTTAACAAACCAAAAAAAAAAAAAAAAAAAAAAATTAAATAAAAAAACAAAATTTAAAAAGTGTAAAGTAAAAAAACCCGATGTGGCTGCTTTATGTAAAACTTTTGTGGTATTTAAAATAAAAAAAATTATGCCATTAAAAGCGGACGAGACATTAAGGACAATATTAGTGCATCAAATTAACTCTATTAAGTGTTAAAAATTGGTGGACACGACCAACAAATAGACGAAATAAAAAATAAAAAAATTATAAAATAAATTTTAAAAAATTAATATAAATTAAATTTTTTTAAACTGTTTTTGAAGGGAATTAGGTATTTTTTATTATTATAACCATACGTCTATACCTGATATATTTTTGTCATGACAAATGACACATTCCATACATGAAAAGCAGCTAACATAAATAAAATAATTCTTCAATATACAGTTTGACTTTTGTCATGATAAAAATATATCAGGTATAGACGTAGGGTAAAGAGAAGTCGATATTTCAAGAAAGTTAATTTAACTAAAAATATTAACCTTTTCCAAAAAGTACCTTTTTTAAAAAAATACCTTTTCATAAAAAGTACCTTTTTAAATAAAGTGCCTTTTTAAAAAATTTACCTTTTTTAAAAAAGTATCTTTTGTAAATAAAGTATTTTTTTAAAAACACTAACTTCAAAAGTACCTTTTAAAAAAAGTACCATATTAAAATAAATAGCTTTTTCAAAAAAAAAAAAAAAAAAAAAAAAAAAAAAAAATATATATATATATATATATTTAAAAATACGTTTATCAACGAAGTAAGTAACATTTAAAAAAAAATGTGTTTGCAAAAAAGTACATACTTTAAAAAACGTCTTTTTAAGAAAAATATACATATTAAAAGAAATATATTAAAAAAAAGTATTTTGTTCAAAAAGCTACTTTATGAAAGAAGAAACTTTTCCAAATAGTGCCTGGCTTAAAAAAGTAGTAGTACGTTTGGTACAAAACTAATTACCTTACTATTTTTAAAAAAGGTACTTTTCTAAAAACGTACCTTATTTTTCAGAAAGTATTTTTCCGAACAAGTATTTTTTTCAAAAATATATTTTTCAAAATTATATTTTTAAATTATCTTTTCAAAGATATATTTACTAATTCTAAATTTTTTCTAAAGAAATCGTTATTCTGTAAAGTTTTTATTATTATTATTATTTTTTTTTTTTTTTTTTTGGTAAATTTTTATTTGGAAATTTTTTACTAATTTTTAGATTGTGCTTAAAAATTTGTATTCCTTAGGCTTAAAAGAATTCTAATAGAGTTAATAGTTAAGAGTTTTTCATTATGGTCTATAAGGCTGTTCATATATTACGTAACGCTCAAGGGAAGAGGACTTTTTAATTTGAACAAAACTATCGAAGTATATTTATTTGACATTAAAATTGTAATATGTGAACATGAAAAGTTTTTATCTGCTTAGGAAAATCATGAGTAGACTTCAACAAAAAATTCTTGATGAAACTTAAGAAATTTCATATTTTAATATGATAAGTAATTAAATTATATAAGAAATATAATACGAGAGCGGATCAATAAGTCCGTGACTTTTCGAACTAACCTCGTATTTATATGAAATGCAACACTGTTCCCATCAAGTACATCCTGTTAATAGACTACTGTCAAATTTTGACCAAGTGTCATTTATTTTGCGCTTAACAGCTGTTCAAAACGTATAACCTCGTGTATTTTTCTAAAAATGAAAAAATTGAATTTCTAGTGCTTATTAAATATTATTTTTTGCGAAAAAAAACGTCAATCAAACCAAGGAAAAGCTCGATAAATACAATGGAGACTCTGCAACATCGATTTGAATGGTAAAAAAGTGGTTTACTGACTTTCGTTGTGGTCGCACAAGTACAAACGACGTTGAGCGTTCTGGACGGCCAATTGAGGTCAGTACACCCGAAAATGTTGAAAAAATCCACGATATGGTGTAGGCCGATCGAAGAGTAAAAGTGCGTGAGATTGTTGATGCCATAGGCTGGTTTCGATTTTAAATGATCAGCTTGGCTTAAGATAGTTGTTGCCAGTTTGCTCTCAATTTAACATAAACGTAAACGTGTGACAACTTCAAAGGATTGTTTGGAGTTGTTTAACTGCAATCCAAATGAGTTTTTGTAGCGTTTTGTAACTGTGGATGAAACATGGATCCATTACTGTACTTCGGAGACTAAGCAGCAGTCCAAACAATGGGCCGAAGAAGGCCAATGTGAGTTTGTCGGCCAATAAAGTGATGGCAACAGTTTTTTGGAATGCACGCGGGATAATCCACACCGATTACCTTCAAAATGGAAAAACAATAAACGGTGAATATTATGCCAACTTATTAGACCGATTTATTGAGGGTTTAAAAAAAGGCCCCATATGGCCAAGAAAAAAATTCTTTTTCATCAAGATAATGCACGAGTGCACACCTGTGCATTCTCAATGGTAAAACTCTATGAATTGGTACCCCATCCACCACATTCTCCGGATTTAGCCCTTAGTGACTACTTGCTATTTAAAAACCTAAAGAAATGGCTCAGTGGAAAGAGATTTAGCTCCATCGATGAAATTATTGCCTGTTTTAAGGACATCTAAAAATCCTGTTTTTTGGAAGGGATACAAAAAGTGGAGAAACGCTGGACTGACCCGCAATTTTTAACTTAATATTTAAGTACGTAATTAGCTAATTTTTATTTAAAATTAAGTTTTATTTAAATAGAATTTCATTTTTTCAGTGGTTAGTTAAAGTTCTTATTAAATTACGTTGAAAGTACGGCTGCACTGTAAAATTTCAAAATATTGTGGACAGCTGTTTAACGTAAACAAAAAAGTTAGAAAACTAAATTGCATAAAAACTCATTTTATGAAACCAAAAGAACATCATAATGCATTTTTCTATTACGTTATTCCATGATATGAAACTTTGTATTGTGTATGTTATATATTTATGAAATTTAAACGAAATTCTTTTTAGTACGACCACATGATATGATGTTCACCTCTATGTTTTCAATAAAAACACACACGCATAAAGACTTAAGTAGTATTTAATTACGCAAGGTTGGGCATTTAATTATTATTTAAATATGCACTCAATAACACAATTTCGTATTTAATTAGAATTTAAAAATAATTACAGTTTGATTACCAAGTCAAGAAATGGGCATAAGTGTATTGAGTTAAAAGGAGATTATATTGAAAAATAAAATTTTTGTTTTGCAAAAAAATAAAATGTGTTTCATTCAAAAAGTCACGGATTTATTGATCTGTCTTCGTATAAAAGGTCGAAGAAAAACTTTTGTCAATAGAGATAATAAATAAAATATATAAATAACTCATTATGTTAATAGAAAAACTTCCAAAATGTTATTGAGAATTGTATAGTAGTAATAATACTTCTAATAAGTTAAAAAGCTCAAAATAACTGTTTTGTTTTTAATTTAGCTTTTTTAGTACTGTTATTTTTACAGAACAGCTAATTAAGTGTGGAAAGTTTGTAGAAAATTAAAAGCCGATTCAAAATCATATATAAATTTTTGTTGGGAATTGGGAATAGTTTTTTTTGTTGAAGACTTTTTAGCTTATTATACTTATGTACGTAATTCTCAGTCACATTTTGAGACTTTTGCCATATGGTAAGGTATGCAATTTTTTTTTTACTAAAGTCTACTAATGAGTTTCCTAATCGCTAGACATGATTAACCAACAATATACAAACACTTTTCATGTTAATATATTACAGATTTAAATGCGATTCCGAATTTTCTTAAATTATTTATTTAGCCCATTTTGCGAGTTTATTTTGAATTCCACATTTTTAAAATTTTTTAGTAAAATTGATCTCTATCTTCTCGATTTTTATATTTTTCAATTAATTTCACTAAAACTACAACTCTTGCTGCAATTTGTTTATTTTAATATATTTCTTTTTTTGCAATTTATCAAAAAACTATTTTTAAATGAGATTCTGTTGTAGTTTGAAGCGAAAATTTCTCTTTGTCGACGACAAATTTTATAAAAAAATAAATATAATTAATATCTTATTTAAGAGAAAACCGATTTTAAGTCTTTTAATTACGCTTCTTTCGACTGTGGGCATTTAAGCCATTAAAATTTATGCTGCATAAATTTTTAGCCGCTTAAGGTTTAAAGTAAATATCTATGGCTGTGTGTAGTCCGTTTGCTTATTTACAGCAGTGTTTGTGGCGCCACTGAATGAAGCTACAACTGCAATGAGCAAAAGCAAGAGACACGCAGAGAAGGAACAACTGTAAGCCTGAAACTATGCTTTGAACTTAATTAGCTGCGAATTAACAAATCATTTTTTTTTGTAGTTTGGCCATGTTGACGGTGTTGGCAGTATGTAAAATAAAAGTAGCACAAAAAAAGAACTGAGAAACATCCCGTAATTTTTTTCTACCAACGCTAAAGGTTATGTGATTATAATAATATTTGAAAAAATAAAAAGAGAGACATAATAAATGTTTTTCATAAAAGACAATGTGGGCCTTGCTATAGAGTGGCTGGGGCTGTGTTGATTTTAATGATTGTGTGCGCTGCTGCTTTTAGAGAAAGCATAGCGGCTCTTTTTTTTTTTGCAAAACGGAAATGTAAAATGTCATCCTGCAGGCAAAGTGTGAAGATTTTTACAAATGTAATCATGTTGTAACTGGCAGCAAAAACGAGAGTACGGGAGAAGAAGAAACATGATTATAATTATTGTTACTTGAGCATATAATTTATAAAACCCAAAAAGTTTTGCAAAGAGGATATTGAATTAAATTAAATAGAAAAATGTGCAGATTTAATACAAAGAGTTTTTTTTTGTTAATAGAAAAGACTTAAAAATAATGAATTTTTAATGGTATTATTTAAGATGAAAAGCTGAAAATAGTAATAAAAATTTAATTTAGCCAGATGGTTGCATTTATTTTAATCAGCAACCAGGGACAATGCAATAATTCGAATAAATGCAGTAAATGAGATTTGCAATATATGCTAAGGAGTTTATTAAGTAAAGGGTCTTCCAGTTGGAGGTTTATTTTGATACATACATACATATGTATAATTCAAAATTTATGTTTGTGAGGGATAGAGAGAGAGAGAGAGAGAGAGAGAGAGAGAGAGAGAGAGAGAGAGAAATTGATATAGTATACTTTTTTTTTCTTTTTGTAAAATCTGCTGAAGTTTCACATATAGGGTCCGCCATCTAACGTTTTTTTTTTCAACTAGTGCTTATTTCGTGAATGGTAACACTTCGCTCATGTCTGATTTGACAGATAATTAGTTTTATCCTTCCGCTGAAGAAGCCAACTGACTATCCAATGCGTTTTCGCTTCGCTAAGTGGGCCTGCGATCGACTTACAGAAGATGCCGATTTTGCCAAAAAATCATCTTTTCAGATGAAGCTCATTTTGATCTTGGCGGGTATGTAAACAAGCAAAATTGTCGCATTTGGGGCACAGAAAACCCCCACGCATACATTGAAAAGCCAACGCACCCAAGACGAGTAATTTTTTGGTGCGGTTTTTGGTCCAGATGCATAATTGGGCCATTGAGCAAGGAGTGGCCGTTACAGTCAATGGCGATCGTTATCGGGCCATGTTGAACGAATTTTTGTTCACAAAAATTGAAGAGGAGGATATTGGCAACATTTGGTTTCAACAGTAGTTTCAGTAGTTTTTTTTATAGCATTTTCAAAAAAAGTTATCTGGCGGACCCTTTATAATGCAGAGGTGGAAAAGTTGATACACTAGTAACTTTGTTGATCGTGTCGCTATATGTTACTCTTGAAAATAAATTTTCTATTTGCCTACATACCATACAAGTTAATTTAATTCATACTTTCTATGTAATATAATTTCATATTACCAAGCAGTTTAATTTCTCAATTCAAATATTCAATTTGAAATATTGCTCGTTCACATATTTTGTGATATTAGGTAAACATTTTATTTCCACAGAATTTAAGGATTTTTTTTCAACAGAACTAAACAGTTTCAGAGAAATAAAATGGAGCATGCCCGTTTAATTATTTTCTAGCTATGAATGTTTTTAGCGTTATATTTGATGTTGTTTCGATTTAATAAAAATTAATAAGAACTGAGTTACGTGCTGCCAGCGTATGAGTATCAATTCGAGACATATTACTAATATGTTGATGCTTTGAATTGTTTAATTGTGCTAAGAGCATAATAAGCAACATTTAACAATGCGAAAAACTAATGAATGCCATTTATTATATACCAGCAATAAAAACTTATGATTGTATGGTTAAACTAAATTGTTATATAAAACTGGGAAGAATATAAAAAAACTCTTGAGTAAAGATCTTTCTAAAATATTCTATATGATTAATAAATAAAGAAATGTATAAGTTTAGGTTTTATATACCAAAAATTAGTTCAAGTTTTCCAGGTCTGGAATCAAATTTTCGATTTCATTGAGTTTTACTAAACTATTGATTTCTTAATAACAAATATGTTTAACTAATAAATAATATTAATATTGATACATACCTTATTAAAACACAAAAGTTCGAGTTTTCAAACCCTGGAATATTTTTTTCAATTTAAACACCAATCAATTTTTTCCAAAATATAACATATATTTAGCTTATTAAAAAAATTGTTCTAGTTACTTATTTTTATATGTCAAAAAAAGTCTTAAGTTTTCCAACCCTGAACCCATTTTTTTTTTGTTTTCACTTAATTTGTTTCTTAAATAAAAAATATACGGATATGTTCTGCATTCTACGTGGAATTAAAACGAGTGGAATTGCCATAAAATTGTTGTTGGAAATATGTAATTATAACAACAATGCTTTGGCAATTCCACTCGTTTTAATTTCACGCGGAATGCAGAACATTAACTAATTAAAAAAATTCTAGTTAGTGATTGTCATATGTCAAAACAGTCTAAGTTATCCATCTATGAAACCGTATTTTGTTTTTTGTTTTCAACAATTGTTTTCTATAAAAAAAACAAATTAAATTTTTCGATATTTATTAAAGAAAAAGCCCAAATTTCCAACCCTGAAACCATCTTTTTTCTATTTTTCAATACCAATAAATGTTTTTCTAAAATATAAAATATGGTTAGCAAATACATATAAATAAAATATTTCTTGTTGGGTAATGTTGGATATCAAAAAATCTAAATTTTTCAACCTTGGAACTATCTTCTTTATTTTGATTTTCATTGCTGTTTTTTTCCTAAAACATTAAATTTGTGTAATTAATAAAAAATAAAATATTAAATAGTTCTACTTAGTTATTGTTATTTATCAAATAAAGGCTAGGTTTTCAAACCCTGGAACCATCTTTTTTTTTGGCTTTCAATATTAATAAGTTTTTTTTTTTGTAAAATATTAAATAAAATTAACAAATACAAAATGAAAAAGTTTAAGTTAGTTATTGTTATACATATGTATATCAAAAAAAAAAAAAAAAAAAATTTCCAACCCTGGAAACATTTTTTTTATTTTCAATATCAATTTTTTTTAATAAAATAAATTTAATAAATAATAAAAAATTAAATAGTACCAGTAATTTATGTTCAATATAAATCAAGAAAAAGTCTAAGCTTTCCAGCCCTGCAAACATCTTTTCAACACCAATAAATGTTTTTCTAAAATATTAAATAAGGCTAGCTAATAAAAATAAAATATTTCTAATTAGTTATTGTTATGCATCAAAAAATCTAAATTCTCCAACTCTGGAACTATCTGTTTTTTTCGGTACCAATAAATTTTTTCTAATATATAAAATATATTAAATAAATAATAAAAACTTAAATAGTTTTAGTTAGTTAACGTTATATCTAAAAAAAGTAAAACTTTTCTCACCCTGGATTCATTGTTTTTGTTTTTAAATACCAATAATTTTTTTTCTAAAACATAAAATATGTTTAACTAATTAAATATATAAAAATAAATAGTTTTAGTTAGTTATTGTTATATGCCAAAAAAATTAAAACTTTCCAACCCTGGAACCATATTATTTTTTTAATTTCAATACTAAGTAATTTTTTCTGAAACATAAAATATATTTAACTAAAAAATATTAAACATAAAACTGTATCAAAAAAAAAACTAAATTTTTCAACCCTGGAACCATCTTCTTGTTTTATGTTCAATACTAATAAATTGTTTTTCTAAAACATAAAATATGTTTAACTAATAAAAAATAAAAATAAAATATTTCCACTTGCCGTTATAAATAAAAAACGTTCAAGTTTTCCAACCCTGGAACCATATTTTTTATCCTGCTGATTTTCTATATTAATCTATTTAGAGTTTCAATTCTGACATATTAGTCCAAGAACGAAGTCTCTAACTTTACTGGCAGCTTTGGAAAACCGACTTCACGTACAGACAGACGAACAGACGGACATCGCTTATTCGACTTTCCTTTTTATAAGGAACCAGGAAATCACAAACGGAGTTACTGGTATAACATTTAAGGTGAAGGATATTAAAATATAGTTTTATTTTTATTTATTGTGAGCAACGCTCATCGCTTTTCATTATTAGATTTTCAATGGATTTGTTTGCTGATAATATCTAATATCAACTTTCAATTTACAATCATCGGATAGGACATTTTGCATTGTGAATAATTTTTTGTTGGCTCAAAACTTTCAATTGTGCAGCCAAGTACTTTTCACTTTCTCTATACTTCTGCCTGTTTTTTTTAACTCATTTGCCCCCTTAACTTCTCAAGCTATTGTTAAACTTGAAGGGAATCTTTCTAGCAAAAAGTTTTATTTTTGTATGCTCAACACGTAACATTGAATTAAAGTTTTCCGTTCAACAATTTTCCCTTTTTTTGTTTGTTTGTTTGTTTGCCATATTATATACCTTTTGGCTTGCAACAGGACATACTTAAGTAGTTGGATACAACTAAATACTGTTGATGAGCTAAACTATAACGACAATGCACACACACCAGGAATAATAAGAATTCATACAAACACATGAACGAATGCCCAGCTAGCACTTTGCGAGATTTCTGATCATAGATGAGTCGCTTACGACTCCCTTCCGCGATTAAAATGATGGAATATGCGCTCATTTTCTGATCGTAAATGGCTCCCTTGTCGGGAGAAAATGGTACCCTAGCCGCGACTCATCTGGAAGAGTCTTTTATGAGCCCCCCCATCGAATCAATTTCGAATTGTCTTCGAGTCATTTTCGAGTAATTTTCTGATCGTATATGCGTCTTCTAAGACTCCCCTGCGCGATTAAAATGATCATATAGGCGCTCATTTTCTGATCGTACGACTTTATTTTTTGGGTTTATGAGCCTTTCTTTTTATTTGTTTGGCTGACATCACTTTTTTTTTATTTACTTTTTTATTTGAAGGTATTTATTTTCTTGTATTTTAACTGCCTTATTCATAAAAAATATTTCAGGTTTATTAAACGCTTACTTGACATATTTCTACGGGAAATTTGTCAAATAAACCTGTAATAAACCTGAAATATTTTTTATGAATTAGACCATAAATCTATCACTTTTAATAAATGTTTTATACTTTTGTCAACTTCACTTTAATAAGCTTCTGATATACTTGTGTTCACGCTTCGACTGAAAATAAGAAACCAAACCAATTCTTCTTTTTTTCCTCTTAAATTCTTCTTTGTTTTGTCAAAAAATTCCTCGAAATTAGCAACTACAAATTGAATGCCAGATGTGCACAGAGCAAGTTTACCCGTTATTTGCTCTTTTTCTTATTATTATATATTTTGTTATTGTAATTTTGCTGAAATCACTTTTGAAGCATACACACGAATCCCTCTCGAGTCGCGTTTCACGCACGCAGCTGATTAATCGCCTTTTTGTCCTCCGGGGGACTCGAGGAAGACTCGCGTAGATGATTTTTGCCAAAACAATCATCCAAATGCTAGCTGGGTGTACATACATACATACTCGTACGTGTCATGGTAGGTTTAAGAGAAAATAAAAAATAAAAAATGTAGCAAAAACAAACTTTCAAATGTCACATTTCCATTTTTATTACAAAACTACAAAACTGAGAAAAGGTTTTTTTGTAGCTTTAAATACTCTGCATATTTAAAAAAAAATAAGGGAACAAAACTAAAATTGGCTAAATAAAAATCTTGTTTATTTACCTAATAATAGTTATATTATCCTTACTTACAGACAAACACTACCACACACACACACACACACACACACGGACACTTGCACACCCTTTCATATGCACAGCCCAGCAGTCATTCATTCAAACGAGCATTACAATAAATCAAAAATGTTAAGTTTATTTTTTTTCGTGTTTAAATTTTTATTTAGAGAACTAGTTATTTGCTTTTCTTATTTTGTTGGGTAAATTTTTGATTTATTGTTTGCTAAGTTGAGCAAAGTTACATTTTTCTATTTTATTTCCTCCACTTGAGTTTTTGTTACGAAACGTAAGGGATTTTAAACACGTTTCAGATGTCATATTGAATGCAACATTTTTGTGTGTGTGTGTGTGAGATGTGAATGCCTGACGTGCAATGGCAGCATAAAAATAAGATAACCTGCCACATGTACATACATACATACGTATGTTTATACACATTTTGATTTAAGTGTAGCATTTGTTGCTTTCATTCCTTCAAGCATACTTTTGCATAAATTATCACGCAACATGTTATATGAGTGATTTTTATTGTTAAACGTGAGTGAGTACGTATCAGTAATAAAGGTAAGCAAAATATTAATAAGCTCGTTATTAAATATTTGATGAAATAAAAATAAACTTTTCTTAGAAATTGCTTTAATTTCCATGCGTAAAAGCTTAAAAGAAGGATAAAATGCCTAAGTCTACTTAAGCTAAAATTAGGATAATGATGTCGTTATAATATCCCAGTCTAATAGAACCTCTGTGCAAAATTACAGCTGAACGTGCAATTAGACGTGACATAACCATAGCCATAGAAAACAGCCGTTCGAACCAAACTAATGGGCAACACTGTATTTGATTATAGGTGACTCGCCTTAACGCCATAGCCATTTTATATATATATATATATATATATATATATATATATATATATATTATGGGTCGCATATAAATATTATGTAATTTACACACGGAATGACAAATCTACATATATATACCCTTTTCCATTTTTGTTATAGGGTATAAAAAGGGCGAAGCAAACTCTTAACAGAATAACATCATTCGTTGCGTCACAGCAGTGAATTATTTAACATTTTTATATCAAGAGTTCTAAATATCAGTGTTGAGTAAATAAAGTGCTTTAATTTGATAAGAGTTGCAGTTATTGCAAATTGTTGTTGTTTGAGAAGAAATTGTTTGCTGAAATAAAACAAGCGAATATTAATTTTGCATTAATTTTCTTAACAATTACAGAAGTAAAGTACAATTAGACGTCACATGGACATAATGACATAACCATAATCAAACAAAAATTCAATTGGTTTTTATGGTAATGGCTATGGCGTTAAGGCGAGTCACCTATATATATATATATATATATTCCAGGTCCTTAGGAATAGGGAAGATGAATAAGCGATGTCCGTCTGTCCGTCCGTCCGTCTGGTGTACGTCAAATCGGTGTTCCGTAGCTCCCAGAAAAGCTAGAGACTTCGGTCTTATACTGGTATATTAGAAATGGTCCAAAATAAATTGATATTGAAAATCAGCGAAATCGAACAGACGATTTCAGAGCTGGAAAACGTTAACTTGATTTTGCCATATAAAAGTAACTAGATAATACAAATTTTTTGATTTTTTGGTTAAATAAACTTATTTTATATTTCAGTACGAATAAAATTTGTATTACAATATAAAAAAAATAGAAAAGACGTTTCCAGGCTTGGGAACTTTAACTTTTTTTTATATAAAAATAAACTACTAAAACAAATTTTTCTTTTTTATCTATAAATATGAAATATCTTACATTCTTAAAAGAAAAATATTGTTGTAAGGAATCAGAAAAATTTAAAATTATGATTTAAGGCTTGGGAAACTTACACTACACAGCTGGAAAATTTAAACTTTTTTTTATTAAAGTAACTAAATAAAACTAGTATTTTCCTTATTTCTTTTTCTTTTGTTCACTTAACATATTTTATATATTTTTTAAAGAGGATGATGGGCATAAGGAACCAAAAAAATCTAAAAGAATGGTTACAGGGCTGGGAAAAGTACACTTTATTGATATATAGAACCAATTAAATAAAGCTTGTTATTTTTTTGGCAATTAAATATATTCTATATTTTAGAAAGAAATAAATTAGTACTCGTATTAAAACCAGAAAATTTTAAATTATGGTCTTAGGGTTGGAAATTGAAAAAAAAATTGGGTAAAAAATAACCAAAATAATTTTTTTTAACATATTTTATATTTTTTAGGAAGGTTTTACTAAAAATTGCACAATAACAAAAAATTATAAATTTTATCAAAAAACAAATATGTATGTATGTACTTATGTATGCATCTTTATACTACATATAAATGCGTTGGTAAAGGGTATATAAGATTCAGCACAGCCGAATATAGCACTCTTACTTGTTAGAAGTAAGTAAAAGGTACCACTAACATTTGATTGTTTGTGTTTAAAGTTTTCAAAACTGCTTTTACATACATAAGTATGTTTAAAAATAAAGAGAATAAAAAGTAAAACATAAACAAGTCTGTAGAATAAAAAAAAACGCGTTTTTTTCCGCTCTGCATGTTGACCCATTGGATGATTAATACGGAACTCCATTTGGGAACCGTTGCTTTAAGTAATTTTCAAAAAATTTTTAAATATTTTAATTGCATTATCAAGAAGTGTATCATTGGCTTAAAACAAATGAAAAAAAAGAGTTTCCATCTCTGTTTCGGCTACATGGTATATATAACTTGGCAGCACTGAATATCAAATCAAATATGAAATTAAAAAAATATTGGGGATACATTTTATATTGCAATTCAAGAATCACAAAAACTATTTGCCAAAAAAAAAAATATAAAACTGTTTGAAATAAAAAAAATGGTAATGCATTTTTTCACGCCTTTGGTTTATTTTGTTTTAATATTTTTAAGGTTATCTTATATTTTTATGGAGTTTTTTTTGTTTTTTTGGTATTTATTAGGTTATTAAAATCTGAGCCCTGGCTTACATATGTACATATGATGGTAAATTTTCCATTTTCTTGTTACCTAAAATAAAAGTTAATATATTTTTTCTGTGTCAGCTTTAAATTTTATGCTATATTCTATATAGCATATAGCCGTAACGCTGTAAAAGTGAAAATTATTTGTCTAGCTTAATTTTGGGAAACAAAACGAATAATAAAGAGCAAAACTAAAGTATAAACATACCGTCTGCTGTTAACATTATACTCTATATGTCCAAAGATTGACATTTAAACACATTTATATCAACGCCTGAAAAAAAACTCAGGAGATCAGGTCAGTTGTAACTAAAAATGTTAGTTCAAATATTTTATTCATTTGCTGCAACAAAGTCACAAAGCTTATGAACAAAACAGATGCAGCAATTTCAAAAATAACCGCAACAATTTCAAAACCTATTTTATTTTATACAATATGAATGAATGTTTTCGTTATAAAAAAAAAACAATAAATCTTGTTTGAAAAGGATTTTAGAATAAATAAAATATATATATTATAGTATTTTTGTTTGCAAACAAAATAACAGCCTTATATTGTATAAACTCACATGTGTCATAAAAATATAAATGTAACTAAAATTTCAAAAATTCTCCTATAGATTGTATGGGAGCATGTATGTATGTGATGTATGTGATGAATGCTGGTGTGTAAAATTTTCTAAAGTTGAAGGGAACACAATTATTCTTATTTCTTTAGAAGTTTATGAAAGAAATTTTAAATAAGAGCAGAAAACCGAAAATGAAACATTTTGCCTGCCATAAAAAAGAAGTGTTAGGCATACGTTTGTATATTTGTCTGCATGCATTTGAGGAGCTTAAGAGGTGTTAAATGTCATGGTAATAGTGAAAACGTGCTGTAAGAGTTTTTCTTCTCTAGCTGAAATTTGTTGACCTGTTTTTGGTGTTTTTTGTTTGCACAATTACTATTATTTTTCTTTTTTTTTCTTTTGGCAAATTGTGTAATTTGGGAAAAAGAATATATACATACATACATACATATATTATTTATATTAAGATAAGATTTTTTAAGGCATGCATTCATTCTTCAATAGAAAAAAATACTTGTATATCCTGTGCCTACTTAAAGTATGCAATGCTTTTTGATAGAAAACTTTGATTACCATAACACTGTTGAGAAATTCTTCCTATTCTAACAAAAGTTGGTAACTTTGTTTTTGTTGAAACCAGGAAATAATTTTCAAATTTTTTTTTTCGAATATTTAAGCGAATAACGAATAAAGAAATTCATTCGAATAGTTGTTCAAAATTATGCGAACATATCGAGCCTTGTATGGTAGATTGTAATAATTCAAAAAATTTTAATCTTCAGTTAAAATTATAGAATTACGACCTTATGTATAATCAAAAATTGGCATTAAGTTAGCACAAGTAAAAATTTTAACTTCGTGGTGACGAGTTCCTCTATACAATTTAACATTGAAAATCACCGCATAATGTAGTTTTAACACTCGATTTCATCCTATCATGATTTTTAATGAAAATTATATGGCAAAACACGTTAAAATCATGTTCAATTTTGCCACTTATTGTAACTTCATGCCAATTTTTGATAATACATAGGGCCGTTATTGTGTAAAAATTTCATACAAATATCTTGCATAATCAGCTTGTAAGGAGAAAATTATATGTTTTTCAACAAAAATGTTAATTTCTCTGTTCTTTTCTGTTAAGCGGCTGTAATACCATTTTTATACTTAATAAAAGGTTTCCAGAAGAATGCTAACAACATCCAGAACATCATTGTATAATCAACAGCTTATCTAGTTTGGCTGTATGTACGTTGACAATAGAAGATGATTGAATAACTGGAAAATTTTTGTTTGTAACTCTATGTTCCACCAAGGAATTCGGATTCCTAATAATTGTAATAATAGATGTTGTGTCATTTAACACAAATGTCAGCCTTATCTGTAAAGCTTTTAAATCATGTGATCACAAAAGGCTTTTATAGGCAAAGTTCGAATTTGTCATCATCAGTAGTGCAATTCACTATTTTTTTTAACGATAATGGCATCGTTAAAATAACTATAACCAAAATTTATCGAATTTGTTATCCAGTAACATTTTTAACGATATTAGCTGTAGGTTAATGTCAGCTGTGTTGTTATGTAAGCAGAAAACATCAGCTGCGTACTATCGTTACAAAGAAGTTAAATAATCACACAATCGTTTTTGCAAGCAACAAAATGTATAGACAAAAATTACGATTGTCGGATCGTTAAAAGTTACTGAATCGCACTACAGGGCTTGAGTTTCGATAAAAAGTCAACTTTTTTTTACTGTTATTTTTACAGATGTGCTGCATTAACGATTTTTTTCCTCTTTCCTCGCGATGTATCAAATTCACACACCTTTTATGTGGACAGGATGACTTTTTTGTACAAATAATATGAAACCATAGCTAGTATATCGCTAAGTTCTACTAGATTTTGACAAAATGTAGTGAGGAAGTAGATTTTGTTTTGTATACGAACTTTACCAGATTTTGCCCGAAATCTCGTACTAGTACTAGATTTCGTTCTAATGTAAACGCACTATTAATGAAAAAAAAAACTTAGTGTAAATGTAAATAGCAACAACAGCTTTTCAAGAATAGAGTGTTGCCACATAAGTATTTTTCTTTTTGACAGGGGCAGTCAATTTATTACTTAGTGTTTTTAGCGCGTTAAAAAATTTTAAACTTAAATTGTAACAATTCCCATAAAAAATACTAATTATTAACTTGACTGCACACGGTCAAAATATTCTTGCGTGGCAACACTTTAACACTCTATTCTTGAATAGCTGTTGCTGTTATTTACATTTATTTTCTTTTTACATAGTCTTACAACTACAATTTGAGGCAGAAATAAAGTCAGCTAATGTAGCAATGGTAAAGTACGTAAATAATAAAACATGTTGATTATTGAGTTCTTGTTTCAACATTGTTATTTGTTGTTGAGCTTCTCATTTGTTTAAATGAAAGTTTATAGCATAATAACTCTAGTTGTTCTAAGAAATTATTAGGTAAAGGTTCCCTGATGATCTGCGTTAGCAAAAAGTGAAATGCGCATAAGATCCAGCTAAACCCCTCAATAACCAATTTCAATATATTTTTAATTAAAAAAATTATTTAACCTAATAAGTGAAATATTAATTTGGGACTATTAGTGCGTTAAAAAATTTAAAACTTAAATTGTAACAATTTCCATAAAAAACACTAATTAATAATTGAATTTCGTTTATTTAGTAAAACAAAAAAAAAAAAATTCTTTTCTTACACTCACTAGTGCCCGCGAGCAGCATGTTTCTTGCATGTTTAAATTTATTAATTTGACACACATACATTCACACAAACTATGGTTAAAAGTTCAAGTAAAAAGGTATAACTTTTAATACGAGTACATAGTCTGTTTGCATTACAACATAAACAGCGAAACACTTTCAACGCACACAGCATTTCACATTCTTTCTCTGGCACATTTGCAACTTTTTTACGCAGGCTAAAAAGATTCCCTTCAGGCAACAACCACATGCAGAAATGGTATTGTGGCATAAAAAATGCCACACTGACGCACTTTCAACTGTAAAATTTTTGTACTTTTCAATCTTTACTTTTTTTAGCAACTTATCATGCATTAACTTTATACTAAAAAGAGTACACTTAGAAAAAAAATCACTATATAAAAATGAGGAAAGCAAGCCTAATGTAGAAGTTTATTAAATGAACGGACTTTTTAGCTAGGGGAAATACCGATATTTTTCTGTGCAGCCACGTACTTCATCAGCACCTTAGTCTATCTACTTGAGTAGAGATTGTTATTAACATCAGCTGTTTAAAGTACATTTTAATGAAACGGAATCTCTACCGAAGTAGATAGACTTCACTTCATCAGCATGCTAGCTGATTTCCTCCAGCTAAAAAGTCTAGTATAGTTTTTCTTCTCTTCTTGAAAAACTCACATTAATTAATAAAAATATTTCATTCAATAAGAATTGAAATTACTGAACTTAAGCCCGAATAAAAAAAAAGTTTAATGTTGAAGCAACCACAATTCATGTCGATTTAACATGATAAGCCAGTTTAATCCAATAGAATTTAAGTTAATTATTTCTGCAACAATATTGTTTTAATGTTAAACCTTACTGGAAGTGCACATGGAAAGACATTTAAATAATCCAATATTTTCTTTCTTTGAAATAGTTTGTCTCATAATTAAATTTTATCTACAACGTTCAAACTGGGGTTTGCTCTATGATTCATTTAAATTATTTTAACTACCTTAAGTCCTTCATCTAACTAATTTGATATTTACTTTAATACATTGTACACGTTTTTTTTACTGTGCATCTATACCTTTATACCAGTTGCCAAAGTGGCAGGTATTATGCCTGATGCACAATCGTAATAACGTCAAATGGTTGCATATTGGTGTGTGTGTTCGAGCACACATGAAAGTTGAAAGTTTGTGAGGCATGTACAGAAATTAATATGGTTTTTATAAAAAAAAGTATTCAATTGACTTTATGCAGCTTTAGTCAAGGAATTAAATGTGTTAATTACATTCGCAACATTTCATATGCGGTAAAGTTTTTTTTTTTTTTTTTTTTTGTTCACTTTTAGTTAAGATACTTGGCATGCTGCAGAAGGGATGGGGAGGATTTTTTTTGTTGCCATAAGCAGGATGTAAATAAAGTTGTGGTGCTGGTGTCGGGAATTGGTAAAAAGGAAAAAATTAAAATAAAATTTAACAACGTTAAGAGCGCATACATTGATTGAAAAAAGAAATCACATACGAGCAGTTTATAATTCTGCTTTAATAAAACTTAAAATTCATTTCATACAATTCAATATTTATTTTTATTTTTTATTTTTGCAAGTGATTGTATAAAATAACTGAGAGTGCAGTGCAGTGCAGTGCAGTGCGTAAAAGCCCTGTAAATGAAATGAAAACAATTAAGTGTTAAAAGTATACATCCGTTTCCGTTGCCATATCACCAATACATACACACGAGTACAAGTAATAGACTTTCATTGTTTCCTTTTTTTACACCATCTTCCTCTTATTCTCTACAGTATTAATTGTTATTTCATTGAATTTTGTGTTGTTTTTACTGATTTTAACAGAAACTTTTAATTTGAAATGACTTCGTAAAATATAATTTATTTATTTGCAACTGCAGTGTGCCGATGTTTTCTTTATTAAAAGCGATATTAAAAAAAAATGATTTTATTTAGCTGCATTGCCGATGCTTGTTTAACAATATTTTAATTTAATGAATACGCACAATTTCATTGCTCGATGGCATTAAAGTTTTAATAAAAATATTTTTTTCTCAAGAAAATTAATAAGCGAAATTTTTATGAAGATTAATTACAGTTCAATGTATGAATGTACATTTTTAAATAATATTTAAGTTTTTAATTCATTGACTGAGAAAATGTATGTAATAGAATTTAAGCTTGAAAGAAAGTTCAATCGATCTTTAGGACTGAACCAGACGAATATTAAACCTGACTATGCCAAAATGAAGTAATTCATAAAAGCCTGCTGGTATATTCTGTACACTGATTGGCTTATTGTCTTAAAAGGTTTGGAGTTAGAAAAAAATATGATAAAGCAGGCATAAACTTTAAAGTCTTACAATTTTTTTTATCTCGATTCCATAAGCTCATTTTTAAAACTGCGTGCCTGCAATCCACACAACATCACATAAATGTGCGAGCATTGCTGGCTCAAATGAAAAACAATGTAACTAGCACATAATCAAAATCATAGGGCACTTACACCTGAACGAAATCTAGCAGATTTCACTTAAAATCTTTGGGAAAATCTATACCGATTACATCAAGATTTTTTATCCAAATCAACACCCATTAACTAAAAATATTCCAAAGCTACAATCAAAGAACTGCAATTTAGCCAATTTACACACTTTATGTATACAGGCTGACTTTTTAGTAAAAATTAAAAAAAAAACACTACTACTTGTAGATTTTAAGTAGATTTTGTCAATATTGTGACGAAAATAGATTTTTTATGGGAAATCTAAAAATAATATAAAAATCACGAAATGACAAGTCTGTTTGTTAAAACGAAACTCTTATAGTGATTTCTACTTCTTCATTAGAGTTTGTTAAAATCTACTTAAAATCTAAAGAACTTAATGGTGCAACTATGGTTTTTTCAAATCTGTACTAAAAGGTGAGTGAATTGGCTAATTTGTTATTGTTATGTTGTACTTTTAGAAAATTTTCTGTTAAAGGGTTTTGTTTTTGGATAAAAATCTTGATAAATGTCAATTAAAATTGGTGTATACGGTATGGGTTTTCATAAAGATTTTAATTGAAATTTATTTGATTTTATACAGATGTAAATACTTTATTAGTAAAAATTAATATCATTTAGAGTTTTCCGTTGGGAACTAGAACAAAATCGAACTCGAATATTTGAATAAAAAGTTGGGCAATACAGTAAAGCGTTCAGACGAGAAAATCCTCAAACGCATCCGAAAGCCAGCAATGTAAAAAAACTTTGGAAAGTAAGTCCTCTTTTGGAAATGTCTCAGAGGAGAAAATCCTTCAGATATCCTCTGAAAAGTGAAATTTAAATAAGTAAAAAAAAAATTAAATAGCTCTAAAATTTTTCGTTTTAAGAACCAATAATTTTTTTTTAAATAAAATTAAATTTGTGAATCCTAAATTTATTCGCCCATGAAATAACTTCGAAAAATTTGTTTGGGAGGTATTTCATATTCAGTTGCATGATATGATGAAATTACTCAAAAAAAAAAAAAAAAAAAATAGTGCAATAACTTCTAAAATTTATAAAAAATTTTGGCATTTATTTAACTTCTTAAGTTTAACATTTGTTAACGCACTAATTATTATTTTACTTATTTAGTAAAATATTTTTTTTTATTAAAAATACATTGAAATTGATTATTGGTTCCTATGGGCACTTCACTGTTGCTAATGCAGATCATCAGGGAATCTTTACCCAAAAATTTCTTAGAACAGCTAGAGTTATTATGTTATAAACTTTCGTTTAAGCAAATGAGAAGATCAACAACAACTAACAAATAATTAGTGTTTTTTTTATGGGAATTGTTAAAATTTAAGTTTAAAATGTTTTAAACGCACTAATAATCCCAAATTAATATTTTACTTATTAAGTAAAATATTTTTTATTTTATTAAAAATACATTGAAATTGATTATTGAGGGGTTTAGCTGGATCCTATGCGCATTTCACTGTTGCTAATGCAGATCATCAGGGAACCTTTACCCAAAGTTTCTTAGAACAACTAGAGTTATTATGTTATAAACTTTCATTTAAACAAATGAGAAGCTCAACAACAAATAACAAAGTTGAAACAAGAACTCAATAATCAACATGTTTTTTTATATTCTTACTTTACCCTTAATACATTGGCTGACTTTTTTTCAGCTTCAAATTGTATTTGTAAGAGTATGTAAAAAGAAAATAAATGTAAATAACAACAACAGCTATTTAAGTATAGGGTGTTGCCATACAAGTATTTTTGACCAGGTGCAGTCAATTTAATAATTAGTGTTTTTTATGGGAATTGTTAAAATTTAAGTTTAAAATTTTTTAAACGCACTAATAATCCCAAATTAATATTTAAACAACTAACAAAGTTGAAACAAGAACTCAATAATCAACATGTTTTTTATCTTCTTACTTTACCATTGTTATATTGGCTGATTTTTTTTCAGCT